>BSBM01000922.1:3627500-4827500 GCA_027924585.1 Larix kaempferi
TGATATTTTAGTGATCTTCCACCACTTTTCTCCGAACGTAGATAGACAGCCACCATCTCCCAACTGCCCTATTGAGATCAGATTTCTTTTCATAGCAGGAATATGCCTAACATCTTTCAACAACCAATCAGTTCCATTCTTAACTTTTATCCATACCTTACCCATTCCAACAATTTTACATGGCTCATCATCACCCAATAAAACATGTCGAAAATCGCCAGGAACATACTCATGAAAGTATTTCCTATGGGGTGTAGCATGACATGAAGCTCCTGAATCTACTACCCAATAATCACTAGTATTATCTAATGCAAGAATCAAAGCATCTTGTAACACATCACCTGCTACATTTGCTTCCTGGGTAGTTTCCTTCTGTGCATCTCCTTTCTTCTTTAGATATTTGCAGTCTTTCTTCAGATGTCCTTTCTTTCCACAGTTCCAGCACTCTATCTTTCCCAGTCTTGACTTGGATCTGCCCGTTTTAGACTTTCCACGATTACCTTGGCTCTTTCCTCTCTCCTTTTTTCTTCCTCTGCTTTCCATGGTCAACACATTACCTGATGTCTCACCTGTGCTTTTTCTTCGCATTTCCTCGCTAAGAATAACACCAATAACATCATCAAACTTCAAGGTGTTTGAACCAGAGACAGAGTTACTTACAGCCATGACTAAGCTATTCCAGCTTTCTGGCAATGAACACAAGATTAGAAGAGCCCTAACCTCATCATCAAAGTTCACACTTACAGAACTTAACTGATTTGTAACCGTATTAAACTCATTTAAATGATCAGTAACAGATCCACCTTCAGACATCTTCATATTAAATAAACGCTTCATTAGAAATACCTTGTTGGAAGCCGAGGGTTTTTCATACAGCTTACCCAATGCTTTCATCAAACCCTCTGTTGTCGTTTCTTTTGAGATATTGAAAGCCACCGACGAAGCCAGGCTCAATCGTATTGTTCCCAGAGCCTTTCTGTTAAGAACCACCCATTCTTCGTCCTTCATAGTCGTCGGCTGCTTTGCTTTTCCTCCCAACGATAGGAATATATCCTTCTGGTACAGATAGTCCTCCATTTGCATCTTCCATAACCCGAAGTTTTGGCCGTTAAACTTATCGACCTTAAACTTTCCTTCTTCTGTCATTGCTCCCACTCGAACTAGAAACCCTAGCTTCCTGCGGGTTTAACTGCCAAATAGACCTTTGGCTCTGATACCAATTGTTAGAAAAATAGGATCGCAGAGCAATAACAATAAACATAAATGCAAATATAATCACACATACACATTAAAAGAGAGACACAGATATATCGTGGTTCACCCAACTTGGGCTACGTCCACACTGAATTTGCCAGTCCTTATTATTATTACCATCCAGCAAGATGAAGGGATACAACCTGCAGCACAACCGCTGCACTTCCTCTTCTCTATTTCACAGTCTCTCTCCAGATCTCAAAGATCTTTACAATGCATAAAACCTAATACATCAACAACCCTAGCCGTATTACAATGTCTTTCTTTTATAAGGGGAATACAATGGGAAAATACCACGGGATACTCAAAACCATGGGCCCGCAAAACTGCTGACGAAAACAGCCCCAAAAATTTTCTTCAGGGGCGTTGCCCCCTAACCCCCATTTCTCGGGGGCGCTGCCCCCGAACCCCCGCCGGGGGACTGCTGGCCCCCGGACCCCCCAGCCAGGGTGGATGGGCCCCCCTGGAACCCTGTGGGGGGGCGATGCCCCCCCACACCCCCCCGCTGGGGTGAGTGTACAGTCCACCTACACATCATATAGAATTGGGGTACAAACATGGCTGATACAATATCATCTATGAGACTAGAAGATCTAGCTCCACAACCAACAATCATCATCATCACCATCACCATCATCTCATCATCATCAACATCTTCAACATCATTGTCATCTCCCCCTTCCTCATCAACATCTCCATCATCGTCATCTTCTTCATCATCACATCTTCATCAACTTCATGTATCCCCTTGACAAAGGAAATTAACTAAACCATACAAAGGCATACAATAGCGCGTACGTGCAAGGACGCATGCGCGATGTTCTTAAAGCGTGCGCGCACCTACGTGTGCATGCTGTCAGTCACGCATGCGCGTGCATGTAGTTGCGTGCGTGCGTGCCTGAATTCAAATTGTTTTTGGCACCTTTGCAGGCTTGGAATTAGCTTCGGATTGCACCTTTAGGCTCGGTCTGATTTATGCCTAATTTATAGCAGAAAACATCAAATGCTGTAACTTTCGGTTTTTCACAACTAGTTCCACATAAGCTCCATGAGTGCATTGTAGATGAAATTGCACATGCTTGTCGAGCTCTATGTGCAATTTCTAAATATATAATTTTTGAATAAATCTATTGTTGTTTTCTATTTTTAATTCATTTTTAACTACACTCATATCAAATTTGTAAAAGACATAGGTCATTTATTTTTCCTATAACTTTTTATTGGCTTGCCTATTTCAAAAACGGAAGAGAACCCACAGAAGAACACGAAAATACCTACAACCTTAAAAAAACAAAATCATTATTTTTAGACCACGATATGGTGGCTCAACACTTGACCATGTCGTTTTAGGGCTTCACTGACTTGGGTAATTTAAAAAAAATATAAAACTGACTTTTAAAATTTTGGAAAAATAGCCCCGCACAAGATTCTTCTGTTTCCTATGCCTCTACATATTTTTTTTCTTGTAAATTGAAAATTTACATAGAAAATGGGTGGCTCAACAAAAACATGTTCATTATGTTTGAGAAAAAAAATAACATACCAATCTTTGAATAATGACATTTTGGGGTGGTTATACCACTTTTCCATAAATAAAAGTTATATATTCCGGAAGGTCATCCGTTTTTCTACGTTTCATCTGTTTACACCTAATCCAAAAAAAAAATTTAGGTACCTCTAATAATTCATTTTAATGATAATATTTCTGTTTTTCCAGAATGTCATTGCAACTAACATGTCATAATTGGGTATCATTACCTTGCACCAGACCACATAGGGGTTGGACAACTTGGGAAAGTTGGAAACATTCAAGGAAACTTGGAGGTGTAATATCTTGGATACTTAAATAGTCTTGAGACAATGGCTTTGATGAGTGTATGAATACTTAAACATGGGGGAGTTTAAGGGCCTTTGTTATCTTTTTCCATCCTAACTTGAGTTTGTCATTAAGCTAGGTGAGTCCAATGTAAGTAAGCATGAATTTTTCTATTAGTTATAGAATCATAGGGTTATTTTTGCATGGCAATGTGATTCATCTCATTGGAATGAGGCCTTGTAAGGTAGGCCATTTAGTCAAAAAAGTTGGGTGTACGAGTGGCTTGTGTATTCAAAAAACTTGAGATGATATTTTATAGACTTGAAGCTAAAACAATGATAGACTTGTGAAAATAATTGTGATAGTGACTATCATAGAATTCAATGGGATGAAATTGGAGTTGGAAACCTAGTGGAGTTGGAAAAATGTGTAGACTTGGATAGATGCTTAGTGACCAAACTGAGGCCATTTTATGGGTAAAGCCTTAGGAACATATAATTGAGTTAGATGATCCAGTTGAGTAATCCATGACTAAGACAAAATCATTCAAGGGGATGTGTACATATTTCTAGGCTAGATTTGATGGCCTGGTGTGGACATGTTTGGATTATCAGTGGTACCTTTTGGATGAGCTAGGTGTAGATAGTGGTCCGTAAGAGTGAGATAATCTTGACATGTTGATCAACTTGGATTTTTTTGCAAAGTTACTTGCATTGGTGGTCAACTCATTCATTAGAAGTGGATGAATATGTTCACATTGATGAGTTGTTAGTTGCATTTCCAACATAATTTATTGTTATTTAGTTAGATAGTTCCATAATTTAATGTGGGCCCTTATTAATACTATATTAAGGATGTTCCCTAGTGAATGATAACAAGTGTAGGTTTTGGGTTTCAATTTCTACTCTATTTTTTCTTTTGTTTTGGGTTTTCTTAATTTGTTCATGGTTTTTCTAAGATGGGTTTTATTGAGCTTCATCATTTGGAATCAAAGTATTTTTATCGAACTTCATCATTTGGAATCAGATCATTTCTCTCCAAGACTTAGCAACCACCACAAGGGATAGAATCCCTCACTCTACAACTCTCTTTCAAATATTCGCTCTTCACTGAGCCACTCTCTCTCATAGCTAGGGTTTTTTCTCATATTCATCGCTTAAGGATCCGCTCTTTCCTCTTCCATTCATGTTTAGGCTAACAACTTAAAAAAACCACATAGAGTAGTGTTAGATCCTTCCAGTGCTATGTATCATCCCTTCACTTTCCCTAGCCCTCAAATGTCATTTATGTTACACACCAAATTGCAATTTCAGTTTACTCCAGCAGTGATCTCCCTGCCTCATTCCCTCCATTTTCTCCATAAATTTGTATAGAAAACTTTCATAATTGTATGATGCACATTCTATTTTCCTTGTTGCATTAGATGAATTAAATCCCATGATAACATGTGTTTGCTTGATCTTCATGAGGCGGTGTATATAAGAATAACTTGATGGTTTCTACCAGATAATGGTTTTTTATACTAGTGAGCATAATCACCAACTATATTCATAATCAAAGATCCAAACCATATCTTAGTCTAATAATGAACTATGGTCCATCCTTGGTGCGTGTAATTGCAGCTAGAAGAAACATAATTGTAAAGTATATATTTTGTAATGGGGCTAGTGCATTTCCAAGCCACACATATCTCTCTAAGATGATCTCTTATTTCTAAGTTAGGATTACATCTTAACATGACATTCAACCAAGAACAACACTACCTCACTGCATTCTATTTTCAGAGACACTTGTGATATCCTAGCAAGATTCTCCATGCAATCTAGGTTCAAAAATATGATTTTGGATCCCCAACAATCTCTTCCAGCATCCATACCAGATTGTTGTCTTTAGTATAAGCTCACTTGATCTGGGCATAGTTTCCTCTATGATTGCTCAAACTGGTTTCCACTCACATGGGTTGGCACTCACCTAGTATAGGTTCTATGCAAAACTATGCAACACACCCAACCCATTTTTTTCTATAGTATAGCGTGTCACACTAGTCAATCAAATTCGGCAACACTAAAATGATTTTATGGGGCATCTATCAAACAATCTCAGCAGTATTTATTAGTACTGGAGGGTGTTGTCCCTACCTACCCATCCTTGTATTTCAATTTCCCTATTAAAGAATTGATTAGATAAGTGGGTAAGCTAAATGAGGTAGCAATCTAAGTGGGCTTGGTTGTGGGGAAAAATCCATAGTTAAGCATGCTTGAACCAGAGGATTCTTAGGATTGGTAACCTTCTGAGAAGTCCTAGTTACTAGGTGCAAGCCCCGTAAGTGATTATTGATGTTATGTGATTCATTTCACTAGTCTCAATCCCACTTCTTCGTCCTTTTGAGCATCACCCAATGCAATGAGTGCTAAGTGGACTATTCAAAACCATGAGAAATTGGTAGGTTGTGACTATACTCATGGGATATGGGTCGTAGATTAATGACTTTCACTATGCAAATAATCCCAAAAATGATATATCATATGTTGGACTACAAAAAACCTAACACTTAATTGATAAGCTATTGAGAGCTTCAAAATATGCTATTACAATCTAATTCGGTGGATTATTGAATTTTTTTATCAGCACGGTGTTAAAAGTTTTGGGAGGATTGCATATCTACAATATATATTATCATTGTGCCTCTTTTTCTACAAGAGTGGCATCAATGTATTCTTGTGTAGTGAAAGATCTTACTCTCACCCTTACATAAGCAATGCACTAACAAACTCGTGCTTCTCCTCATGTCTTTCAGTTGAACATGTGTACTCCACTACCCAAATATGGTGACCAAATGCATAGAGAAATTGTAGACTCATGGATTCATACTCTTTTCTACTAGGGTGGCATCAATGTATTGCCATGTACTCCAAGCTATTGATCTCACCCTCACAAAAGCAATGCACCAACAAACTTAGGATTCCCCTTATGTCTTTTAGTTGTACATGTGTATTCCCCTATCCAAATATGGAGGTCAAACACATGGAGACACTCTAGAGTCAAGGATTCATAGTCTTTTCTGCTAGGGTGAAATCATTGTATTCCCACGTAGTCTAATATATTGCTCTCACCCTCACCAAAAAAATACATCAACAAACTTAGGCTTCCCCTCATGTCCTTTAGTTGGACATGTGTATTTCCCTACCCAAATATGGCGGTCAAATAGATGGCAACATTCTAGACTCAAGGATGCATGTTATTCATGCATATTTAGAAATTTGCCTACTATACATAATTGAGGCTCAGTATATACAACTCACATAATTCTAGTTAGATGGCATGTCCCTAACATGGTGGTATTCTCACTCTGAACATGATACATCACACATGGCCAATACCAGTTTTGAGTGCATTAACACTTGGGATGCATTTTTCCAATCCCTTTGAAGGCATTCTTACCCTCCTAGGTACCTATGGGATTTTATGTGCTAGTGGTTGCAACTTCACCAATCTTCATGCCAAAGTAAAATAGTATATTGAAGTATTGACAAAACTCTGGATCAAATTCTAGATCCACAACTCCAAAAATGTATTATTCTTAAGTTTAATTTTCACTTGCTATTTTATTTTCACTATGAAGTGGCCTTGTTTGAGAGTAGCACCCTTAAACATGATTTCATCTATGCTGTGTTTGTGGACTGTAAGCTTGATAGCCACCCTTGTTTCCCTTCCTTTAGTAACCCTAACCCTAACACTTTTTGGCCATAAGTGATGGTGAAAATTCAATATTTTACTCATTTACTAAATTGAATCCCTCAAAACTCATAAATACCTTGTGAATTTTGATATGCAACAAGGAAACAAATTGTCGGGAATTATGTTGTCTTTCCAATTATATTTTAAAAAATAATAATAATATCATTTAATATGTCAAAATTTCATTTAATGAAAGGTTTGTTCTTGTAAATTTTAGGAAATGTTAACAAGTGGTTTGTGTCCATGTAAAATAATTTAATAATAAATGTATAACTTTTGAAAAAATATATATATGAACATAATCTGCCAAGAATGTACTAGGACGCACATTTTTTAAATTTCTTTTAGAAAATTATTTTTTTTATTAATTTTCGAAATTGACCATTGAAAATATTAATTGCATTTTGTACACATGTGTGTGCACGCAAACTTTTTTTTATTGCTTACAAAAATTGAAAAACCAAAAATACCCTTTTGAAGAGGACGTGTCGATGTGGGGCATATATATTTTTTGAAAAATTTTGGTTGTGTACTTTTTATGTTGTTGGTTTTTCTTTGAGTTGCTTCAAAGTTGTGAACATGGTTTTTAAGAGTAAATTTTAAAAGAAAATTGAAAAGAATATCATATGAACTCAAAAACATGTAAATTATATGCCAGTGAATAGACGATTAGTTGATGAATCCAACCTCGATCGAGGGTTTATGTTGTTGATGTATTTGTAACTTCAGAAGATATTCACTTGTATATTGTATGTATTACATTTGTAATTTATTGTATTCCCAACGGAGATGTATTATTCATCCGATTGGAAGTGTCGCCATCGTGATTAAGTTGATTAGCTTGATTGAGCTTTGAATTGTAAAAAAAATTATAAAAAATTTAAATTTTATATGGAAAAGTAACTATTAGTTCAAAGACCTCAATTTAGGTCGATCAAGCAATTTGAACTAAATAGTTATTTTTTTCCATAGAAAATAACTTACCTAAAAAATGAAACAAATTAATTTTACTTATATTCCAATATATTAAGAGTGCAAAAAATATCGAGCTTATATCTTACAAAAAATAAAAAAAAATAATATTTTTATCAAGCTAATAATTGTTTTTATAAGTTATATGTTATAGTAAATCATTTTTTTATCGAGATAATACAAGTTATAGCAAAAAAATAATCTAGGATAGAGAAACAGAATAATAAATATAATTCATGACATCAAATACCATGGGTTACCAAAACCATGGGCCATAAATCACTAACAACAATGTTTGTTCTTAGTGATTTATGGCCCATGTTTCTATGTGCCTAAATTTAAATGTTAATATCCCCACCCAATACATGTTAATACACGTTAAACTTTTGTTGTTTCTTTCAAATGTAATATGCAAAGTGACCCTCTGGAGAATTGGATGCAAAAAATCAGAAGTTTAAGCTCAAACATTGAATTTCTAGAGGCTCAACATGTTTATAGGGTTCATCTATCTCTAATGTTGATCTCCTCTCAAAAAACGCTTTGGAGCTTGAAGAAGGAAAATTTTGTTATGCCCAGATGTTTGGATCCTTTGAAGGGCCTGAAGAAGATATTTTTATTTTCTAATTTAGTTGTTGGTGTGGGTCCTTGTTTTGTCTAGTTAGCATAAGTTTTATGTATGTAAGTGTCATTGTCACTTTTGGGAGGATCTGATGTTCTCTACTTCAGGTATCTAGATGGTAGTTGTTTTTTTTGTCTTTGGTGACAACGTTGGTTGGTTTTTTTTGTGCTGGAAACTTTTTGTGGAGAAATTTTGTACCGTTATTTTTATATTTTATAATGAAATATAACTACTTTTTTTTTTGTCTGGTGAAGAGTAAAGATATAAATATTAGAAAAATAATAGTACTTACCAAAATAATTTTTTTTCCTTAACTTATAATTTTTTATGTTGATAAAAAATTAAAAAATTACTAGATTTTTTTTTTTTTACTATAACTTATATATTTGTATGTTGACAAAATCCTTGATTGAGTTTTTGAAAGCTCGATCAAGGGATATTTAAATATCCCTTGATCAAGCTCATGTTTCAAAGTTCGATCAAGGGCTTAAATAACCCTTGATCTAGCTCGTGTTTCAAGAAATCCACGCTCACATCTTGCCAACATGTTTTACCCATCTTCATGGGAACACCCTCCTCCAAACTCTAGTTTTGTAGGTCCTTCCTCATCTAACATTGAAGGAATTGGTTCCATATCCATAAAAACATAATCACATTCTATTGCAACTTGTCGAATCTTGCAACACCAAGACATTGCCCAAGCATGTCCCATAGATACACGTCTTACCCATGAGACCATCCACAAAATTATCAATGTAAATACTTCATTCCATGCCTCACCCAGACCTAGAGAACTAATATCTCGTGCCTACCTCACACACCCCCCAGACACCTCCATCCATTTCCAAATCCCTCTACATTCCCCCTCGTCAGCATACCCAACATATATCAATCAATGTTAGACTCTCCTTGATGTTCAACAAAGAGCTCTTCATTAATATCCTTACCTCCTTGCTAATCTACCTCCATCTTCCTTCACCTTGACCTTGAATGAAGAACTACTACCTAGCACCCCTCTTTCTCTCCATTCTCCATCTGCTAACATCCCTTTCTCCTTTTTACTCTCAATACCTATAACATCCCCTATTTTCATAAAAATTTAAAACTTTTGAAAACAACATTAAATACAAAATTTATAGATGCGGAAATAATAATTGTTGATTACGATAGCTTTAATTAAAAAGTCATTAGTACTAAATATAATATAATTTTCTGTTTTAGCAGCATGGTGATAATTACAAACTTTAACACATCAATTACGACATGATTATGGTAATAGATGAACTAACAGGTCATTAATGTGATGTGATACTTTTTCTTGAAAAGATACTGACAATTTGATTTTTTTTATGAACAAGGGTGTCCTACGAGGTACCCTGGATTTACTTAGCTACGACGCTAACGCATTTGAATATTCTATGTGTAGATGACAGGTAAGAGGTTCAATAACTGCATAGTTTAAAAGTACTTGTGTAATTCAATTCAACGTCAAATAATGTGTTGTGAATTCTTTTGTGAAAACAAGTATCTTCAGGTATGACGATTTAGTACTGCTTCCTAGTTTTCTCGATGCTGTCTTACTTTTTATGAATGTTGAAAATAATGACGTCTAGAAGGTATACATGTTGTTCACGTTTCTTATCGCAAGCCAATGACATTGTTATAGTTTGGCTTTGGTCGTCGTCTTAAGATAACTAATACTTGTAAGGTATTAACGTCATAACTGTAACGCCAACCATCAGATGCATGGTATTAAGAATGAAGGTATGAGGTTCATGACCATAGCATGGTTTTTATGCTAGTTACTAATTATTGGTCTTGTTGGAAATTCACAAGTGTAAACTCCTACATTATTATATTTTTATAAATGGAGAAAATAGAAGCTATGATTAATATATTAACCATGTCAATCTTATAGTTTGCTATCCTATATAATAGTTTTATAATTGCAAACTATTACAAAATATATGAGAGTTTACAATATTGAAATGATATGAAATCTATTTTAATACATGGCTAAACTTAGTCTTAATACCCTAATCGTAACAATAAAGTTAGAGCTTTACCTATTAACGATGTAATCGAATGTTTTGAGTTTGCAAAAGATCTTATATGAAGATTGGTTGTCATTATAAATGGGTACTAACATTCATTTATATCAACAGGGTGGTGAGTTGACGGTCATTAAAATGACATGATCCTCGAGCTATCATGGAGATCGTAACTTGATCCTGCATTAAAATCTCGGTTCACAACTCAACATGACAGGGATTGTTACCAATCCACGTAATGTAAAATTGATGCATTAGCAACTACGTCAACCACTGTGTAATGGTTTCTATAGTGATTTTCCTCCGAGCTGTCTGTTGATCGATCCTCCGTGTGCCAAAGTGGCATTGCCATGCTTGTACCATTGGATGGGGCATTAATTGCAGAAGTTGTTTGTCCCAATGCCATCTCACTGGCACTATTATGATCGTTGATAGTGATGAATGTGGATTGTTAGATGCAACCCTAACTTTTGTCACTGTTTTGGTTAATGAGATTGGAATGTTGTTCAAAGTTCTATTGTTTCGGTTGGTGTGGCCGACAGGCTTCCGAATTCTAGGGTTAGCAAGCTTGTAAGAGGTTTCGACCTCGAGACCTGTAGATTAGGGTTGAAGTTGCAGGTTCTTTCTCACTGTAATGATGTTGTGCTTAAAAGATTGGGTCTCTAGTTTGAGTTGTTATTGAGTCGATGGTTTTAAGCTTTTCATTTTAGAATTTGAGTGAAATGGATATTGATGCAAATGAAAGAAGTACTCTGGTCTCATATACAGCAAAGATCTCATCGTTTTTCTGGTGAATGCAAAGAACTTGGCCACTGGTTGAGAAGGTAAACGTCCTTGAAAAGAATAGTGATTCTTTTGTTGAAGTTTTCAACTTTCAGTTTTAAAATGTAACAGTTGTTTAATTCCAAGCTATTGTTTTGTCAGTTTCAGGGTTCGAAGACCGAATTGGGAAATGGTTTGGAAAGGAACGGCGTGCTTCCATTCCTGGTAAGCTCCGGGTCTCAAACCCTCGTAGGTGCCTTTCGACTCTAGTTGATGTGGTTTCAAGAGGATGAGTAACCAGTGTTTCACCATGCCTAGGCATTGTCTATTAGTTAAAAAACATTGAAGCCCTTCTGTTATTCAAATGATGTTTGTACAGGGTTGTGCCCTTCGTTTGTTATAAGATACTCGGTCTTAAACCTTGATGTCTATCTCGTCGAACTAGGAGTTATGTTACTTGTCAATGCTGAGGGTTTTTGGACTTGTTTTAAAATGTATGAGCAAGGGAATAACCCTGTGTGTTTTTCATTTGGAAACATAATGTAAATTTTTGTTGCTGGGAATTGTTGATTCCTCTTTCTTGAAAATGGAACTTGTAATGGTTGAAAACGTTTGAACCATCCACCTGTTGATTTATGTTATGTGGAAAAGAAGTGGAGCCGAAGCTCATCTAACTTGTGGATAAAGATTTGCTTCTCGGCAATGATAAAATGTTGTTTCTTTTGGTGCTATTCGGTTTGGTTTCTATGTATAAAATAGTGTCTGTCGCACTTGTTATTGAATGCAAAAAATGTAGTTAAGGATCTGAGTAATCGTGGAAACGATAGAGTAGGTTTTGTTTTTTATATGAAAATAAAAGTAACGAGCTATGCCCCAAACTGTAGATACAATGTTTTTCTTCTCGGTAATGAAAATATAATATTTCATTCTATGCTAGTTGTCCGTGTTATATGTTTGATTACTGTAGGTTGATATCGTGACTTTCGAGCTAGGCCAGAGTCCAATGTTTGTTGTAGATGATAACTCTATAATGTGTATGACGAAATGGTTTTCTTTTGTTTGTAATGGAAAAGAACAGGGTCATACCCTAGTTCGAGTATTGTCTTTGAAAATAGATAAGTGTTTGAATATGAACTTCTAAAAAGATCTTTGAAGCCAAAAAATAGGATTTGAAACAAAACTCAGTTTTGAAATCGACACTTACAGTTTAGAATATCTATATAAATAAAATGAATGATGGTAAATATATCATTTATAATATTTTCATTATCTGATTGAACTAAATAATCAAAGACAGTGGTTATAGTAGGAAATGAAAACAATGTGTGTATGTGAAATGTGAAGACTGTGAAATGACTGTGGCTTGCAGCTTTGTCCATAAATTATTCATTTATTTAAATGCAGCAACACTATTTATAATGCAGACATTATATGATATATGGAAAATTTGACTCCATTTATTTCTTATGTACATAGCAGAGATAAGAAATTACAATATATTTATACAGGAAATAAACAATGTTTGTTTGTAATGAAACAATGGATTATTCTATAATATTTAGGTATTATACTTAACTTTCTACTATTATTAACTATAGGGAAGAAACTGATAAACATATAAATTACTATATATTTATCTATCGAATCAATGGCAAATTTGCCTATCTTTTAATCTATACTTAATTTGCGTCTCTACACTAGAGTACAATGCAAACAACGGCATGTGGAAAAATGTAGAGATTTGTTTGTCAATTCAGAATAACACAAAATTCGACATTCAAACTTCAAATAAAATCAAAAATCAATTCTTCTTCAAAACAGAGATTTCTGATTTTACTTAAACAGAACTGATAACTGAATTAAAGTAGAAACTGTAAAACTTGGATAAAATCTATAGGGAACAAACAGCCCAAGAAGATTGTTCCACCCAACCAATTCCTTAAGATAGTCAAGTACTTGCCTTAGGACTCCTGAGCCTGTTCACTGAACCACCAGGAGGAGGAAACTTAGGAATTTAGGATCTCTTCTTGCAGTAGCAAATAACTTGTCAAATCTTCAAGAGCTAGCAGTCCAAGGGACCTGCTCCAGCACCTCTAGTTCGCCTTAACCAATAGTTTGCATACTTATGCTTGCACTTCACAACTAGCCTCCCTATTCGAATCTCTCAATGATCACCTAATACACATGAAAATATTCTTGCAGAAATATTGTGTAAGAGCTGCCTGCTTAATTCGAATTTGCCTTATGTAGGCTGCCTGGGCCTTTTCAGTTGTTACTGGGTCATTAAATGAGCTTCCTGCCCACTCCCACCACCTGGGGGATAATGCCACATTTTTAGGGGTAGTTGTCCCATAACCAACAGCTAGTGGTGTGGTGCAATTGCTGCAATCTGTCCCATATCTTCCAACAGCTTCCATTCCTCCTAGTGGGTCAATGAACACTCATTTAACAGTCCCCTTGGGTGTTTGTCTCCTAATTAATTTATTTAAATAATAATAATTAGTATTTACATTCATCCTTGATCAGAATTGATCATAATTACAAAACTTTGTAATTAAATTTAACATAAAGTAGTTTTCAAATAAAATAATAATTTTCAGAAATTTGGGTAGGTGACAATACCCATCGATAAATGATGTAATATATCACTATTATGAGATCCTCTACACACTATACAAAAAATTTGGACACAACTACACCAGAATGTGCTAAGACTCGACAAATATTTGAGAACATACATCACACATTGGATTCGGTACTCACCTGGGGCGCTAACACCATTCAATCGAAACCTTTAACACATATTGTAGGTTTCTCCATAAGCCCTCATCTAGTCGATTTAGGAGTATAGATCTAAAGTTTTTTATGTAGATAATCACACTACAATGGATGCCCATTCCTATGTAGTACAACTCGAACTCCTAGTAAAAACACAACTTTCACATCATGCACCTTCTCTAGATTGGGTTCCCTGCACAAGCATTGAAACACTTTTGGAAGAGGATATAAATCAGTGTGCTAACACAACTTCACCAAAAGCGCAATAGCCCTTTGATACGCATCATGGCACACTAGCAATTTTTGAATGGCATGTAGTAAAGTCCTTTGTTGCACTATGGCCTTTTGACACATTTATCACCTTCAACATTGATCACCTTCAACATTGATCACTTCTTCCATCCAAAAATAAACCTAGAGAACCCCATTAAATAGTGATGGATCATCTTGCAATATGATTTCTTCTTGCAACCTTGCACCTAACAATTACGGATTCACAAGTTTGTGCACACCTCTACTTAGCTCATTGTCTTATCCTTAGCAGAGTTCCCTAGTTTTGTGATCTCTTATCTACTAGAAATTTCACATTATATAGATTCCTTCCTAAACTGGGAGGAAAGTGAAGGCACTTTCCATTTAAACTAGGAGGAATTGATTTGATGCAAGAGGGCCCATTCCCCAAGGACCACACCTCCTAGAAGGGCACATTCCGAACATAGTTTATTGTTAATTAGTTAATTAGTTACATCATATACAAGGATTGACTTCGTTAAGTGGACCCTTTGTAATACTATAAGAAGGTTGTTGCCTAGTGAATAATAACAAGCAATCGTGTCTAGGTTTTAGTTTCTACTCTATTTTATCTATTGTCTTGATTTTCTTCATCTCTTCATGTTTTTTTATGAGATGAGGCTTGTTGAACATCATCATGTTATCAGGTATCTTTGTGGGTAACACTGACATGTTGGCTCATCGAAAAAAAATAGAAAAAAACTAATGTTAATTGCATTACAAGTGTTTTTTTGGAGTGTATTGAAATACCTATTTATCTATTCACTATGAGGATAAGCAAACTCTCTCTAACTATAGGTAGATTTCAACTTTTTGAATTACTAAATATTGCTTTATGGACACGATAGCCATAAAAAAAACATACCTTATTACAAAATTCCTACTTATACACTCTTTTGCAATTACACTCTTTTACAATTAACTTGATGAGTAAAACACAACCAACAATATGCAAATAGTTTATGTAATGCTATCAACCAGTAAAAGCCTATAAAATTTCAATCCATACCTTATGCATTTGAAAGCTCAATGGCCATATGTATATAAAATATAATCTCAATAAACATCCGTTGTTGATGACTATGCTTCACAAGATGACTCTTGACAAATCTCTTGTTGATGACTATGCTTCACAACATTTATGCAACTCAGCATTACAAGTATATTATTATTAGAGTCATTTCATTATAGATCAACTCAAAACAACATGATACTAGAAACCAAATGACAAATGATTGAGAATATAGTTTAGTGATCGATTTTTATCTTTTTCCCGTCGCATTTCTTTTCATACATCACAATCGCTTAACGTATTAGTTTAACCGAGTCACTTTTATTGAGAGCGAGAGTTTATCGAAAACGTATTAATTTTTTGGTACCCACTCTCACCAGCAATGCTGTTTTTATGAAGTTCATTTTGTTACACTTTTACATCCTATTCATTCTCAAAATACCAAACGACGGGTAAATGTCTCAATCAATGTTAACCCGATCTCAAAATGCCGGTAACGGAATAATTTATCAGCAAAGAATCGAAATCAATAGGGTTGGAATAGCTCAGTTGGTTAGAGTGTGTGGCTGTTAACCACAATGTCGGAGGTTCAAGCTTTCCTTCCAGCGTGTATGATCTTTTACTTAGAACTTCAACGCTGAAAAGATTGAAAATCCGGACGTGGAAACGCCTTGGGAGCAAAATCGCACCGCAAAGAGCGATTTGGAAAATGAAATATGGAGAATAATAAAAAGGCTAGAGAACAAAAATAATAATAAATGTGGGACTAATAAATCTGACTACCACGCTGGAAAATGCCTTTGAAGTATAAATGTTTTGGGTTTGGGGTTTGGACAATTTTGACCAATGCTTTCTTAATTGGTTTAGAGATTGTAAAAAACATTATATGTTGTCGGTTATTATTTCATGGTTTGGTCTACCAGAAACAAGGTAGTATTTGAAGATAAGAAGCCATGTGTTCAGAAGTCGATTGGTCAAATATTCTATATATACAATTCTATCTATAGCAGTCAGGAGCCAAATATTGTTAAGAGAATTGGTTCGTTTGATCCAATATACAATCGCCCAACTCTTTTCTTTGACGGTGCAGCTCAAAATGGCTTGTGTGCAGCTGGAGGTGCTATCTATTTAAATGAATCACATTTATTTACTGTGTGGATCCATTGTGGGAATGGAACAAATATGAAAGCGGAGCTACTTTCATTATGGTGCATTCTGAAGGTGGCTAGCATCTTTGGCATTGATGATCTGAAGATCTTTGGTGACTCAAGGGTTACTATTAAATGGGCGCTTGGTGAATGTGAACTAAAGGTGTTATCTCGGGTTCACTGGTGTTCTTGGATCAAATCAGCTATGTAAAAGTTCAAGAATATTTCTATGGAGCACATTTATCGTCAACATAATCAGTTGGCAGACAAACTCTCAGAACAAGCTTTAAGTGGAGAATTTGGTATCTTGATCTGGGAAGAATTCTTTCAGTCCCAGGTTTTGAATCAGGGCTTACTTAAGTTCGTTCTTTCAGTAATTTGTCTATCAGTTTGTGGAAGTGAGCATGTATAAACTGATATAACGTTTTAAGTTATTATGCTGTATATTTTTTTGGGATCAGTTATTTTTTAGTATTTATGTTGTTTCTTATTTGGAAATTGATGGCATATCACTGCCTCAGTAAAACACAGTCTCCTTCAAGACTTGTCAATCATGTACCTTTTGATTCCTATGAATAACATTGGTACGCTTTTTTTCGCTGGAAAAAAAACGGTGCCATCCTATAGCAAATTAATAAAACCAAATGTTGTAAAGGATGGCAAGGGATTCAATTAATTTGCAACCACAACATTTGGGAGCTTGTAGTATAAATAATTGAACATTTTTAATTTTTTTCACCGTAGATTACATTAAAAGTAATTAACCATTCCAATTAATTAGTATATCAATTATTATAAATTAGCTCCCCGAATGCGGGTGTTGGTATGCATGGTCAGGAGGCCATCATTGTGACAGATGGCGAGCCATCTCCCGCGCGGGTGGCATTCAGGAGCTCTTGAGGGTAGTTGGAGGAGTTAACCAGCGTAGATCCATCTCAAACCCGGATCTATCAAGCACCGAGAGGGATCCAATATCTTGAGGTGTAATTTTTTGGTTTTATCTTAAATTTTTTATACATTAAGAAAAAAATTACCCCTCAAGAAATTGGATCCCTCTCTTTTAATTTTTTAATTATTTTATTTTTTTATTTTTGATAAGTTATGAGCGAACATGAAATTTTTAATTACTTTTGATTTTTTATAAGTTATGAGCCGACATGGAAACATAACGTGACAAATGTGACAAATGTTACAACATCTCCCACATACTGCGTTGTAACGTAACGTGACAAACGTGACAAATGTGAAAAACGTTACAACATCTCCCCCATACTGGGTTGTAACGTAACATGACAAACGTGACATGTGACAGGATCTCCCCCATACTGGGTTGTAAGCACCTCGTTTACACTCGGTGCAATGATGTTAAATGGGCGGATTAAGGCGACTAGCGTCACACAAAGAACATTCATGCGATTGGAAAGCTATGAGGACTTTCAGGTAGACGAGAGTACGAGTAGTAGTCTGGACTGTACATCAGTAATCATGGATTCTTGCGGGAGGAAAGTCATTAAATGGAATGACAGGAGGTCGGATTTTATAACACTGGACAACCTTGTTCTTTTTATTACGTCCACTTCTGGTCCATGTTGTTTCTTCTACATTAGTCGTCGTGTGGTCATTGTGAGTTTTGAGCAGGGTGGCAGAAAGAACCCCAAGAGTCTGGCGGGGTGGCTTTGCAAGTAATATTAAATTATCCCTCTAAGATATAATCATATATCCTAAACCTTAGTTTGATAACCGAGTACATTATACCATCAAAGTATCCAAACCATCATTCACTAATTCATCACATGTCAATTAAATCAATACCTTGATATGACAATTAATTAAATCAATCAATAAGAATACTAAATATTTATCAGCAATAAAGAGCATTCCACATGCCATATGCATAAATAAAAATCAGTATCATGACCATATAACTCATCAACAACCCAAGGTTAAACTCATAATATTATGTGAAGGAAAGTTAGGAAAACATGGGCATTACATGATGGTAGGTTGGCAACTAGAGTTAGACTTTCCTAGTTGTCTAGATAATAAAAAACCACAATGTTGGTAACTATCTTATCCAAGGAAAAAAACCAATGAATGGACCTTTAAATATTTATGGGTCTTAGAAACAATGATAAAAAGATGGGAGCACCTCAAGGTTAGAGGAATAGATTCCCCCCTCTCATAATTGGGGGAATTTGAATATGACACTCAATAACATGGAAAATGGGGATCAAATTGAGAAAATAATAATACCCTTTCATACCTTTTCCAATTCCTTTTTGAAGATTCAATTTTGGTGTGGAAACCATCATGCTTACTCCTACTTGGACAAACAAGAGGACTAGCAAATAATCTATAGGAAAATGCCTAGACAAAATATTAGTGAGGGAAACCTTACTCTCAAAAAATCAATCATAAAAGCATATGGAGGCTCAAATGTCTCGATTCACCTTGATCACGTGATTCATCTAGCCCAATTTAAGTTCAACGTGTTTTATATTTAATTCTAGGAATACATATATCCCATTGGAAAAAAATTTAACCCATTTGGAAGGACATTGTTCTGTTAAGCACTTCCAGAAGAATCTATTCAAATCCAAAGACATAAGTAAACAAGGGAGATAGAAACAGAGCTTCAAGTCCCTGCCAAAACTAAAACCAAAACATGGGAAAGTTGTTATTACAAAGTGCACTTGTGTACTTGGTTATATCCATTTATAATTAAAAAAAACTAATAATGCAAGAAGATGTCTCTATTCAAACCAAGGATAATTTTAGGGGCGAAATTTAGCCCATGGGCTATTTTTCCATGTTTTTTTCCAAAAAAAGATTCGCCAATTTGCATTTTTTGAGGCCTCATTTCGCCCAATTTTTATGGGGTAAACTCGCTTCACTCTAAAAATCGCCAAATTATTATATATACTATATAAAATCCTTAGAAATTGAAATAATTTTAGAAAAATATCGCCAAATATTTATAGTTGACATTTTAAGAATTGGTAAGATTCGTCGACGTTTATACACTTTTAAATAAGTATGGGTCCTTAAAATTATCCCTGATGGTTTCTATCAGATAATGGTTTTTTATACTAGTGAGCATAATCACCAACTATAGTCATAAGCAAATATCCAAACCATATCTTATTCCAAGAATGAACTATGTTCCATCCTTGGTGCGCGTAATTGCAGCTAGAAGAAACATAATTGTAAAGTATATATTTTGTAATGGGGTTAGTGCATTGCCAAGCCACACATATCTCTCTAAGACTATCTCTTATTTCCAAAATAGGATTGCATCTTAACATGACATTCAACCAAGAACAACACTACCTCACTGCATTCTATTTTCAAAGACACTTGTGATATCTTACCAAGATTCTCCATGCAATCTAGGTTCAACAATATGATTTTGGATCCCCAACAATCTCTTCCAACATCCAGACAAGATTGTTGTCTTTAGTATAATCTCACTTGATCTGGGCATAGTTCCCTCTATGATTTCTCAAATTGGTTTCCACTCACTTGGGTTATCACTCACCTAGTATAGGGTTTATGCAAAACTATGCAACACACCCAACCCATTTTTTTCTATAGTATAGCATGTCGCACTAGTTAATCAAATTATGCAACACTAAAATGCTTTTATGAGGCATCTATCAAGCAATCTCAATAGTAGTTATTGCTACTAGAGGGTGTTGTCCCTACCTGCCCCTCCTTGTATTTCAAGTGTCCTATTAAACATCTGAGCAGCTAAGTGGGTAAGCTAAATGAGGTAGCAATCTAAGTCGTCTTGGTTGTGGGGAAAACTCCACAGTTAAGTGTGCATGAACTAGAGGATTCTTAAGATTGGTAACCTCTCGAGTAGTCCTAGTTACTGGGTGCAAGCCCCATAAATGATTATTGATTTTATGTGATTCAATTCACTAGTCTCAATCCCACTTCTTCATCATTTTGAGCATCACATGATGCAATGAGTTCTAAGTGGACTATTCAAAACCATGAGAAATTGGTAAGTTGTGACTATACTCATGGGATATGGGTCATAGATTAATGACTTACATTATGAAGATAATCCCAAAAATGATATATCATATGTTGGACTACAAAAAACCTAATACTTAATTGATAAGATATTGAGATCTTCAAAATATGCTATTACAATCTAATTCGGTTGATTATTGATTTTTTTTATCACCACGGTGTTAAAAGTTTTGGGAGGATTGCATATCTACAATATATATATTCTCATTGTGCCTCTTTTTATACAAGAGTGACATCACTGTATTCTTGTGCAGTGCAAAATATTACTCTCACCCTTACAAAAGCAATGCACCAACAAACTCATGCTTATCCTCATGTCTTTCAGTTGGACATGTGTACTCCACTACCCAAATATGGTGACCAAATGCATGGATAAATTGTAGACTCATGGATTCATAGTATTTTCTAATTTTCTACTAGGGTGGCATCAATGTATTGCCATGTACTCCAAGCTATTGCTCTCACTCTCACAAAAGCAATGCACCAACAAAATCAAGCTTCCCCTCATGTCTTTCAGTTGTACATGTGTATTCCCCTACCCAAATATGGAGTTCAAACGCATGGAGACATTCTAGAGTCAAGGATTCATAGTCTTTTCTTCTAGGGTGAAATACTTTGATTATGCATATATGATTTATATATGAGATCTGCAATTATTCTAGACAATTAAATACAACAAATCTATCATTTAAAATAAATAAATAGATAAATTGTATCTAACTAATATTCCAATGGATCAACAGAAAACAACTTTACTACAACAATCCAATGAATCTGAAACAAAAGCAAGAAGAATTTCTGATTACAAAATAATTCTGATAAGAAACTATACAGATTTAATTATATATCCAGAAATCCTTTCCAGCAGCAGTGCCTCCTCTTCCTCGCAAATATAAAAATTTATAAATAAGAACAGAGTAGAGAATAACAACATCCTCTATCCTCTGCTGAGACCTCTACCAAACAGAGAAACATCATACAGAAAAAAGAAAAAGATAAGTCAGTCCAGTTTCCTGGAGCGTTCCTCCCCCCCTAAACCATCGAACCTCTATCTTTATATAGGCGATTTGACTTCTAAGGTAACTGACTGTATCTAGAAAATCTTGAATGCTTCCTTCCGTTTCGAACTTCTGTTTGATGAGCTGGCTTTCATAAATTTAAATTACGTCCTCCAGGAAATGGTCCATTTGCCAAGCATCCTTTTATTATCAGAATGTGGCATTTTCTTATCTTTAAATGACCGGTCTCTAGCTTTTCATGGTAGAAATTTCACGTCGTTCTCTCATTTCTGGAAACAATCTCTTATTACTTGACAACTATTTTATTTAACAATGAATGTGTCAATATATGTCTTAAATCTTCAAAAGTTTCCAATACGAAATGATAAAAAAAAGTATGATACCTCATTTTAAATTAGACATGATTTGGGAATTAATCATATGAAACAAATATACATAAGAAAATGGCCCAAAATATATATAAACAAATATACCAAAATAGAAATTGGCACGTATTCTCATGTTTGAATATTAACCATACAACATTTCAATTGATCCCGTTTCTTTTGAATAAATGAGCACAAATGGAAATAAATATTAAAAATCTTTCACCATATTTTAAATGTTGTCAAAAGTTAGTTTCATATATTTATATATACATAACTTTTTGGCACAATGAAATATTATTTGTATTGTTTTCCATATTTATTCAATTTAGAAAATCAAGCACATGTTAAAAAATTTCCTATTTATAATTTGTAATGTAAATTAGGTAAGAGGATTAAATTTATAAATAATAATAATATCTTAATACAAAATTAGCATTTAACTATATAGGAATAATATCTATATAGATTTATGAAGAGATATTATATATTTGATAAAATTAATCTTCATGATAGGAATAAAGGAAAATTTTTTACATTAAAATATAAATGGGTAAAATCCATCAAATAAGAGATCATTTAAACACCAACCATCAAAAGGTGAAGGAACAATATCAATACAACAAAGATCGACCAGTCACCAAACCCTTGTGTCATGAAAACCAAGCCAAAGAACAAACAAGTAACGTGGAAGTGTAGGATGTACAAGGAGAAAGCCATTGGATTATCTACCAAATCAAACTAAATAAAAGGAAAATCAAAAGCTAAATATTTACAAAAAAAAAATTCTAATGGGGGCCCTTTTGATTTGGAAAATCAAGGAGAGTTGTTGGGAGCGCCAACAAGACCTCGATTTAGCTCGATCAAGCTATTTGAACTAAATAGTTAATTTTTTTCCATAGAAAATAACTTACCTAAAAAATGAAACAAATTAATTTTACTTATATGCCAATATATTAAGAGTGCAAAAAATATCGAGATCATATCTTACAAAAAATAAAAATAATTCTTTTATCGAGTTAATAATTATTTTTATAAGTTATATGTTATAGTAAATTATCTTTTTATAAGTTATTGTAAATATTTTTTTATCGAGATAATACAAGTTATAGCAAAAAAATAATCTAGGATAGAGAAACAGAATAATAAATATAATTCATGACATCAAATACCATGGGAAAATTTATCATGGGTTACCAGAACCTCGGGCCATAAATCACTAACACCAATGTTTGTTGTTGGTGATTTATGGCCCATGTTTCTATGTTCCTAAATTTAAATGTTAATATCCACACCCAATACATGTTAAACTTGTGTTGGTTCTTTCAAATGTAATATGCAAAGTGACCCTCTGGAGAATTGGATGCAAAAAATCAGAAGTTTAAGCTTAGATGTTGAATTTCTAGAGGCTCAACATGTTTATAGGGAATCTATCTCTAATGTTGATCTCCTCTCAAAAACCGATTTGGAGCTTGAAGAAGGAAAATTTTGTTATGCACAGATGCGTGGGTCCTCTAAAGGGCCTAAAGAATATATTTTTATTTTCTAACCTAGTTGTTGGTGTGGGTCCCTGTTTTGTCTAGTTAGCATAAGTTTTATGTATGTAAGTGTCATTGTCACTTTTAGGAGGATATGATGTCCTGTACTTCAGGTATCCAGATGGTAGTTGCTGTTTTTGTCTTTGGTGACAGCGTCGGTTTGTTTTTTTTGTGCTAGAAATGTTTTGTGGAGAAATTTTGTACCGTTATTTTTATATTTTATAATGAAATATAAGTACCTTTTTTTTGTGAAGAGTTATAACTCTTAGAAAAATAATAGTACTTACCAAAATAATTTTTTTACCATAACTTATCATTTTTTATGTTGACAAAAATTTAAAAACTACTAGAATGTTTTTTACTATAACTTATATATTTTATGTTGACAAAATCCTTGATCGAGTTTTTGAAAGCTCGATCAAGGGATTAAATATCCCTTGATTGAGCTCATGTTTCAAAGCTCGATCAAGGGCTTAAATAACCCTCAATCAAGCTCATGCTTCAAGCAATCCACGCTCACATCTTGCCAAAAAGTGTTACCCATCTTCATCGGAACACCCTCCTCCAAAATCTAGTTTTGTAGGTCCTTGCTCATCTAACGTTGAAGGAATTGGTTCCATATACATAAAAAAAATCACATTCTATTGCAACTTGCTGAATCTTGCAACACCAAGACACCACCCAAGCATGTCCCATAGATACATGTCTTACCCATCAGACCATCCACTAATTACTGTCAGAGTTATAAATCTAGCTAAACTAGCTTACCTATCTAAGCAATCAATAGCATATCAACATAAATAAGAACATAAAGAGAACAAAGAAAAGAATACACTAGATATACATGGTTCACCCAATTGGACTGCGTCCATGGGAAGGTTATTTTCTATTATCTCCAGAAATCTCCTTCAATCTTACAATGAGAGCAACTACAAATAACCCCAATACAATATAACAAAGAGCTTGTGAGCACAATACAATGTGTTGTAATAGTATGATGGAATGTTATGATGTGACTCCCTTGACCATATTATATACCAAGAGATGTGGAGGAATTACTCTCACATATGGCATGTGGGATAATATAATTCTCCATAATAACATCTCTTTATATAACAATGGATATCAAGAGTATACTTTACCATAATGAATATGGGTTATAATGTATTACTCTTTTACATAAGATTGTGGATAAGTTCTGAAATAAAACAAAGACATTATTGCCTTCTAAGGAATATAATATATTCCAACACTCCCCCTTAATAATGGCTAGGAGAAAAGCCCTCACTAACACTAAGGAAGGAAGGAGTCATTACTACTCCCCCTTGATGAA
This sequence comes from Larix kaempferi, assembly GCA_027924585.1. Taxonomy (NCBI): domain Eukaryota; kingdom Viridiplantae; phylum Streptophyta; class Pinopsida; order Pinales; family Pinaceae; genus Larix; species Larix kaempferi. Next base: position 3,652,238 of record BSBM01000922.1, read on the forward strand.
AAATTCCCTCATCCCAAGAAAGGAACGAAGATGCACATACTTCGCTACTGTTAAGGATTTAGTGAAGATGTCGGTTGCTTGCTGCTCGGTAGGACAATAATCAAGAGAAAGAATACCATATGCGACGAGAGATCGAATGTAATGAGCATCAAGTTCGAGGTGCTTTGTCTTGGAGTGATATACCGGATTATAAGCAAGCTAAATTGCACCATGATTTTCACATTTCAACACAGTGGACAATTTCGAAACCAGACTAAGGTTAGTGAGAACATGTCGTAACCGAACTGCTTCTTTAGATGCTTATTTGGTTGCTCTATACTTTGATTCACACGAAGATAAAGAAAGAGTCTTCACCTTCTTGTTGGACCAAGAAATCGGACCTGAACCAAATTGAAATATATAACCAGCAGTTGACCGTTGATCAGAACTGTCACCTGCCCAGTTAGAATCTATATATCCAGAAAGTGAAATTGTAGCACTACTCGAATAAAAGACACCATAGTACAATGTCCCCTGTAAATATCTCAGAATTCTCTTGGCTTCCTACCAATGACTTTCATGAGGTTGATGCATGAACCGAGAAACCATATTGAAAGCAAAAGGGATATTTGGTCTACTGTGAGTTAGATATATCAATCTGCCCATGAGGTGATGATAAAGAGTAGCATCAACAAGAGGAGTAGTACACTCAACAGTTAAGTTTACACCGAACTAAAATGACGTAGGAGCAGGTTTACAATCACTCATATGGAAACAAGACAATAAGTCTATAGCATACTTTGGCTGAGAGAGAAAAATACCATCTGCCATATGCTAGATTTGAAGACCCAAGAAATAGTGAAATATACTGATATCAGTCATTTCAAACTACTTTTGAAGTTCACTTTTCATACTTTTAATTAAAACAAGTTGGCTTCTAGTGATGATAAGATCAACCACATATAACACAATAACAAGGATATGATCACCAAAGTTCTTAACATATAGATTTGGATCAGATATACAACGTTTAAAACCATTATTCAAGAAATATGTCTCAATTTTATCATATCAAGCCCTAGGTGCTTGTTTGAGACCATATAAAGACTTGTGTAAAATTTGCATACAAATCTTGAAGATTATGCATTAATAAAACTAGGAGGTTGTTGCATATAAATGTCTTCATTAAGATTACCATTTAAAAAATCACCCTTAACATCCATTTGGTGTATTTCTTATTTATAATATGCAACAAGAGATACGATGGTTCTTATTGTATTCATTTTAGCAACAAGAGAAAAAATTTCATTATAATCAATACCTTCAAGTTGATTAAAACCTTTTACAACTAATCTAGATTTATATTTTTCAATCTGTCCATCTGCAATAAACTTAGTTTTATAAACCCATTTACAACCAACTAAATTATTTCCTGAAGGAAGAGGAACAAGAGACCAAGTCTTGTTCTTCATAAGAGATTCATACTCAGCAGACATAGCCTTGTTCCCAATGAGGTTTACCCTTAGCTTTACCCTTAACAAATCCCCCCCCCCAATTATCATTCTCAAAGTCTTTATTCTTTTACCAGAATCATTCTCAACTAAGGATTTAAATGCTTGAAACTTAGAAAAAGTGTCACTTTTATTTTTCAAAAAATAAACCCATGATTTTCTATTAAAGTCATCAATAAACATAATAAAATAGACTGCATGAGATATAGAAGGAACTTCAAAAGGACGACAAATATCACTATGAATTAATTTCAAAGGTTCTTTAGCATGCCAAGATTTACCTTTATCAAAGATTTCTCTATGATGTTTACCAAGTACAAAACCTTCACAAACACCGTTAGTGGATCAAATATTAGGCAAGCCATGTACCATTTTAGTTAGCATTTGCATTTTACCATAATTCAAATGACCCAATATTTCATGCCATAATTTACTTAGTTCATTAGCATGAGCAACATAGGAATAAAAGGGTTGTCTTTTAGTTGAATTAAAACCAACAAATTTATATAAACCAGCGGTATGATCAACAAAACCATAAGAAACTAATTTAAAATTATGATTGATGTCTTTAAGAATATATTGATCAGGCCAAGCTTCAAATTTATATCATTTTTTACATGCACGATAAATAGAAAGCAAGTTGATGGGCATGTGTTGAACATGAAAAAAATCTTCCAAATGACCATTAGCAACATTACATTACCAGAACCAATTATGGAAAGTTGTTTACCATCACCTATAGATACTTTCTGATATGTGTACTTATTATTTTCATAGGATGTAAATAAAGAAGCATTACCAGTCATATGTTTCGAAGCACTAGAATCCATTATCCATTTCACATTAGAAGAAGAACTACTAGATGAAACAACAAATGCACATAAAGCTACTTGTGATTCATCAGAACCTTTTCTTTTAGCCTTAGACATTAAATGTTTCTCTTTAAAGCAATTCTTTTTAGGATGGTTAGTTTTACCACAATGCTTACAAGGATCATACACATTCTTCTTCTTACTATTTTCATGATGTGCAGAAGCATGACCAAATTTATTAGTAACTATGATTTGAACAAGAACCTTTAGTATTATTAAAACTTTTCTTAAGATTCTTATTATGTGCCATAAGAACCTTATTAGGTGAGACTTGTCCTGAAACAATCAACATTTCTTTCTCATTTATCAATCATTTACAAAAATCATCAAAAGTAGGTTTCGTGGTATTTTGAGACAATTCAAGAGCTCTATTCCTAGTTTGGATGAACATGTCAAAACAAGATGTCAATTTTTGTTCTAAAAGAATTATAAGAGTAGTGTTTGTCTTCTTGTAATATTTACCACAATTATTTAATTTTTCACTTCAGCAAGATATAATTCTACTTTTTCAAAGTTAGTAGGATCTAGCTCAAAAATATTATTTTCAAGGTAATAAGCAAAAAATCATCATATTTATCAAATAAAGAAGCAAGAATTTTCCATACCTCAATCGGGTTGTCTTCTGCCTCAATACTTACCTGAATACTATCTAAAACCGTTTGACCCATGAGCCGTCTTGCTTGATAACAATTATCTTCCCATATAGCCACATCTTTAACATCAACAGGTTTCTTGTGTTCACCATTAACAATCCTCCATAGATTCTTACTCCTGAGAAAATCAATCATTTTTCTTTTCCATGCAATATAGTTATGACCAACTAGTTCAGGAACAAAAGCTACTTCTGAAATCATAATGATAGAAATGTTGACAAGAAAATTAAACCCAAAAGCTAGAAATGACAAGAGAAAAAAGTGAATAAGAGAAAACTGATACACTTTACCGTTCAAATCTGAAGAAACACAGTAAGAAACAGAAACTTTACTTACGACCCCTTAAAAGAGTGCCAAGAAAAGTCACTCGTAGGTCTACCACAGTAAACTCGCGAGTAGATCTAATACTCGCGGGTTTCTGCACGGCAAGGTCGCAGTTAGATCTGATAACCGCGGGTTTCTGCACAGTGAAGTCACAGTTATGCCGAACGGACGCGAGTTCTACATAGGAGGGTTGCGGGTATACTGAAGTAAGCGCAATTTTACAGTAGAGCAGGAGGGAGCATGTCGTAGCACATGCGGGTCTATACACTAAAATTCATGGGTCTGTAGTATACTCACGGATTCACAGTAAGGCAAGTCACAGTTACACGCGTTGTATTTGAAGCAAAGTTGTGAATGTCTAGTTTTAGGCCAAAAATAGTGTCGATTAAGCCGCTGACCGAAACCTAAAAAAAATCTACCAAACCTGGATGAAAAAAACAGATCTAACAACCAAAAGATAGATTTCTTGAGGAGAATCCAAAAAACATATAAATCTACAGAAAAAACATCAAGAGACCCTTGAAAAATTTCTGCAAAAATCTACACAACAAAATTAGGGTTAGGAGTAAAAAAACTGTAGAATCATGCCCAGATTTGAAGAGAAGCCTAATGGATACCAGATAGAAAAAAAATCTACAAGAATAAACAATTCCTAGATGATAATATTTATTGATTGAAAGCTATAGAAGGTGCTAGAACATAGCAACCAACTCTGATAGCATGTCAGAGTTATAGATCTAGCTAAACTAGCTTACCTATCTAAGCAATCAATAGCATATCAACATAAATAAGAACATAAAGAGAACAAAGAAAAGAATACACTAGATATACATGGTTCACCCAATTGGACTGCGTCCATGGGAAGGTTATTTTCTATTATCTCCAGAAATCTCCTTCAATCTTACAATGAGAGCAACTACAAATAACCCCAATACAATATAACAAAGAGCTTGTGAGCACAATACAATGTGTTGTAATAGTATGATGGAATGTTATGATGTGACTCCCTTGACCGTATTATATACCAAGAGATGTGGAGGAATTACTCTCACATATGGCATGTGGGATAATATAATTCTCCATAATAACATCTCTTTATATAACAATGGATATCAAGAGTATACTTTACCATAATGAATATCAGATATAATGTATTACTCTTTTACATAAGATTGTGGATAACTTTAGACATAATACAAATATAGTATTACCTTCCAAGGAATATAATACATTCCAACAATTATCAATGTAAATCCTTCATTCCATGCCTCACCCATCCCTAGAGTACTAATATCTCGTTCCTACCCCCCACACCCCCCATACATCTCCATCCATTTCCAAATCCCTCTACATCCCCCCTCGTCAGCATACCCAACATATATCAATCAATGTTATACTCTCCTTGATGTTCAATAAAGAGCTCTTCATTACTCTCCTTACCTCCTTGCTAATCCACCTCCATCTTCCTTCACCTTGACCTTGAATGAATAACTACTACCTGGCACCCCTCTTTCTCTCCATTCTCCATCTGTTAACATCCCTTTCTCCTTTTTACTCTCAATGGCCATGGAGAAATGATGTAATCTATCACTATTACGAGATCCTCTACACACTATGTAAAAAAATTGGACACAACTACACCATTATGTGCTAAGCCTCAACAAATATTTGAGAACATACATCATACTTTGGACTCGGTACCCACCTTGGGCGCTAACATCATTCAATCGAGACCTGTACCACATATTGTAAGTTTCTCCATAAGCCCTCGTCTAGTAGTCCATAATTAGGAGTATACATCTAAAGCTTTTGATGTAGATAATCACACTACAATGGATTCCCATTCGTATGTAGTACAACTCGAACTCCTAGTAAAAAAACAACTTTCACATCATGCACCTTCTCTTGATTGGGTTCCATGCACAAGCATTGCACCACTTTTGGAAGAGGATATAAATCATTGTGCTAACTAAAACGCTTAACTAAAACGTATTAGTTTAACCGAGTCACTTTTATTGAGAGAGAGATTTTATCGAAAATGTATTAACTTTTTGGTACCCACTCTCACCAGCAATGTTGATTTTATGAAGTTCATTTTGTTGCACTTTTACATCCTATTCATTCTCAAAATACCAAACGACGGGCAAATGTCTCAATCAACGTCAATCCGATCTCAAATGCTGGTAACGAAATAATTTGTCAGCATAGAATCAAAACCAACAAAGCTGGAATAGCTCAGTTGGTTAGAGCGTGTGGCTGTTAACCACAAGGTCGGAGGTTCAAGCCCTCCTTCTAGCATGTATGACTTTTTACTTAGAACTTCAACTCTGAAAAGATTGAAAATCTAGACGTGAAAACGGCTTGGGAGCAAACTCGCACTGCAAAGAGTGATTTGGAAAATGAAATATGGAAAATAATAAAAAGGGTAGAAAATAAAAAATAATAATAAATGTGGGACTAATAAATCTGACTACCACAACGGTGCCATCCTATAGCAAATTAATAAAACAAAATGTTGTAAAGGATGGCAAGGGATTCAATTGTTTTGCAACCAAAGCATTTGGAGCTTGCAGTATAAATAATGGAACTTGTTTTTAATTTTTTATCACCTTAGATTACATTAAAAGTAGTTAACCAGTCCAATCAATTCCAATTAATTAGTATATCAATTATTATAAATTAGCTCCTCGAATGTGCATGTTGGTATGCATGGTTAGGAGGCCATCATTGTGACATATGGTGAGCCAGCTCCCACATAGGTGGCATTCGAGAGCTCTTGAGGTTAGGTATAGGAGTTAATGGTGTTAAATGGGCAGATTAAGGCAACTAGCATCGCATGAAGAACATTCATGTGATTGGAAAGATGAGAGGATTTTGAGGCAGACGAGGGTATGAGCAGTAGCCTGGACTATACATCAGTAATCATGGATTCTTGCGGGAGAAAAGTTGTTAAATGGAATGATAGGAGGTCGGATTTTATAACCCCATGCAACCTTGTTCTTGTTATTACATCCGCTTTTGGTCCATGTTGTTTCTTTTACATTAGTCGTGGTGTGGTCATTGTGAGTTTTGAATGGGGTGGCAGAAAGAACCCCAGGAGTCTGCAGGACAAGGAGAGCATGTTGTGTCTGAGAATAAAAGGTGGTATGGAGGACGCAGGGGGGAAGGCACGAAGGAAGCTCACGAATGTCGCAGGGTGAGCCACGAGCAACTTAGAGTGGCCCAAGTGGTGTGGAATTATCGTGCAACCATTCTTGCATCCATCCTAGAGGATGTCGAAATGCTAGAGGAAGGTCTCTAGCGTGAGGTGGGAGATGCGAGCCCATTGTTGGATAAAGTTGCGCAGGAACCTTAGATTCAGTATCCTGGGTCCTCGTGGGGCCACCCGAGTATGTACGAATGGACGGTTACTTTGTACTGGGTCATGAAGAGCATGCTGAGCCAGTTGTTATTGAAGCAAGAGGAGAAGGAGAGGGTGAAGGACGTTCCCATGGCATTCTGGAAAAAAATCTATGCAGACACCCAGTTGCTATATATGAAGATTGATGGTGTTGGAAAAAAGCTTGGCCTCCCCTTCTTACCGAAAAATGGGGCACTACGAACTTGTTGAGGATTGCGTTCCAAGCATGGGAAAGCAATAGGTTGGCATTGTGCATCTTGACGGCTCCTTTTCGTTGGATTCTGGTAATTTTGGGTTCTGAGAATGGGTCCTCTGTGTTTTTTGGTTTTTCATGTTTTTAGTGATTTGCTCTACAACTCGACTATAATAGCTGCAATGGTCAGCCTTGTTTTTTGTTTGGATAATTGGGTATGCTTGAGGATGATAAGTCTATGCGGGTCCTATTTTGGGGTAACCATAATTTGGAGCCTCGACAAGCACAGAGGCTACCAGTTCTATGATAATCCCATTGTGTCTAGCCAATCCTGTTTTGTTATGAACATGTTTTGGGGCTCTAGTATGAGTAGAGGCTGTCGGTTCTATGCTAGTCTTGTTTTTTCTAATACTGATAAGAATTCTCCTTGTAGCTATGTTTGTAAGCTTTGTTTCCTCCTTTGGAGAGGGGCAATAAGAATATTGTTATATGTCTTCGAGATGTTTGGTGATGACAGTTTCAAACAACATTGATGGTACTCAGACTGTTGAAGTTGTAATCTTTTTTTGTACAGTATATTAATATGATATGTCTTATAAAAAAATGAGGTTTTATCATTTTCCAAAACTTAAAATTAATGGTACATCCCACCTTCCTTTATAAAAAAAAAAAAAAAAACTAATATAATATTATCCAATAAAAAATGGTTTGCAAATGTCTCCTTCTATTGGTTGCTAAAGGGCGAAGAGCACCTTATCATATACCTTCATTTCCATTCTAATAGATATAATTATGAATGACAAATGTTTTTTATTTTATGAATGGGAAAAAATGAAATATATGTCACGTCCCCTCTCATTGATCTAGTGCGATGGAGAGAACATGACGCTAAGGCTGGGCATCTAGCCTAGTGGTTGTTAACAAAAATCCATTGAAGATAAAAGACATATGCAGATGTATAAATATGAGAAACATAGCGGAAGTAAATTTCTACTACACATCTAGCATGCATTCAACATATTCATAAGAATCGTCAAATAAATACATTTCAAAATTAACACAAGAGAGTACCTACCTTGAAACGAAGTAGTCCCAAGCAACTAGCTATGCAGCTACAATGTTCCACCCAACTATAGGCCAATTGTGCTCATAAATATTCAACACAACTGCCACCCTCGAGCTGGGCATGATTTCTACAAGGAAAAAGGGAACAACAGGCTCACACATAGCCAAATACACACAAAAATTCAGCCAACCAGTCCATCGTTGGGTTTATCAGGCTGCCAAGGCAATGGAAAGGAAGAATTGCTAAGCTAGTGAGCTCAACCACAGATCTATTGGTGCCTCTACAAGATCTAGCCAGCTTGGTACCCACAATACCTACACACCCAACATAAGGAAGTATTCCCTACACTGTTATATAGTCCCTAAGGCCATACCTTCCATTCTAGTGTTCTTCGAGGTGTGTACAGAAAAGTAGCCAAGGTCCTTTGATCTTTTTTGTGAGGGTACTCTCTTCACTAGGTTTATCAAGCCAATTCTAATCCTCTTCCACTCCTAGATTCTTACTCACAAATTCAACTCAAATCAAGGGTGCACATAACAACAAAACACAAGTGTTGGGCATGAAGAAAATGTTTTGACTGTGGGATGCACAAGGTGGGGTTTCCATTAGTTTCAAAAATTGTGGGCAACTAAAAATGAAATGTTAGATGGGGAATCAACCCTGGGAGAGAAAATCGATTTCAAAAAACATTTATGGGCATTCAAGGGGCAGAAACGGCCTCTATAAACCCCCAAATAGTGACTCTCTTCCTCCCAGCCACGATCCAACACAAAAACGAGTTCCCAACTATGGAAAATGAAGGAAAATGATGGAAAATGTGAAGGAAAATGCCCCAGCTGGCTCATAATGCGTGAGGGAGAAAATAAAGTGGGTAAAAAATGGCTTGGGCACAATTTCGTGGGCTTTTTCTTGCCCAAGAAGCCAAAATACGATTTCCCAAATTGATGGCTTGCCCATACACGAAATTGGGCTTCCATACCTCTCCATTCCCAATGCATTAACTACCTCAACCAACTCTTGGAATAATTAAATGATTGGGTGCATAAGTCAAAATGGGGAGTTGAGGGTTTATGGGTTCTCTTTTTGACACTTGGATTGACACTATTGGCTCAAGGGTTTGAACATTTTCCCTCTCTATTCCTTGTAAAAATCATGCCCCCATCTCTTGTTGCATTGCATAACTAGTTGTGGGTATTTTATTAAAAATGCGTATTTACATGATGTCTTAATGTATATTTTCGTCTGGCTAGCATGAGAACCATAGGCATCGATTTTTAATTTTCGATACATAAAACGCTAAATCAATGGTGGGGCCTTGGCCTTGAGCTCCTCACCACGATTTCATAACGATATTTACATCATTTACAATTTTAATGCAATAGGGTCAAAAACGGGATATTACAATATATATATATATATATATATATAAAATTTTAATTTTAAATGGATATGGTGATGCTTTTGTTGGTAGAAAAAGCATAAAAGAATCTTATTTTTTCTAAAGAAAATATCAACATAAGATTATAATTTATATTTTGTCAATTTGATTTAGCTTGAGTAGTTATGGGATAGAGTGTTATCCTCCAAAAAAAAAAAAAATTATCTCTATTTTAAACTACTAAAAAAAATAATTTAATCACAACCCAATAACATATATGATGACAACAAAAGTTAATATAAAAACCCATCAAAAGAAATAAACTTGTCTAGAGTAAAAAGTTATGTAGAGAAAATTCTCCCTTCACCCACTTCACAACTAGTAGAGAGTCACCAAAGACAAATATTTTTTACCCGACTAGTTTCCAAATCAAGAATCAAATTCAACTTGAGAGCCATTAATTCACTCAAATTGTTCATCCCTGAACCAACTCCAACTTTGTACCAAAGAATGTGATTTTCCTTTAAAAAGATAATTCCCCGGCACCACAAATCCTGGGCTCACCCTCATAACCCCATCAAAATAAGCCCATGATATATGAAGATCAATATGTTCAAAATGGATCAAACAAAGAGGCATTTTAGGAAAACCAAATGCCCCATGCCACCACTGGTGGGAGATCCATACATACATTTTTGTATTCTCATTTCCATACCAATTCAACAAATGCTCTTCAATGGATGTTCCAAACCAAGCATTCCAAATCCATGTAAATACTTACAAGTTGAGCCAAAATTGTTTAGAAAATGAGAAAGACACGACCAAATGAAGATTTGTCTTCAAACTAACCTTACACAGAGGACATCTCCCAAGACCCATTGTGTTCCTTTTTTGAATGCTATGCTATGTAACTTTATTAAATTTCATAAGAACCACATAAATATGTAGGCCTTTGTCAAACATCAAAATTACCAAACCAACTTCCACCAACACTTATGTTTTTCTAATTCATCTCTGGAGCTTAGCATTTTGTAACTAGCTTTTGGGGTATACCATCCGAATAAATACTTTGGCCAGAGCAAGACATCATCCCCATCCTTTAATCTAATACATGTTTCTTTTAGGTGTGCAACAAACAACTCCCACACATTAATATCATTTTCCTTGATACCAAGCACTTCAACACTCTTCCAACCACGGTCCCTAAATGTAAAATAAGCCACAATCTGCTCAAGATAAATAATACCTCTCTCCCTTAAGTGTTGAATTAAGGAATCTAGAAACCTATATGATTGACCACTTCCAATTCAAGGCTCTTTCCCCACCCTCACTTTATTCCCTTTTCCAACTTTCCACCCCAACCAATCCCAATAACAAGGAAGGAAATAACCATAACCTTCCCAATGATAGACACATTATGCACTCTCTTTCAAGGCCTCCTAATCCAGTCCTCAATTGAGTGCAACTCAATGTATTTCTCTTCTATTCTTTTGCACCAAAGCCCCCTTCCTTGTAAATGTTTCCAAACATTCTTTATTCCCACATATTTTTAGAATAACACAATATTTTTTAGTCTTTAACCCCCTAACTCTTTTGGTAATGCTATACTTTTCCATTTTACCCAAGAGAAACCCTTCCTATCCCTCTTATTGAACCAAAGAAAATGAAAATTCAATCTTCTGATTGCCTCTAGAGCCCCCTAGGGATCCAAGCTAAATACATCCAATATACAAGGATAACTTCAATCATTGATTTGACTAGGAGAAGTCGCCCTCCTTTAGCCACCTATTGCTCCAAGAATGTATCCTTAATCTTTTGATTGCCTCTAGAACCCCCCTAGGGATCCAAGCTAAATACATCCAATATACAACAATAACTTCAATCATTGATTTGACTAGGAGCAGTTGCCCTCCTTTAGCCACCTATTTCTCAAAGAATTTATCCTCTTCTCTATTTTAACCACAAGCCATTGCGAATCTTTCTTTTGATAGTCATTAGGTTTTAAAACAAAACCTAGGTATTTCAAGCCCTCCTCTAAGGGGATTTGCGTGTAAGGAAACAATGTTGAAAAAACAACCTTTTCTTCCTTTGAAACATCCCATAAAGATATTGTGGATTTATTTACATTTATTTGATTATTATTTGATGTGCAAAGCAAATCCATAACCTCCTTTAGCTTCACAAGATCCCTTCTCACACCTTCATAGAAAATAAGTATATCATCCACAAACAAGAGATGTGTCAAAGACAAGTTATTTCTAATCCTTATTCCTTTAAAAGAACTCATCGTTTTAGCCTCAAATAAGGACTTGCTAAGGGATTCAACTAGAAGCAAAAACAAAAATGCAGACAAGGAACATCCTTGTTGAAGCCCCCCATTTAGGCCTAAAGAAACCTAAAACAAAACCATTAATCAAAACAACCGAAAGTAATAAAATTAACACAATTTAGTACCCAAGTCACAAAGTGAACATTAAACCCCATATGTATCAACATCAACTGCAAATAAAACCAAATAGGTTTGTCATATGCCTTGGATAAGTCCACCTTAACCACCTTAGATTTGTGATACTTTGTCTTGATTGTATGGATCCCCTCCTGTGCAATGCCAATTGCTTCATGGATTTGTCCACCCTCTATAAAGCCTAACTATTCACTAGAGATTGACCTAGACAACGTAGTTTTTACCCTCCTTACAATGAGCTTTGCAATATTCTTATAGATACAATTACACAGAGAGATTGTCCCATACAGAGAAGAAGGATTCTTTGACTTGCATATCAGATAAATAAAGGCACGACATTATAAGTAGAAAACACCTTTCATGTTCTTTGGGACTCTTCAACCACCCTTAAACTCTCCCTCCATGAATTTAGGGAACCCTAAGAAAAAAATGATCTGCCACCCTTATGACCTTGGACTTTTCTCTTTTTTGAAGCTATGATGGACACATTGTAGTTCTTCTTTTGTTACCTCCATCATTAAATCTTAGTTATCCACATCATCCATGAAACTAGGAAAAATGGAGGTCATCTAAATCACCTCTACAATAGTTGCATGCCCATCATCACCTTCAATGGCTAACTATTCAAATTTTAAAGCTACAGAATCATTTGCACATTTCATCTTCCAATAAGTTGTTAGGATATTTAGACACTTAGGAGTTAGTTAAGATCAACTTGTGTAATAGATCCGTTAGGGATAGTGTGTTTCTTTAGTATGCATTAGTATGCATTTGTAAATATTTAATCCGATGGTCACGATATGTTTCCAACATAGAGTGATCCGACGGCTCACCTTCTCTTAGATCAAACCTGACCTTGATCCGTGGATTAACACCCAATTGGTCCATGATCTCTATTTAAAGAGCATGGAGGGTCATTGTTTAGTTGATCGATTATGAGAAGCTCATTTGTAACTTTCTTTCTTTGCATAATAAATTGTCTTGTAGAAGCTATTTGGCCGGGGCCGTGGAGTGTTTCCCTCAAGAGGGTTTAAACCACGTCAAAACATCGGTGTGTTGATCTGTGATCTATTTGTGTGAAGTGGTTGTTATTGGTGTTTGGTCCTTTGGTAGTACCTTGTGTACTCGAACATGGTATCAGAGCTTTTATGAAGTGTCGCTTCCAGTTATGATCTAGATCTTGAACTGCTGTTGCCGAAACTCGAAAGGGTTTCTAGTTCTGGTATTTCTGTGCATTTTTGGGATGTGGGAGGTGTTCCATTGCATCCAGAGCGTCATTTCCATTGGGAAATAGTTTTTCGTTTGATCGAAAACGGTTCCCGGTTGCTCCAGAAACGCGTATTTCATCAGATCTGAAGGTATAATGTTACAGTGACGCATTTTTTTATTTTCTTTTTTTAAAAGGAAAAAATCTCATATTTCATCTTTTTTTACTGTTAGATTTTTTTGGGGTTTGGATTGTTGCTTTCCCATCTGTGTATGCTCTTTGCCGTGTACCTTGAGCGATCTCGGCAAATCAGAAACAGAAAAGGAAAGGGTTTTTTCTCGGCTGCGTATGCTCTTTGCCGTGCACCTTGCGTGATCTCAGCAAATCAGAAGCAGAGAGAAAACGTAGACTTTCCAGGAAAGTTAACAAGATCTAACTCCACAAGTGTGGAAAAGTTTTTTTTGTTTCGATTTGTGGTTTGTTTTGCAGGAAAAAGGGCAAGCACACAAATCGAACAAGAAGAGTGTTAAAAAAAAAAAACCTCCTTCCTCATTCCCATATTTTACATACCTTTTAATCTAACTCACTTGGTTCAAATTTGTTTTGTTAAAAAAAAAAAAACTCCTTCCTCATTCCCATATTTTACATACCTTTTAATCTAGCTCACTTGGTTCAAAGTTGTTTTATTTCTTAATAGGTCTTGAGTTCAAGTGTTAGGAAGTTACTTTTAAAAGAAAAAGTGCATGCAATTTCTATTTTTAAGTTATTTTATTGTAAAAGTGCATCTCACTTAAATAATAAAAAATAAAAATACAAGTGAGTCACTTGAGTTTTTTTTATTGTTGCACTATTTAAAAGTAATATCGTTGTAAAAGTGAAATCACTTATTTTACAAAAGTGGTTCACTTAAAGCAACTTTCTTGTAAAGTGATTGTCAAAAGGTTCATCTTGGGAAGAGGGGGGTTCTTTTTTTTGCTGGACATTCTCTAGCTGCCACGTCACTATTGGGGACATCTTCAACAGTTTCTTTGTTCAAGCATAACTTCATCATACAAAGTCAGTTTTCAGTTCCGTTTTTTTTTAAACCGCCTATTTTTTTCGAGCTCTTCACATCCATACTATTGGTTTCTGCTTTTACAGCCATTAATTTACAAATATGGCCGCCCCTTGTGATATTCTACTTAACAGTTTCAACTATTTCTCATGGAAATCTCGTATGGAGGATGTTCTACGAAGTAGGGGACTTTTCAGAATTACCTCAGGGAAAGAAAAAGAACCCACTGATGATGATAAGAAAATAAAATGGGCAAATAGATATAATGAAGCTCATGGATTGATTGGGATGTCAATCTCTATTGATTTGCGATTCCACATATCTAGAATTGATGAAACTAATGCTGCTTGGGACAAGTTGGAATCTGTGTTTGGTAAACACAATGAAATTCGAGGTCATCAACTCGAAAATGAGTTGATTTCTTTAAATCCAAGTGAATTTTCATGCATTCAAGATTATTTATCTAAGTACAAAACTCTTAAACTCTTATGTGCAGAATGTAAGATTGAGAGGGAAGACAAACAATGCATTTATCATATTCTTTCCAAACTTGGACCTGCATATTCTGTTTTTGTATCTACATTTTACTCCATGAAAGTATCCTTGAATGCGGCTAGCTATCAAGAGCCTAGTCTTGAATCCTTTTGTGATTCCTTGATTAGAGAACAAGATAAACTCATTCATCTTGGAATAATCAACAATGCAGATACATCTGGGAAAGCCTTATTGTCCCAATAGAAAGAAAAGCCCAAGCCTCCCAAGAAACAAAATTTTCTCAATAATAAGTCAAACAAGGGTCCCAAACCCTCTCAGTCAGCTCCTTCTTTAAAAAATGACAAAGGATCCAAGCCAAAAGGCAAGAAGACTGAGCGTCATTGCAACTATTGCGGGAAAGATAATCATAATGAATCTAAGTGTTTCAAGAAGATGGCATCCTTGGAAGCAACAATGAAGAAGCACCACATCAGCCTAGATTCGTCTTCAGAATCTGCCTCTCATGGATATGCACTTTGTGCTTCTGGTTATTCTTATAATGCATCTTCTTCTTCTACTTCAAATGAATGGCTCATTGATTCTAGAGCATCTTATCATATGGCTAAGGATCAAGCCATCTTTTCTACTATGCATGAATGTAACACCAAACAAATATTTGTTGGTGATGATAGATCTCTAAGTGTTGTAGGAGCTGAAACAGTTCCAGTAGATAATGATCATTTTAGTGATGTACTATGTGTTCCAAGAATTTCCTACAATTTGTTATTAGTCTATCAGATCACTCATTCCGGTGAAGGTAAAACTGTGACCTTTACACCTCACCAAGTTGTAATCAAGGATTTTAAAGATCCTCAACAGGTCCTAGCTACCGGAATTGTTGATGATATTACCAGGTTGTACAAGTTTAACAACTTTGGGTTATCACCTTTCCCTTCAGTTTTTGTTGCTCATAGTGATAACTTGAGCAAACTTTAGCATGAGCGATTTGGTCACTTAAATTATTGTTCATTGCAACAACTATGTAAAGAAAATATGGTGACAGGTCTTCCGATGGTATCTTCCAGGGATGGTGTTTGCTCCGGTTGTGTACTCGAAAAATATCATCGTGACAGTTTTGACAAACGTGCCTCTTGGCACGCCTCGGTTCCCTTAGCACTTGTGCATAGTGACTTGTGTGGTCCTCTTCCATCTGCTTCATTTTCTGGTTTCAAATATTTTTTAACTTTCATTGATGATTACACCAGACGCACTTGGGTTTATTTCCTAAAACTTAAGAGCGAAGTATTTAACATGTTCTTAGCCTACAAGGTCCTTGTGGAAAAATAATCTGGTCATCAAATTATTAAGTTAAGATCTGACAATGGAGGAGAATATGTTAACAATAAGTTCACTACTTTTTGCAATGAACAAGGAATCCAACAACAACACACTGTTCCATATACACCACAACAAAATGGTGTAGATGAGCGGAAGAACCGCACTTTAAAAGAAATGGCTAATTGTATGATCCAATCTAAGGGACTAAGTCTTCAATTTTGGGATGAAGCCATTAATTGTGCAAATTACATAGTTAATCGCACCCCCACTAAAGCATTACAAGGTATAACACCGGAAGAAGCATGGAGTGAAACTAAACCTGATGTAAGTCACTTCCGTGTGTTTAGTAGTGAAGCATGGGCTCACATTCCGGATGAAAAACGGAAAGCATTGCAGCCTAAAAGTGAAAAGTGCATATTTGTTGGATATTTTGAAGACGTAAAAGGTTATAGAATTGTTCAACCACATTCTCATGATATAATCATTAGACGAGATGTTAAATTTGATGAAAATCTCTTGGCTTGCGAACCTAACTCAGCGATTGTGCCATCTTTGGCCTGCGAGCCTGATTTGGCATTTGTGCCTTCTTCTTCTTCTTCCAACTTCCTTGACAGGTTTCCAACTCCAGTTTCTGATGATGATAGTGAGGATGAAAATCCACCACCGCCTGCTCATGTTCCTCCAGTTGCACCAGCACAAGTGCTTCCTCGATGGGTCCGTTCAACATGTGAAGCAGCTGGTGATCTTGCCGGTGATCCTAGAGATCAACGTCGAACACATTCTCAGTTTTAGCGAGCCTCTTCTCTTTTGGCTCAAGTTTCCTAGAATCATGATCCAGAAACTTTTGTAGAAGCTTCAGGGAATCCAGATTGGGATGCAGCCATGGATGAAGAATATCGTTCCTTAATGGCGAACGATACTTGGGATCTTGTACCTCTTCCAAAAGGAAGAAAACTTGTCAGATGTAAATGGGTGTACAGAACTAAGTATGCATCGGATGGAAGTGTTGAAAGACTTAAGGCAAGGTTAGTTGCCAAAGTTTTTTTCCAAGTTGAAGGGATTGACTACAATGAAACCTTTGCTCCCGTCGCAAAAATGAACTCCATCCACCTTGTTCTTTCCCTTGCAGTCTTACACAACTGGGAAGTCCATCAAATGGATGTCAAGTCTACCTTCTTACATGGTGATTTACAGGAGGAAATTTACATGGAACAAACTCCTGGCTATGTTTAGAATAACTCTAGCCTTGTCTACCGCCTTAAGAAATCCTTATATGGCCTTAAGCAAGCTCCTAGAACTTGGTATGCCAAAATGGATAACTTTCTCCTTGACACTGGTTTTTCTAGATGCCATTCTGACCCCAATGTCTATACCAAGAAAGTAGGAAACCATCTCATCATACTTGTTCTATATGTTGATGACCTTATTCTTACTGGTAGTGACCCTAAGCTTATAACCCATGTGAAATCCAGTCTTAAACAAAATTTTGAAATGTTAGACTTAGGACGTTTGCATTATTTTCTTGGTCTCCAAGTCCTCCAAACCAAAGAAGGAATCTTTCTTTCTCAGTCTAAGTATGCTTGTGACCTTCTTCGTCGCTTTCACATGGAAGATTGTACACCAGCCCCTTCTCCCTTCCAGTCTGGAGTCAAACTTTCTGCCACTTGTACTTCACCTGAAGTCGATGCCACCTTGTATCGTCAGCTTGTTGGTAGTCTCTTATACTTGACTCATTCCCGTCCTGACCTTTCCTTTGCTGTTGGTCGTGTTGCCCATTATATGCAGACACCTCATGAAAGTCACTGGAAAGCAGCTAAAAGAATACTTCGATATATTCAAGGTACAGTTCAGTTTGGGATTCATTACAGTACAGGGGGAAAACCTTTGTTGGTTGGTTTCACTGATTCAGATTGGGTCGGCGATCCTGATGATCGAATTTCTACTGCAGGTTATGTTTTCAGTCTGGGATCTGGACCTATTACTTGGGCTTGTAAGAAACAACAAGCTCTTGCTCTTTCTTCAGCAGAGGAAGAATATCGAGCAGCAGTTAATGCCAGCCAGGAAGCTTTATGGCTTCAACAGATCCTTTCAGAGTTTGGATTCGAGCAACAGCAACCTACTCCACTTTGGTGCGACAATCAAAGTGCCATCAAGCTTGCCAAAGATCTAGTTCTACATCAACGCAACAAACACATTGAGCTACATATGCACTTCATCATAAATCTTGTTCATGATCATGTTCTTGAAGTGCTCTTTTGCCCTACAGATGATCAAGTTGCAGACATCTTCACCAAGTCTCTTACAGAAGCGAAGTTTTCTAAACTTCGATCTATGTTAGGAGTTCAGGAACTTGTCATTAAGAGGGGATAGGCTCTAATGCCTCCTTCCTTCTCCTAATAGTGTCACTTTTGTAAATCCTTCAATCCTATCCCAAGTTGTTCTTAAGGGGGGATGTTAGGATATTTAGACACTTAGGAGTTAGTTAAGATCAACTTGTATAATAGATCCATTAGGGATAGTGTGTTTCTTTAGTATGCATTACTATGCATTTGTAAATACTTAATCTGACGGTCATGATATGTTTCCGACATAGAGTGATCCGACGGCTCAACTTCTCTTAGATCAAACCTAACCTTGATCCGTGGCTTAACACCCGATTGGTCCATGATCTCTATTTAAAGAGCATGGAGAGTCATTGTTTAGTTGATCGATTATGAGAAGCTTATCTGTAACTTTCTTTCTTTACATAATAAATTGTTCCGTAGAAGCTATTTGGCCGGGGCCGTGGAGTGTTTCCCTCAAGAGATTTTGAACCACGTCAAAACATCGGTGTGTTGATCTGTGATCTGTTTGTGTGAAGTGGTTGCTCTTGGTGTTCGGTCCTTTGGTAGTACCCTGTGTACCCGAACATAAGTGTTTTGATACCCTTGTTTTTTTGTAAACTGGTGAAAGAGCTTTGTGTTTTCATCACCATCAGCAAGCCATAATTCATACCTCTTTCTCCTCTAGCAGTCTTGTTTTTGCTGCCTCTAACCACTTCAAATCTACTCTAGATTCTTCAAACGATAAACCCTCTCCCTAAGTATCATACACAACCTCTAATTTGGATTAAACATCCTTATGAATCTCTTCATCTTTTAATTTTTTCAGGTGGGCCCAAGTCCTAACAACCCTTCATTAGAGGAAATTTCAATTTAAAATGGGCCTTCCAAAAATAATACAAATTCCATGTCATCGTATATTAGCCAATCAAAATGCTTTAAAATTAAAAAAGGGAGCACCTAAAAAAATTGGAGGGAAAAAATAAAAACTACTTTTTTGGATCGTATTTTCAACTTATCTCCTTGTAGGTTTACTAAAATATCAAGCGGGAGGATTTGTTGGATGCATAATTAAAATATACATCCAACGAGTACCCATGTTGCATACTTTTAACAACATCCGCACCATGAAAAATCGAAAATACATTAGAAAACGTGTTTTCTCTCACTGGAAACACGTTTTTTAATGTATTTTCAATTTTTCATGGTGCGGATGTTGTTAAAAGTATGCAACATGGGTATTTATTGGATGCATAATTTAATTATGCATCCAACGAGTCCTCCCGCTTGAAATTTGAGTAAACCTACAAGGGGATAAGTTGAAATAGATTTTTTACTCTCTCTCTACTATTATTTTATTATTTTCCTTAGGAGGCCCATTTTTTACCCAAATTTTCTCTAATGTTGATTTGCTTCAAAATAGGCTCGAATTTGAGGGAAGCATATTCCCTCAAAGAAACATCACAAATAGTCTAGTTCTTCTTTATCAGCACAAAAAATATCTCCTCCTTTAACTAGTTTGCATTAAACTTAAAGGGACTAGGAGATTTATGGCCTACATCTACCATTTCGAAGACCACTAGAAACAACCTATTCTTCCTTTGAAACATCCCAAAAAGGGACTATGGATTTATTTACATATATTTGATTCCTAGTTGATGTGAAAAACAAATCCATAATATCCTTTAGCTTTACAAGCTCCTTCTCACACCATCACAAAAAATAAGAATATCATCCAACAACAAGTGTGTCAAATATAACGAGTGTTTCCAATCCTTATTCCTTTACAAGAATCCATCATTTTAGCCTCCAACAAATATCTTCTAAGGGATTCAACTACACGCAAAAACAAAAACTGAAATATGGGACATCCTTGTTGAAGCCCCCTTTAATGCCTAATGAAACCTAAAGAAGAACCATTAACAATACAACAAAAGTAATAAAAGTAACACAATTTAGTACCCAAGTCACAAAGGGAACATTAAACCATATATGTATCAACATCAAACATTAACCACAACAACTAGAACCAAATAACTTTGTCATATGCCTTGGACAAGTCCACCTTAACCACCATAGTCTTGTGATACTTTTTCTTGATTGTATGGAGCCCCTCCTATGCAACAATAATTACTTCATGGATCTTTCCACCTCCATAAATCCAAACTATTCATTGAGATCGACCTGGACAACACACATTTTACCCTTTATGCAATAATATTTGTAATAATTTTATAAATACGTTGCACAGAGCGATTGGTCTATACTACTAAAAAGAATAAGGATTATTTGACTTGTGGATCAAAGCAATAAATGTGGCATTAAAAGTAGCAGCACCTTTCAGGTTCTCTAGGATTCTTCAACCACCCTTGAAATCATCTCTACAATAGTTGCATGGACATCATCCTTATAAATTGATTGAAAGTGGTTTAAACCTTCATTGGCTAACTCTTTAAATTTAGAAGCTACAAAACCATCTGCACGTCTCATCTTCCAAATCATATTTTGATACCGTTGTTGTTGTTTGGCAAGAAATAACTTTATGTTTTCATCACCATTAGCAAGCCATAATTCATGACTCTTCATTCTCCAAAGGACCTTCTTTCTCTGCTAGGCTTAACTCAAGGCTTAAACAAGATAGATCTGTCACACTTATATAATATTTCAGACCCAATAAAACCATCCCAAAAAATTCATAACGGAAACAAAAGATGAACATCAAAATAAACAACTTACACAAAATATCAAAACATGACTTCAAAATCGGAAACTCAAGCGGCTTGTGAGAGGATAGTAATTATAAATCTAAGGCAAGAAAAGCTCAACTAGAAGCTCAAACAAGGATTCATAACGTTGAAGCTCTTAATCCCAAAATTAGAAACCCACAGGAGAAGAAGCCTACGTCTGAGCATAGTTACCATCAATCTGAAAAAATAAGCCCAAACAAGTAGTCACGAAGGTGAATAAGACGAAAATAGCTTTGGAAATGAAGTTTTTCAAAGCAAGGGTGAAAGATTGAAAAATGCTATCATGTAACATAATTTTTCTAAGTTTAAGCTAGAAAAGATGCTATAATGATGTGTTAAATCGACCCATTAAAGGAGAAATGAAAAGCTACATTACTAAATGTTGAAAGATAATTTGACGAGGATAATAGAAACTAATTAATCCGAGGAAAGTCACAGTGAATTTGCAAGTGAAATTCTACTCTATAATAGCCTCAATGCTAGGTAGAATCAATGCTCTCTACTGTCATTATTTTTCAAATACCACTGCTCAAATTGGAATCTGTGTATTTGTATTCATATTAGCCAGAATTCTAAATGCTTAGTCGCTAGTGAGATAGCCTATCTATTGCTTCCTTTGGAACTTGATCAATCCACAGTTTATGGATGCCATATGTCTAGTTGTACCGCAAATCCTCCCTGGACCTGATCATAATGCATGACTTATTATCCACATAAATTTCCTATTTATTGATCTAATTGTGAATGATTAGTGCCTCTTGGTGGAGTTTAGAAGCAAAAGCATCAAACAATGCCTGAATGGATATCAATATGAAATTACCATTTATATTGGTGAACAAATAAATTCCACCATTCCCCCACATATCCTCTAGCTAATAAATAAATAAGCCAAAGCATCAACAGCTATTAGGGTTGTTAAGTCTTTTGATCCACCTTTAAGGAAAGTTAAGCCAAGCCTATCTTCATAATCAAAGCTAATTGGTCAAGGGAAAAGAACACCGCGTAGTAAATGAGACTTCTTTTTCTTTGCTTTGGACTTCACCAATCATACAATAGGGAATCCAAAATTTTACTTCGCTGAGGACTTCACTTCGTCGAGCAATTCAACTTCGTCAAACACTATCTTGCCGGAATTTAACTTCGCAGAAATTTACTTCGAATTTCATAAATTTACTTTACATTTATGCGCACTTAACTTCGCAACTTCGCATAAATTTACTTCGCATTTATGCGAAGTTCTTAACTTCGTGAAATACTTCTACTTCTCAACTTCTTGAATTTGAAAATCATTTTTACTTCGCATAACTTCTTAACTTCTTGAGACTCTTAAACAATCTTTATATTGAGTTCAATGATAGTATCGTACAATTTTATCGCGGCAATTCTCAACTCAAGAGGAACCTTAAGCTCTTCTAACCTATTCCACAGGTTGTTTCTAGGAACTACATCGAATTTTTTTCTAATGTCCACAAAGCAACAAAAGAGATTGGATTTATTATTACGACATTACTCCACAATGACCCTAAGAATAATAGTTTGGTCCGTGGTTGAGGGATTTATTCTAAATCTCGCTTGATATTTATCTCACTTGCTCTCATTCTAACCATATGCTGATCTTCTTTTCCAAGATAATGCCATAAAGCTTTTCTAAGAGAGGGATAATCATAATGGTCCCATACTTAGAGGGGTTACTTTTATCACCGCGTTTAAAAATAGGAATGATGAGGCTCTAATTCCAATAGTGAGGGAAACCTTGATTGACTGCTAAATTGAAAAGTATGTGGATGTGAGGTATGAGGAAAAGTTCTCCAATTTTTAATATGTCTGCTTGGTATCCTTCAATGTCCCTAGCTTTTCCATTTGCTAGATGATTAACTACAAATTATATATATCTATCGAGAAAATTTCTTCTACTGTAAGGAGGGTTGGAAGGTTATCTGTGACATTCAGGGATTCATACAACTTTATATGATAGGATTTCTAGTCCTTTATAGCAAATCTATTATTTTAATTGGTTTTGCTAGTTAGAATTTGCCTCCATAATTTCTTAGAAGCTACCTTAGAGAGGTGTAAAGTATTTTCTTGTCTTTTATTTATGTAGTGCCTCTTTTTCATTTCAATTAGGCCTTTGTATCTCTTAATATTGTCAAGTTTTAGGGAACCTTCCATAACTTCTTTGATTTTGGTTCTTGCATTTTTACACTCTTTATCATACCAAGGGTTGGCTATTCTAGTTTTCTTTTTACTCGAGACTTCGATAGAAAAAATATTAATTGAAGAAGAAATCGCCGTCACCGTAGTAAAATTATGCGATAGGTCTTCTATATTATCCAATCTTGAAGGGGGGGACAAGTAATTTTTAAATCATTTAAAAAAAGATCACATTTATTTCTATCAAAGATTAAATGCATATGGCCATGAGAATTTTCTTCTATGGGATCAATATACATTACAATATTTATGGTTACAATTAGAGCTCTATGATCTAAGTCTAGCTCGTGCTATTTAAAATGTCTAAATTTATCATTTTGTCATATAAAGGGATATCATAAATGACATAGTCTACGAAACTACTGCCAAGCCCATGAATACAAGTCATTTGGATAGAATTTGGCCATTTCATTAGACAATCGCAAATTATAAGATCATGAGCACTACAAAGTTCAAGACTAGTTCAAAACCGAATAAATTGTCACCTGGATTAACATAACTTCTTTTGTACCTGCTAGCTATAGTAGGGTTTGCATCTAACCAAAGAGGTTTAGAGTTGGAATGATTGCTTAGAATAGTAGCTTGCTTACTCGAAGTTGGAACATTAAATTCACCCATTAAGAGGATACTGTCTTCATTCTTTAGACTAGAAATATCACTTTCTAAGCCATTGTAAGGACCATTTTTATCTAAATTGCTTTTCTTATAAAAGTTAGAGTTAATAGGGGAAAAATAACATATTTCTATGTATGTCTTTTTAGCATTGTTGCATGTACTCTCTATCCAAATATATTCGTTGTAAGGGTCTTTCTTGTAAAGACTAACAAGGGGGGAGATGTTCTTCCTAATGGAGCAAGTTATACCTCCAATTCCTCTATGACAAGTAGATCGTTTGTTCCTCACCGACCAAATGAAAAATGTTTCTATGTTAGGGACCTTAGATTCTTCATGCTCCTAGGTTTCAACAAACAATATAAAATCAATTTCACTCATAATCCAACTATAAATTTTACTCACAATTCAACTTATCTTGGGGCCCTTGTTCCATGGAAACTATTGAGAGAGAGGATCCAAAACTTATCTAGTTGTTATTTATTATTATGTTTTTGGTTTCTATCCCGAACTTTTCTATTTCTAATTAATGCCCATTTTCCTTCCTTCCTCCTCCTTTGACCTTTTGAACCTTGTTTCTTAATTTGACTTGGTCTTGTGAAATGATATCTTCATTTAAAAATATTCATGATACTTTTAAATTCTAAGTTTGTCAAGAGAGCTAACTTTGACCCAGATCAACCTTACTTTATTGTCAGTTGCTTCTATGAGGTAGGTTAATCCAATTTGTAACCTATTATGTCATGTAGTTTTAAAAATGTTATTGTTTTATGTTTTTTATATATGCATTTTCGAATAAAAATAATGCATGGTGTTACTCTCAAAAGTTAATGCTCCGCCATGATGGCTTTCTTCAATTAAAAATCACAAAAATGCATGGCAACCAAGAAAATAGATATGGTGTAGTCTAAATATATTAGGTTTTCAATTTTTTTCAAGTATATTTTCCATCTTATTTTATTTGAAGTTTGGTTGGAAATCTGTAGTTATAGAAATTGCATAATTTAGTTAGTACCAAGGGTATTGGAAGATGCAGAATCTATTTATGAATTCAAATACACAATCTAAATAGTTCAAAATTTAGATTTTACCAAAAACAAATTTACAGGATACCCAACAAATTGTCCACAACAACCATCATCTGAGCAGATTGTAGATGGGGTTGGTGATTGAGTTGATGCATCTCACAACGCGGGAAGAGCTACTGCTCGAGGATTGCAGTGCGGTCTCTCCTCAGAGACCACGCCCCCCTCAATTCCATTTCGTGTACATAGAAAATGTAATGGCAAATTGAAACGGAAACGGAAAGAGAAGCGAATGCCATTCATAAGTCTTAATTTAGATATAGTTGCGATGCTGTGGTGAAAACTTAAGTGAATTCATAACTTTCCACTCTTAACACATTCATAGGTGTTACATGGATACAGGTAAAGGAAAAAAAGGAAATGCTATGATACTAGATGCTAGATGAGTTAGTAATGAGTAATAAATCACTAATCCACCTTAATAATAAATAACAATGAAGAACGTTGGATTTCAAAATGCAAATAAATTACACACAAAATATATATCTTTTCATAGTGGCACACACCTCCTCCCACCAAATTTATTGAAATAAAGAGTCTTGTGATCATCTGCCATCAAAAGCAGAGCACTTCAAAGACTTTGAATGCACGTATTATGTGAAAGGAGAATAATCAACATTAACGACAAAGGAGAACAATCAACATTAACGAGAGCTTCCTACAAACAATTCATCGAAACTACAACAATACATAACAATGGTGACAACACATAATAGCATGGAAATTTGGTGATCGAAACTACAACAATACATAACAATGGTGACAACACATAATAGCATGGAAGTTTGGTCAACAAAGTATTAGGAATACGTGAATAGGAGGCCTTCGTCGTTGAGTTTCTGCTCCATTTCCCTGTAAATACGCTCCTCCATCTCTGGCGTGAAATGCTTCTTCCACTCGCCCACTTTGCCCTCCCGGAAAAATAAGGAATTAAAATTCTCCAGTGTCGCTCCCTTGTTCACCTCCAAATTCGAGAGTCTATCGAAACTGCACTTGTCCACAATTCTCTGCGCGTGTTCTTCCAGCAGAGTAGGAGAGCACCCTAAGAAAATCCCTATCCTCTTAACACAACCCACGCAATCTGCCTGCAGCTCCTCGTAAGTGAGAAACATCAACTTATTCGGATTGAGCCTACTCTCGCGCCAGTAACTCAGAACGCTCTCTGCAAACGGGCCTCCGTGGAAAACTCCAGAACAAAACGCGTCAAAGACCGATTCTTTGCTCAGATCTCCATTCAAATGATCACCACGGAACCCAAGTCCTTCGACGCTTTTATTCAAGAATTTCCAATAGGAAACGAAGACATCTCTGGGGTTCCGAGCAAGGTAAATAATTTTGCAATCAGGCAGACGAGACTTTACAAGCGGACTGAGCATATCGAATGGCAAATGAGTGTGCAGCAGACGCGGGGACGGAAGCTCGGAGAGGATAGAAAGATCGTGCTGCTTAGTATGAAGGAAGGGGAGTATTTCGAGGGTGGGGACCAGATTATGAGGATTTTTCTCATCGACAGAAGCGCGTGGAATCTTGATACTCTGAGCGTCGTCAAGATTAAGTGCGAGGATAGTATTAACGAGAGCTTTAATCCATGTTGTTCCCGCCTTCATTTGCGAAGCCAAGTAAATGTCGTCGGGGAACGGTTGAAATTCCATTTGCACGAGCTTCAACGCGGACAGAAATCGCGTGTCAACCCAAAAGCCTTGGTGCTTCTCGAACCTCATATTGCCCCACTCTGCAGTACTCGATGGTGAGGAGAGCCTCATCTCTGGCTGCTCTTGGGATAGAGAATTCGAAACCACAGCAGCCATTGTGATCGATTGAATGAGCTTGGAACGAGAAGTGCTCATCCTTGCAATATATATAGCCCTGCGTAGGTTAAAGCATCCTTCAAACGATACTTTAAAATATGTTTTTTGAAAAACATCTTTTGAAAGATGCTGTTAAAGATTCTTTATGCCCAAGATTTATCATCTTTCAAAGGATACTTTAATTTAAAATATGTTTTTTGAAAAACATCTTTTGAAAGATGCTTTTAAAGATTCTTTATACCTAGAATTATTACGGTCAAACTTGTGAAGCTCAAAACAAGAAAGTTGTAGCCTTGGACGAGAGCTTTCCAACTTGACCACAAAAATGCGATAATATTCTATTTTTCAATCTCATTTTTGCTTATTTCTGTACATTTTTATTATTTATGATACATTTTGGCCTTGGTAATTCCTTATTGAAAGTTACAACATCTCCCCATACTGGGCTGTAGAGCACCTCACTAGTGCAATAATAGTCATACACATATCTCCGAAATATTAATAGAATACATTATTATTAAAAAGTATTATATTCATCTGGCATGGGTGTGGCTCATTGGTGGTTCACTTGATATGAAACCACTTGTTGTGAATTGGAGGTCACAAGTTCAAATCACACCCGGCTTTACCTGTGTCCCATGCATAATTTTAATATTATTATGTATTAATAAAATATTAATATGTAGTTAGTAATCATATTATTATATTTTAATATTTTAAATAAAAATAATATTATATAATAGTTACTATGTTGATTGCCACATTTCTCATTGTTAACAATGGTTGACTTTAGTTAAATATGGTTGAAATATTAAAAATATATATATATTTAATTAAAAATATATATATATATTTAATTATGACATTATAATTATATATTATAACTATATAGTAGAAAAATAATGATGAACTTTTATAAGAATATGGTATTTAAATAAATTATTATAATCAATGTATTAATAAAATATTAATATGTAGTTAGTAATCATATTATTATATTTTAATATTATAAATAAAAATAATATTATATAATGGTTACTATGTTGATTGTCACATTTCTCATTGTTAACAATGGTTGACTTTAGTTAAATATGGTTGGATTTAGTTACCATGGTTGAATTTAGTGAACCATGTTTGACTTTAGTTAATCATGGTTGACTATATTTACTATGGTTGAATTTAGCCAACCATGGTTTACTTTGAGTAACCATTTTTTACTTTAGTTTGACTATATAGAGTCATGGTTGACTTTGATTGGACCATAGTTAACCACGGTTGAATTTAGTGAACCACGTGACCATACTTCACAATGCAAAATGAAATTTATTGAACATCTAATGTTAACCCTTGATCAATGTCGCAATGTGACATAACCCTTAATCAATGTCCTAATGTAGCATAACCCTTGATAAACATCACAACGCAACATAATCCTCGATGAATGCCGAATGTCACATTGTTAATGTGGCACATGTTGTGTTGTGTCAACATATACCTGACACTTTAGAGAACTAGAACCATGGCTTACTTTGGGTAACCATTTTTTACTTTAGTTTGACCAAAGCCAGCAATGGTTGAGTTTGGTTAATCATAGTTGACATTGATTGGACCATGGTTGACTTTAGTGAACCATGTGGTCATAATTCACAATGCAACATGAAATTTTCTGAACATTCAATGTTAACCCTTAATCAATGTCGCAATGTGACATAACCCTTAATGAATGTTGTAATGTAACATAACCCTTGATAAACATCAGAATTTGACATAACCCTCGATGCACGTTGAATGCCACAGTGTTAATGTGCCAGATGTTGGGTTGTGTCGACATATACTTGACACTTTAGGGAACCATGGCTCACTTTGGTTAACCGTGTTTGAATTTAGTTTGATTATAGTCAACCATGGTTTACTTTAGTGAACCATGTTTGACTGGTTCACCATGGTTGACTTTAGTTTGATCGTAGTTGACCATGGTTGACTTTAGTGAACCACGTGGCCATAGTTCATAATGCAGCATGCAATTTTCTAAACATCAAATGTCACATTATTAATATGTCACATCTTAGGAATTGTGGCAATGTGACATAACGCTTGATGAATGTCGCAATGTGACATAACCCCCGATCAATGTTGCAATGTGACATAACCCTTGATAAACATCACAATGCGACATAAATCTTGATGAACATCAAATTTCACATCTTGGGCATTGTCACAATGCGACATAACCCTTAATGAACGCCACAATGCAACATAAGCCCTGATAAACATCACAATGTGACACAAACCTCGATGAACGTCAAATTTCACATTGTGAAAATGTCACATCTTGGGTTGTGTCAGCATATGTCTCACATATTAGGAATTGTCACAATGCGACATAACCCTTGATGGACGCCACAATGCAACGTAACCCTTGATAAACATCACAATGCAACACAAACCTTGTTGAACGTCAAATCTCACATTGTGAATATGTCGCATCTTGGGTTGTGTCGGTATATACCAGAAACTTTAGCAAACAATGGTTGACTTTGGTTAACCATATTGAAGCTCGATGAACATCAAATTTCACATTGTGAATATGTCACATCTTGGGTTGTGTCAGCATATGTGTCACATATTGGGCATTGTCAATGCAACATAACGCTTGATGAATGCCGCAATGTGACATAACCCATGACTTTGCTTAACCATGGTTAACTTTATTTACCATGGTTGACTTTTTTTACTTTTGCACGTTTTATATATTATTTGATGATAGTTAACTTTAATGTGTCACATCTTGGTCATTGTCACAATGTCACATAACCCTTGATCAATGTTGCAATGTGAAATAATCCTTGATAAACATCACAATGTGACAAAAACCTTGGTGAATGTCAAATTTCACATCTTGGGCATTGTCACAATGCAACATAACCCTTGATGAACACCACAATGCAGCATAAGCCTTGATAAACATCGCAATGCAACACAAACCTTGATCAATGTCAAATTTCACATTGTGAATATGTCGTATCTTAGGTTGTGTCAGCGTATGTGTCACATATTGGGAATTGCCACAATCCAACATGAACCCTTGATGATAGCCACAATGCAACGTAACCCTTGATAAACATCACAATGCACCACAAACCTTGTTGAATGTCAAATTTCACATTGTAACACTACTGAAAGAGAAGAGAATAAGTTAAACACCACAATGCGACATAAACCTTGATGAACATCAAATTTTATATCATAGGCATTGTCATAATGCGACATAACCCTTGATGAATGGCACAATGCAACATAAGCCTTGATAAGCATTACAATGCGACACAAGCCTTAATGAACGTCAAATTTCAAATTGTGAATATGTCGCATCTTGGGTTGTGTCACCATATGTGTCACATATTAAGCATTGTCGCAATGTGACATAACCCTTGATGAATGCCACAATGCAACGTAACCCTAATAAACATCACAATGCGACATAAACCTTGATGAACGTCAAATTTCACATCTTGAGAATTGTCGGAATGCGACATAACCCTTGATGAACGCCACAATGCAACATAAGCCTTGATGAGCATCACAATGAGACACAAACCTTAATGAACGTCAAATTTCACATTGTAACACTACTGAAAGAGAAGAGAAGAGGCCAAGAATCTTTCATTCTTTTAATTTGTTTCTTGTGATGGTGTATTTGTAAGAAATGAAATACAGAAAGTTAAATCTAAATGCTTATTTTAGCAAGCATGATATTTTTAAAATGCTTAGATTTTACTAATTATATTTCACTTTCAATGAAACTTCGCCTTTTCAATAGTTCAACAATATTAGAGCAATGAATAAATGCTTACATGGTATTTGTTAATATAGTATTTGTTAATATTCTTGTTTGAGAAACCATATAATATAATATTTCTTGATATTTATTATAAAATATATATAATTTTCTTTATAGACACGATTCGAAATGAACCATTGATGAAAGACACAATGCAACGTAATCCTTGATAAACATCACAATGCACCACAAACCTTGTTGACTGTCAAATTTCACATTGTAACACTACTGAAAGAGAAGAGAAGAAGTTAAACACCACAATGCGACATAATCCTTGATGAACATCAAATTTCACATCTTGGGCATTGTCGTAATGCGACATAACCCTTGATGAATGCCACAATGCAACATAAGCCTTGATAAGCATCACAATGTGACACAAATCTTAAGGAACGTCAAATTTCAAATTGTGAATATGTCGCATCTTGGGTTGTGTCGCCATATGTGTCACATATTGAGCATTGTCACAATGTGACATAATGATTGATGAATGTCACAATGCAACGTAACCCTGAAAAACATCACAATGTGACATAAACCTTGATGAACGTCAAATTTCACATCTTGGGAATTGTCACAATGCGACATAACCCTTGATGAACACCACAATGCAACATAAGCCTTGATAAGCATCACAATGCGACACAAACCTTAATGAACGTCAAATTTCACATTGTAACACCACTGAAAGAGAAGAGAAGAAGTCAAGAATCTTTCATTCTTATAATGTTTCTTGTGATGGTGTATTTGTAAGAAATGAAATACATAAAGTAAAATATAAATGCTTATTTTAGCAAGCATGGTATTTTTAAAATGCTTAGATTTTACTAATTATATTTCACTTTCAATGAAACTTCACCTTTTCAATAGTTCAACAATATTAGAGCAATGAATAAATGCTTACATGGTATTTGTTAATATTCTTGTTTGAGAAACCATATAATATAACATTTCTTGATATTTATTATAAAATATATATAGTTTTCTTTATAGACATAACCATTGATCAATGTCGCAAAGAGACATCACCGTTAATGAATGTCACATTGCAACATAACCCTTAATAATTATCAAAATGTGACATAACCGTTGCTGAGTGTCACAATGCAACATGACACATGATAAACATCACAATGCAAAATAACCCATAGTGAATGTCGAATGCCAAATTATTAATGTGTCACATCTTTGGCATTGTTGGTGTATATCATTTTTCATTGTCGCAATGCAACATAACCCTTGATGAATACCACAATGCAACGTAACCCTTGATAAAAATCACAATGCGACATAAACCTTGATGAACGTTAAATTTCACATCCTGGGCATTGTCGCAATGCGACATAACCCTTGATGAACGCCACAATGCAACATAAGCCTTGATAACCATCTCAATGCAACACAAACCTTAATGAACGTCAAATTTCAGATTGTGAATATGTCGCATCTTGGGTCCTCACCATATGTGTCACATGTTGAGCATTGTCGTAATGCGACATAACCCTTGATGAATGCCAAAATGCAATGCAACCCTTGATAAACATCACATTGCGACATAAACCTTGATGAGCGCCACAATGCAATGTAACCCTTGATAAACATCACAATGCGACATAAACCTTGATGAATGCCAAATTTCACATTGTGAATATGTCGCATCTAACCCTTGACGAACATATAACCCTTGTTCAATGTCGCAATGCGACATAACCCTTGTTGTTGCATAGAAAAGATGTGTATTATTAAAGCCTACCATGACAACATACATAACCCTTGTTGTTGCATAGAAATGATGTGTATTATTAAAACCTACCATGACAACATACAAATTGTTTTAGAATTGTATTAAATTGATAACCATAATCATGATCCTTAAACACTAATCCCTCTACCTTATAGCTTAAATATTATTCCTTAATCCCCAAAGAAATCCCATAACCTTCAATTTTTACAACATATAGCTAATTGCATAGAAATGATGTGTATTATTAAAACCTACCATGACAACATATAAATTGTTTTGGAATTTTATTAAATCTATAGCCTTATTCATGATCCTTAAACACTAATCCATCTACTTTAAAGCTTAAATATTATTCCTTAATCCCCCAAAATATCCCATAACATTCATTTTTTACAATATATAACTAATTGCATAGAAATGATGTGTATTATTAACACCTATAACTACTTGTCTAAAAATATTATATATTATGAGAGTTATTAACTTTTAAAATTTATAAAAGTAAAATATTGTTTACAATGGATTATATTTTTTTAAGATAAAAGTAAGCATTTCAACATAATGTTTGGGAAATGATGATGGATCAAGTTTAACTAAGTTTTTTTAATAATTATTATTATATATATATATATATATATATATATATATGATATATTCTATCTTTTAATATCTTAAATTCATATAATTTTATTTAATTATATAGTAAAAAAATTATATTGGAATTTTAAAAATATTTTAGATGATATATTTTGTTTTAATCTTTATTTAATTAGATATTAAATTAGTTGTAATCTTATTATAAAGATGCATTCTCAAGACATAATAATAAAATAAAATGATTTTAAAATTTTAAATTAAGATAGACTATATGAATTTTATTATTTAATTATAATTATAATTATAATGGAAATAAATATCTTAAATTCATATAATTTTATTTAATTATATATTAAAAAAATTATATTGAAATTTAAAAAATATTGTAGATAATATATTTTGTTTTAAATTTTATTTAATTAGATATTAAATTAGTTGTAATTTTATTATAAAGTTGCATTATGAAGTCATAATAATGTTTTGATATATAGGTATTTACTTACATTAATATTGATTAAATATGAATATGAACTTTATAATGAAACTATTTTAAATATTATTAAATTAAATTAATTATAATCTTAGTATATAATTGCATTCTCTAGATTAATATATAAGTTTTTATTGATGTGAATATTGATTAAAAATAAATATTTATATATATTTAAAAAAAATTATAATTAAAATGAATTTAATAATTAAAATTATACAAACAAAAAAACTATATAACACAAAATTTTTAAAATATCCATAAATCAATAAAGTTAAAATAAACCTAACATTATACGAACACAAAATTCCCAATTAAAATCAATAAAATTAAAATAAACCTAACATTATACTAAAACTATAAAACTATATAACTATATAAAGTATAGTTTTAAAATATTATATTTCTTGCCGACAAAATTTAATAAAGAAATGAATATATGCAATTCTTTGGTTTTCATGTCATGATCTAATTATCATATTATAGAAAAGGCATAAAATTAGATAAAAACCCTAATTCAAACATTTCACCGAACACTTTACATTCAAGTGAAGTTTAATGAGCAACTCGAAACATGAAACACGTGTCATATATGACGAAATACCAAATCTTATTCACACCGTCTTTCAGAAATTGGACAACAAAATATCCATGAATACCATGAATTTCAACATTGATTGCATTTTTGGGAGTGAGACGAAAATCATTAATAATGTGTAAAATTGAGTTAGGCATTTAGATAAATGAGGACTAAGAACTAACCCTTTAGCTAAACTTGAGAAGTCTTTGTAAAGTCTTTGTAGAAAAGACTTGATCCTTGAACTTTACACTTTACACTTTTTCTATATTAAAAAAATAAAGACTTTTAAAGTTTGTGACTTGCAAATAAAGCAGATCCACTATCTCATATTTAATTAAAATTATTAAATATAAATATGATCATAAATAAAAGATCTAAACTTAATCTTTTTAATGTAAACGCAAAACCATTATCAATAAATAAAAAAACCTTTGAAATCACAACAATTCAACAAAACCTCCTTCTTTCAATTTGGGCGTCTCAGCCTCTGCCCAAAGATTTACATTATCTTTGACGGACTTAGATTTCTTCTTAAAATTTGCCAATCTCGACTCCCTTTCGGCAGGCTTCGGGATTTCTTCGTTGTGGAAATTGCAGGAGACAGAACGTCTCAAGACTGAATTATCAACGGCGGCAGGGTTTTAGAGATGATTTGTTGCTGCTTGGAGCCCGCAACGGCCTTGCGGTCCAATTCACTGCTTTTTTATGGTTTGATTTACTGCTCCCAGAAACTGGTTTTAGCGTGTTGCCGGGGCGGCAATTTATCAGAATTGTGAATTTCAGAGTAAATAAAACTGAAATCACTTCGTGAAGCCTGCGATTTACTAGAGCTGTTCCAGTAATTTGACCTACACTGGGTTTCGTCCTTTATCTTGTGACTTGTCATCTACCCAAATTTTGGGGATATTTATTTTATTTTGCAAAATACTTTATGTTAAATTATAATTACAAAATTTTGTAATTATGATCAAATCTGGTCAAGTATGACTGTAATGACTCATTATTATTATTTAATAAATTAAAATAGGAGACAAACACTCAAGAAAGTTGTTACAAGAGTGTTCACTGACCCACTAGGAGGAATGGAAGCTGCTAGAAGGCATGGGACAGATGGAAGCATTTGCACTCTACCACTAGTTGTTGGTTATGGGACAACTACCCCTAAATTTGTGGCATTCCCCCTCCAGGTGGAGGGAGGTGAGAAGGTAGCTCAATAATGACGAGTTAACTACTAAAAGGCCTAGGTAGCCTATATAAGGCAATTCGAATTGAGCAGGCAACTCTTACAATATTTTTCTGCAGAAATATTTCCTCATGTGCATCAGGTGATGAGTAAAAGATTCGAATAGGGAGGCTGTGGAGAGTGCATTTGTAAGTCTGCAAATTATTTCTGAGAAGGAGAACCAGGGGCACTAGTGCAGGTCTCTTTGACTGCTGAGTGTGTAAGACTGGAAAAATTACTTGCTGCTGCAAGAGGATGACCTAAGCTTATAAGTTTCTTCCTCCTGGTGGTTCAGTGAACATGCTCGAGGGTTCTAAGGTAGGCAAATTGACTGTTTTCAGGAGCAGGCTGGGTGGAACAGACTTTTGGGGTGTTTGTCCTCTTATCTACTGGTTCAGGTTCTATCTTTCATATCTGTCAACCTTACTTTTGCATTAAAGATGTTTGATTCTGGATTTCATTAATGAATATAAAAACTGATAGAATAAAATCCTTCTCTGCATTTTTCCACGTGCTAGTTTCTGCACCGTACTCTAGTACAGAGAAGGGTAGTTTTAGATTTGATAAAATGATAGGCTGAATGCCAGATTGGATGATCGATGGAGGCAGTAATGATCAAGATTAAATTATGTCATGTGTGCAAAATAGAGTACACTACAGTATAGTAGAAATAACTGCCTAGCAATCCTCTGATTCCTAAATAAAAGGAAAACACATTTGTTTCTGTACAGGTTCATACTCCTCTTTTAACCCTATGCATTTAGATAGTAAGAAAATACACATCAAAATAATACATTTCGGGTTTCTTTATAGTAACTGTATTCTCAAAAATAATAGCAATTGTAAGAATTAAATCTCTGCACCAAATTTATATGATTTCCATTTCAAATGCATATTTTTCAGAT
This sequence comes from Larix kaempferi, assembly GCA_027924585.1. Lineage (NCBI taxonomy): Eukaryota > Viridiplantae > Streptophyta > Pinopsida > Pinales > Pinaceae > Larix > Larix kaempferi. Next base: position 3,688,314 of record BSBM01000922.1, read on the forward strand.
AGAAATATCATGCAATTAAACATTTATTTCCCCTAAATGTTTTCTAGTAAAGTATCGTCTAGAATTTTAGCATCTCCAAAATCTATTCTCTGCATCGAGTTATTAGATGTAAACTTATATTTTCATCATCTACTCATTCCAGTATTTTAAACACCAATCTATTCATTATAGCATAAAAACCCTATTATATTAACCCTAGACATTCTTTTCCAAACCCCATTTAGCATTACAAATTTCTTCAAGACAGTAAGCATCACTTAATTGAAAAACACGATTTAGCATCAATCGGACGATAGCTCATAGACCGAGCATCAACACAAACATGGCATTGAAACCATTCGATACCCAATCTAGGGATCGCGTACGAGAACACTGTACAAACAAATAAGCAAATGAAAGCTATAGATAGGGTTTTCTTCCATAACACAAATCGAACACCGTGGCATACCCTCCCCAAAACACTCGGTAGCCAAACTTAATTTCAACACTGCCAATATAAATATCAACCACAGAGAATAGTTATTTTAGACAATCGTAGTTGCCCGGTTCAAACTATTTAAATAAGATTATAAAACCATAGTTCCAACCAGAACGATCACATTTTGTACAACGCGAGCCATAGTGCTAGAGCGAGCGAAACCTCAGCTCTTTGGCGTCACCTTGACTATTAAAAATTCATAACAAAGTTTATTGTTCAGTCCTGTGACAACCCATATTACACAGGGTTATTCCCTTACCAACCCCAAACGTTTAAAATGCGACCGTGGAGCAATAGCTACCCATGTGTCTACCCTTAAAAAATAGCAAAAACCATTACTGAGCCGAGCAACAAAACAACCAAACGAGGGTTACCCCCCCCCCCCCCCTTATACAACACATATCAATTAAAACAAAAAAAAAACTCGACACTCGACCGTCACTGAAACAAGGTAGGATAGATCCACTCTCGGCACCTTGTGAGTCACCACCAAACCATGCACAAGGAACCCACGAGGTTTCAAGGACACCGAGGCTTACCAGGAAGGGGTGGCAGCCTCCACAAACGAGTGCTTTCCATAAGAAGCCTCCAGCGAAGCAGTGCCTGCATGTTATGAATGGACGGGGGTTAAACATGAAATGCAGAGTAAAAAAAAACAAAACAATGCAAGTTCCTGCCACTATAGTTAGAATCTTAGCACAATGATGTAGTTCCTGATTTGACCCTTCACCTAGCCAACGACGAAGCCTGATAGCTCTTGCAACACCCTCGAGCTAAACACCGAGGACCTTGCTTAACATCGGAGAAACGAATCCTAGCTCGTCTCACTTTCAAACAAATGACCGTAGTTTTTCTTCCACAGTTTCACGCAGTAAGACCAGCTGCGGACCTAACCTATCATCACACTAACTATTGCAACTTCCACCACTGAGGCTCGGTGTCTTAGACATGACTTCCACTAGTAGATTGAATGCATTCATGTCACGGGTTCAAGCTCAGCAAACCTCCAACTTTTAAAACCCTACGATCATCGGTCGGTCGGCCTCTCCCTTCGACCACTACCTAGCAAATGACTGCCGAGGAATGTGGATCGTTGCCATTGTAGCTTGTAGTTAGGGTTTTCCTTCTTCGATCTCAAAAATCACAATCGACAGTGTAGATTGTTTCCAACCGGGCACGTTGGGAAAGTTGCCAACGACCATAGTAATGTTTCCATAAATGCTATGACCACGATAGTGCCAACACTGTATGCCAAAGGACAAGACCAGTAACTAGCTCGGAGTCTTGGCCAATTCACTCACTAGGGTTCACATGAAGCGGATGATGTGGACTGACAACAGGGCATTCCACCATAAGGTTTAGACCCAAACGTTAACGCATGTTTAAGACACTGTCAATCTGCCACCGCGAATTTAATACCCTGCCAACATCAATCAATTGTATGTTAGGTTCATAAATATATTTGATACTAATTTCTACAGTTTATTGTTATGCATCGAATCATTAAAATGTTAGGTTTATGGATCGCAATTCATGCTAGTCTCTATAGTTTATGCATCGTAACGTTTGAAATATGTGGTATTGTATAGTGGGAAATGTATTAACACGGTGTAATTGTTAACATTTCACCATTGTGGCTCGTAGCTTAGCCATGTAAATGTATACATAGGGTTAATCATTGAATAAATGGAGACCTTAGATAGAGCTAAGATTTTAACTATGCATAAGTGTATTTTAAATACCATGTACTTTTATATTTTACACTTTAGCATGCTTTTCCAATATGTAGTATTAAATGAGTCTATAGGTATAGCTAAATGGTGTGACATTCATTCAAATGCTAAGTCATAGCATAGAATGCCATATGCACAATATATTAAATATGTTAGCCATGTATTGCATTGAATAATGATAAAATCGGGACTTGAATAGTCTAGGATCTGTAGATGGATAAACGTATCAATTGTTCAAAAGCATAAATACTATTTCCACAAGTTTTCAAATAAACTTTATCTATAGATTTTTGGTATCACTATTTTAGATATTAATGACAATAGACTTTTGATAAATAACCATAGTGTTAGAGCAATAAAAGGACGATGTGAATTTATAACACTGAAGAATTTATAAGTCAAAAAATCAGCTTAGATTTGAACCTAGTATCCATACCTCCAGTAACCTGTTTCGTAACTAGGTTTCAACAATTAATATTACATTGTTGAATAAATTGAAAGGCACTGGTAATCATAACACTTGCTATCATAGAAATTCTTACATACTGTCTGCACACGGTAACAGGATACAAATGCCTTAGCTAAACGTAGCTAAGTAAACCTTATGTTACCTCATAGGACCCCTTGCATCATCATCAAAAGCATCTGTCAGAAAACTAGTCAATAACACTCTATCGCAAATTATCTAAGTTACAGTCAACACGATAAGAATTATGTCATAGGCATCCTTACAAAATTATGACGTGTTGCAATCATTAGATTGTATTTAGTTAAAAGCCTCAATAATTGATTGTTTTTGCATTGATGACTTGATAATTTTAATGGCGACTTTATAAGCATTTATTACTTCCGCATTTAGAATTATTAACATTTAATGTTTATTTAATTTTTTTTTATTTTTCATGAAATTATCGGGATGTTACATGACTAGTTTATTCTAACGTGTACTTCCACTGGATGGAAGAGATTGATCAATCTGTAAAAAAGCTCGGTGGCTCTCAAATGGCATGTAATAACTATTGTGAGAGACATAATCTTTATTGGACATCTCCCAGGGTAAAAATCAAGACCTGTAGAGTAAACATCATTCAAGACCTGCAAATTAAGCAATCAGGGGATCATTAGTTACCAATAGAAAAAATTTCTACATATTGGATGCGATTCAAAGACGTCAGTGGAATGCAAGAAATGAGTTTATACCTTGAGTAAGCAAACTTGCACAAACCAAAATGACATCCACAGGACCCATCATCCCTAGTGCCACAGGACCTACCACCAACACTATAGTGCATCCCGCCATCAGGGCCACTCCTACTGGTAGCAGGTCCATCCCGACCACAGTCCCCTTAGTTACTGGTGGTACCCTTGGGGGCACAGGCCCTTCTGTCCAGTTCCCTACACCCCCAATGGGTGCTTCCACCATCCCAATTATTACTACCACTAACACACCACCATTCGATGGAGGCGGCCCCACAATAGCCACTATCGCCAACATGCAGGTCGGCCCGACTATGTCACATCCTCTTGCCAGTTTTCCATTCATGGCCAGTCTCAATCTCCACGACTTGCCCAAATTGACCAACGACCTAATTCGACATGATCCCACATGGCCTCCCATGCCTACCAAGCTCCCTTCAGAAAGCCACAAGTTTGAGGGAAAGGGTGGTGAAGACCCCCAGAACCATATCATGTCCTTCCACTTGTGGTGTTCCTATAACTCCATAGTGGACGATTCTACCCTCTTACACCTTCTACAATGAACATTCACTCGCATTGCATCCAAGTGGTATATTGACCAACCCCATGGGATGCATTCTACCTTTCCATCCCTTGCTTCGACTTTCTTGTAGTTCTTTCAGCTACCAGTTCATTACGATGCTAGTGTTGAGATTCTCCTATCTTGGAAACAAAATACAACCACCCATATCACGGATCACATCCATGAATGTCGTAGACGCAGCAGTTTGTGTAATATTAAATTAGACGACAACAAGTTTTTATATTGGTTCTTGAAATCTCTCATACCAGCCATCGCCAAGGATGTGGCATCCGAATGACCCCAATCAGAGGAAGAGGCCATACTAAAATCCCAACAATTTGACCTTATTTAAGCTCAATCTGGCTACCTCTACACAACATTACCAGATGCTCCATGTGGTGATTCCCATTGGAACGACACATTGGGGAATCCCATGCTACTAATGGCATCATTGGACACATTGCATCCACCATCCGACCCTACGTGCATATGCCTCCAGCACCAACCCCCATATATAACCCCTCCCGTAATATTGTGCAACCCATTATGAGCTACGGACTCGATCTTTCAAGTGCAACCACTCATTCTGGTTTCGTATGTGTCATCGTCCTACACTACTCAGAAACATGGATCCACATATGCGGCACCTAGCTACAGTCATAACCTATCACATACCCAAGTTCTAGACATTTTATATTATTCAGAAAAAACATTATGTTTTAATTTTATTGTAAAGTTTTATGACTATAGACCAAGTGAGGTCATGGATGATTGTAATTAATTACTTTGAATATTTTATTATTAATAAATAAAAGTTGAGACAAATATCCAAAGGATTCTGTTGAATGAGTGTTCACTGACCCACTAGGGGGGATGGACTATGGTGGAGAGAAAACTAACACTTGGCAGCATCCTCAACTCACTCCTAACTGTTGCAAGGGGCAACTTCCCTACTTTTATGGTCATGTTCCCCAAGAAAGTGGAACTGAGCAGGTGGCTCATTTACTAAAATAAACTGACCAAAAGACCTAGGCATGCTATTTATCTACCCATCAAATTTAGTAGGAGACGGTTCTATTCTTACTTTGCGATAATTTTCTGAGCATAAGAGATTTGATGACGGGAAAGTTAGAAGTGTTTGATTGAAATAAGACTGCATTCTAAACTAGTGTAGCCACATTGTTGAGTTCAATATTGCTAAAGGAAGGAAGTGCTACTGCTGAGTTGCAAGGGAATTTATTCCATTAATCCACACAACATCTTCATCCTAGTGGTTCAGTGAATAGGCTCAAGGGTCCTAAGGCATGTAAATTGGCTGTCTTCAGGAGTTGGTTGGGTGGAACGCGCTCCTTTGGCTATTTGTTTCTTCTTCTACAGTTTCCAAGTTCACATTGTGTTATCTTATTTACTTTTGTCAAGTTATTAATTTAAATATGAATGTTTTATGTCATCAGTTCTGCAATCAAAACTCAGATATCTTGCACTATTAATGAATATCTCTATTTCTGTAAATTATAATTGTTAGGACAATATGCCTATGATTGAAGTAGTTAAATGATTAGAATGATTGAATAAAATTTCTTTCCTGCATTTTTCCACACACTAGTCATAGTGATGTACTCTAGTACATGAAAGAATAATTAAAACCAGATATGAGTATTGATATGCAGTAGATAGAGATGGATGAATGCATAGAATATATCTGTACTATAAATGTATCTACATGAACAAAAACTGTTTCGATATTTTCTATTTATGAGTAAGACAGTATTCAGTAGATAAACTATCTCTTTCATTACAAAATATTCTTAGTAATACATGTATTGGATTTTATACCTCTATCCAACTTACATTGTTTTAGGGTTTTAATTCCTTTGAATTGTAAAACACATATCATGCATTTCTGAGCATAAACTTCCCTTTTTAAGCATATCTTGCAAATACTCTAAATGCTTCAACGATTTTGCTTACAACATAATCCTATCTTTTATTTATAAACAAAAAGAGTATTCTAAGTATTTCCTTTTTAAATGATAGCAGACTTAGTATGAAAAATCAAACTTATAGATCATAGAAACATATTTAAAATAAGCTTGATATATCATTACTGTCGACAACGAAACTCCTTAGTATTTTCCTCATCAATAAACCGAAGCTTTATTATTATTATAGTAGAGAAACACTATTCTTGCACTCGCAAAAACAAAGTATACATTATCAATTTACTCTATCACTGTTTGTTCCAATGCAAAGTGATATATCATCACAGGTTATTCGTATCTATTTAAGACCACGAAATCGCTTAGGGTCCAAACCCTAAGCTTAGATATTCTTAACCTTTTAAGTTACCATCCATTCATTTTATGTAAACAAAGGACTAGAACACGTACAAGAAGTTAAAAACCTTATAAAAAACAAACGCAGTAAATTCTTACAGTAGGTTTACAAACTAGACTTACAACTTGGTTGGGAAAGCACTGAAACCCTACTCATATACAAAAACGGGCTTCACCCAAATATTTTCTTTAACCCTCAAACATTATAACCATTTCTGAAGAGTTGAAAAAATCTTTTACGACTGTCAATTGATTTATTTATAGCAAAAGACTTTTGCAATTTATGATAGTTCATTATAAAACATTATGAGTTATGGGTCAAGGGTTCAACCCTCCTCACTACTCATCATAAACCAGAAATCATTTTTCTAACACCTTAAAGTGAAATGATATAGCTTTTGAAACAGTCTTCAATTCCTTTTTCCACAAAACAAATAACATACTTTAAACTGAACTAAACATTGAGAAGCCGATGTGAGCGAAAGCTCGAGGCTGAAAACCCTGAATAAAAACGCCTTACGCTTCGTTGTAAAACAACTAAGGTCTAAAACATTGTTTGAATCCCGACGAAACCTATTTCATAAACAACCAACTCATTGCTAAACAAACGAAATATGCTTAGTGACAATTTCATCGTGGTAATGGATACTCGTGAGATGACTCTGAGGCTTACCCAGAGTCCATTCAGAATCCTTCCTCATTCCTTGTTCGACCAGCTACAACCATTGACAAGAAGGCTCACCTGCCATATTAAACATTACAACGAAGGTTAAATACATAACTATGTTTTCAAAGCAACCGAGACATTCTTTCAAACACCATGAATTCTTTTGAAAAACAACAAACGCATCACCTGTGATATTTGGAGCATAGTCGAATACTTTGGGATCTCCAACGCAGACAATAGAAAAGAAGTTCCACTGTAAACTCCAAGGATTACAACAGTGTACAGTTTATGAATGGTGAGACAAACCTGAATCGTTGAACTCTACTAATAGTCTATAGCTTATGAGAAAGATTACCACCAACATAAACTAAGACTTGTACATTGCAAACCATTGAGAACACTGTTTATAGCAAGGTTAAGGTTTCGAAACCCTGAGGGCACCTCCAACAAAACCCTGAAGGGTCGAGAGCCTGTCGGCCTCCCCTCTCTTCACATAATGAAACTAAATATTGAATATTGGGCATATCAATGCCAGGGTTAGGGTTTATCTTAGGATATTCCTATACTCCATCCTAGTCCCACCAGTATTTTGATCATTTACATTTTTAGTCATGCATGCACCTTTAGGGTTTGCATGCATTTTGCATGCATCCCATTCATCAGTCCAGCACCAAGCCCTTAGTTAGCCATCCCCCAGGAGCTTCTCACTATTCATTTTTAGCCTTCTAGTTGCTTAATGCGCCCTTCTTCCTTCATTTTAGGAAGCAACTTGCCCTTCTTCACCTACCAGTCCAGTTGTCTTCAGTTTACACTGAGTTACACCTACCAGAGTTAGTTTGACTAATGGTTGATAGTTACTTGAGCATTGATGACTCCACTGATGATGATGAAGACTTCCAGTTGTGCTCCGATGATCATGAGGACACCTAGTTGCGCTCCGATGACACTCTATTGATCTTATGATCACTCTGAGAGGCTAATTCGAATTACCACCTTAGGCATTCGAATCCTCTCTACCATAGTACTATCTATTTGTCCATACTGTGATTAATTAATTAGTGTGTGTGAAGTATTATTGCTTCTATCTGAGTTCTACTGTACCATATTATTCTGTTGCTCATTATACTGTATTGTTCACTCTTCTTCTATTTTCCTGCTTAATCATAATTACTCTTGTGAGGTACACATTATCTCTTAAATCTGCTGTGAGGATTTTCACATGGTATCAGAGCATGTTGAGAGTATTGTTTATCTCCATTCTTGAGAGTTTTTTGCAGGTTATTACCAAGATTTCGAGTGCAGCAGTTTCTGCATTTTTGCAACAGTAGAAGTTGCAGTTATTCTATATTGTTTTTGCAGGTCCTCTACAGCTTCTATGTATTCATCAGGAATTAATCCTCTTGATCCACTCAACTATGATGAATGGAAGCCAAGAATGATAGCAGACTTGAAGATCCATGATCTTTTTTATTGTTATTTTGAAAGAGAGTTCAAATCCCCTGAAGAGAATATTGACTGGTTAAATAAAAGTGACATGCACTTTCAAGCAATAATGTTTTCTTTGTTTGCACGCCAGAGATTCCAATTCAAATACCATAATGGTGTTGAAACTCCAAAGGAGTTATGGACTCCAAAAGAGATATGGGCTCACCTGGATGGAAAAGTTGGCAGAGAGAATGAAGGACTTGGTCCCAACCCATTCGAAAGAAAACAAAGTGATGCATTCGCTCCTCTTGATGGTCTCTCAGATCATGCACCGGGTATCATCTCATATTGAAGTTGTTGACAAAGAACTTGCAGATTCTACACTCATGCTCAAACTTTATTCTCTTTCTGTGCCAGCTCACACTCTAGATATTGTAGAAGGTCCTAAATCCTCTCTTGCACCAGAGTCTGTTGGTTTGCATCATGATCACATGATTATTTCGGAGGTCAAAACAGATTTTGAAGGTAATGCATTTGCTCCTCTCCAGCTAACTCCTTTTTTATACTACTATATTATCATAATTCCATGCTTTCAGAAGGTCATTGAAGAATATGGCCATTTCCATTCGCTTGGGATAATTTCTCATGCATATGATAGTTTTGATCTCACCCCTGCTGGTTCAAAGGAGATCTCAAGAAACTATTTTTTAAGTCTTAAATCTGATTTTGATTTCAAGTAAACATGTAATAGTTATTTTTGGCATAATCTCACCCATGGTGGTTCGAAGGAGAAGACAAAAGACTATATGCACTTTCACAGATTTGATCCTACCTCAGCTGATTCGAAATATAGGTTCAAGGATCATTCTCATACTGTTGGATTTGTTCTCATCACATTCGATCTGAAGAGAAAGTACAAGCACATGCTTTTTGAGCATGATCCACTTCTTCCCAAGAAGAAGATACCTCTAGACATATGACCAAGCATCACACATGCTTGAGTTTGGAGCATTTATTTTTATGTGTGCCTTACAGTCTATTTTTTGAGGAGGGGGTATGTTTCCCATGAAATTTTCCCACTTCCTTGGTTTATTGATTATTATTATTCATTGTATTGGGTGACCTTTAGTCTTAGTTACCAGAGCCCAAGATGGATTAAGGGGGGGTGTTAGGATATTCCTATACTCCATCCTAGTCCCACCAGTATTTTGATCATTTACATTTTCAGTCATGCATGAACCTTTAGGGTTTGCATGCATTCTAGGGTTTGCATGCATTTTGCATGCATCCCAGTCATCAGTCCAGCACCTAGCCCTCAGTTAGCCAGCCCCTAGGAGATTCTCACTATTCAGTTTTAGCCCTCTAGTTGATTAATGCACCCTTCTTCCTTGATTTTAGGGAGCAACTTGCCCTTCTTCACCTACCAGTCCAGTTGTCACTTAGTTACAGTTAGTTATAGTCAGTTACACTCAATTACACTCAATTACAGTCAGTTACAGTCAATTACACTTAGTTACATTGAGTTACACTCAGTTACACCTACCAGAGTTAGTTTGACTGATGGTTGACAGTTACTTGAGCATTGATGACTCCACTAATGATGATGAAGACTTCCAGTTGTGCTTCGATGATCATGAGGACACCTAGTTGTGCTTCGATGACACTCTATTGATCTTATGATCACTCTGAGAGGCTAATTCAAATTGCCACCTTAGGAATTTGAATCCTCTCTACCATTGTACTATTTATTTGTCCATACTGTGATTAATTAATTAGTGTGTGTGAAGTATTATTGCTTCTATCTGAGTTCTACTGTACCATATTATTCTGTTGCTCATTATACTGTATTGTTCACTCTTCTTCTATTTTCCTGCTTAATCATAATTACTCTTGTGAGCTACACATCATCTCTTAGATCTGCTGTGAGGATTTTCACAGTTTAACCAAAAACCCGAGATCAATCACAAGATTGACGACGTAGAACGAGCCACCGAGATAAGGATCTCTTATGATCACAATCACATTTAATGTCAATTCCTACCACAACTTCCACATAAAGCTCATGGCCATCTTGGAGATCCTACTAGGATTTCACCACGCCACCTTTACACAGCTCAACGAAGTTCACTTACACTTTCAAAGGATTGTCACCTAACTCTAGAACATGTCACGTGAGACCCGGACATGAGAGCAACCATCAATTTATCCACTGAGATAACATTTAAGGAGGCATTAAATACTGTAACCATCGATTCGTATTGCATGCCAACACATCTTCCACTACAAAGTTATTACAACGTGTACCTATAGGGTTTTTGATGTATATGGTGAGTTTACGAAACATTACCTTATAACATAGCCTTGCTACATTAAATCAACATCCAAAGTGCTAAGTCATGCATACATTATCCTATGTATAATTTAAGTAGTTAGATCCAAAACTTTAGTCTATGCAAATAGGATTAATGCATACCATCGCTTTGTAAGGTCTACGCATATAGAATGTATGGGGGTATCCTAAAACATATTGCATAGTTTTATTAAAACCATATTGTTTAACATAGGTAATTTTTCTCTAATCTTTGCAATGGCGGTTATTTTGGTATCAAGGTTTAAATATATAGTTTTATATAACCATATAAAATATTAGTCAATATAAGTATTGTATCCAAGTCTTGAATCGGAGATTATTAATTTGACCTCTCTATAAATTGCTAGAGAACATGTATTGAAGAATTTATGCAAATTTCTATAGTAGCAACATAAGAAATATAGGATTGCTAATACACAAACTATTCTCCATAACGCACTATTATAATTACGACATAATGGAGGTAATCAAATAATGTCAATATAATTACCTGAGTAGTTGGGAAGAGCAGATATTCTTCTACATATTCTTAATGATAATGCAAAAGGACACTATAGTGCTGTTAGATAAATTGAAACACTTATGAAAGCTGCGATTGGAATTTCTCGGTCTTACCTGTCCATTGCAAATAGAATTCAGGAGTGTTAGCTAGCGATAGCTAAGTAAGCCTTGGGGCTATTCAAGGAAACCTTCATGTCACCAAAACAAACATTTAGTATCTAGAACCCAACTTCTTATTTTAGAATGAAGAATTTAGGACATGTTTTTTGAACAATAAATACTTAAGGTAGTTTGCAAATTCCATAACATCCGGAGAGTTCAATGATGATACAAGACATAACGACATTTCAATACACTGGTTAAAGATAGTAGAAGCAACAACAAAAAATTAGTTTATGAGAAACATAAACCATTAGACTTTACGATAGTTAATGAAGTTGTTGTCATTAAGCATGTTTTACTTATGAACGCCTAAGTATGTTTAAGTTAACATTTAGTACTTCTGCACAACATTCGTAAGCAATTAATGCTACTTGAAAAATTTTAAATTTTAGTGAATTTTTGGGGATGTTACATGTGGTATCAGAGCGCAAGTTCAAATACTAGGCCTAAAGTGGCTCATACGCGCAAATGAAAATCTATAATCGAATTACAAATTACTGATTTAATTTATTTTGTTTTTCAGTTTCAACATTTTATAATTTGAGTCTACAGGTATGGAAGGACAAATAGAGTCGGCTGAGGATAGGCCCCTTAATAATGAATAGAATAATAATGAACAAGGACATATTAATGTAGAACACTTAATTGTTGAACTGAATGATAATTCATCTGAATTATTAAGAACCGTAAAGGATTTGAAATTTGAGATCAAATATGTTAAAGAAGAAAAAGAACGAATTTTGAAGGCTCAAGAGGAGCTGAACCAAATCCCGTCGAATAGAATTCATAAAAATGATAAAGATAAGGAAACAGAGAATAATGTCGAATCTGGAACAATGTCCTATCAACGTAATGATAAAAAGGTAAAATTGACTAATTATGACAACAGTTCATCTTCTGAATCTGATGAAAGGGCACCCAGGAAAAAGCATAAGTACTCTAGTGATAGTAGTGATAGTGATTGCTACACTAAGAAAAAGAAGTATAGGCCCTACGAAGAAATTTCTGGCGAGTTTAAAAAGATCAAACCACCAACTTTTAACGGAGAAATGGAAAAGAGTAAGATAGCTGAAGCAGGGTTGTCCGGTATGAACAAGTATTTCCAGATTTATAACTACTCCAATCATCTCAAAACTAAAATGGAAATATATAACTTGATTGGAAAAGTAGATATATGGTGGCAAGATCTGAAAAGAGTAAAAAGAGAAAAGTGTAAATTGGAGTAAGTTTAAGAAGTACTTTCAAAGAAAGTTTTTGTCATAACAGTATTATGAGGAATGAGATAAAGAGTTTTATGAGTTAAAGCTAGATTCCATGGATATGAGAGAGTTATGCAGCAAGTTTTTGAATTTATTAAGGTATGTGCTTTATATCACTGAAGAAAATCCTAAAGTACAGAGGTTTCTGAGTTGTTTTCCCTCTCACATAAAAGACAGAATTGAGTATGATGGACCTCGAACTCTTGAAGAGTCCATGAGAAAGGAGAACATCTGTTATGAACAAAATAAGAAAAGAGAAGGCATACCAAGCTGGAAAGAAAAAATAACTAACAACTTTGACCAAAGGAAGAAACAATTCTCTTTTAATCGTAATTTTGGTAATAATAATTCAGGTAATTACTCTAACAGGAAGTTTTCAGGAAATAATGCAGCGAGTAATACACAGTCAAAATTTATAGTTGCAAGAAAAAGTGAACCTCCTAAAATTTTTGTTAAGATTAATAAACAAAACGAACCTGTTAAGTGTTGGGAATGTCAGGGACCTCACTATGCATCAAACTGTCCACTCATAAAGAAGGTTGTCAACAACATCCATACTATACAGGAGGAGGCTACTGTTGGTGACTTAGGGAGAGAGATGCCTAGGATAAATGCAGCTTTGGAGAACAGACAAGCTGATCATCAAACTTCCATGGTGGAAGTGGAAGGTATGTTGAAAAATAAACCTATTTCCATTTTGATTGATCCAGGGGCAAGTCTTAGCTATATTTCACCTGATTTAGTTAAATGTTGCAATCTAAAAGTAGATAAGTTTGATAAATCATGGTTGGTTCAATTAGCTACTGGCAGAAAAAGAAAGGTGACTGATTATGTGAAAGAATGTAAATTACTGATGAATCAGTTTAGGACTCATGTTAAATTGAATGTGTTACCTTTAGGTTCTTATGATGTTCTAATTGGAATGGATTAGTTAGAAAAGCATATAGTTGTATTAAATTTCTTTGAAAAGATTTTTACTTGTTTAAATGATGCATTTGAAACTGTAACAGTAAAAGGGATTCCTAGAAAAATATCTGTTAGGAAAATTTCTACTTTACAAGTTAAGAAAGATGTTCGAAAGGGGTGTAAGTTGTTTGCTGTAAATGTAATTAATAGTGAACAGTCCACTAATGAAGAAAAGTTAAAATTGGAAGACATACCCATTCTTAAGGAATTTTCTGATATATTCCCGAAAGAAATTCCAGGATTACCTCTGAAAATGGAACTCGATTTCACCATTGATTTAGTACCATGAGCAGTACCAAACTCAAAGTCTCCTTACAGAATGAATATTCTGGAACTTAATGAACTTAAGTCACAGCTTAAAGAATTGATTGATAAAAATTATATAAGACCCAGTGTGTCTCCATGGGGAGCACCTATAATTTTTGCTAAAAAGAAAGATGGAACTATGCATTTATGCATATACTACCGTCAGCTAAATAAGATGACTATAAAGAACATATATCCTTTGCCTTGCATTGACAATTTGTTTGATCAACTGTGTGGTGCAACGATATTCTCTAAAATAGATTTAAGGTCGGGATATCATCAAGTTAGGATTAAAGATGAGGACATCTTTAAGAATGCATTTAGAACTCGCTAGGGACACTACGAGTTCGTGGTTATGGCTTTCGCACTAACCAACGCTCTAGCAGTCTTCATGTGTTTATTGAACAACATATTACATAAGTACTTGGATAAATTTGTAGTGGTTTTTATTAATGACATTTGAATTTATTCTAAGATGAAAGAGGAACATGACGAACATTTAAAAATAATTTTACAAGTGTTAAGGGAACACCAACTATACGCTAAGGTCAACAAATATGATTTTTATAAAGATAAAATACAGTACTTAGGGCATGTGATATCCAAAGATGGGATTGCAGTAGACCTAGACAAGATAAAATCAATTAATGAATGGTCTTCCCCGAAGGACGTAATGGGTGTATGACCTTTTATGGGAATCACAGGTTACTATCGTAAGTTTATCAAAGGATTTTCTAGGATAGCAAATCCTATAACATCTTTACAAAAGAAAGGTAAGAAATTTGTATGGGATCAAAGATGTGGAGAAAGCTTTAAGAAATTAAAAAAGTTACTAACAATAACACCTATTCTAAAAATTGTTGATACCGACAAAGATTTCATAGTATGCAAGGCTACATGCAATGATGGACTTGGCAGGGTCTTAACAAAAGAAGGTCATGCGATTGCATATGAGTCTCAGAAGTTAAAGATTCATGAAAAGAACTATGCAACCTATGACTTGGAATTGGCTATTGTAATACATGTATTAAAAATGTGGCGACATCATTTAATTGGAAGAAAATTTATCTTAATGACTGATAATAAAGGACTGAAATACTTGTTGGATCAACTGAATATGAACGCAAGGCAAGCTAGCTGGCTAGCTTTCCTTAGCGAGTACGATTTCAAGATTCAACACATAAGAGGAAAGAAAAATAAGGTTGTTGATGCATTAAGCAGAAATGCAAAAATAAGTTTTGTTTCAGCAATCAACACATATAAATCTGATCTAGAAAATCAGATTAAGGAAAGAATCAGAATGGATGTAAAATATCAGAATTTACTTAATAAAATTGCTGAAGATAATGCTGAAAAATTGCATAAAAGATTTCAGAATTGATGAAAGAGGGTTACTGTTGTATAAAAATAGACTTTATGTGCCTAATGTTGTGTTGATGCCCCGGAAATCGTAGCATCAATCAAAAAGGGATTCTCCCCAGTAGGAAAGCCCAATTAGATCGCTCACCATTTGGTGTGGGGAATCCGTCCGGTTAACGGTTCCAGCTACCGCAAGATTTGAAGATTCTTGTTCTTTACACTGGTTGCGGCCCGATCCACCATTTATGTATTTTATTTTAAAAATGATATGCAAGTGCCCTAAGCTAAATGCAGGTAGTTGATCTAAACTATGATAAGACTGTGTAAACAAATTTAATCTATCCATTCAAGGAGCAAACTGTAAAGATGAGTAATAAACTGAAAGAAAAATCTAAAAGACCAGACAGATAGTTGTTTAATCATAAGGATGCATCTACAGTAGGGTATAAAAGATATTAAAGATAGCTTTAATTCAATCAAAGCATTCCATTACTCATTTGAAAGAGAGAGATCTTTCCATAGAAAATAGAGGAATCATTCATCACAGAGAATCAATTCAGAATAGTAAGGAAAGATCTCACAGCATATGGATGATACAAGAGTAATCCAGTAAACATTTGATACATCTTTCAGGCAAAAGTGTAGTCTCTTCCAGCTTTTATTAGGCAAAATCGAGTTCATTATACATGCAAAGAAGTAGTTCATGTACAAGAAAGAAAATGTCTTTCACCTGCAAAAAGCCCTTTTCTACTATTCACTAATTATCTATTTATAAGTTTACAAAATGCCTCTAGGGCTGCCACCTATCTCCTCTACAATTTTCTTTAGAAGTTCTCACAAAATGAAACAATTCATGGCCTCCTTTATATAACAGAAAAAAGGACAGCTGTCCCTGTAACTTCACGATTTGACCTTAGGGAAAAGACAAAAAAAAAAAAAAACAACGCATTATTGCTGCTCAGCTAGCTTTGGGTGGTGCCTCTGCTGGTGGTGATGTGCCTTTGCTGGTTGATGCCACTGTTGTTGTCCTCTTCTCTTCTTTTTCTATATAACTAAGCCATACACCAGTGTCTCTCACAACAATATTTGCTAGCGAGGGGAGCAAGATTTTTTGTGAAGTCACATGCTTGTCGAGTTCTGCTTCAATGCTCCATATTACTGCTATGGCTATTTGGTGGATTTCCTTGAGCATATGATTGTGTATTGATGATAGCCCAATGTAGCGATGGAGATCATCTGTGGCTAACACATCAATTTTCTTTACATATTCCAATTGAATGCCAAGCTCGTCTTTTAAATCGGAGAGGCGTTGCTCCCTACTTGGAAATTCATCAAGGGTCTGGGGAAAAACAACCTTGCACTTTTCATGCATTTTCTGAATCTTTTGATATAGTCTATTACCCATCCCCATTGTAACCTGGATCTTAGCAATCAGTTTGGCGCCGCAGTTCCTACAAAATTCCATATGGGCTACATCTTTCTTAAAGCCGGCCATGGATTTGAACGGGAGGTGTTTAGGGAAATCTTCCTTTCCTTCTCTCTACTCCATCTGGCTCAAAATATTTGCTTTTACTCGAGTGTATTTGTTTCTAAGCCTAACAGCTTCGGCATTAATTTCCTTCATTCTATCCAGCATGGTCTTAAGTCTGTAAACTTCTTCAGTAATTAATTCTTGCATGGTATGCATTTGTTTCAAGATGTCACAGGACTGTTCGTGAAAAGGAGACATGTCCATTGTTATGCTTTCTGCTTGCTTTAGCTGCTCAACCAGCGACTGCTTATCTTCTTCTAACTGGACAACTTTTGCTTCGGAGTCATTCTTTTCTGCTTCAAGTACCATCATTTGGATTTCCAGGCGTTCCTTTTCCTCTTCTAGGTGTTGACATTTATCTGACAACTTATGGTCAGCCGAAAGGCGATTATATTTATTTACCACAAGGTCCCTGTAGGCCTGCTCGTTAGCCAAGGTATGCTACAACATACGAGCTCTTTTCTTGGTTGACTGGAACTCTTTAATCATGTCGATCATATTGTCTTCAGTTGCTTTCGCTGCTGCCACAATAGCAGATGCCATGGCCATGGGAGCCGTATTTGTATTTTGCATAACAGTGGTTTCTCGCTGGGTGACAATATCTAGATCAAAAGGTCTTTTCAACCTTGTCTCTAACTTTAGGACCACAGACTTTCTATTCCTATTGTATACAAATATATCCTATTGGGACATAGTATGATCTTTTGATGGGGTAAAAGGGATGAGTGGAATATTTTCTATAGGGATTTTTGCTCCCGCGGGTGGGGTCTATACCATCTGGGATGAGTTTATATCCATATCTTGGGTGTTAGAACCACTAGCTTGTGTATCTTGGTTGGCCTTAATCTCTTCTTCGGATTTAAGCCATCTTTCCTCTTCCTCATCCTTCTGCTGATTTTCAATCACCTCCCTCTCTTCTTGTTCCTTAGCCTCCTACTGCAACCTTGATTCTTAAAGCTTAAGAGCCTCTTCCTGCTCCTTTTGCAACTTATTGGCAACAATTTTCTGGATTCTATCTGCCTCTTCCTTCATCCTTTGCTCTTCACGGGTTGAAGCCTCTGCTGCTTCCCTTTCTTTCTGTAGTTTGGTTTCTTGGACTGTGGTAGGGATAGAGATAGCTCCACCATTATTATGACAAATTTGCAATTCAGTCATGTTACTGATTCCTCTGAATACTTCTTCTTTGTTATCATAGTAATGGGCATAATCAAAGTGAGTATGCAACTCTCTGCAATGCTTCGCAACTTTGTTCCATCTGTCATTCCTGTTAACACCCAAAAAGTGCTCACTACCTCATCTACCCCATTACATGACTCATTGGTCCATATTTCCCACCATATTTGCCTCCAAAACCTCAAAAACCCATTAAAAAGCCTCCAAAAGGCTAAAAAATCTTTAAAAAAGCCTCCAAAAGGCCAAAACCCCCCTTTTCCCCCAAAAATAAGTTAAATTCCACCAAAAATAGCAAAAACCCTCTAAAAAGGGAATAAAAATACAAAAAAGAGGAAAAAAAGGAAAAAAAGGAAGCAAAAACCCTATATAGCTGACCTAAACCATATGGTGCCCAAAACCATGGGTCAACACTCCACCACTAAAAACCTATAAATAAGTGATGGAGGCTCCCCAATTACATCCACAATCATCCCTATCCTTACGTTGCTGAAAATTCCCTTGAAACCCTAGCTCTCCATTTGGAGCTAATTCTTGAGAACCCTTTTGGCCCCATTTCCAAAACATATTTGGAAGAAAGAGAAGGAACAACACTGGAGCTTGGAAGCAACCCTCTTGGACTGCTACAAAGGCTCCACCAACCTCTACATCTGAGGTAATTTTTAATACAAAAAGACAGATCTTCACCATATTTTCATGTTTTGTTATTTATGTTAATGCTCATGTTAGTTTAATTTTATTTTACTATACTGTCATATTTCACCATTTTTTTGAACTACTACTAAGGAGTCCCTTCTCCTTAGTAGGTGCTCATTTGCACAAGCTAGGGTGAAAACCCTAGCTACAGTTTGGCGACTCCCCTAGTGTTCCTATGAATTTCTGGTTATAGCTTTAAACATTTTTAATTTTCTGCAATATTTTTCTGTTTTTTCCTTTCGGCTGTCCCTTTCGGGTGCCGTAAATCATGAATTTTTTCCCCATAGTTGCAATCCGACTGCGGCTTTCAGACTGTTACCTGCGATTTGACCGTGGCTCTCGGACTGTTACCTGCGATCTCCCCGCGGTTTCCATTCTATTACTTGTGATATGACTATGGCTTTCAGCCTGTTTCTTGCGATCCGACCGTGGCTGTTCACCATTTTAATGCTATCTACCTACGAATTTCAGCCTTTTTCTCACAGTCCGCTTGCGGCTTTCAGCCATTTTCCTACTATCCGCCTACGACTTTTGACCTTTTTCCTGCGGTCCGCCTGTGGCTTTCAGCCATTTTCCTGCTATCCACCTGCGACTTTCAGCCTTTTTCCCGTGGTCCTCCTACGGCTTTTAGCCATTTTCCTGCTATCTGCCTGTGAATTTCGGCCTTTTTCCCGCGGTCTGTCTATGGCTTTCAGCCATTTTCCCGCGATCTGCCCGCGACTGTCGACCTATTTCCCACGGTCCGACCGCACAGTTTCGCCACAGACCCGCGATTTGTTTTCTACACTTTTTCCCTGTTTGAACCCAGTACTTTGCTACAATATTTTCTACACCTGCACAACCACCTGTCCTATCTGCAGCCATACTTCCCTATAGCATTTTTCTGCAGTATTATTTCTATTCCATTTACATAATTTTTTTTAAATTTCATCATTTTAATTGAAAAGAGAAAATTTTGCATTTCAAAGTTTAATTTCTGCATTGTTATTTTTAGTTAGAAAGTTGCCCACCCCGTGGCACTTTTACTTGGGTTCATTATCTCACACACACACACTCTATCACCTAATTCAAGTGAGCCCTGAGCCCTAAAATACTACTTAACACAACCAACATTCTAACCCCACTTGGGGAACACATAAGAATATTGTAGTTAGGTAGGATCGGGGGGATAGGCATCCAAATAACACCCCTCAGTTGCTTACACTTGAGACATAGTTGTTGTCCATTAGGGAACCAAAATCCCCTAGTATTTTTTGGCATGGTCACAACCAGTTTATCAGAGGGCCTCTCCCCTAGGAGGGTTGAACTAGCCAAACTGGTTCCGGAGGCCTGAGTGGAATACCGCAATCCATTCAGTCACCGAAGGATACCTTTCGTAGTTCTCGGTGGATCACCCATATGGGGATATAGCGGCAATAGAACCAAACTGCAGATTCACCTTTTCTGGATGTGTCATGAAGAGGGTATCTTAGTTGCCTTTCTTCTAGGATTGACTACCCAGTGTCCCTCCCGGTATGGGGATATCTTTAGCCACTTGGCTCTACTATCCATATTGTCTGACTTGGATTTCATCACCTTGCAGAGGATATGTCTGGTTGAGTTAGAATACTATTTAGCTAGGTGTTTGCATGCTCCCTTACCTCCCTTTGGCCTAGTGAGTCCACCATTTTTTTATTTTTTAGGAAACCTACTACTTGTTGGTATTCTAACCATTTCTGTTGATACTCCATTTATTGTAGCACAGCTATTACAGTAAGTATTTTGAGTTGGTTGTTGGTTTGAGTGCCATATTTTTTGCGCTCTCTTTCTGCACACTCGGTTACATTAGGGTTTTTGAGCTATTTTTTCACTCAACACAACCCCTAGATACTTGACGCCATTTGTCACCATTGAGTCCCCGAGACATTCTCGACGCCTCCGGGGCGAGCCCCGGCAGCACAGTTCACTTGAAATCACTCGTCATAGACGTAGAGATTCATCACTTATCGCAGATGCAGAGCTCCGTCCCCCGGTACTAATGCCCCTTATTTCACCTCTGATTCTGAGGCAGAGTCCGAGAACCCCACCTACACTGCACCAACTAGCCCCATGGCTAGCACGACTTCCAACCCTTTCTTTGTAGGGGCCATTGGTGGAGAATCCACCACCACACCAACTACCACACCCACTTTGGGTATGCCCTCTATGGGGCCCACATATACCAATCCGATCACTGTACCCATTCCAGTAGCTAGCATACCTATCCCAACTCCACTAGTGACTCACACTACCCTTGGCGTTGTAGGACCGTCCCATACCACATTCGTTCCTCCACCTGGGGGCAACATCCCAAACCTAGCCCCTCCACTCGGGGGCATTGGCCCCAACATGGTCACAACCACTAGTATTTCACATCCTTCTACAAGTTTGCCATTCATGGCTAGTCTCACCCTTCCTGACCTGACCAAACTGTCTAACGATCCCATCAGACACGACATTGCATGGCCTCGCATTCCCACCAAGCTCCCATTAGACATCCCTAAGTTTGAGGGCAAGGCAGGTGAAGACCCCCAGAACCATATTATGTCCTTCCATCTATGGTGTTCCTCCAACTCCATAGTGGACGACTCAGTTTGCCTCCATCTGTTATAGCGCACCCTCACTAGCTCTGCAGCTAAGTGGTACATCGAGCAGCGCCATGGGACTCATGCCACCTTTACCTCCCTCGCCTCGACCTTCCTGAAGTTCTTTCAGTTACTTGTCTGCTATGACACGGGAGTTGAGATACTACTGTCTTGCAGACAGAACATGGCCACCCACATCACTGACCACAGTCATGAGTGGCATCGACGCCGTAGCCTCTGCAAAATCAAGTTAGATGACCGTATCTTCTTAGATTGGTTTCTAAAATCTCTCCTTCCTGTCATTGCCAAGGATGTGTCATCCGAGCAACCCCAGTCCGAAGAAGAGGCCATCCTCAAAGCGCAGCAATTTGACCTTATTTACACCCAGTCTGGTTATCTATATTCCATCATACCTAATGCTCTCCATGGTGATTCTTTCCGACACGATGCGCCGAGGGCATCCCATGCTGCAGATGGCATCATTGGCCACATTGCCTCGCATACCCAGCCCTTTTCCATAGCACGTCCTAGCCCTGGCGCCAACCTTTCACGGGCTACATCCCATTCCGGTGCAACCAATTCATATGCTCCCATGGCACATCATCACCATTCCCACGGACCCTCATTCCCACCTCAATGATTTGGTCATGCATCCCCCACTTACACCCCCCCGGTCACACCTCAGCCATATTACCACCCGCAGGCCACTCCAACTCCTGTATCCTCTCAAGCCCCACCTGCTTATTACCCGCCACAGGAAGCCCCTGTGGCAAACCCACAACCCGTTGCACAAACATATCAGCAAACCCCACAAGGTTCAGCACCCGCACCGCCTCCACCTACTTATTATCCACCACAGCCTGCTCCTACACCTGCACAACCCCAAAACCCACCTGCTGCCCAAGGGCAAGTGTATGCACAACAAAATCCACAGTCGAATTAAAACAACCAGTGCCAATAGGGCCAACAAAACCGTGGCAAAGGCCATAACCGTGGGAACAACCCCCCTCCAGACCAAGGCGGTCAACCTCCCAATCCGCCAAACAACAATAACGTGGCACTTGCCAACCAGAATCCTGACCGGCCGCCCAAGCAGGCCAAAAATCCTAATTTGTGAACAAACCATCATTGTTCTATTTGCGGGGTCTATGGCCACTACACGCATACTTTCCCACATTTGGAGCGAGCTTGAAAAATTTGGACTGATGATGCCCACCGCCAAGGGCACGCAGCTCCTCAGGCCCCACCCAATGCCCCACCACCTCAGAGTCAACACTTGGTGTTACAAAACCCTTTACCAATCCAAGGCGTAGTGAACACTCAGCTGTTGGCTCCCCCTCAAGGAAACATGCCACCACAACAGCAAATCACTTATGCCGCTCCTGATAAGCCCATGTTAGACTCAGGTACCCATCACTTGTTAATGATGTCATCCACCGATGTCAACCTTCAAACCCATCGTAACCAATATGGCTCCACCCGTGAAGCCCCTCCCACCGATAAAAACACTTACGCTCATCCCATTGATCAGTCGTTACGTATACCTCCGGCTCCACTAGATGGCGCCTCCAAAGCACCTCGCTTCCTACTTCACCGTATCAATAATAATCCCAATGCTCGCACTGCATCTAATTACAACATTGAAGATGACTTAGCCCAGTCCCCCGCAGCTATGTCTGCATTAGAGGTCCTAAAAAACTGTCCTTCACAACACAAGACTTTGCTCTTCGCCATTGGTGCTATTGACCCAAATGATTCACGAATGATGGCCTCAATTTGCACCAATCCGAACCACGCCTGCCTTCCACTTTAGCGTTCCAAGTTTCTGTATCCGTTCGAAATCATGTCATCCATCAGTGAATTATCAATGAAGGTGCCTCTACATGCGTTATCTCCACATTCGTTTGGCAGAAGTTGGGATCCCCTACTCTCCAACAGTCCACCACTGCGTTGCGAGCCTACAACGGCTGTTCGGTGCAACCCCAAGGTCTCTTAGCTAATGTCCCCGTCCAGTTGGCTGGTAAAACAATGCTCATTGACATAGAGGTCATCAATGCCCAGCTTGATTATAACCTCTTACTTGGCCACAGTTACATGTATGCCATGCAGGTGGTTTCCTCATCCATTTCTCGTACCATGATGTTCCCCCATGACGGACACGTGGTCAAGGTTGATCAACTCACCTATTACGATCCCAATGCCCCCGCTACACCCAAAAATGTTCTCCCCATGGTTGAACAACCTGTTTTTGGTGCCGCTACCTCATTGGTTTCCTCACTGGGACCCGGAGTCTACTCAGATACGCCGATGACTTCAACATTCCAAGCCATTCCACCCCCGTCACCCGTGATCGAAATATCTAGCTTATGTACCCTTCCCCACAATACACCAACACCCAACCATCAACTGCCCTTGCTACCCCAACCACCATTGGTACCTAGTCATGTTGGTGTTACACACATCCATACCATCCCCTTCCTATTCCCCCCTTCGGGAGTAGTAAGCGCCCTGGTTATGGCTACCCTCAGCCTCCCCGATTTCACTTTAGGATTACCTGTATGGTACATCACGCCTCTCGTTACCCCTCCGACACCAAATGTCTTCCTACAACCGGTGCAACCCATCACCACTACTAGTCAACCACCTCCCGGTGTTACTACCCCT
Source organism: Larix kaempferi (assembly GCA_027924585.1). Classification (NCBI taxonomy): domain Eukaryota; kingdom Viridiplantae; phylum Streptophyta; class Pinopsida; order Pinales; family Pinaceae; genus Larix; species Larix kaempferi. The sequence continues at coordinate 3,712,300 of BSBM01000922.1, forward strand.
TCATCATCCACTAATCCATCCGCTCTTGTCAAGCACACTGGGGGCAGAGGCCCATAACCATACACTGCTTTACCCCCGCCTAAACTAGTTAAGAATACCCCCATGTTTCGTGCTTCTCCCAAATGCTCGTTGTGTGATGAGTTAGGCCATGCTACCCATCAATGTCCATAATTACCTGCATTATAGGAACACATGCAAATCCTTGACGATGACCCCAACATCCTGGTTGTCCAACTAGACTCTACCCCTAAGCCTCATGATAAATCACTGCGTATTAACCACCCTTGTGCAATATGCGGTATTTACTGCCATTACTCACATCACTATCTAGATCTCCCATATTACAGAGTAGCTCTCTATGAGATGAATAACTTGGACCTCGAGATGGCTCCACCCACCATTGAAGAGATCCACCCCCCATCATCCCCATCAACTGGATACATTAATACCATTTATGTGATCTCTTCTACTACCACTCCCTCGTCACCCAATTTGATAACCCAAAATTTCCACAATGATGAGGAGATTCTTGAGGCTCTTAAGGCACCTGATTACCCCTGGGAGGATATGCACCATCGTTCCTATTTCCTCCCGGAAGAGTCCTCCCCCACCCCAACCACCCAATTTTTTGTTGAGTCCAAAAATTTCCTTCCCACCAAAGTCGACTGGTTTAAAGAGCCCATTCTCGCTCCCGATGCCTTCGAGAAAGGTAACATGGCCAATATCTCACCCACAATCCATATTGATATCTCTGCCCTAGCTAGTGCTCCTGAAGTCATTACATTAGGATCCTCCTGCACTGCGTACGAGATCGGAGAGTACAAAAAACTTTTCCAAGAGTTTCGTGACGTCTTTTCTTGGTCCTACACCGAAATTCCTGGTCTTGCCCCCGCTATCATAGAGCACCACATTGACACCTATGCGTTAGGGGGCATAATAGATTACCTCGACCCTGGGATAGGGGGCATGATCAATCATTTTGAACCTACCCCATCAAATCTATCTCATCATGTCAATGAACCCATTGTTCAAACCAACACATATGTGATCCACAATCACAAACCCCATGCACATAGCATGGGGGCAGGTCATTAACCCTGCTCACTTTTTCACATTTGTGATCTCAACCATTTTTGAGGTCACGTATCACTTGTATATTTGATTTGATTTGATACACCTAGTATTTCACCCCCACGAGCTATCATTTCTCCCCACCACTGCATCCTTGGCTTGGTGGGCTCACCTTCATTTGTAACCATTTTTTAACCTCGTTATTTCCTTTGACCATTCTGGAGTCCTTATGACCTTCATTTTTCGCACCATTTGCACCACCGGATTCATATTTCCGTGCCTGTGATGATGCTTGAGATGATTTCTCACTCTCACCCTTAGATTTTTGGGTATTTTTTCCAACATGCCCCCCGTCGCCTCGGTTCGCGTGCCACCTCAGCCGTCGTCCTTTCTGACGTTCCTTATATTGCCAGATTCATATTTCCGTGCTTGTGATGATGTTTGAGATCATTTCTCGCTCTCGCCAGAACCTTTATTGACATCGTGACATTTCACCTTGTTTCCGCAATTTGCATGCCACATCGGCCAAAGCCCCTTTTTTATATACTTTATGTCGTCGGATTCATTTTTCCGCACTCGTGATGATGCTTGAAAACATTTCTTGCTCTCGCCCTCAGATTTTTTGGGTATTTTTTCCAAAACACCCCTCGTCATCTTGGTTCCCGTGCCACCTCGGTCGTTATCCATTTTTGACACTTTTTATATTGCCGAATTCAGTTTTTCGAGCTCGTGATGATGCTTGAGATCATTTCTCGCTCTCACTAGGTACAATTTCAACATTGTGTCCTGACACCTTGCTGCCTCGGTTTGCACACTACATCGGCTGCCATCGGATTGTTCCACTTTTATACATAAGCCATTCACTCCCTTCATACTGCAATTATTTCGTTATTTTTCCACCATTCATCATCTCACAAGGAGGCCCACTAGTGTTCCCCCCCACCCTCGTTCTTGGATCTCATCGATGTTCCTTGATTTAGCACTTCCTCCTTTCCTGGCCATTCCTTTTGTTTGGTATACTTTTATCCCTTTTTCGGGCCAGACAATTCCTTTACGAAAAAGGCACTTAGGGAGTTTCTGTTAAGCTCTTTTCTGACTCCCAAAAGAATGAAAATATCGTCGAGCAATCTTGCTTCCTTTCATGCTTGTTAAAGTACCTGAAAGGGCATCTATCTGGTATAAGTTTAACCCTTTTCCGGACCTGGTAGACTAATTACGAAAAAGGAATACTCTAGTCACACCGGCTAGAAGAGTTCTTCATTGCATCCTTTTATGCTTCTTCGGGCCTTAGAGACTAACACACAAAAAAGCACCCCCCTGGAGTCTTCTTATTTGCTTTCAGACTCTCTAAAATTGAAAGCAACCACGAGCATGCACTATCCTGGGCTCGTACAAATCCACATGACGTTACCATTCCATTATTTCAGAGTCTTCTTATCGCTTTCAGACTCCTTAAAATTGAAAGCAATCACGAGCATAAACTGTCCTGGGCTTGTATAAATCCACACAATAGTACCATTTTGAGCACACTTCTTCCCGCTCCTTAAACCATAAAGAAGTCCCTCCAGTGCCTCTCGGCACCATGATCGATCATCTCGGAAGTGCCCCCAATAAGGTCGCTTTTGTTCAGAGTATTCTGCAGTCTCCTTCCATCTTACACCAACTTGAGTATCACTCATCCCAGTCACTTTCCTTGATCCATTACAGCTATGATCCCTTTCTCACCAGTCAGTTTCATAACTGCCCGATCAACCCCCCCATCATACTTTGAACAAAGGAAGTTTGATTCCCCCCACTCTACTTACCCAGTTATCCCCCCCCTCCTAGTATGTCAGTCCTACCATCAGTACTCTCACACTTCGGCTCTCCACTTCATGCTCCTATCAAGGAAACATCATTGCCTTGTTAGTTGCAGGTCTCCCTCTATCGATGACAGCCCATCTATTCCAGAGGATAGACCTAGAGGTCCTTGTGCCTTGGACCCATCACCATCTTTGGTGAGTGCCTATGGACCATTTTGAGAGGAGTCATCAGTGCCTCTCCAAGTGGTTGTTTCTCACATGCTTGACTTCAACACCTTGATTGCATCATTGAGAATCGCGCAAGGCATATATCCCTTCAGTTATTGGTTGAAGACCCCGTATTTCCCCCGACTCTAGCACATTGGTGAGTCACTTCGGAACGCCCAGTTGTATGTTCCCATGGATGTCTGGGTTGCGTTGGAGATTGTATTCAGAAGCCATCCAGTTATATGCTTCCTTGAGTACCTAGTTTAGTTCCAGTTCAGTGTACCATTGAGGGTATGACTCCCTGTCACTATGATCCAGCAGTTCATCAGTTCCTCTAGTACCACACTCAGCACTTCTATTGATATTCCAGTGTATCAGTTCTTCATCTCAGACATGGTCAGGCCATCAGTATGTCCTAGATTTTGTGTCCCCTTCATCCGGATTTATGTGGGAACGAAACAAAAGATAGCATGCACAGAATCATATATAGAGATATATTGCAAATAACACAGGGATACAGTAAACACATATTCTATTAAATAGCGGAAATAGAACCGACTGTAAAATACAATAGCTAGAATGGTGGTAGCTATCTCTGAGAAGAGATGTGGCCACTATGCTCATTCGTGCCAAGATGATTACAAAGAGAGGCCGAAAGGGCCTATTTATCATAAGCGTGAGGGAAAGAATCCCAAACATCCAAAAACCTAAACCTAGAAGATGAACCGTCATAAAGTTTGCGGCCCCAAGGTGGTTAGTTGAACAGTCAACTTCCTGGGGTCATAACTTTTGCATACGATCTCCGTTTAGGGCGCTCGATAGCTCGTTGGAAAGGTCTAACCGAGATTTACAACTCTTGACTGGGCCCAAATGTGTGCCATTGGCAACCATTTGGTCCCCCAAATCGCCAAAAAATGTCGTTTAGGGCCTCAAAATGGCTCTGGAAGTTCAGGACCCGAAAAACTGCTAAAAATAGTAATTTACCAAAATTGCCAGAAGACTGTTTTGAGCCAGTTGGAAGAGGTGGGCTGCCACCGATATCCACCTGGATCAATCCTCCCTCCTTAGGAAGCAATGGTCTCCATTACGTTAAATCCCTTATCATATGTCGAGCTGTGTGTCGAGTTGAGCTCTTGGTGCGACATTTGTTGAAGTGGAAAGGTTGCCTTACTTTGACATCTTCAGAAGGTTGTAATTGTTGTTGATGGATGCGCTGGAGTTGTTCATCAGTTTTGGCTGTTGTGGTATCCTTGGTATGCACCGGTGTGGATGGTTTCTTTTTGGAGGAGCACCTTGAATGCGTGGCCTTGCACTGTAGAGGTACTCGAATAAGCGATGCTGCACTAACTTTGTGTTTTTCTTGTTTCTGCTGAGTAGAAGGATAATCTGCAGAGGTTGTGGATGTCTCTGCGATCTGATGTTCACCTTTAGTGGAAATTGCGAATAGGGAAAATTTCCCAGTGTGGGAGATTATCTTCCTTCCCTGCTCGTTTGGGGTAGGTGCAACTATCTCTGGTATCCGATAGAGTTGCCCTCCCAAAGTGACAATGACACTGCGAGGTCGTGATTCATATATAGCATGACGCTTCCACATATATGGTTGTCCTAAAAGAACAGCACATACTTCAAGTGGGGCCACATCACACAATACCTCATCTTTGAAGGGCTTGATGCCATATGGTAGGCGACATTGGTGACTGACACGGATCCTTCATCCTTGGCTTAGCCATCCAATGGTGTATGGTTGTGGGTGTGGCGTTATTGGTAGCTCCAATCTCTTGATGACTTCTTCTGAGATTAGGTTCTTCTAGCTGCCGCTGTCCACAACAAAGTGTAGGGGAATTCCCTTCACCCACATCTGTGAGTGGAAAATGCGCTCCTCTTCCTCCGACTCTTCAGGATCCTCTGGATGAATCTGTGTGGTGGCAACAACGGCACTGGGTTCTGCATCAATGATCTGCTTCCCTTTTTGCGCGGCTATGAAATTAGGTTCCGAGTCAGAATCAGAACTGGGATCTGATTCTGAAGCTTTGATCTCAGCCACCAATGACTGTTTTGAGCGACAATCATCAGTGTTGTGCCAGGGGCTTTTGTGGAACTTGCACCACTTCCCAGTGTCCTTCTTTGTCTTTTCTTTACCCTTCTTCGCTTGTGGTTGGGACTGGTTGTCCTTTCCCTGCCCCGTGTTCTGCGAGCTAGAGTTTCCCTTGCCCTACTTCTGCGCAGGTCTGAAGTCACGCTTGTTCTTTTGCTGAAATTTCTGCTCAATTTTGAAAGCATATCGATAGGCGGATCCGAGTGAGGAGATTTCCAGGAAATCCATCTCTGTTCGGATGTACCGGTGTAGGCCACTGCGATATTTCAGTACTAGATGCCGCTCGGAGTCCTTGATACCTAGCTTTGTGCGCAAGGTATGAAATTTGTTGGTGTACTCCGACACCGTTTGGTCCCTCTCTTGATGCAGAATGGTCCATTTGGGGTACTGGTCATCATAGTTTCCCACGGGGTAATATTGTTCCTTGACGGCATCGATAAAAGAGGCCCAAGTGGGATTGGAGTATTCAAACAATCCAGACTCATCTGATGAGTTTTGCTCACAATAAGTTTCCCACCAATTTTTGACATGGGGGACGGCCTTAAGGAGCGCAAAGATGATCTTTTCCCTGTCGGAAAATTGGTGGACAGAGAAATACCCTTCTAGTAGATTCAACCATTTATCTAGGGCATCGGCATCGATTTGGCCTTCAAATAAAGGGATATCAAAATTAACTTGTACCTTGAAGGGAGTCGTATCTCCGAAATGGCTGCTTGTTGAGGGTGCATTTGCGGCTGTTGGCATGCGTTGAAGGATCTGGGAGAAATTATCCATCATCTCATTCCTCTGTCGTGCGAGGGCTTCCTCGAGCAACAACTTGATAGGATCTACTGCTCCGTCGTCTCTCTTTTCTTCCGCCATGGGAGGCTGTTTGGGGCGGCGAGAGTGGTCTTCCCCAAGCGAAACTAGTTCGAGACCCAACTCTCTGTATCCTGACCTCGTCGGGGACATGCACTGAGAAACAATCAAAGAGCAGACCGCTCTGATACCACTGATCCGGATTTATGTGGGAATGAAACAAAAGATAGCATGCACAGAATCATATATAGAGATATATTGCAAATAACACAGTGATACAGTAAACACATATTCTATTAAATAGCGGAAATAGAACAAACTGTAAAATACAATAGCTAGAATGGTGGTAGCTATCTCTGAGAAGAGATGTGGCCACTATGCTCATTCGTGCCAAGATGATTACAAAGAGAGGCCGAAAGGGCCTATTTATCATAAGCATGAGGGAAAGAATCCCAAACATCCAAAAACCTAACCCTAGAAGATGAACCGTCATAAAGTTTGCGGCCCCAAGGTGGTTAGTTGAACAGTCAACTTCACGAGGTCATAACTTTTGCATACGATCTCCGTTTAGGGCGCTCGATAGCTCGTTGGAAAGGTCTAACCGAGATTTACAACTTTTGATGGGGCCCAAATGTGTGTCGTTGGCAACCATTTGGTCCCCCAAATCGCCAAAAAATGTCGTTTAGGGCCTCAAAATGGCTCTGAAAGTTCAGGACCCGAAAAACTGCTAAAAATAGTAATTTACCAAAATTGCCAGAAGACTGTTTTGAGCCAGTTGGAAGAGGTGGGCTGCCACCGATATCCACCTGGATCAATCCTCCCTCTTTAGGAAGCAATGGTCTCCATTGCGTTAAATCCCTTATCATATGTCGAGCTGTGTGTCGAGTTGAGCTCTTGGTGCGACATTTGCTGAAGTGGAAAGGTTGCCTTACTTTGACATCTTCAGAAGGTTGTAATTGTTGTTTATGGATGCGTTGGAGCTGTTCATCAGTTTTGGCTGTTGTGGTATCCTTGGTATGCACCGGTGTGGATGGTTTCTTTTTGGAGGAGCACCTTGAATGCGTGGCCTTGCACTGTAGAGGTACCCGAATAGGCGATGCTGCACTAACTTTGTGTTTTTCTTGTTTCTGCTGAGTAGAAGGATAATTTGCAGAGGTTGTGGATGTCTCTACGATTTGATGTTCACCTTTAGTGGCAATTGCGAATAGGGAAAATTTTCCAGTGTGGGAGATTATCTTCCTTCCCTACTCATTTGGGGTAGGTGCAACTATCTCTGGTATCCGATAGAGTTTCCCTCCCAAAGTGACTATGACACTGCGAGGTCGTGATTCATATACAGCATGACGCTTCCACATATATGGTTGTCCTAAAAGAACATCACATACTTCAAGTGGGGCCACATCACACAATACCTCATCTTTGAAGGGCTTGATGCCATATGGTAGGCGACATTGGTGACTGACACGGATCCTTCGTCCTTGGCTTAGCCATCCAATGGTGTATGGTTGTGGGTGTGGCGTTATTGGTAGCTCCAATCTCTTGATGACTTCTTCTGAGATTAGGTTCTTCTGGCTGCCGCTGTCCATAACAAAGTGTAGGGGAATTACCTTCACCCACATCTGTGAGTGGAAAAGGCACTCCTCTGCATCCGACTCTTCAGGCTCCTCTGGCTGAATCTGTGTGGTGGCAACAACGACACTGGGTTCTGCATCAATGATCTGCTTCCCTTTTTGCGCGGCTGTGAAATTAGGTTCCGAGTCAGAATTGGAACTGGGATCTGATTCTGAAGCTTTGATCTCAGCCACCAATGACTGTTTTGAGCGACAATCATCAGTGTTGTGCTAGGGGCTTTTGTGGAACTCGCACCACTTCCCAGTGTCCTTCTTTGTCTTTTATTTACCCTTCTTCGCTTGTGGTTGGGACTGGTTGTCCTTTCCCTGCCCCGTGTTCTGTGAGCCAGAGTTTCCCTTGCCCTGCTTCTGCGCAGGTCCAAAGTCACGCTTGTTCTTTTGCTGAAATTTTTGCTCAATTTTGACAGCATATCGATAGGCGGATCCGAGTGAAGAGATTTCCAGAAAATCCATCTCTGTTCGGATGTACCGGTGTAGGCCACTGCGATATTTCAGTACTAGATGCCGCTCGGAGTCCTTGATACCTAGCTTTGTGCGCAAGGTATGAAATTTGTTGGTGTACTCTGACATCGTTTGGTCCCTCTCTTGATGCAGAATGGTCCATTTTGTGTACTGGTCATCATAGTTTCCCACGGGGTAATATTGTTCCTTGACGGCATCGATAAAAGAGGCCCAAGTGGGATTGGAGTATTCAAACAATCCAGACTCGTCTGATGAGTTTTGCTCACAATAAGTTTCCCACCAATTTTTGACATGGGGGACGGCCTTAAGGAGCGCAAAGATGATCTTTTCCCTGTCGGAAAATTGATGGACAGAGAAATACCCTTCTAGTAGATTCAACCATTTATCTAGGGCATCGGCATCGATTTGGCCTTCAAATAAAGGGATATCAAGATTAACTTGTACCTTGAAGGGAGTCGTATCTCCGAAATGGCTGCTCGTTGAGGGTGCATTTGTCGCTGTTGGCATGCGTTGAAGGATCTAGACGAAATTATCCATCATCTTGTTCCTCTATCGCGCGAGGGCTTCCTCGAGCAACAACTTGATAGGATCTACTGCTCCGTCGTCTCTCTTTTCTTCCGCCATGGGAGGCTGTTTGGGGCGGCGAGAGTGGTCTTCCCCAAGCGAAACTAGTTCGAGACCCAACTCTCTGTATCCTGACCTCGTCGGGGACATGCACTGAGAAACAATCGAAGAGCAGACCGCTCTGATACCACTGATCCGGATTTATGTGGGAACGAAACAAAAGATAGCATGCACAGAATCATATATAGAGATATATTGCAAATAACACAGTGATACAGTAAACACATATTCTATTAAATAGCGGAAATAGAACAGACTGTAAAATACAATAGCTAGAATGGTGGTAGCTATCTCTGAGAAGAGATGTGGCCACTATACTCATTCGTGCCAAGATGATTACAAAGAGAGGCCGAAAGGGCCTATTTATCATAAGCATGAGGGAAAGAATCCCAAACATCCAAAAACCTAACCCTAGAAGATGAACCGTCATAAAGTTTGCGGCCCCAAGGTGGTTAGTTGAACAGTCAACTTCACGGGGTCATAACTTTTGCATACGATCTCCGTTTAGGGCGCTCGATAGCTCGTTGGAAAGGTCTAACCGAGATTTACAACTTTCGACGGCACCCAAATGTGTGCCTTTGACAACCATTTGGTCCCCCAAATCGCCAAAAAATGTCATTTAGGGCCTCAAAATGGCTCCGGAAGTTCAGGACCCAAAAAACTGCTAAAAATAGTAATTTACCAAAATTGCCAGAAGACTGTTTTGAGCCAGTTGGAAGAGGTGGGCTGCCACCGATATCCACCTGGATCAATCCTCCCTCCTTAGGAAGCAATGGTCTCCATTGCGTTAAATCCCTTATCATATGTCGAGCTGTGTGTCGAGTTGAGCTCTTGGTGCGACATTTGCTGAAGTGGAAAGGTTGCCTTACTTTGACATCTTCAGAAGGTTGTAATTGTTGTTGATGGATGCGCTGGAGCTGTTCATCAGTTTTGGCTGTTGTGGTATCCTTGGTATGCACCGGTGTGGATGGTTTCTTTTTGGAGGAGCACCTTGAATGCGTGGCCTTGCACTGTAGAGGTACCCGAATAGGCGATGCTGCACTAACTTTGTGTTTTTCTTGTTTCTGCTGAGTAGAAGGATAATCTGCAGAGGTTGTGGATGTCTCTGCGATCTGATGTTCACCTTTAGTGGCAATTGCGAATAGGGAAAATTTCCCAGTGTGGGAGATTATCTTCCTTCCCTGCTCGTTTGGGGTAGGTGCGACTATCTCTGGTATCCAATAGAGTTGCCCTCCCAAAGTGACAATGACACTACGAGGTCGTGATTCATATATAGCATGACGCTTCCACATATATGGTTGTCCTAAAAGAACATCACATACTTCAAGTGGGGCCACATCACACAATACCTCATCTTTGAAGGGCTTGATGCCATATGGTAGGCGACATTGGTGACTGACACGGATCCTTCGTCCTTGGCCTAGCCATCCAATGGTGTATGGTTGTGGGTGTGGCGTTATTGGTAGCTCCAATCTCTTGATGACTTCTTCTGAGATTAGGTTCTTCTGGCTGCCGCTGTCCACAACAAAGTGTAGGGGAATTCCCTTCACCCACATCTGTGAGTGGAAAAGGTGCTCCTCTGCCTCCGACTCTTTAGGCTCCTCTGGCTGAATCTGTGTGGTGGCAACAATGGCACTGGGTTCTGCATCAATGATCTGCTTCCCTTTTTGCACGACTGTGAAATTAGGTTCCGAGTCAGAATCGGAACTGGGATCTGATTCTGAAGCTTTGATCTCAGCCACCAATGACTGTTTTGAGCGACAATCATCAGTGTTGTGCCAGGGGATTTTGTGGAACTCGCACCACTTCCCAGTGTCCTTCTTTGTCTTTTCTTTACCCTTCTTCGCTTGTGGTTGGTACTGGTTGTCCTTTCCTTGCCCCGTGTTCTGCGAGCCAGAGTTTCCCTTGCCCTGCTTCTGCGCAGGTCCGAAGTCACGCTTGTTCTTTTGCTAAAATTTCTGCTCAATTTTGACAGCATATCGATAGGCGGATCCGAGTGAAGAGATTTCCAGAAAACATCTCTGTTCGGATGTACCGGTGTAGTCCACTGCGATATTTCAGTACTAGATGCCGCTCGGAGTCCTTGATAACTAGCTTTGTGCGCAAGGTATGAAATTTGTTGGTGTACTCCGACATCGTTTGGTCCCTCTCTTGATGCAGAATGGTCCATTTTGTGTACTGGTCATCATAGTTTCCCACGGGGTAATATTGTTCCTTGACGGCATCGATAAAAGAGGCCCAAGTGGGATTGGAGTATTCAAACAATCCAGACTCGTCTGATGAGTTTTGCTCACAATAAGTTTCCCACCAATTTTTGACATGGGGGATGGCCTTAAGGAGCGCAAGGATGATCTTTTCCCTGTCGAAAAATTGATGGACAGAGAAATACCCTTCTAGTAGATTCAACCATTTATCTAGGGCATCGGCATTGATTTGGCCTTCAAATAAAGGGATATCAAGATTAACTTGTACCTTGAAGGGAGTCGTATCTCCGAAATGGCTGCTCGTTGAGGGTGCATTTGCCGCTGTTGGCATGCGTTGAAGGATCTAGATGAAATTATCCATCATCTTGTTCCTCTATCGCGCGAGGGATTCCTCGAGCAACAACTTGATAGGATCTACTGCTCCGTCGTCTCTCTTTTCTTCCGCCATGGGAGGCTGTTTGGGGCGGCGAGAGTGGTCTTCCCCAAGCGAAACTAGTTCGAGACCCAACTCTTTGTATCCTGACCTTGTCGGGGACATGCACTGAGAAATAATCAAAGAGCAGACCGCTTTGATACCACTGATCCGGATTTATGTGGGAACGAAACAAAAGATAGCATGCACAGAATCATATATAGAGATATATTGCAAATAACACAGTGATACAGTAAACACATATTCTATTAAATAGCGGAAATAGAACAGACTGTAAAATACAATAGCTAGAATGGTGGTAGCTATCTCTGAGAAGAGATGTGGCCACTATACTCATTTGTGCCAAGATGATTACAAAGAGAGGCCGAAAGGGCCTATTTATCATAAGCATGAGGGAAAGAATCCCAAACATCCAAAAACCTAACCCTAGAAGATGAACCGTCATAAAGTTTGCGGCCCCAAGGTGGTTAGTTGAACAGTCAACTTCACGGGGTCATAACTTTTGCATACGATCTCCGTTTAGGGCGATCGATAGCTCGTTGGAAAGGTCTAACCGAGATTTACAACTTTCGATGGCACCAAAATGTGTGCCATTGGCAACCATTTGGTCCCCCAAATCACCAAAAAATGTCGTTTAGGGCCTCAAAATGGCTCCGGAAGTTCAGGTCCCGAAAAACTGCTAAAAATAGTAATTTACCAAGATTGCCAGAAGACTGTTTTGAGCCAGTTGGAAGAGGTGGGCTGCCACCGATATCCACCTGGATCACCCCTCTGGACCCTTATGATGTACACAGTATTTCTCCATGAATCCTTCAGGTCCCCATTATTGGGCCTTATTGTTATCTTTTATATATATCTTGATACGAGCATGGGAATGCCCGCCTCGTCCATATGTTGAGATTATTCCTCATTCATTATTGAGCTCATGTACTTTTATTTTTTACAGTTTGTTTGGGACCGTTGTTCCGGGCTCTAGTTCGTTTCTTCTCCTCTCCACACCCCAGGAAAACCATAAAAGACTTATGATGTCTATCGGCCATACGATGAGCTCCTACCCTCACACATCAGGGGGCAATCTGTTAACACCCAAAAAGTACTCACTACCTCATCTACCCCATTACATGACTCATTGGTCCATATTTGCCTCCAAAACCTCAAAAACCCATTAAAAAGCCTCCAAAAGGCCAAAAAAAACCATTAAAAATCTTCCAAAAGGCCAAAAACCATTAAAAATCCTCTAAAAGGCCAAAAAACCATTAGAAAAGCCTCTAAAAGGCCAAAACCCCCCCTTTTCCCCCAAAATAAGTTAAATTCCTCCAAAAATAGCAAAAACCCTCTAAAAAGGGAATAAAAAATACAAAAAAGAAGAAAAAAGGGGAAAAAAGGAAGCAAAAACCCTATATAGCTGACCTAAACCATATGGTACCCAAACCCATGGGTTAGCACTCCACCATTAAAAACCTATAAATAGGTGATGGAGGCTCCCCATTTTACATCCACAATCATCCTTATCCTTACGCTACTGAAAATTCCCTTGAAACCCTAGCTCTCCATTTGGAGCTAATTCTTGAGAACCCTTTTGGCCCCATTTCCAAAACATCTTTGGAAGAAGGAGAAGGAAAAACACTGGAGCTTGGAAGAAACCCTCTTGGACTGCTACAAAGGCTCCACCAACCTCTACATCTGAGGTAATTTTTAATACAAAAAGAGAGATCTTCACCATATTTTCATGTTTTGTTATTTATGTTAATGCTCATGTTAGTTTAATTTTATTTTACTGTACTGTCATATTTCACCATTTTTTTGAACTGCTACTAAGGAGTCCCTTCTCCTTAGTAGGTGCTCATTTGCACAAGCTAGGGTGAAAACCATAGCTAAAATTCCTATGAAAGATTGCTTCTCTGAAGTGAAAACCTCTTAGCTCTTGAATGAACTCCTCGGCTGCTGCGACCCCTGAGAACTTATATGCTCCTATACAGAAAGGCAAATGAGGGAAGGAAGCCATTTTCAGCTTATTAAGAAATCCGCCCACTCCATCAAGGAAAACTTGCCTGACTGCTTCTTTCAAGACTATGTAATTAGTAGCATATCTGGGTAAGATGTATGGTGGCTTGGTACCCCCCAACATTCTGATGTAAGTACCTTTTCTAAGAAGTAGAAATCACCATAATTTTCCATGACTTCCATGGCATTCTCTGATAGGAAATTGGGTTCATCATTAAACATTTTCTCATATAGGGTCATAATGAACTCTTCACAGATGAGCTTATAATGCATCCTGTAATTTTGATCCCACAGTATTTTATAAGCAGTATATACTGGGGTGTTGGACTGATCCCATAAGCAATCTAACTTGGGGAAAGGGAGCTTTGCCAAGATGCAATCAATGAGATATGAAGACATGTAAAATTATGACCTTTTTATAGCTAGTCCTTCTTTAGCTGCAGCCACAGTAGATGCCAAACTATCTGAGAGGATAGTAGCCCAATCAAAAAAAGTTCCATTAAATGTTATGTAATGGATTATGGGGGCCCATTGCATCCTATATACAGTTCCATCAGCCATGCCAAAATTTTTGCTTAACATAAGGGCAATTATCCGAAAAGGGGGTCTTAGGCTCTGAACTTCATACTCATCATTGCCCCTCTTCCTTAGCTGCTTTCCTGATATTAATAGCTTCTTAGCCATCTCAAAATTATTCATCTGTCCCAGCCATGCATTGTCCAGTGGCTGCTGGGAACATAGAAACTTGTAGGCTGCTGCGATGTAAGCTGGATGGAATGAGGCGAATGCCTCTCCCTTGCTATCATGCAACACCCTTGTTTGCGGGTTGGCATGTTCTAGTATCCACTCGACCACCTCTGAGTAGCGAAATAGCTCAGGGTGTGTGGAATCTCTGGATATGCCAGAGGCCTTGATATTTAGGTAGATTTGTTCTTCTTCTAAGAGTTCCCCTGGGATATCTTGGTCTTTGAGCATACAGTAAATATCTCCCCATTTGACCTTAGGAGGGATTCCTGTGGTGCACTTGGTGTCTTCGAACAGGGTTTCAACTCTTGGCTCTGCTGGCTCTGGTTCAATCATCTTATCTTTCTTCTTGCTACCCTTTGGCATTGTGCCTTAACCCTGTCAAACAATCACGCGTGAATGGACATAAGATTGTAAATTATCATATGGAATGGAGCAAGATACCAAAGTATTTTAACACTGGACTAGCATGATAATATTTAACAATAACAAACAACGATGCTGTAAACTGGGGAAGGAGGTATGAAATTCACTTAAACAAACCCACATTATAGCTGTGAAACTAAACGTTCTAGGGAAGGTGAGGCCGGGTTTGGAATTTTTTGAGCAGGCGCATGAGTGAAGTTACAGATAGTGCTGCCAAGGAGGATTGAGTCTCGCGGGTTCATATAATTGGGAATGCCTATGAGGGTCAATGGCTGTAAATCCTACGTTTGGAGACACCCGAAAAAAAAAAAACAACAAATGAAGAACAACCACAAGCCATGCAACTTATACAGCAACATTTATCCCGAGAAAGGTTTGACGCAAACATCAAAGAAAAATAATGGTAGAACCACCTACCTGGCAAAGAAACGTTGATCTCATGGGGGTCGACAAGGCAGTGAACAAGCTGAGCTGGAGCAGTTTGCACAGTCTCCAAACAACATTCTCCAAGGAAACAAATTCTACCAATGGGAGTGGAGAACCCCGGCAACCCTTATATCCAATTTAATACGTGTGGGAATTTAATGGGTAGGTGACGAATTTAAAAATGACGTTAAATATGCGTACAGGGGTCATTTCAACACACTTGGCATTTAAGCGTAACCATTAAAATGGAGAGAAAAGGTGAGTTTCACCCGCCCTTTCAACATGAGATGCTGGGTTTTCCCGATGTTGTGGAAAGAACTTATGAGTCTCTATCTGACATGCGAGAGGCTTGACGTTTAAACAAGGCATGCATCCATTGTGGCAAAGATATGGGAGTTGCTTCCGCCATTGCGGGTAGGCTCAACAAGTTGTTTCGAAAAGGAGCAAAGCATCTGCCCGTTGCGGCGAGAATTTTTTAGTTCTTCCACCATTGCGGGTGAGAAAGGCGGGCGCTTCCGAAATTTCGGATGGATTTGCTGAGTTCTCCCGAAATAGATCAAGGTCGTGGGATTTGGTAGGGGGGCGCCTGTTAAGGTAGAAAAACTTGAGTTCTTCCACCATTGCGGGTGAGAAACCTAAGTTCTTCCGCTATTGCGGGTGAGAAACTCGAGTTCTTCCGCCGTTGCGGGTGAGAAACTTGAGTTCTGACTTAGAAGAAAAATCAACAAACTTTGAAAAGGACTTTTCTAAAAAAAAAAAAAAATAACTAAGTATAGAAGACTTTCCAAAGAGAGCTTAACCCCCAAGAAATTTTTTTAGGAAAAAACAAGGAGGGCCCCCAATGTTTACAAAACACTGCGGGGGATGTTGTTGCAACAACATGTTGTTGAAATTAAGTTGCTGATTTTAAATGAATTGCATAAAAGTCTATACTCAGCGCAACCTAGTTACCAAAAGATGATAACTATGTTGCGAAAATATTATTTTTGGCCATGTATGAAAAGTAAAGTAGTTGAATATATTGCTAGGCGTATAGAGTGTCAGCAAGTAAAGGATGAACACCAACACCTAGCTGGATTGTTGCAGCCACTACCTATTCCAGATTGGAAGTGGGACATAATTAGTATTGATTTTATTACTGGATTACCTAAAAATCAGAAACCGAATGATCCCATCATGGTAGTCGTGGACAAGCTCAGCAAAGCAACCCACTTCATACCTGTTAAGATAACTCACAAGGCTGGTAACATTGCTGAAATTTTTATGAAGCAGATTTTTCGTTTGCATGGTATTCCGAAAGTTATCATTTGTGATAGAGACTCAAAGTTTACAAGAAATTTCTGGAAATCTTTATTTAGAGGTTTAGATACTACTTTAAATTTCAGTACATCATTTCACCCACAAAAAGATGGCCAGATTGAAAGAGTTAATGAAATTCTTGAGGACATGCTAAGAATGTATGTTAGAGATCAGCCAGGTAAATGGGAGGATTATTTACATCTTGCTAAATTAGCTTATAATAACCATTATCAAGCTTCAACAAAGCTTAGTCCCTTTGAAATTTTATATGGTAGAAAATGCAATACTCCTATCTCTTGGAGTAATCCAGTTGACAGGTTAATACTAGGACCTTATTTGTTAAGAGAATTGGAACTAACCATGAAACAAGTTCAAGGAAATTTGAAAATTGCATAAGATAGACAGAAAAGTCAGGCAGATCTAAAAAGAACTCAGAAAGCGTTTCAGGTTGGTGAGCATGTGTTCCTCAGGGTAAAACCTAAGAAAAGTTCCCAAAGAGTGGGAAGTTGTTCTAAATTTGCACCGAGGTATTGTGGACCCTTTGAGATCTTGTCCAGGGTAGGACCAGTGGCATATTAGTTGGCATTGCCACCAAATATTAAAGTACATAATGTTTTTCACATCTCTCTTTTGAAAAAGTATGTGCATGATACTACTCATGTGATTAATTGGAATGATGTACAGGTGGAACCAGAAGGAGATTTTTTGGTGGAACCGGACTATATCCTCGACAAGAGGGAAATTTTGCTTCGTAATCATACCATTGGACAGGTTAAGGTGCAGTGGAAGCACCTTAGTCCGAAAGAAGCTACTTGGGAATTGGAAATTAATATGCGAGTGGCATATCCAATTTTGTTCTAGGAGGAATATGAGGATGATGAATAAAGAAACATCGAGGACGATGTTGAACTTAAGAGGGGGTGTTTGTCACATACCCAAGTTCTAGACATTTTATATTATTGAGAAAAAAATTATGTTTTAATTTTATTGTAAAGTTTTATGACTATTGACCAAGTGGGGTCATGGATGACTGTAATTAATTACTTCGAATATTTTATTATTAATAAATAAAAGTGGAGAGAAATATCCAAAGGATATTGTTGAATGAGTGTTCATTGACCCACTAGGGGGAATGGACTATGGTGGAGAGCAAACTGACACTTGGAAGCATCCTCAACTCACTTCTAACTGTTGTAGGGGGCAACTTCCGTACTTTTATGGTCATGTTCCCCAAGAAAGAGGAACTGAGCAGGTGGCTCATTTACTGAAATAAACTGACCAAAAGACCTAGGCATGTTATTTATCTACCCATCAAATTCAGTAGGAGACGGTTCTATTCTTACCTTGTGATAATTTTCTGAGCACAAGAGATTTAATGAGGGGAAAGTTAGAAGTATTTGAGTGAAATAAGACTGCATTCTGAACTAGTGCAGCCACATTACTGAGTTCAATATTGCTAAAGGCGGAAGTGCTACTGTTGAGTTGCAAGGGAATTTATTCCACTATGGCAAGTAACTTGGCTGTCCTCAGGAGTTGGTTGGGTGGAACGAGCTCCTTTGGCAGTTTGTTTCTTCTTCTACAATTTCCAGGTTCACATTGTGTTATCTTATTTACTTTTGTCAGGTTATTAATTTAAATATGAATGTTTTATGTTATCAGTTCTGCAATGAAATCTCAGATATCCTGCACTATTAATGAATATCTCTATTTCTGTAAATTATAATTGTTAGGACAATATGCCTATGATTGAAGTAGTTAAATGATTAGAATGATTGAATAAAATTTCTTTCGTGCATTTTTCCACACACTAGTCATAGTGTCGTACTCTAGTACAATAAAGAGTAATTAAAAACAGATATGAGTATTGATATGCAATAGGTAGAGATGGATGAATGCATAGAATATATCTGTACTATAAATGTATCTACATGAACAAAAATTGTTTCGATATTTTCTATTTATGAGCAAGACAGTATTCAATAGATAAACTATCTCTTTCATTACAGAATATTCTTAGTAATACATGTATTGGATTTTATACCTCTATCCAACTTAGACTGTTTTAGGGTTTTAATTCCTTTGAATTGTAAAACACATATCATGCATTTCCAAGAATAAAAATTCCCTTTTCAAACATATCTTGCAAATACTCTAAATACTTCAACGATTTTGCTTACAACAGAATCCTATCTTTTATTTATAAACAAAAATAGTATTCTAAGTATTTCCTTTTTAAACGACAACAAACTTAGTATGAAAAATCAAACTTATACATCATTGAAACATATTTAAAATAAGCTTGATATATCATTAATGTCAACAATGAAACTCCTTACTATTTTCCTCATCAATAAACCTAAGCTTTATTATTATTATAGCAAAGAAACAATATTCTTGCACTCGAAAAAACAAAGTATACATTATCAATTTACTCTATCACTGTTTGTTCCAATGCAAAACGATATATCATCACAGGTTATTCGTATCTATTTAAGACCACAAAATTGCTTAGGGTCCAAACCCTAAGCTTAGAAATTCTTAACCTTTTAAGTTACCATCCATTCGTTTTATGTAAACAAAGGACTAGAACATGTACAGGAAGTTAAAAACCTTATAAAAAACAAACGTAGTAAATTATTACAGTAGGGTTACAAACTAGCCTTATGGCTTGGTTGGGAAAGCACCAAAACCCTACTCATAATACAAAAACGGGCTTAACCCAAATATTTTCTTTAACCATCAAACATTATAACCATTTCTGAAGAGCCGAAAACATCTTTTACGACTGTCAATTGATTTATTTATAGCAAAAGACTTTTGCAATTCATGATAGTTCATTATAAAACATTACGAGTTACGGGTCAAGGGTTCAACCCTCCTCACTACTCATCATAAACCAGAAATCATTTTTCTAACACCTTAACAGTGAAATGATATAGCTTTCGAAATGGTCTTCAATTGTTTTTCCATAAAACAAATAACATGCTTTAAACCAAACTAAACATCAAGAAGTCGATGTGAGCGAAAGCTCGAGGGCTGAGAACCCTGAATAAAAACGCCTTACGGATTTGGTGTAAAACAACCAATGTCTAAAAAATTGTTTGAATCCTGACGAAACCTATTTCATAAACAACCAACTCACTGCTAAAGAAACAAAACATGCTCAGTGACAATTTCATCGTGGTAACGGATACCCATGAGATGACTCCGAGGCTTACCCGGAATCCATTCAGAAGCCTTCCTCATTCCTTCTTTGACCAACTGCAACCATTGACGAGAAGGTTCACCTTCCCATATTAAACATTACGACAAAGGTTAAATACAGAACTATGTTGTGAAAGCAACAGAGACATTCTTTAAAACACCATGAATTCTTTTGAAAACCAACGAACGCATCACCTGTGATATCTGGAGCACGGTTGAATACTCTGGGCTCTCCAATGTAGATAGTGGAAAAGAAGTTCCACTGTAAACTCCAAGGATTACAACACTGTATAGTTTACGAATGGCGAGACAAACCTGAACCATTAAACTCTACTAACAGTCTACGACTCATGAGAAAGATTACCACCAACACAAACTAAGACCCGTACATTGAAAACCATTGAGAACACTATTTATAGCAAGGTTAAGATTTTAAAACCTTGAGGGAACCTCCAACAAAACCCTAAAGGGTCGAGAGTCTGTCAGCCTCCCCTCTCTTTGCATAATGAAACTAAATTTTGAATATTGGGCATATCAATGCCAGGGTTAGCGTTTAACCCAAAAATCGAGATCAATCACAAGATCGACGACGTAGAACGATCCACCGAGATAAGGATCCCTTACGATCACAATCAAATTTAATGTCAATTCCTACCATAGCTTCCACATAAAGCTCGCGACCAGCTTGGAGATCCTACTAGGATTTCACCACACCATCTTTACACATCTCGAGGAAGTTCACTTGCACTTTCAAAGGATTGTCACCTAACTCTAGAACATGTCATGTGAGACTCGGACATGAGAGCAACCATCAATTTATCTACTGAGATAACATTTAAGGAGTCATTAAATACTGTAACCACCGATTCGTATTGCATGCAAACACATCTTCCACTACAAATTTATTACAACGTGTACCTGTAGGGTTTTGGATGTATATGGCGAGTTTACGAAACATTACCTTATAACATAGCCTTGCTACATTAAATCAACATCCAAAGTGATAAGTCATGCATACATTATCCCATGTATAATTTAAGTATTTAGATCCAAAACTTTAGTCTATGCAAATAGTATTAATGCATACCATGTCTTTGTAAGGTCTATGCATATAGAATGTATGGGGGTATCCTAAAACATATTAAATTGTTTTATTAAAACCATATTGTTTAACATAGGTAATTTCTCTCTAATCTTTGCAATGGCGGTTATTTTGGTATCAAGGTTTAAATATATAGTTTTATATAACTATATAAAATATTACTCAATATAAGTATTGTATCCAAGTCTTGAATCGGAGATTATTACTTTGAATTCTCTATAAATTGCTAGAGAACATGTATTGAAGAATTTATGCAAATTTCTATAGTAGCAAAATAAGAAATATAAGATTGCTAATACACAAACTCTTTTCCATAACACACTATTATAATTACGACAAAATAGAGGTAATCAAATAATGCCAATATAATTACCTAAGTAGTTTGGCAGAGCATATATTCTTCTACATATTCTTAATGATAACGTAAAAGGCCACTATAGTGCTGTTAGATAAACTGAAACACTTATGAAAGCTGCTAATGGAATTTCTTTGTCTTACCTGTCCATTGCAAATAGAATTAAGGAGGGTTAGCTAGCGATAGTTAAGTAATCCTTGGGGCTATTCAAGGAACCCTTCATGTCATCAAAACGAACATTTAGTATCTAGAACCCAACTTCTTATTTTAGAATGAAGAATTTAGGACATGTTTTCTGAACAATAAATACTTAAGGTAGTTTGCAAATTCCATAATGTCCGGACAGTTCAATGATGATACAAGACATAACGACATTTCAATACACTAGTTAAAGATAGTAGAAGCAACAACAAAAAATTATTTTTTGAGAAACATAAACCATTAGAATTTACAACATTCGTAAGCAGTTAATGCTACTCAAAAAATTTTAAATTTTAGTGAATTTTCGGGGATGTTACATAACCCACAAGAATACACCACTCCTGCCACACCACCAACTTACTACCATATGTTGGCCGCACCTGTTCGCACCCAAAATCAAGCTCCCACTGCCTATTATCTACTGCCGGAAGCCCCTGCACCTACCCAATCTCAAGCTCCTCTTGTTCCACAAGGGAAAGTATATGCCCAACAAAACTATATGCAGAACCCACCTGTCCAATTAGAAAGGGAAACAAAATAGGAGATGAGGTCGGAATCGGGACAACAATCAAGAACTCTATGGTGGTAGACAACCTCCTAATCCCCCATATAATAATGGTGTCGTGTCGGCTAGCCAGAATCTAGATCAAAATATATGGAAGGGTGAGAACCCACAGTTACACACGAACCACCCTTACTCATTCGGTGGGTTTTATGTCCATTACATCCACCATTTCCCACATTTGATAAGAGCCAAGCACCTTTGCAGTGAAGAAAACCAACAACAAGGGACTGTTGCACCCTCGACACCACCTAACCCACCACAACCCACCACACAACCCATGGTGTTTTAAAACCCCTTCCCACGCAAGGAGTTATCACTACCCATCCTATGGTACCCATGCAAGGGGTCGCAGTTACGAAACCACCAGTTACTTATGCCACTTCTTGCAGCCAAATCCCCAAACTCAGGAGTTCACCATTTGTTAATGATGTCCTCTTCCAAAGTAAACTTTCAAATACACCGTAATCAGTATGGTTCGGCCCCTAAGACCATCCCCCCAAACAAGTGTGTCGTAGCTACCCCTGTAGACCATTCTATATGACTGGGCCACCACTTCCTGATGGGGCCGCCAAAGCCCAAATTCCCTATGCATCGCATCACCAACAATTTGAATTCTCATGTTGCTCCTAATTATAACATCATGGATGACTTGGCCCAATCCCCTGCTTCCATGCCAGCCTTGGAAGTTTTGAAGAACTGGGCCTACATAAAACAAAGCATTGTTAAGTAACTTAGGTGCGATCGACCCATATGACTCCCAATTGATGGAATTTGACTTAGACCAGTAAGAAACCCACATGCCTTCATACATCATGTTTGAGATCTCAGTTTCGGTTTGAAACCTAGTTATGCATTGATGCATGGTCGATGAGGGTACGATAGCCATGCAGGTCAGTCATAAAGCCTTCTTGCCAATGTCCTCATGTAGTTAGTAGGAAAAAACGTCTCGATTGATATTGAATTCGTCAATTCCCAACTTGACTACAAATTTCTTCTAGGACAAAGCTACTTGTATGCAATGAAGGTCGTTGCCTCATCTGTGTTCCAGTTGATGATGTTCCCTCATGAGGGATAGGTCATTAAAATTGACCAACTTACTTAATATGACCCCAATGCACCTGCTACCCCCAAGAACGTCCTACCCATGGTTGAAAAACCTATACATGGTGCGTCTACTCCTTTGATTTCCACTGTGGGACCAAGTCTTTATTTTGAGGCCCCAACGACCCCCACATTTACAACATTTCCCCCACATCCTCCAGATATCAAGATATCAGACTTGTGCATCATTTCCTCAAGTAAATCAGTCCCTAAGACATAACCCACCATCCAAATGACACCACAACAGCAACCTCAATGGCCAGATGAACCTAAACCACTGTCTGTACCTAGCCATGTGGGAGCCACCCCGATCCACACAATCCCATTTGTGTTTCCTGCATTAGGAGTGGTAAGGATGCTTGTCATGGCAACACTGAATCTCCTAGGATTGACTCTAGGTATTCCTATTTTGTACTTACTTGCACCTAATTCCTCACCTACCTGATAGGTTGTCCTTCATCCCCCCTCTGGGTGTGTCAGTAGCAACTTATTCTAACCCTTCTCTGCTATCATCCAAGAAAGCTGGGGAAAAATCCATGAAAACCGACACCTTGGCCACTACGAACAAAGTCGTCAACCCCCCTCCTCCATCATGAACACCTCTGAAATGTTCTTTGTGTGATACTTTGGGTCATGTTACCCATAATTTTCCACACTTTCCTGATCTCCATGCTCATATGAAGATGTTGGATGATACCGAGAATATTCCAGTTGTCCAATTGTCAACCCCTCCACAACCGCGTAACAAATCATTGCATAACAATCAATCTTGCATGGTTTTTGGAATCTATGGTGTAACGTCCCCAGCTTAACCCTATTGCATTAAGATTGTAAATGATGTAAATATTGTCATTTAGTCATGGCGAGGAGCTCAAGGCCAAGGCCCCGCCACTGACTTATCGTTTTATGTATCGGCAATTAGAATAGATGCATAATATTCTTGTGCTAGCAGTGCACAATGTAAAATCGGACATCATGTAAATATGCAATTTTAATGAAAACCCACAACCAGCTACACAATGCAACAAAAGAGATGGGGGCATGATCTTTACAAGGAAGAGGGAGGGGAAAATAACCGAACCCTTGAGCCAATGGTTTTAATCCATGTGTCAATGAGAAATCCCATGAACTCTCAACTACCCATTTTGGGTTATGGACCAATCATTTAATTCTCCCAAGAAATTGGTTAAGGCAGTTAATGCCTTGGAAATGAAGAAGTATGGCAGCCAATTTCGTGCATGGGCAAGCCATCAACCTGGAAATTCGTTTTTTTTGCTTGTGGGGCAAGAAAACACCCACGAAATGGTGCCCAAAGCCATTCTGAACGGTCAGTCTTCTCTCATTCACGCAGTTGGAGTTAGCTGGGCCTTTCCCTACATGTTTTTCATCCAAATCCTGCATTTTTCCATGCCTGGGAGTTCGTTTTTGCATATACAGTAGCTTGGGAGAGAAGGGCCACGATTTGGGGACTGTATGGAGGTCGTTTTTGCCCCCGAATGTCCAAGGACGTTTTTCTAAAAATGGATTGGCTTCCCAGGGTTGTTCCCGACCTTCCCATTTCGTTTTTGTGTGTTCCCACGTTTTCCTGATGCATCCCGTTTTGGATTTGAACCTGTGAGCAGGAGCTTCAAGAGTGGAAGAGGACAGATTTGGCTTGATGAGCCCAATGGTGTATCCATAGCTCCATGGTTGAGCCACTAGCCTAGTAATTCACCTCTGCCCACCTCTTAGCAGCCTGAGAAAGCCAACTGCTAGTTGGCTTGGCTGATTCTGGCATATCTTTGGCTATGTGAGAGCCTATTTCCCTTTTTCCTTGTGGAGATCGTGCCCAACTCGGGGGTGGCAGTGGTGCTGAGAGATTAAGGAGCACACTGGCCTACGGTTGGGTGGAACGTTGCAGAAGCGTAGCTGGTTTCTTGGGATTACTTCATTAAGATAAGTATCCTCTTGTGCTATCTTTCAATTGTTTAATGGATGAATACCTTGAATGTGAAATGAATGAGTAATTGAAATTACTTCTGCTGTGTTTTTTTAAAATCCTTATGCATCTTCATATCTCCATTTAGTATGTGATTGCTTGTAAAATAAGTTTATGGGGCTGGATGCCCGGTTTGGGATCACGACCCTCTCCTTTGTACTAGTATAATGGGAGGGGACGTGACATATGGCCACTATTCCCACCATTTTCCTAACTTACCAGAGTATTGGTTGGTGCTCCATGAGTGGTGAAAACCATCCTTAAAGTCCTCGATCACTGTAATTAAGGAAATCCATCCTCGCGAATCCTCATCAGCCAAGGTAAACACCATTTACATGGTTTCAACTGGAAACCCCACTTTCCCTTTGACACTCGTACATGCCTCTTCTAATCTCTCCACACGGTGCTTTCAAAGAGATGAAGAAATCCTCAAAGCATTAACTAAACCCGACTTTCCTTGGGATGACATGCATCATCGATCCTATTTTATTCCTGAAGAGTCTATGACAGTTTTGGTCAATCAATTCTCGGTTGAGTCCAAATATTTCATTCACAATAATGTGGATTGGTTTTGAAACCCCATCCTAGCCCCCGACGCCTTCGAGGAAATAAACATGGACAACATATCACCTACAATCCAAGTGGATATATCTGTCAAACCTGATGTTGTTTAGAACATCATGCTAGGCGCATCATGCACTCTTGAAGAATTCACTGCCTACAAGAAGCTCTTTCAAGAGTTATGTGATGTCTTCGCTTGGTCTTATACTAATATTCCTAGCCTTGACCCTGCCATCGCTGAGCACCACATTGACACTTGGATCGACATCACACCTATCACTCCAAAAGAAATGACCGATACACCCTTCCAAAATTCCAGTGGTAAAGGCCAAAACTGAAAAATTGCGCCAAGCAGAGTTTATTTACCCCATTTCCTACACAACATGGGTGTCCAACCCTATGCCAGTCAATAAAAAACAAGGCACTATTCGCGTCTGCAGTACTGATTTTCATGATTTGAATTTTTCATGCCACAAAGATAACTTTCCTATTTCCTTCATTGATCAACTTATCGATGCATCTGTAGGCCACAAGGTTCTATCCTTTCTATATGGTTTCTCAGACTACAATCAGATTCAGATTCACAAAGAGGATTAGTATAAGACTGTGTTCACCACTACATGGGGCACCTTTTCTTATTGCATCATTCCCTTTGGTATTAAAAATGTTGGAGCCACTTTCCAGCGGGACATGACTTTTTCTTTCATGCCTTGGTCCATATTATCCTTTTCTACTTGGACGATCTCACCACTCGATCCAAGAAACATTCAAACCACCTGGATGACCTATTGCAATTCTTTTTGCGTTATTGCAAGTATACAATTCGCTTGAACCCCCTCAAGTGTGTGTTTTTCATTCCTGTCGGTCGGTTATTGGGATTCATAGTTTCCCAGAAAGAGATCACCCACTAGTACAAAATGAGAGATAAGTGACCAAACAAATGACCAAAATCCGCATATAAATGACAACTTTTGATTTGTCGATCGTTGGTGGCTAATTTCCAGTCTCTTATCACATGAACAAAAATGTGGTCATATTTAGTTTGGTCATTTATAGCTTGTCTTGTGGTTATAATGTGGTCATTAATCTGGTCATTAATTTGGTCATATATTTGCTCATTCATTGCAACAATTAATGACCAACTATACGACCAAATTTATGACCAAAAATATGACCAAATTAATGACCACAAGACAAGCTATAAATGACCAAACTAAATGTGACCACATTTTTGGTTGCATGATAAGAGACCGGAAATTAGCCACCAAAACTATCATTTGGTCATTTATATGCGAATTTTGGTCATTTTTTTGGTCGCTTATCTCTCATTTTTTGGTCATTTATCTCTTATTTTTTGGTCACTAATTTAGTCTTTTTTATTTATTTTATATGCGAATATTCATTGATTTATGTAGGTAGGTTATGGAGTAATTGAACCACCAACCTCTTGCCTATAAGGCAAGTGATCTTCCATTGAGCTAGTACCCTTGAAGTCTCAATAATGGTTAAACTATTTGAGATCCAGTAAATGTTAAATGTTAGATGTCTTAAATGTAATTCATTAATCAACATAATTATTTTCACTGCAAAAAAACTCTTTTAGTAACTGAATGTACAATTTTGGGAGATATCAAATTCAATTACGATGATCTCAAATTGGAAATCGGTTGATAAGACATCAAATAACTCTAGATTGATAATCTTCTTTGTATTGCTATTCAAAGCAAGGAATTTGTTAGTTTTCCAACATTTAATTCAATATGATCTAGGATCTTAACTGAGAGAACAACATGTACAACATATCAAACGTAAGAGACAAGACACACAAATCTTTTCACCGAGGAAACCATAAAGGAGAAAACCCCGCAACTTCCTCACAGATAGAATGAGCACCAATACAAAACCACAATAACAAGAGATAGTCTCCTAGCGGCTTCTCCTCCTCCACTTGTGCGCACTCCTCATCTCTCTCACTAATGCGAAGTGAGTGAATGAGGTAATGAATAAATGAGGATCACACATCCTCTATTTATACTTTACTTCACTTGACTTTTAACTCTAACTAGATCGACCCCAACTTAACCACTTAACAAAATGTTGACTGGGCCGACACCACTAAGGGACTTAAACACCCCATTACAACTGACTCTGGACTGACCTCCCTTAGGAGAGTCTAATAACCCACTACCACTTGACACTAGGATGACCATAATAACCCTTTAACCCACATGACTCATATAGGGCCGACCCCACCAAGGTGGTCTAATAACCAATAAAATACAAATGACAACACTTCCAATCAGAGGAATAATACATTTATGTTGGGGATACAATAAAGTACAAATGTAATACATACAATATTGAAGTGAATATCTTCCGAAGTTACAAATACATCAACACTCCCTCTTAGCTAGGAAGGTATTCTCTTGACACAGGTCATCGATACATATAGGCACAAGTCTTCAATTATCGAGCTAGATCATCATCACTGGATCATGGAGCATCATCGTCACTGCTATTGTACTCGTCATCTTGATCATTGGTGCTATCTCTCAATTCTTCTCGTCATAGGAAGTTCTACAGAGCCAACCCTTTTTCATCATGGTTGTAGGCTTAGCCTCTTGTAGGTATTCATCATATATAGCCATCCTATGGAATCCTCAGGGTTGATTACGTGGGTCAACAAAACCTCGAAAGAGCATCCCAGGACTTTTACGAGATTACTGCTCAACCTATCGGATCTCCCAGGATCTTTTACATGTGACCTTCACAAAACCTTAAAAGAGTGTCTTGCGACCTGCAAGATGTCTAAAGAGCATCCCAGGATATTTTACGTGCCTAACAAAACCTGTCCAGATCTCTAAAGATCATCCCAGGATCTTTTACATGCCTAGCACAACCTACCCGGTTCTCCAGGACTAATTACATACGAATCTTGAAAAACCTTAAAACAGTGTCTTGCAACCTGCAAGATCTCTAAAGAGCATCCCAGGATCTTTTATGTGCCTAGCACAACCTGTCTAGATCTCCAGGACTGATTACATGCACCTGTACAACCTATCCACGGCCACAGAGTATCATCCTGATACTCATGATCAACCTGATCATCCTCACACGGAGCATCATCCTGATGCTCATGATCATACCAATCATCATCATATAGTACATCATCCTGATGAACATCATCATCACATGATCATCCTGATCATTGTCATAGTATCATCCTCATGCATATCATCATCACATGATCATCCTGATCATCATCATACAGTACATCGACCTGATACTCATCGCAAATGATCATCCTGATCATCATCACAACATCATCCTGATGCATATCATCATCACATGATCATCCTGATCATCATCATAACATAATCCTGATTCATATCATCTAGAGCATCGTCCTGATGCTCATCACACAGCACTTACATCCTCATCCATGGGAAGGATCCTCCTACCACCATGCTGGAATGGCTCCTACAAATGTGTCCCATCATTTCCTCCTCGAAGCATCTTCTATATGAAGAAAACCAAGCCTCTCTCTGAAGTACTCCAACTTCACTCTGGCTAGTGGTTTGGTCAACACATCTGCAATCTGCTCATTTGTCACAACATACAGGAGCTTCACTACTCCTCTCTGCACCATATCCCTGATATAGTGATATTTGATCTCGATGTGCTTCGACCTGTCATGGAACACCGGGTTCTCAGACAACTTCACACAATTATGGTTGTCACAGAAGATACCGATAGCATCCAACTAGAGATCAAACAAACTAGATAGTGGATTCCTTAGCCATACTACCTCACAACTAGCTGAACAAGCTACGACATACTCTGCTTCAGATGTAATCAGTGCTGCACAGGATTGCTTCCTATTAAACGAAGATATCACACCTGATCCCATATGAAGTATCACCTTGAAGTGATCTTCCTATCTGCAGCACTGCTTGCCCAATCTGAATCAACATAACCCTCCAGGTTAAACTTTTGATTCGCATCATACTTGAGCCCATAATCAACCATACCCTTCAGGTACCTCAGAATATGCTTTACAACAATCAGGTGAAGATGTCTAGGATCCATCAAGAACTCGCTCAATGTGTTCACCACAAAGCAAATATCTAGTCTTGCGTTCATCAGATACATCAAGGACCCAGTCATTTGACGATACATCGTGGCATCAACCGACTCTCATGAAGAATCACTCAATATCTTCAAGTTCGATGCCATAGGTGTGGCCATGGCCTTGCAGTCCATCATCCCGAACCGCTTCAGGATCTCCACTACATACTTCCCTAGTCCAAGGAAGATTCCATATGCACTTTGCCACACATCCATGCCTAGAAAGTAATGCATCATACCCAAGTCCTTCATCTTGAACTTGGCAGCAAGCTTCCTCTTCGTATCAACAATCAACCCAATCTCACCCATCACAGACAGGTCATATACATACAGTAGGAGTATCACAGGATTTCCTTCCTCAACATTGTGGTAAAGATTGAAATCCACTTTACTCTTAGTAAATCCCAAACTAGATAGTAAGTTGTCTATTCTTCCGTACCAAGTCCCTGGTACTTCTTTCAAACAGTACAAGGCCTTCTTCAATTTGCACACATGTGACTCCCTATCATGTGTCTCAAAACTGAGTGGCTGCTCCACATACACTTCCTCTTCGACTACACCCTTCAAGAAAGTTGTCTTGACATCCATTTGGTGTATCTTCCACTTCATCACTGTAGCCAGAGAAAGTACTGTTTTGATGGAAGTGTATCTGGATACAGGTGCAAATGTCTCTTCATAATCTATCCCTTCTTTCTGGGAGAATCCATGAGCCACAAATCTTTCCTTGTATTTCTCTATGCTACCATTTGCAGCATGCTTGATCTTGTAGATCCAGTTGGAAGTCACAACAGACTTCCCTACTGGTCTCGGGACCACATCCTAGACATCATTCTTCATGATCGACTGGTACTCCTTGATCATGGCATCCTTCCATTATTGTATCCCTGATCCTAGGAACTTCAGATTCTTCAATATCTTCAATAGGTAGTTCTCTTGAACTTCGTCGTTGGAACAAATGTCATTGTCCTTCTTTTGTAGGTGATTGTACATGATCTTTCCTACAAGTTAGATTCAATTGCATGACTATAAACTTCTCATAGTTTTTCAAAACAAATTCTTATGCATAAAGAGATATGCCATACAGTCATGCAATTAACTTAGCCAATGCTTAAAAACAACATTTATCCATATCCCATATTCACACGGTAACTTTCTAGATGACTTCCATCTCTACTAGAACATTTGTTAAGAGTGTGCACAACTCCCAACATGTTAGCAAAGAGGTTTCATTCTAGATAAGTAGCAATGGAATGTTGTACAGTACCATAGGCCACTTACCCATTACTATATTAGTAGTATCTTGGTCATTAATGCAACTTTTCTAAAATGCATAATATACATCCTAAATCTAGGAACATAAGTATGTACATGACTGAACAACATCATTTAAGTAATCATATATACAAGAAATGATAATTCAAATAGTTATCTTTGTTTAGTTGTTGGTTGGACTCCCTCTCAATCTTTGCTTCCTTGCAAGAACTACTGGAGTGTGCTCCCTCTTGATCTTTGCTTCCTTGCAGGAACTACTGGAGTGTGATCCCTCTTGATCTTTGCTTCATGGATTATCTGTTTTGAACTTATATCCATCCTGGATCACTATGCATGCTTAAGTGTGCACTAGTGTCATCATTGTGTCATCCTCAAGATCTCATACATAATCATACATTCATTAGTATAATCTCAATACTATGATTCTTAAACATGTATGGTCATTTCATACACAGGTAATTTATCACAAGCGTTAGTATTCAAGGTTTCAGGGAGGACTTCTTTTACTCATGCATATTCTTATTTGACCATAGGGCTCTTCTGGTTTGTCATATCATTAATCAAAGTAAGAAGCATAATATGCATAAATCCATGATTACTAAAACTTATAACTTCATGAATAATCATTATCAATCATACAAAAGGTATACTTATATAAGATCCTAAGGTAGGATTCTAACTTGATATAGGGAAAACATACCTGGATTATCATGTTTGCTAGTTATGTCTAACATACCCAAACAATGTCTTCTTTGTTCTCTTCAATGATTTAGAGACCTTGTGCTAGTAACTTGCATATCTCATAAGTTAACCAATTGTAGAACCAAATTATACATACCTCGTAAGTAGAGCTTCTATGCGATCAATGGCTATGGATGAGTCTTTGTATTCATGTCACCATGGTCATATGTTCTTGATATAGAACTTGATTTGTCTTTCTTTATGTACCTTTCATGTTAGTGGACAACATCATCCTCATACAACACCACAGAGCATTAGTACAATCATAAGTGTCATAACCCTAATCAATGAATGTATTCTATCATTCACATGCATTCATACTTTTACTAGGGTGATAAGACAAGTCTAAAATTAATCAAGATTGTACTAACCTAAATAATATGAAGACAAACATATCATAAACTTAATCATGAACAGATTTCAAAAACATACCTGTATCTCCTCAAGTCATACCTATCGAGATTGCTTGTAGGATTCTTATGTAAGGCCTTAGCCTCATCTCCCTATGGAACTGGAACTTCTTCACTTATGAAGGTTTCCAATTCATTCTCTTCAAGGATTAACCCAATCCTATAAACTTTGATTTGTTGAAACTGGATCTGGAGATGGCTAGGGTTTGACAGAGAAACCCTAAAAATCCAAACTTGGAATTTCAACCTTTTTTCTCGACAGAGAGATGCATTTGACTGAGGCGAGCAAGCTGGTGTGCTTAGATTTTGAAAAAATAAAAAATTGACCCTTCAAAAGTGACCCACAAATTTTGGATCTGCAACTTCTCTCAAAATCTGGTTTTGTGGTTTTGTGGTTTTTCTGGTCCAAAGATCGAATTAGGGTTTGACTTTCACGGAGATTCACCAAACCAAAAAATTCGATCTCTAAATTTTGATTTTGATGAGGAGAGAAATCCTGTGTTGAAAGAATTCCAAAATTTCACTTCTTTCAAAAGCCCTAGTTTCCCGCAGCGGTGACAAGCCAAAAATGAAAGTACTCAGAATCCAATTCTATTTTGACAGAAATATATGTCATATTGTTGCTGCTGCATCTCTAAAATTTTGGATGCTCAGGGTCTGAAAATTTGGCCTGTGGTAGAAGGACCTGTCATCCTTCCAACCCCATAGATCTGAGCTTCAATGGATTCTCCATGAGAGAGATATGGTAAGTGTTGCAACATGGCCTATTTATGGGATGAAACAACATAGTGAACTTGTAGGGAGTGCCATGTGTCATTGTTCAACTTCCGCCTCTGAAACTAGGACTTGTGAAGCTACAGTCCATGCCCTAACTACTTACAAAATCTCATTTGGAGCTTCCAATCCTGAGATGTGACCTTTTTCACTAAGTCACTTGTTTAGGACTACATTCTGGAAGAGGCAGAAACCCTAAATTGTACGGATCATAAATCACAAAGTATAATGAATATGAGGCATAAAATTTTACACAGGGTACATCTATGTCTGATATTCAGCTTGCAAAACATTCAGAGCCTAAACCTTAACCAAAACTGATTTATAGAGAAAATGCCACGATGACTAGTTTTTACTATATCAAGCCCTAACTTCATATTTGTCGCAAGTGCAACAAGTGTCATAAATGCCATACAATGCCTTCCTTCAGGCTAGCTCTGATACCATGCCAGTTTTCGAACATTTAATTCAATATGATCTAGGATCTTAACTAAGGGAACAACATGTACATCATATCAAACATAAGAGACAAGAGACAAGAGACATAAAGCTTTATAGCGAGGAAACCATAAAGGAGAAAACCCCACAACATCCTTAGAGATAGAATGAACACCAATACAAAACCCCAATAACAAGAGATAGTCTCCTAGCAGCTTATCCTCCTCCACTTGTGCACACTCCTCCTCTCTCTCACTAATGTGAAGTGAGTGAATGAGTGAATGAATAAATGAAGATCACACATCTTCTATTTATACTTTACTTCACTTGACTTTTAAATCTAACTAGGTCGGCCCCAACTTAATGACTTAACATAATGCTGACTGGGCCGACCCCACTTGGGGACTTAAACACCCCATTACAACTGACTCTGTCCTGACCTCCCTTAGGAGAGTCTAATAACCCACTACCACTTGAAACAGGGCCGACCCCACTAGGGTGGTCTAATAACCCTTTATCCCACATGACTCATACAGGGCTGACCCCACCAAGGTGGTCTAATAACCCATCAAATACAAATGATGACACTTCCAATAAGAGGAATAATACATCTCCATTGGGGATACAATAAAATACAAATGTAATACATACAATATACAAGTGAATATCTTCCGAAGTTACAAATACATCAACAACATTGATATGGATGATATCAACAAGAGTACCATCCAATTTTCTCCATCTATCATTCCAGAGTGGTAAACGTGATAGGATATTCCTCACCACCATTTCAAGTAATGTATAGAATGAAATGAAAGTAAGTTCTTATAAAGAAGGAATCAAACTTGTCATGAATATTGCTTGCTACAAGTTTTGGACATATGAACAAGTTCTCATAGAGATCCACTTACTTGTAGGAAGCCCTTCAGTGCAACTGAAAGTGCTAAATAATTAGCAATAATTAAAATTAAAATTGAGGGGCAGTGTTCAGCAGATAGCCAATAAAAAGCCATTTTTTCCCGTGAATGATATTGCTCTTTACATGCATGATCTACTCTTTGCATCATCTAATCTTTTACTTCTCCTGATAAGTATCTCAGCATCCCAATCCTTGACAACATCGGTTTGAAATTTCCCTGCAGGTATATTATAGTAGTAAACAAAAGTAAACATTAGATTGAAAAATGGTGAAAGTGTGGTACAAAAATTGACAAAATAAAATACATATCACTACATAAAGGTCACTTCCTTCGATGCCTATTTAATCACTTTTGGAATTCCATATTCTCCCTTCCTTTTGAGCCTACAACATTCCCTTCATGTCTAATATAGACATGAAATAAATAACCAAGACTCAAAAGAACATTGTCGGAAGTGTGATGTACACCAAAGAACGGGAAATCCATCTCGTCGAGATGAGATACCATTGATGCCACAACTAACAATTCAAGCCTTTGATAAAAGGTCTATTGAATTCGTGGGACCTATTAACCCACCGGGAAAGTGAACTGGATCAAGATATATCATCACAGCTATAGATTATTTGACGAGATGGGAAGAGGCAAAACTAGTGAAGGACTGTAGCGCAGTTACCGCCGCACAATTCATTTTTGATAATATTTTGACAAGGTTTGGATGTCCAAATATTTTAACAAGTGATCAGGGAACCCATTTCCTGAATAGAACTATTGCAACCTTGACCGAAGAATTTTAGATCTACCATCAGAAGAGCACACAATATCATCCACAAGGTAATGGCACTACAGAAGCCTTTAAAAAAGTATTGGAGAATGCATTGACCAAAGTATGCAACAAAAACTGGGATGATTGGGATCTCAAAATATCAGCAGTATTATGGGCATATAGAATAACTTGTAAGAATTTGACAAGTCATACACCTTTCATATTAGGATATCGACAGGAAGATGCCATGCCCATGGAATACATGGTACCAAGATTGAGAATTGCAGCATTTACAGATATGGAAGATGATCAGACAATGCAAGAAATACTACTACACTTAGTTGGATGGGAGGAAGATCGCTTCATTGTAGGTTTTCACCAACAAGTGCAAAAAGACAGAGAAAATGTATGGCATGATAGATACATCAAGAATAAATTTTTTTAGGTAGGAGACCTTTTCCTCCTCTATGATAGAAAATTTATGAAATTTCTTGGAAAATTCAAAATGCATTGGTTAGGACCATACATTGTTAAGCACGTCACTAGTGGTGGCACAGTTCAGTTAGCCACACTACTTGGAGAAAATTTGAAAGGACTTGTTAATGGGAGTAGACTAAAGCCTTACAGGGATGGCCCTACTCTTCCAGGTATCAGTTAAGCAACACAAGACAATTTTAAGTGTCAAGTGCAGTTGAAATTGGATAGTAAAAATAAAAGAATAAGAGTCTACACACAGTTTTGGTAAAATGCTAAGTTTTCACAAAAATGAAGGATGTGCTACGAAGCACACATAGCAAGTTGAGTTGCGAAGTAAAAGAGGAATCACGCTGTGTAGTTAAAGTTAAACAAGATAAATGCACAGTGAAACTCACAATTCACATACCCACTAGAAAAGGAAAATGCGCAGTGAACCTCGCAGTTTACATGACTGCTATCGAAGTAAAGGAAAACTAGTCGTTATAGTTTTTGATTGAAAAGTAGTCGTTATACAGTACTTTCAGAAACCATATGTTTCTGCATTTAAAGCATATTCGTCCGTTGAAGACACATTCAATGAATGGAAAGGACCAACATCTAAGCAATATTTGGCCAACGAACATAGCATTTAAATGTTAATTTAGCCGTTTTGGGGGGCTCCTTAGTGATGAGGTTCCTATAAATAGTAAAGACTATTTACTTACTGGTTTTACCGCGAATGTTAACTTTTATTGCTTGTAATTTCCAAGTTTTTACTAGTTGAAAGCAATCATTATCTGACAGTATATTTTTGAACATTCGACCTTAGACAAAATCTTGATTGACTTCCAACATTCTGGTTTGGAAGGAATCATGAAGATGACCGTGAAGAAAGAAGTCCCAGAACACGGTGGATCATCTAGAAAATCAATAAGGAATGTACCTCAACGGAAGCAGAAAGACAAGCAGAAGGCCACTGAACAGGAAAAGTCGAAGGCCGTGAGTGTTCCAAATCCATTTCCACCATCACTACCTCAAGAGAGACCCATCCTACTTGTTCCATAATACATCCCTTCAAGGAAACGAGATGCATTAGAGGTACTTCTCATGAGGAATCGTCAGTATGAGATTCTGATGCGGCCAATGTCAAGCCATGTGTGGATTAAGGATAATTTGCTTGGTAAAATTACAAAGAGCAAATTTGCGGACCATGACTTGCTCCAGGATTCAAAATTTCCACAATTCCAGCCAGATCAATACATGTGAAGAAGGTATGATGAAGCTACCAAGCAGGAAACCATTCATCTGCAAGACTGGATTGCACTATTGCAGCCATTAGGGTTGTTGAACCTACTGCGCATTCCACATTTTGATAGGAGCCCAAAGCTTACAACGGTGGTGTGTAGACTGATTTCTTGCACGCACGAGAGATACTTATGGTTAGACTACAATATAGACATTAAAATTGATCTCATCTACCGGATAACACACTTGTGTAAGAGGGGTGTTGATCGTGTAGTTGAGTTCATCGGCAAGAACAAGGATAAAGAGCTGGATGCAAGGATGAAGAGCGAATTTGGGATAACCAAAGGAATCTATAGTTATACAACTATCAGGAGCAAGGATCAAGCCACACGGTTCACAGTCCAACTACTTGCAGGAAACATCCTGAGGAAATGCTGACCGAATGAGGTTCTGACAGTTTCAATATCCTTATTTGTGAAGACCAAGGATGGACTTCAAATCAATTGGGAGAGCTACATGTTGAATGAATTCTTAGAAGACATCCGAAATACACAAGAGAATGGAACTCAGTTCCATTATAGTTGGTTTCTAGTACTGATCACCTTTGTGGGATGGAAGGAGCCTAACTATCAACAGAATGTCCCGGTATTCATTGAAGACTGTGGAGGACCAAGTTTTCCAAACATGCGGGAAAACAAAAAGCCAGATAGACAAAGGGTAAACAAAATACAATTGTATACTTACTATGAGCAGTTATGTGAAGTCATTTAGAGGTCTGCATATCACTAAGGAAGTGACAACTCTCTATATCCGGAAGATGAATTTCAAAGCTGGATTGCACTATATTTACATTCAGCCGCGACTACAAATCACACATCCTCATTGGTTTGAAGGACTATATCAGTTAGAGGCGCAACAAATTGATCTGATTATGGAAGACTGGCCACCATAATGGAAGGATGATGCGCCATCCACATTAATCACCACCTCAGAAGAGAGTGAAGCTGGAGATCCACAAGACCAAGGTGATGATATAACAAGTGCACAGAACCCATAACCAAGCCAAGGAACAGAACAACAACAAGCTGCTGGCTTGTCAGCAGGTGAGAAAAGAAAGAAAACCGATACAACCATACCAGAAGGAATCCACAGGAAGAAACATAACGCCACTAAGCTTCCACTCAATGTGTAGTTGCATGACAATGACTATGATTGCATCACAGTCTGAGTGTCAAAGCATATTGAAGAAACACTTGCAATAAAGGAAAGCAAGCAAGAAACAGTCCAAGCAAGCATGATGGAGAGCCTCGCAAAACTGAAGAGTCTGGTAGCAAGGGTTGAACAAGTCTAGCGAGACTTGGTGAGAAAACTAGATTCTGATGATCGGGAAGGTGATTCAATTCAAAGGAAAAGAATGGTGCCTCCCTTAACAATGCGACCTCAGTTAGTTAGAATTGAGCCGACGAATGTCATATTTCCAACCGAAGAGCTCACTGAAGGTACGAAGCAGCTCGCACATATGGATATTTCCAACCATAATGGAAGGTTGATGCGCCAGCCACATTGATCACCACCTCAGAAGAGAGTGAATCTAGAGATCCACAAGACCAAGGTGATGATATAAAAAGCGCACAGAACCCATAACCAAGTCAAGGCATAGAACAACAACAAGCTGCTAGCTTGTCAGCAGGTGAGAAAAGAAAGAAAACTGATACAACCATACCAGAAGGAATCCACAGGAAGAAACATAAAGCCACTAAGATTCCACTCAATGTGTAGGTGCATGACAATGACTATGATTGCATCGCAGTCCGAGTGTCAGAGCATATTGAAGAAACACTTGCAATAAAGGAAAGAAAGCAAGAAACAATCCAAGCAAGCATGATGGAGAGCCTCGCAAAACTGAAGAGTCTGGTAGCAAGGGTTGAACAAGTCTAGCGAGACTTGGTGAGAAAACTAGATTCTAATGATTCGGAAGGTGAGTCAATTCAAAGGAAAAGAATGGTGCCTCCCTTAACAATGAGACCTCAATTAGTTAGAATTGAGCCGACGAATGTCATATTTCCAACCGAAGAGCTCACTGAAGGTGTGAAGCAGCTCGCACATATGGATATTAATGTTGGGATGTTTCCAATCAAGGGATTGCATAATATGCATCTGCAGGTTGTGGAAGAAATCTGAGGTAGACACATAGTCTCTTATAACCAGCATCTGAAGCTAGAGGAAAGCTACAAGGAGCTAAAGGATGAATGCACACTAAATACCAAGGAGTTATCATATGCATAAGAGAAGCAAAAGAAGTTGAAGAAGGTTGTTGCTGAAGTCTATGCGAAGATCCTAGACTTCCTAGAAGAGCCTGAGATAGAAGCCACCATCCTAAGGATTGGTGCCATAGTAGACAATCTCAAGGCTAAGATGGAAAACATGGAGATTAGCTATAAGGAGTAGGTTTTTGACTTGCAAGCTCAACAATAATCTAGAACCCCACAACAAGATAGATAACCAAGAGCTGAAGAATTGAAGGCTTCCACAGAAAACATCTCTGCAGAAGTGGCGAGATGTCAAGACCTACTTGATGAAATTACCAATGTATGGGATATGCTACAGGAAGAACCCGAGTTATAAAAAATTCAGGATGAGGTACAACAATGACAGAAAGATCTTGACTTTGTGAACATGGCTATGAAGGATTTGCCACCAAGGAAAAAGATGCAGAAGTTCATAAAGAAGAAATAACTTCAAAAGGAGATGGAAGCATTAAGAGTGAAGGAATTTGAAACTTCATCGAAGTTACAGCCAATACAAAAAGAGGTGCTTGCACTTTCTGAATAAATTGAGCAAAAGTTGCAAGAAATCTAGACAACAAAGGACACTGTGAAAGAGCAAATTCTAGAACCCATCTCAGAGGAGATGCTCAAAACAATTAAGGAGTTTGAGCAAGAATCCAAGGACACATATGCAAAGTTGAGTGCAACTTATCAGGAGTTCGCTAAGAAATCAAACATCCCAGGGGATGCGCAGTTGGATCAACCAAGTCAAAGTGGCTCAAGGGAAAGCCACGAGTAAGTGTTAGGGGCCTGTTGGGCGCAACCCAAGTGGAATAATTTTTGATGGTCAAAGTACAAGTTAGGAGAAGCCTAACATCAACTAGTTTTGGGAGAAACAACTCCACAATTCCCGAGAGCAGGGCATGGAGCGAAGCGAAGTGGCAGAAAAGGATCTTTCCCCTTAGTAAAGGAGAAGTACTAAGGACCATTGAGCTAGCTGGAGCAGTTATGAATGAAGCGGTGGACTGTCAGATATAGAATCAAAGAGTAAAGAATCGGAATAGTGGAAGGATGCACCACTGTAGCGTCAGATCCATGCGGTCAGAACTGTGACTGTCTGAGAAGCATCAGAGCTAGAGGAAGTGGCGCAAAAGGATAGCAGAGCTCTGACGAAGTAAAGATAAAGCATGGTCAAAAGGAGAACCATGCAATTGTTGGGTTTACGGGTACAATGGGGGTTGGACCATATTTATTGTAAAGATGTGACCTTTGGGTAAAATATATATAAAAGGGTAATTTTGTATAAGGAATGGTTAGATTATGTGAGATCTTGTTAGACTTATGTTATATTTTGAGAGATCTAAGAGAGGAAAAAGACTCTGCAGCTATCTGAACAGAGATCTATTGTAGAGAAAAGTCTACAGTTCAGTGTGTAGACTGGAACTGTTAACCCCTTCCAATTAATAGAAGGACAGTTCTCGTGGACATAGCTCCCATCTAGGGGGTGAACCATCTAAATACTTGTGTTATGTGTTGAATCTATGTTATATTGAATGTTCATGAATGTTATTCTTATATACGTGTTTTCATATGAATGTGAATGAGAGTGATATGATAAGTAGAGGAACATGCGTTTATGAACATTGTA
Organism: Larix kaempferi; assembly: GCA_027924585.1. NCBI lineage: Eukaryota > Viridiplantae > Streptophyta > Pinopsida > Pinales > Pinaceae > Larix > Larix kaempferi. The sequence continues at coordinate 3,752,655 of BSBM01000922.1, forward strand.
AAGTTGTGTTAAGTATGGTAAACGAGTAGTCATAGAAGCAAAGTAACAACAATTCAACGAAGTCTATAGGTTGTTGAGATATGCGAAGTGCGCATATACATGTTGGTAACAATATGTGAAGTATATGTTGAGTAAGCTGCCCATATCAGTTCGCATAACATAACCGTGCATCACCAGGTTGTAGAAACCTGATTCTATAACCACCCATCTTCTCTTCGGATGAGACTTCAGCCTACTCGCAGGTTCTTTCTGAAAGGGCCAGTGAAGGGGATTTTGTTGGGTCTAGAGTAAAGGAACTACGAAGAACCCGGGTGAGCTCTATAGAAAGTAAAAGAGAGCCAAGGTGTGGGTGAATACTGAACATCTGCTAAAGAGAAAAGACCTGCTCGTTGGGAAAAGCTTGCACTGATTTTGCGTGGAAAGTTGTGGATGACAGAGAATAACTATTTCTTCTCCTGTTTATGTTAATTTTGTGAGATATTTCTGATTTTGTTGAACTATTTCAATGATGGTGAATGATTTCTTTATCTCTCCAAATGTCTATGTGTCAACAGAGTAATAAATTGTGTTAATTAAAATCAAAGGTATCTTTGGTAATTTTTTGTTGGCAATGTGCATATTTTATCTTAATAGCTATCTGTTGAATTTGTATGAGAATTTTCATATTATTACTCTTATTTAAACTCGCTCCTTGAAAGGATAGGTTAGTTAGTTTATAATAGAGTTAGATAATTGACAAGGTTTCTTCCTATTAATTATAGGTTAAATGCATTAGTTAGATTAGAAGCACTTGCATATTCATACCCTTAAACACAAAATATAAATGGTGGGTCGAGCCGCAACTAGTACATAAATTAAACATACACACCTATGGTAGCCGAAATGTTAACCGAATGGATTTTCCATACCAAATAGCACGAGTGATCTAATTGGAATTATTCATTGAAGAGAATCCCTACTGTTGATGCTAGGTTTTTACGGGCATCAACAGAACCTCCTATAGCTAAAATAGAAGATATTATCAACATCAATTCTTACTTTCCAAGGTTCATAGGTCAAGAGAAGAATAAAGAAATTACAACAAATGTAACTAGAGGGGATATTAGAGCACTGATGGAAGCCTTTCATAAAGAAAAAGTACACCTTCAATTGATTACATCAACCATCAATCAATAAACTAAATATGTAGGGCATTAATTATTTGGAAATTTTAGTAGACTTGGATGTCTCTTCTATTTGGAACCAAGATTGGAAAAGAGCAATGAGTTAGGGGCTTCAAGGAGAGGAGGCAGAAAATTAGAATAATTTTGTCCAAAGACTTCACCAAACTGTTATAAGGCTGAAGAATGAGCCAAGATAATATAATCTAGCCCAAAAACAGTTGAGGAAGGTACATTGCACACTTTGGGTACAACAAAATGTTGTACAGGAAGGAATGGAAGAGGTGTGGTGGTGTTTGTGTGCTTATGAGCAAAAAATCCAGTCTCTCCAATTTTGGTTCCCATCCTCAACAATTTTCAAGCATTTGGGTGGGGTTTTGTACTTTTTTTTCTCAAGCATCTGGGAGGGATTTTGCAAAAATTTAATAGTCCAGGTGCAATAAGTTAGTTTGGTGATAGTTAATTAAGTTGTTTATTTTCATAAGAGAAATATTGATCCATAGATTATTATTTTTAAATTAAAAAAAGAGCACTCTAAGTGGCCCCAAAATTTTTCCTATAGCTCGCCATAATAGTATCTGAAAACAATCATAGAGAAAATAAATAAATAATTCAAATTCAACAATATTTCAAATAAAAATAAGGAAAACAAACAATGTTTCCAAAGTGATTTTCTATGTAAACTCATTGCAACATCAGTAATATGTATAAGCAGATCCCAGATTTCCTACAACACAACTGCACATTCAATCCTACTATTCTAGTATTTAATCACGTTATCATTTTACTCAACAAGGAAAACCGAATAGGAGACACCAAATCCTGGTATCTCACCTTTCACACTTCCTCAGAGTTGCTGAGGGTGGAGATTCTTTATTGCATTTGGAAGGGTCATAATACTGTGTTCTCCATGAGATTTCCTGCAATTAAATTTCAAATTTTAATTTTCAAAATGTGTAATTTTCTCTTGATTTCTTCATATATGTGCACAAGGCATCAAAGCTCATCTTGAGTTGAATCATTTGATCAATATTTTGGAATAGTAGGGATATGCTAGCAAAAAACCTCCTCCATAGCTTTAGAATACTACGAGAAACAAGGATACAAACTTGGGGGATGGTCCCATCCAAGGAAATCTGATAATGGAGCTCTCCCGCAATGCCTAAAATTTGGGTTGTATATGTTAGCAATCACTCTATGGTGTTAAGTCCAAATCTGCTACAGAAGATATATGAGTGACCCACCTCTCTCAGACAGAGAAAATCCAAGAAATTGTGGTAGATATAACATTATTAGAGATACTGTTACAAGGTCAGGTACACCAAATATGGGGACCCCAGTCTATCATGGATCTTTTAAAGGATTATCCCTTTGTTTCAACATTGTTGTCTTCCCATAGAGGACTTAAAGTTGTACTATGTTATTGTACTTTTAGATGAAGCACTAAATACTTTAGTTCAAGCACAACAAATTTCTGATTTTGTGACGTTGATGCCTCCTTCCACAATTCAAGAGCATTCATAGGCCACTTGCTCAAAATGTAAAATCTAAGTTGCAATGAATCTTGGTGTTAGGGATGGGGGTCGGGACAGGGTAACACACTATAAATTCGTATAGGAAAACTAATCTATCCATACCGATGATACTAAAATCATATATGTGCATTTGGAGCTGAGCCTATCTACCATTTTTCTCAAACTAACCTATGCATATTCCAATTTATCCTATATACTATTTTTCTCAAACAACAAAAGAATAAAATCAATATTTTCAATGTAGTAGAACTAGTTTCATAACAACATATTTGATTGTCAAAGACATTCATGTGAATGGTGAACCAATCACTAGTACAATGAATTCAATACAAGAGTATTCTTTAATTATTTTGCAAAGTATAGGTTGACTGCATAGGTTTTATAAAATAAAATAGTTTCGCATGTGAAAGAAATGTTCAAGTGAAACATCAATGTAAAATTACCTTCCAAAATGACATTAATCCTTACTGTAAACTGAAACTCTGAGTGCTTGCAAAAATCCTGAATTTAATGGCGAAAACTTCAATTCCTCGATGACCCGAGGCACTCAACTCCAGGAACATGTTCTAGTACTGACTCCCATAAATCTTGCGTTCTATAGCCAACATAGTGGATGTCCCCATGGAACAGAAGGAGATGAGGAAGCTTATTCTCACTCATCTGTGTTTCAACTTCACCGCTCTGAACAATGTCAAGATCCTTAAGCCCTGATCCCTTAATCATGACTCAATAAACTTGCAATGCATACATTCATAAACCCCAAAATTGAAATTCGATGCACATTTTTCACCACTCTAACAATTTCAACATCCTTAAACTCTAAACCCTTACACACCACAGTTGCAATGCATATATCCTTAAACCCAAAACCCTGGCACTCCGCACTTGCAGCGAATACATCCGTTAACCCAAAATTTGAAACCCTAAACACATTATCGAACATCAAATGGACAACACTACGTTGTAGGCATCGTTAAAGCTAGGAATGTGAAATTAAACCCCCAATATTCCCCTTGAAAATCATTAAATCCCAAACAAAAAAATATTAAACACAATATTGACCCTAAAAAAATCCTGAAAACCAAAATGGGTAGCAAAATATTACTTGTTTCGATGATATCTTTATGAGATGCAATGTCTGCGATAGATTAAGGGCGATATTTTTCAACCCATGGCACTCTCTTCTGAATAAAATCATTCCCAATTTTTCCTTTTCCTTTGTTAGAAATTTTATAAGGGAATTGTTCATCGACATCCATTGATGTTGGTTACTCCATTTTCCTATGTGTTTTCTATGAATAGTTGCGGGAGATATCACAACTGAAATGGTAGAGCAAAAGAAACAGGAAGCCAAAAATGGCGCCAAATTACTTTTCAATTAGGTAGGTTGATTGAATTCGTTATTTGCAAACCACACTGGTGTAGAGGTGGAAGTGAGTGTGAACTCTATAGTTATTAGTGAAATAGAGTTATATCTATTGTGTCCTTTAGGTAGAGTCTATATATTCGTTTTACCAAATGAACAGAACATTATAAAATTATAAAACTACCTTGAGTAAAGTATGTGGTGGGAGTATTTATGAAATAAAAATATTATAAAATTATAACAATATATAGAAAAATATCATAAAACTATAATAATATATGGTGTTTAAACACTGATGATGATGATGGTTATTAAATATAAGACAAATTTTGATTTATCAAACTTTTAAGAAAATGAATCAATTGGTTTTCTATAGAATTTTATGAAATCATAGTGTGTGGGAGTAGCAAACCTAGAAGGAAAAAACTTTCCAAAAGTACAAAACCAATTCCCCACCTAACCTATAATGTAAAGGATTTCAACCCCAAGTCACTCTCAACCCCCCATCCAAACTCCAACTCCAAGATATAATGACAATGCATGGGAAATTCACACAAGCAATCTCAATTAACAACAAACTTATACCCAAAGGTTCCAAGGATTACCACATTAACTGACAGGGGGATTTAAACCAGGAGGCTAAAGTGAAAGAGTGCACCTGTAAGGTTGATGGTATTTTCATAGACAGGGAGGACTCTCCCATACAAAAGTGTTGAGAACAATCAACAATCGTCTCGCTTACCCACTTGCATTCTACCTCATAATCGAAATCAATCAAAATATGCACACTACATTAAGGAATAAGTGTGTAAAGGTATGGTGGGTATGATATCCATTGATTATCGCTCTTAGTTATAAATTCTACCTTTCCATTTAGATTGATACATTGAGGGCATGCAATAATTTGGATGATTCATGATAAATAAATTATAGAATGGGAAAAAAAGATATCCCCCTTTTAAATTGTACTATAACTCTACCATCCAAACAAGAGGCCGTGTTGGCAAGACCATCCACCTAATCACATCTATGCTTCATTAGTACATAGAAGTACTTTGTGGTTGTTAGAGCATATAACCCTCTACCTAGCCACCAATACCCTGTTCTAATGACTCTAACGAGCCAAACCACATCTAAATTGACCACATGAATCAAACCTAATTTTCCATTGTCAGAGTGACACAACTAAAAATGACCAATTGTTATGTGGTCATTTTTAGTTTAGTTATGTGGTACTAGCAATATCTCAGCTTCAGATGGTTTTTATTAATGCTTGTACCACAGATGTTTTGAAAATGAATTATGATACCTTGGGAAGGATGTGAAGGTTATAATAAAATTGGTTCTGCTCCAAGAACAAAAGACTACAAGCAAATCTGCTTCATGCATTAATGTTGAGCTGTGACACATGAAGGGGTCTACTTCTTAGAGTATGGTCAAATCAACATGAACATTAGAGCTCTATCGAATAATTTTATCTACATGTGAGGATATATTGATGAGGAGAACTTTTGTATGATCAAGAAATAACCAATAAGTCAAGACAATCCATTGAAGAAGTCCCAAAGAAAGTGGAAGACAAGAAAGAGCACAACTGCCCCAATAAAAGGGGTAAATTGACCCTAGAAGAAAAAAGTACAAGTTGGCCTTAAGAGTGAAAATCAATTCAAATGGAGAATATAAATAGAAGTGTTCACACACTTCATTTGTCACATTCACAACACACATATTCTCTCCACAAGTGCGGACCTCCAAGGAAGGCCTAACAAAGGAAAGAAGCATAATTTTGAGGTTCTCTTATTCTCTTATTCTCTTGGAAGATTATCTACCCTCGCTATGGTTTCTTATGGAAGAAGGGAACACTCTTGTGTTAGGGATTAATCTTCATGATTGGTATGGTTCTTGTATTGGATTAATTTCTCTTGAGAAAATTGTGCTAGGTTTTATCCCATTTGGGTTTCCAAGGATAAGTCTTTGTGTCCCTTGTGCATGGTTATCTTTCAATGATCCTTGTTTTTATTTTCGCAACAAATGAATGGTGATATCTTTTTCAAGCATTATTGTGGGATGAAATTAATTATGAAATAAAGTTGAAAGAGATGAAAGATATGCTACTAATTTAAAATTCAACACCTCAGACTCCTAGAAAGTTAAATGCCACATATGTTCTAAATCATCTGGGTCTGGATTCTCATGTTCTACCTTTGCACGACAAAAAGGAGATGCCACTTCTGAGATCACGAAGGTAATGTATGGAATTTATTGGTGGGAAATATATATGTATGAGATTCCCCACCCTCAACTTCCCCTATCATTGGAATCCCTTGTAGATACCACTATGATAGTTGCTAAAATCATGAAATATTCCTTTCCTTTCCTGGGAAAATGAAAGTGGCTCCGCGTTAGTCAATTCCCCACTGAAACACTTGCACTTTCCACCTCTACCATCCCTATGCTATCCTTTACATTTATTCCCCAAGCTACTCAAATTTTTATCACCCTCTCACTTGTGTTATTCCCTTCACCACCTTCTCTCAGCATGCCAAAAGTTGCTTCAACCTTCCTTTAGACCGGTGCCAAGAAAACCTCTATTATCAATGTCCTTGATGATTCCCCAGGAAAAAAATCATACAATGTGAGGAGTCCCAATATAAGATTCATACAATGTCAGGAGTCCCAGTATAATATTCATACAATGTCAGGAGTCCCAATATAACATTCATACAATGTCAAGAGTCCCAATATAGCATTCATACAATGTCAAGAGTGCCAATATAGCATTCATACAATGTCAGGAGTGCCAATATATCTCTTGCTCAAATGTGTATAGATATGCAAAACCTCCAAAGGCATGTAATGGATCTTACAAATGTGCTAGCTAATGAGAGAATAATACGAAGAGAAGTGTTTGATGAGGAGATAGACCAAGGAGATGTGAATCAACATATAGAACATGAAGAAGAACAATTAGAGTGATTTCCTTATGAAGAAAGGATTCTTAGGACTCTAGAAGGGAGGAATGATGGGATCAAAATAGAAGTTTCAGAATATGCAAGGAGTCTTAAACTAGAGGAATTAATAGCTTGGTTGAACACCATGAAATTTGTTTTCGACTAGAAGCCTATGATAGAGCAGAAGAAGGTGAAATTTACATACACCAAGTTGAAGGGTCATTCCATGATCTAGTGGGATCATGTGTAGAAGGACATAATGAAAAAGGGAAAAGAAAAAATGAAAACCTAGAATAGGATGGAGAACGAATAGCTGATTGTTATTTTTCCACCCTCATGTGTTTGCATGGTTTTTAGATCTCATGAATGACTTACAGTTTAATGGATAAATCATATTATATTAGAGTAGGAATATGGCTAGGAGAGGATGGGGAAGAGTAGGTCTTGCTCAAATGAGTAGAGATATGCAAAACCTCCAAAGGCAAGTAGTGTATCTTACAAATGTGCTGGCTAATCAGAGAATAATTAGAAGAGAAGTGTCTGATGAGGAGACAAAACAAGGAGATGCAAATCAACATATATAACATGAACAAGAACAATTAGAGCGCTTTCCTTTTGAAGAAAGGATGCTCGGGGCTCTAGAAGGGAGGAATGATGGGATCAAAATAAAAGTTTAAGAATATGCATGGAGTCTTAAACCAGAGGAGTTAATACATTAGTTGAACACCATGGAAATTTTTTTTGAATGCAAGCGTATGATAGAGGAAAAGAAGGTGAAATTAACATGCACCAAGTTGAAGGGTCACGCCATGATCTTGTCTGATCATGTGCAGAAGGAAAGAACAAAAAAAAGATATAGGATGGAGAAGGAATAAAATATTGTTATTTTTCCACTCTCATGTGTTTTCATGGTTTTTAGATCTCATGAATGAATTAAATTTTATTGGCTAAATCAGAAAGAGAATAAGAGGTAAGCACAAAGGAAAAGCATCGATGAAGAGAACCAAATCAATGACCGAGTTGTAGAAGAAGCAATGACAATTAGTCTTTTTTATGTAGGTTTTGGGGAATGTAATGGGGTTATGGATTTTTCATTGTATGTAATTATGTGAAGAGTCTTTCCATAGATGATAATTGTGAAATTCTATGTCACAATAGATATAAAGAGCCAAGGATACCTCACAAAGAAAGAATGAGTAGAAAATTTGAAGAAGAGTAAAAACTGCAATAAAAAGAGCAGAAGAATAATAATGCAGCAGAACTCAGATATGAGCAGAATAATATCACATATTCTAATTATTAGTATAATACACAATTATTTTACAATGGAGAGAATTTGAATCATGTAGGAGAATTCAAACCTCATTTGGTCTAGCATAGGAATTATCACCACTGGAGTTCTCTAGAAGACTCAAAGTCAACTCAACTAAACCTAAACTCAGCTAACTGAAGTCACAATCAATTAACTGACTAAGGAGGGTGAAATAGTGAGTCTTTCATGCATTTCAGTTAGAAAAGGGCACATGAGGCCACAATCAATGGCATCCGAGGCTCTAACCCCCCACAAGAGTCAAATAACTCAGGTGGACTGCACTGGAACACTTAGTAGGTTCCTATAAAATAGGAAACTGACTAAAGTGGTCCTAAAATGATGCATGCAGGGCTCAGAAGGTGGTATATGGATCCTGGATGACATCTGCACACCACTAGGGGAAAATGACATCATAAAAAACTAGGAAAAATAAATAATGCTAGGTAGGACAAGGATGGAGTATTGAAATATCCTAACACCCCCCCCTTATTCCATACTTTGCATCCTACGCGCTAGTTACTAAGATCAAAGGTCACCCATACAATCAAATAAATGATAAAAAATAAAGAACTGCCCATGAACCAAGGAAATGGGGAAAAACCTCATGGGAAAAATACCCCCCCTAAAAAAGAACAACAGTAGCAAACTCAAAGAACTTTCATACTAATAAGAGAAGGAAAAAAATTTCCTTAGTAAAATCCTTTGCAAAAATATTGACAAGCTGCTCCTCTGTAGGATAGCAATGCAGGTGCTAGATCTACATATGCTCCTCTGATATTCATCCCACTGTGTAGAATTTGTATTTTCCAAAACAAGTCTTTGAGGAACCTGTCTTGATACTCGAGAGAATGGATCATTGTGGTCCAAATCATGAACCTTTGAGTAACTTTTTTTAGACAACCGAGATTGTTTCCTGGTTGTAGATCCCCCATGGAAAGTCTCTCCAATAGATTGTGGATCAAACCCCACCATCATGCAACACCTCCCTAAGAGAAGTGGATCCACATGACATAGTGTAAGTTTTGCATGATACTGATATCTTATGGTTCTTTGGTCAAATGGATCACCAACTATGTTCCCGGCAGCTACAAGGACTTTGTGATCCCATATTGTCCTTGGCCATGGATTGGGAGCATGTGTTGGATCTAGATATGAATCTCATTCAACTTTATTCTCAACATCAAGATCTTGATCCTCATCTTCATTAGAAGAGGTATCAATCTTATCTTCATCAAATTCTGATGGTGTAGGTAGAGAGTATGGAAAAAAATGTGATAATTCATATGCCTTGGAGGAATGGTTTGCAAACCCTTTCGCTATAATATTCCAAGTGGATATCTCTGCAATCTCAACTGTGTCAGGATGAAATACGACTCTCTTCGGTGAACTTGTCTGATTCATTCATCTGATATACAGACAAAAAATTTGCCGACAAAGAAGGAACAAATAGAACATTCTTGAACTTTCCATGCTCCATATTTAATGTGCCCTTCCCTTTAGAAGAGATATGAGAGTTGTCTCCCATGTGAATAATTGAACCATCTTTAAGATCTAGAGAAGAAAATGATTCTATGGAGGCAACCATGTGGTTGGGGGCTCCTGAATATAAGAGGAGGGATTGCGATTTTGAAAATCCATCCTTCAGTGCATGGAAACTCTCATGTCCATCAGACTCACTTCCATAATGAGTCTCTCTTACTCCTTTTGGGAGGGAAATGTTGTGTTGTTCAAGAATCTTGGTCATCTGATCTATCTTATTCTACATGCAATATCTCTCTCGATGGTTTCCTTTCTTGCAATAGAAACACTTGGATTTCTCAAATACCTTCTTTTTTTCCTTCTTAGATTGGGAGGCTCCTTCTTATGGACTTGACTTGGCATTTTGTTTGGGTTCAGATTACCTCTTATCCTTTCCTTTTTCTTCCCCTTCCCATTCGCACTGTAATATCCTTGGGAATATTCAACAAAGATATTAACTTAACTTCAATTTTTTTTATAAATTTTACTTGTGAAATTTCTCTCAATTTCTTCGAACAGTGCAAGAGGTAAGTGAGGGGTACTAAGGTAAGGAAAGAGGATGGTGGGATGAATATTTAATTCTGGAAAATGTATGAGGTTGGTGCAATAGCAGGTCAAAAGGTTCAAATCGGGGAGGTCCTATGCACCATGTTCCGGTACCTTTCACATTTAAACAATAGAGCTAGTCTATTGCCTACTTCGAGGCTTCCTAGGTAGCTAGCATATGCATACTAGACATGTAGGGGTTCTAGGAGATAGAGATAGAATTTATATCAGTCAAATGAATGTTGGTTATGTTCAGGAAGATATTTTAGCAGACTTGGGAGAGTTTGGGAAGAATTGGGGTTTTTGGGATCTCCCGAGATTGCTGAGCTAGTCTTTTTCTAATATTTCCAAACAGGGTCGAAAGTCTTCCAAATTCTGATTTTTAGGACTGATATGGATACTAGAATAAGTTAAGCACTTGGTCCAACTAACAGAATGTAAGAAAAGTGCTTAGAATGGAAATGGCAGTGAAAGTGGTAAAACTAGTCTAGAATTGACATCAATCTAGCTAGTCTTGCATTTTAACTTCACAAACTGCTTTAAGAAACCACAAAATATTTTCAGATATTAATTTAGACTCTGATATAACATGTTCCACACATAAAACTTGAAATATGATTTTCATAACATTTCTTCTTTCATTAATTGCTTGCTTCTCAAATGATAATGCCTCATGGGCTAATTTTTTGTTACAATCAGTGACAGAATAGAGAAGAGAAGCAAGAAGTTAATGTGGCTCTGTTTTGGAACTGAATATCAGTCCATCTACAGATTAGATGGCTTATCTTTCTGCACTCTGAGTGGCTGATCTTCAAATGGGCGCCATCATCAACAAGCTCTCTTCTTCAGTGGAATCACCTTCAAATCTGGTTGTGGTAGTAGTAGAAGTAGAAGAAGAGTAGAGAATGGCTCTGATATTTGATTTATGGAATTTAGCAGCCACTAATATCTGCAAATATCATCTTCTGGAGTTCACTAGAGGTCCTGGGCACACCTCTCCATAACTATCTTCATCCACTGGTGTTCCTTCACCAACTCTACCTGCAAATCTTCTCCAATGGTAGCCTCTTCTTCAATCTGACATTAAATATTCATGGATGAACCATACTGAATGTTATTGGATGTAATATTGCTTGCTGGACCTGCATAACACTCATAGGACACTCACAAGGCCTTGCGGCACATCACCCAAGAGGAATAGTTGAGGCACAACACTCAACAAATGAGTAGCTCAGAGCTCTCATTCACAAATGACAAAATGATCAAAGGTTCTTAATGGGAGTTGGTTGGCTTATTGTATAAAATTCATGATGACCTGCTGAGAAAGTTACTTAGCTTGGTGACATGTGAGAATAGGTCACCCATGAGTGGGCATACTTTCCTTGCTTTCCTTGCTTTGCTTGGCTTGGCTTTTCTTTCTTTCCACTTTTTTTCTGATTTTCCTTCCTTTTCTAAACTTTCCTACTTTCAAAACTTTCCTGCTTTTCCCGGATTTACGTTGCTTTTCCTTAAATAAACCTCTTTTCTCCATTTTGGCAACATTTTTGGACTCTAGTGTTTACTTGACTTCTACTCCAAGTAATTCCTCCAACCTTGTCATCACCACTTGCTAATATTTATTAATAAAAATATTACAACTCAGAATTAATTCACACTTCAACATTTAATCAATTAATTAATGATTAATTAACTCTTGTTGTATAACTGTCTCCAAAAATATACCCTACTTCATTTTGGCAACATATTCCACATGGGTGCCCTCTTGGCCCACTTGCTCATTATCCATTAATTTTATTTATCAAAATCACCTTTAATAAATAAATTTGTCAATTTTGTGAGACTTAGGCTAAGAATAATTCTAAGCAAAATAGAATTAATACCATATAATTCCCTTAGGGGGTGATCTTGTCCCCTTTTCACCCATGGTACTGGATGAGCAAAAATTAGGGACATGACAGTCCTCCCTTCCCAATATTGTTTGTCCTCAAGCAATGTCAGGACTCCACCAAGCTTCTGCTGCACCACTCTGATTATAATTATGACTACGAAAGGAAAATAAAAACCGCACTGTAATTTATATCTGCAATTAACCAGCAATGAACAAAATTTTCAACCTAGTTAGGATAACTTGAGCAGAATTCTTGGATCCCACTGTTTCTCTTGCAAGGACCAAAACTATTCTATCACCTTTGTCAATTTGTCACTCCAATGAATGCCTAGATCCCAAAGTAGCAACTGCATTTTCCCAATCATCAAAATCAATTTAGTGAATCTGTCATCAAACATGTGCCTTTTTATCCGAGGAATAACTAAAAGCACATTACTGCCAACTAAACCTAGTGGATAGAAAAATGTTTATTCCAGTGAAAACATCCAATGGCTCAACTCTCTGCCCTTGGAGAAAAATTTCAAGTATCCCTCCCAACATGTGGATTCCCTCCACATAGGCCTACTTCTGCAAGTAAAATGTTCCATTAATTTATCTTGGAAACTTGCCTACTTAGCTGCCTTCCCTTGACCATACGCATAAAAATTTTTGCAAGGAGGTTTCATGCTTGTCAGGTAATCTTTTACCCAATCCATATGTGGATGAGTGACATCAAATGGCTGCAAAATATACTTTTGTTTCTTCTCACAATTCAAGACAATGTCAGTTATAATAAGAAATTTATTGCAAAACCAAGAAAACCTTTTACCTTCGATATTTCCTTTTTTAGTGATTCCTCTATCCATCAATCCAATGGATGAATCGAATATCTTGCTTGATGATTCACATGAGCTGAAATAAGCCATCTTTGCTGCAATAGGATCTATCCCCCATAGGAGCAGATCATCATCCACCTGTGGTACATGTGGCATCAACAAGAAAAACTTCTTCACCCAATGTTCATTCCCCATGGTTATTGCTGAATCCAGGACAGGTGGGAAAGAACTATGAACTTTATTTGTATGTATGCAACCTTCAGTAATCAGACTTATGGCTGCAACTTCTTCATTATTCGCTAGCCCAAATTGGGTGCTCTCATCCCACTCCTTCATGGGAGAGTGACTGTCTTCAAGGAATAGTTCAAGTTCCCTTGGAAAAAATCCAGTGCTTGGTTCTCATCAAACTTGTATGCACATTCCTCAAGCACAGATAAGAATGCATGATCCTCATGATCCAACATCTCATGAGGTTCCTCCCTATGTTCAAGAATGATTTCAGCCAAATGAAGTTGAGTGTGTTAACACCCAAAAAGTGCTCACTAGCTCATTTCCTTATTCACATGACCCATTTGTCCACTTTTCCACCATTTGAGCCTCTAAAGCCATCAAAAGGTCACCAAAAGACCATAATACACCCTTTTTCCCCTCAAAAGATACCTTTTTCCTCAAAAAACATAAAAAAACCCTAAAAAAGGGTCAAGAATTCCCAAAAATATTAAAAGGGAATAAAAATATTCAAAATATTCAAAAAATGAAAAAAGAGGGAAAAAGGTACCTAAACCATGTTAGTCAATACTATTGGTTTCCTCAAAACCATAATGGTATTCGCCACCACCAAAAACTATAAAAAGGTGGTAGGGGCTCCTCACTTTCCATCCATCCATCATCCTATCCTCATCCTATCCTCATCGTGTCAAAATCTCTCATGAGTTCTTGACCATTGTAGAAATCTTAGAGAAAAGACCATTGGAGCCTGGAGCATCTCACCCTTGGAGCTTCTCAACACCACAAATACTCACCATTTGAGGTATGATAATACAAAACATTATTTTATTTCTTGTTCTTTCTATGAATCGTTTTTAGATTTATTTGTTATATGCACATGTTATTTTAGATTTAGATTTAATTCATGATAGTTTTTGCTTTCTATATTAAAACTACTATCACATTGTTGATAGGTGCCCATTGCACAAGCTTGGTTGCAAAACCAAGCTAACAGATTGAATGGTGTGTAGGGGGGTAGGGGGAATCTTTGCAACTTTTCATGAAGCTACAATATTTTTGTCTTGGATTCTTGGAGGGCACTTTGAGTGCTTCTCAAAGAATCTTGAGTGGCCATTAATTCCTCATTGAGATATCTGATCTCTTCATCATCCTTCATGGATGCACCATGAAACAACTTTGCAATCTCCAGCAAACTATCTCTATCAGAAAACAGGTTCAAGAATTTACCTTTTATGCTTGTCATGGCTTTCTGAAATTCTTCCATGTCTCTCATGGAAGACTGCTTCCCCAAATTCCAACAAAGGTTATTCATTAAGGAATGTGTGTAAATGAGGGTTTGAAGCACTTCTTGGATCTTCTATTCATCCATCTTTAAATATCCTGCAAGAAGATGAGGTTCTTGTAGATGTTCCTCCTCTTCATTTCCCATCGCCGGACCAATTTCATGCACTACACTTGAAGTTTTGAAATCTGATCTATATGTTTCTGCTGCACTATTTTCATCTTTCAGGTCCTCAAAAACATAATTTGTGCTGCAACATAAGTGCTCATTCATCCTTAATGTAACAAAAAGATCTTATCTTAAAGTTTCAGCCTTCATATTGCTTTCCTTTTTAACACCAGAATTTTGAACCTCATCACTATGGGGGTCAACCATTCTAAATTTTTCAATGGAAATGGATGCCATATTAGACTGATATAATGGCACATAAAAATCAGAATTTACTAATTTACCATGTGTCATTTTCTCCTCCTTATGTGGTGGAATTTTGATGGCTTGTTCATCCACCCATTTCTCTGCTTCACACCCTGCTATGATGTGCTCAATTTCTGCTTCCTCATGAGGCTCCAGGGGTGAGTGTAAATATGAATTATGTTCTTCCTTTGGATCAGATCCAAAAGATGTCTCACCTTCATCAATCTATCCCATTTCTTCTGAAGTTTTTTCGAAATCAACCATTAAAAGATCGAGAGTGATTTTACCTCCCTCATCACCAACAATCAAGTGTTTGACTGCTGGATCTTCTACTGTGCATTGACCTTCTTCATCCACTTCTTGGAGTAATGGGGCACCAGCAAGGTCTTCTTGGTCATTTCTTTCCAAGAAACTTTATGTCTCTCCACATTTTGTGGTGCTCAAATCACAGCCTTTGGACTTCCTTTTTGAAGAAAAACCAAACAGTCTCGCAATGCTTGGCCCTACAAGTGGCCTTGATGAAACTTCCTTCTTGATTCCTTTTCCCTAAGATTGGGATGGATCCATATGTAGGGCTTCAAATTCATCTTTATTTTTTTTCGCTTCTTCTCTACCCAAATAACTAGGTGGCTCTTGGTTTCCTCCCTTTATTTTTGTGGCTATGTGGACACATCTTTATTCCTCCCTTCTATCTTAGATCTTAGGGGTAAAGATCTTGCCTCGACTTCTTTGCACACACCATCAACCATATGTGCAATCCTTCTTTTTCTATCACTATTGTAGGAATATTTGAACAAACTTTGAATTTCTAAATCACAATAGTCTCTAAAGGTCAGGGACTTCTGAACCTCCTTCTTCAAGGAAGAGTACTCCATGAAGTACTCATAGGATTTCTTAGGGTTACCTATTTTGAGTATTCCTTCATAATCCCAATTAGTCATAGGTAGTTCATTTTATATGCTCTCTTCAAACATGTTTTCATCAAGGAAATCATGTTCAACATTGTGCAAATAAGAATTTCCAACAGGGGTTAAAGGCTCCTCTTCATATTGCTCAAAAATAAATTCTTCTTCTTCACTGACTGGTAGGAGCCACATTTTGCATATAGGAGAAGACCTTCAATCTTCCTTCCATCAGTGAGCTTCTTTCTTTCCACAGAGGTGGAGGAAAGTTCTTTGATACCACTGTGATATCCTTGGGAATATTTCACCAAGATATTAACTCCACTTCAATTTTTTTTATCAAACTTACTAGTTTTTTTTTATCAATTTCTTTGAGCAGAGTAGGAAGTAGGTGATGGGTACTTAGGAAAGGAATGAGGATGGTGGGATGAATATTTAATTATGGAAAATGTATGAGGTTGGTGCAATAGCAGGTCAAAAGGTTCAGATTGGGGAGGTTCTATGCACCATGTACCAGTACCTTTCACTTTTCAACAATAGAGCTAGTCTATTGCCTACTTCGAGGCTTCCTCGGTAGCTGGCATATGCATACCAGATAGGTAGGCATTCTAGGAGTTAAAGACAGAGGTTATATCATTCAAATGATTTCTGGTTATGTTTAGGAAGATATTTTAGCATACTTGGGAGAGTTTGGGAAGAATTGGTGTTTTTGGGCTCTCCCGAAATTGCCGAGCTAGTCTTTTTATAATATTTCCAAACAGGGTCTAAAGCCTTCCAAATTCTGATTTTTAGGACTGATATGGATACTATACTGAGTTAAGGACCTGATCCAACTGACAGAATGTAAAAATAGTGCCTAGAATGGAAATGACAGTGAAAGTAGTAAAACTTGTCTAGAATTGACATCAATCTAGTTAGTCTTGCATTTTAACTTCACAAACTACTTTAAGAAACCACAAAATATGTTATGATATTAATTTATACTCTGATATAACATGTTCCACACATAAAACTTGAAATATGACTTTCAGAACATTTCATCTTTCATTAATTTCTTGCTTCTCAAATGACAATGCCTCACAGGCTAATTTTTTGTTACAATCAATGAGAGAATAGAGAAGAGAAGGAAGAAGTTACTATGGATCTATTTTGGAAGTGAATATTAGTCCATCTACAGATTATATGGCTGATATTGCTGCACTCTGAGTGGTTGATCTTCAAATGGGCGCCATCATCAACTAGCCCTCTTCTTTAGTGGAATGACCTTGAAATCTGGCTATGGGAGTAGTAGAAGTAGAAGAAGAGTAGAGAATGGTTCTGATATTTGATATCTGGAATTTAGAAGCCACTAATATCTGCAAATATCATCTTCTAGATTTCATTGGAGGTCCTGGGCACACCTCTCCATAACTATCTTTACCCACTGGCATTCCTTCGCCAACTCTAGCTGCAAATCTTCTCCAATGGTAGCCTATTCTTCAATCTGACATTAAATATTCATGGATGAACTGTACTGAATGTTATTGGCTGTAATATTGCTTGTTGGACCTGCATAACACTCATAGGACACTCACAAGGCCTTGGGGCACATCACCCACAAGGAATAGTTGAGGCACAACACTCAACAGATGAGTAGCTCAGAGCTCTCATTCAAAAATGACAAAATGATCAAAAGTTCTTAATGGGAGTTGGTTGGCTTATTTTATAAACTTCATGATGACCTACTGAGCAAGTTACTTAGCTTGGTGACCTGTGAGAATAGGTCACCCATGAGTGAGCATACTTTCCTTGCTTTGCTTTGCTTTCTTTCCACTTTTTCTGATTTTCCTTCCTTTTCTAAACTTTCCTACTTTTCCTGGATTTATGTTGCTTTTCCTTAAATAAGCCTTTTTTCTCCATTTTGGCAACATTTTTGGACTCTAGTGGTTACTTGACTTCTACTCCAAGTAATTCCTCCAACCTTGTCATCACCACTTGCCAATATCTATTAGCAATATTTATTAATAAAAATATTACAACTCAGAATTAATTCACACTTCAACATTTAATCAATTAATTAATGATTAATTAACTCATGTTGTATAATTGCCTCAAAAAATACACCCTACATCATTTTGGCAACATATTCCACATGGGTGTCCTCTTGGCCCACTTGCTCATTATCCATTAATTTTATTTATCAAAATCATTTTTATTAAATAAATTTGCTAATTTTGTGATACTTAGGCTAAGAATAATTCTAAGCAAATAGAATTACTACCATATAATTCCCTTAGGGGTTGATCTTGTCCCCTTTTCACCCATGGTAATGGATGAGCAAAAATTGGGGACATGACATGCACTTTTTGCTTCTCCAGCCATAAGAGATTGATCTTTGGAGGCATGCAAGGCATCCATCTATATCATCTTATCTTTTTCTTGGATGATAGATTCAGTGAAAAGATATAAGGAGGGAATATTCCAACTAGGGATTGACATTCGCCCAAAATGGAAGGTAGAGATAATGATAGAGAACTCAAGACCTAGCTTGCTCAAAATGGATAGCACCAGTTTCTAATCCATCTTCTCAATGCCACATTTTTTGCATTGCATAACCATAGATTTGAATTTTTAAAAGAACTATTGAATGCTCTCAAAATTGCTCGATTTTAGAGAAATCAAATCATTTTCCAGAATATGGCCTCTTAGCTCATCTTGTTTGCCAAAGAGGGTCTCTAACTTCAACCATAACTCTCTTGGAGTCTTCATTCCTTTGATGTGGAAGAGTATATTGTTGGGCCCAGGTTGAGATGAAGTTTTGGAAGCACCTATTTTAGGCAAGCAGGGAAAGTTGAGCTGAGCGCAGCTCAGAAACACAATTTTGGCTAAAGTATTGAGGATGCTGCGAAGTTGCGCGTAGCACCCAAATTTTGACGAGACTGCGAAGTTGCGTGCAGCGTTGAATTTTTGGCCGTGATGCGAAGGCCAGTACTATGCTAAAGCAGTGCTGTGGAGTTAGGAGGCCACGTGGAGCCAGTAAAGCAGTGTGCTGGACAAGTATCAAGTGTAGCTATCGGCTCGACTAGTAGCAACCATTTTTGGAAAGATATTTCAAGATTTTCGAGTGATGGACGTAGGCCAAATAGGAAGGCAGCCACATGTGGGTTGTTAAGGAAAGCAACATTTGACACGCTTAGAAGGTAAAATTGTTAGAGAGAAACGGTTCGGCAGAAGTAGCCTGCAGGAACGCGTGCGACAGGAAGGATGATAGCGACAGAATGAGGACGTGGAGATCCGCCATGATCAAGCAGACGCTACCAAGAGCTAGCAAGCCGGTTTGGAAAACCGACGTAGTTTTGGGAACCCTTAGGGTTTTGGGTTTTAGGTCTTCGACATTGTATAGACATGACCTTCAGGCATGAACTATTTAAGAAGACATTTTGTATGGGATGGGGGTTTGCTTTTGGGGGTTGTTCTCTTCTTGGATTATTGTTAGTCTTTTGTTGTTGCTAAGAACTTAAGGAAATAACCTTTTTGTATTGTAAAATCTCTCCAAGCTGAGAATATTGTAAAGGCTCTGCAGCTATGTGCGCGGAGACCTAGCTGAGAGAAAGAAGAGTCTGCAGCTGAGTGCGCAAACTAAGAATGGTTGCCCCATCCCTTTTGAAAGAAATATATTACCAACTGTTCTTGTGGACGTAGCTTTCCATCCGGGGAAGTGAACCACGTTAAATCCTATGTTATGTGATGATGTTTATGAATGAATGACTGTCTATATTTTCTGTAGAATGAATGCTTGAATGCGTCCTTACATGCTGTAATATGAGAACTTTGATATGCATTTACCAATAGGAGAAGTTTGGGAATGATATGCTAGGTTCCACGGAAGCAGATGAATGGAAAACATTTCAATTTTATGTTAAGGTCGTGAATCAGTCATTTAAGTTTAAATACTTTCTTAAGCACAGTGAAGGAACACAGCACAGATAATCATGTTATCATTTCGGTTCACATTGTAATAATCCAAGTCTTAGAATGAATGCCAAAAAGATAACCAGTAAGTGCCTGAATGAATGGATGAGTGATATTCATTTCAGTGCCTTAACATTTCCGATATTTTTCAAGTAGAGGATAATTGTGGGTGATTCGTAGTCCCAGTAGAAGATTCGCAGCAGTAAGAAACCCTTGGTGCAGCCCACAGTGTTTCCTGCACTGCGCAGTACTACTTGCAGCATAGATCGTGTTGCGTACCACATCACTCTGCCCACAGCGCCATCCTTCTGTCCTGCACTGCGCAGCTTGTTCTTATAAAAAACTCATCATTTACTGTGGAAACCTAATTCCATAGTACCCCATAAAGATACACCTCGGGTGAGATCTCAACCTGCTCGCAGGTTGTTGCAGAAAGGGCCAGTGCGAAAGGGTTTTGTTGGTCAAAGGGAGAACCACAAAGAACCTGGGTCTAATTGGGAACCTCTGGGTTAGTTAAGCCAACAAATGGTTCCGTTGCCATGTTAGAATCCATGATGAGTTGAAATGGTTTTATTGAGTTTCAATCACGATGTGTGAAGAAGAATATCAGTTCCCCGAAGGATATGACTATTGGCATCCTGAAAAGACAAAAATCCAACCTTGGTGGGATAAGACCATAAGCGATTTTAATAGACAAGAAAATAGACATCCGTGTCTAAGCGACACACAGTGGTCGGATAGATATCTGTTGGACGACATTCATGAGATCTTTTGGGAATCATTTCCAAACGAGCTGCATGCATGGATCTCGTGGCTCGCAGAGAAGAAAAACTGTTTTCAAGGAGGAGTTCCTACGGAGTGGACTCCCGAGCTCACAGCACAGCTTAAAGCGATAGACAGCCTCTTGTCACACGTTGTTGATTATTGGGTCGATCATATTCTAGAACGCTTTGTAACAGAATTTGCTGTAGACACACTCAAATCCTACAGCCAAGCAGAAGCACATTTTTTCGAAGGATTCCAAGGTAAGTTTCTGAACAATCTCAGTCTATACATTAAGATGCTGTTAGTTGAGAAAGGTGTTCTAAGAATGCAGTAATATGCTTGAAGTTTGTCATGATAAACAGTACATATATTGATTTTGACAAAGAGACACATACTCTCAGAAGTGGTAACAGATATAAAATTAATAAGAATCCGGAAGGCCCTAAACTTCATATAGATACTGAGATCCCCTGCGATCTTGATAGCGAAGTTGCACAACCATTTACCCATGATAATCCGACGGCTGCACAAACCGTGCCACCCTTATCGCAAAACCCACCTGCTATGCAGCCCACCCCGCAAAAAACTCAGCCTAGTCCATCTCTCTCGATAGTCCCATTTGTATTTACCACGCAGATCCCTTTACAGCAGCGCACTAATCCCGGCGCCCAACCACCTAGTAGCACAATGGAAAACACTAATATGAAACTGCCAATATTCAGAGGAACTGGCCTAGAAGACCCTGATCAACACTGGTTCCTTTGTGAAGCCGTATGGAGTGTAAGACAAATCCAGGACGATACTGTGAAGCAAGCACAGCTCATCACCACTTTCAGGGACAGAGCGCTACATTGGTTTATGAAATACTCTACCATACAGCCGAGAACCGTCGCAGAAATTAAAGTTGCACTGGTGGAAAAGTTCAAGAAACCTAAGTCTGAGTCTCAGTGTATAACTGAGCTGAAGGAAATAAAGCAGAGACCAACTGAAATGGTCTAGGAATTTGATCAGAAATTTAAGACCTTACTAGACCAAGTAAGTTTTGTTATACCACCAAAACACCATAAATAATGGTTCATTGCTGCGCTGTTACCTCATATTAGATTACCATTGATGCAGTAGAAGGTTCTATCCCAGGAAGAGGCCTTGGAAATTGCAATGAAGCTGGAAGCTTCGCCGATTGGTGATATTAGTTCTGGGATGTCTTAGATCCAAAACCAGCTGACCACCCTAACACTTGAACTGCAAAGTATGAAAAATGGTAAAGAACAAAGATATGAACCTAGACAGGAGGTCTGGTGTACAAGTTGTAAACGAGAAGGTCATGACCGTGAGCATTGCCCTCTATTCCATGACTATATTAACAGTGATGCGTGTTTGCTTGGTTTTGCAACCAAGCTTGAGTGCTATGGGCACCTATCAACAAGTGATAGCAGTTTCAAAGATTGAAAGCAAAAACAATTATTGTAAATCTGAATCTAAACTAAACTAGCATGTGCATATAACAAATAAAATTTTCTGAAAATGATTCAAGAACAAGAAATAAAAAGAATGAGTATTGTATTAAGATACCTCAAATGGTGAGGATTTGTATTGAGCAACTTCCAAGGTGAGTAGCTCCAAGCTCCTAAGGTCTCTTCTCCAAGATAGCTACAATGGTCAAAAGCTCATGAGAGATTTTGACAGCATGAGGATAGGATGATGGATGGATTGAAAGTGAGGAGCCCCTACCACCTTTTTATAGTTTTTGGTGGTGGGGAATACCATTATGGTTTTGAGGAAACCAATGGTATTGACCAACATGGTTTAGGTACCTTTTCTCTCCTTTTTCCTTTTTTGAATATTTTGAATATTTTTATTCCCTTTTTAATATTTTTGGGGATTCTAGACCCTTTTTGAGGGTTTTTTATGCTTTTTGAGGAAAAATATTCATTTTGAGTGGAAAAAGGGGTGTATTAAGGTCTTTTGGTGACCTTTTGATGGCTTTAGAGGCTCAAATGGTGAAAAAGTGGACAAATGGGTCATGTGAATAAGGAAATGAGCTAGTGAGCACTTTTTGGGTGTTAACAGATTACCCCCTGATGTGTGAGGGTAGGAGCTCATCGTATGGCCAATAGACATCATAGTTCTTTTGCCTTTTTTTTTAGGTTTGGGGAAGAGAATAGATCATTTGGAGACTGGATCAATGGCCCTTGGAAGCTGCAAAAACAAAAAATATTACATGGCCTCAATATGAATGAGGAATAATCTCTGATAATGGACAAGGTGGGCATACCCATGCTCGTATCAAGACATAACAATTAGTCCCAAGAAGGGGGACCTAAATAAGACATAAAAAATTTGTTGGTACATCATAATTGTCCAAATGGGACACTATGTTGGGATGTACTCATGATCATAACTTGACTGTTCTCAATAACTGATACACTGGAATGAAGTGACAACCGTTCTGAATAAGGTCTCATAAGGGTTGATGAACTACTGAACGTGAAGGTGTCCAAAATATGTAGGGACTCAATTACTGTGAGTCGTCTCTGAGAAGTACATGTAACTGTATACTCGAGGGAGTGTAAAACTGGGGAACATCGGAATACTGTCACCATGCGCAACCCGGATATCTATAGAAAAAATGTAACTGGTTGTTTCCATAGGTAGACTCTCAAATGTGGAAGAGTTAGGTGGTATCTGGGGTCTTCAAAAAATAACTGAACGGACCAATACCCTGTGCAAGTCTCAACGATGCGATCAAGGTGTTGAAGTCGAGCATGTGAGAAACAACCATTTGGAGAGGCACTGAGGACTCTTCTCGAAATGATTCGTAGGCACTCATCATAAATGGTGATGAGTCCAAGACACAGGGACCTCTAGGTCTATCCTATGGAATAAATTTGGTTGTCGTCGATAGAGGGAGACCAGCAACTAACAAGGAAATGATGTTTCCTTGATAGGAGCACGAGGTGTAGAACTGAAGTGTGGTAGTACTGATGGTAGGACTGTCATACTTGTGGGGATGGGAAGTAACTGGGGTCATGGAGTGGGTAGACTCAAACTTCCTTTGTTCAGAGCATGATGACATGGTTGACCTGGAAGCATAAGGAACTAACTTGTAGGTGTGGGGATCATATCTTTTAGGGACTGAAGGGTATGTATTGACTCTGGGGGGTCAAGCTGATGGGTGATGTCGAGGGATTCTCAGGGTGACATACTGCAGAATACTCTGAACAAAGGCGACCAAAATGGCGAAGCTGCCATATGAGTAGACGTGATCTGTTGTGGCGCCGAGAAGCACCATTGGTTCCTTCTTCATAGTTTTAATGAGCTCCAAGAAGGGATAAAAGTGTGCTCTGAAATGGTACTGTCCTGTGGATTTTGTGAGCCCAGGACTATTCGTGCTCATGGGTGCTTTCATTTTTAAGGAGTCTGAAAACGATAAGAAGACTCTGCAGTGGTTATGAGTACCGTCCTATGGGTTTTTACGAGCCCAAGATGGTTATTGCTTGTGGTCGCTTTCATGTTTAGAGAGTCTGAAAGCGGTAAGTGGACTCCATTGGTTTTCTTTTCTGTAAGTTAGTCTCCAAGGCTCGAAAAAGCATAAAATGATGCAAATGGAGAACTCTTCTAGCTGATGTGACTAGAGTATTCCTTTTTCGTAATTAGTCTACAAGGTCCAAAAAAGGGGTAAACTTATACCAGGTAGATGCCCTTTCAGATACGTTTAATGAGCATGAAAGGAAGCAAGGTTGCTCAGCGATCTTTTCATTGTTTTAGGAGTCAGAAAAGAGCTTAACAGAAACTCCCTAAGTGCCTTTTTCGTAAAAGGGATTGCTCGGCCCGAAAAAGGGGTAAAACTATACCGACCGAAAAGGGATTTATGAGAGCGAGAAAAGGTCTCAAGCATCATCATGAGTGCAGAATACTGAATCCGATGACATAAAGATTGTCAAAAAGGGGCAACGACCAATGTGGCATGCAAACCGAGGTGATGAGTGGCATTTTGAAAAAATGCCCAAAAATTATGGGGTGAGAGCGAGAAATGACCTCAAGCCTCATCACGAGCACGGAAAAATGAATCCGGCGATATAAGACTTGTTGAAATGGGAGAACGGCCGATGTGGCATGCAAACTGAGGCAACGAAGAGGCATGGGAAAAATGCCTGAAACATCTGGGTGTGAGAGCGAGAAATGATCTCAAGCATCATCACGAGCACGGAAAACTGAATCCGGTGATAGAAGACTCATCAAAATTGAAGAACGACTGATGTTACATGCAAACCGAGGCGATAAGTGGCATTTTGAAAAAATTCCCAAAAATTATGGGTGTGAGAGTGAGAAATGGTCTCAAGCATCATCACGGGCATGAAAATATGAATCTTGCAGTGCAAATGGTGCGAAAAACAGAGGTCATAAGGACTCTGGAATGGTCAAAGGAAATAACTAGGTTAAAAAATGGCTACAAATGAAGGTGACCCCACCAAGCCAAGGATGTAGTGGTGGGGAGAAATGACGACCCACGGGGGCGAAATACTATGTGTATCAAATCAACTCAAATATACAAGTGACACGTGACCTCAAAAATGGTTGAGATCACGAATGTGAAAAAGTGAGAAGGGTTAATGACCTGCCCCCATATGATGTGCATGGGGTTTGTGATTGTGGATCACATATGTGTTGGTTTGAACGATGGGCTCATTGAGGTGTTGAGATAGAGGTGATGGGGTAGGGTCAAAATGATTGATCATGCCCCCTATCCCAGGTTCAAGGTAATCTATTATGTCCCCTAACTCAGAGGTGTCAATGCGGTGCAGATGTTGTCTTAGAGAGGGATCAAGAGGGAATTGACCAACTACTAGAGGGGGGGTGTACCATGAGGCTGTGGGCCGTGGTGGCATACTAAAGTGATGATATGATGATGGGGGATTCCCCTTGTTGGGTGGATGCCCCCAGTATCTCCGACGAGAATCACGATGATGATGAGTAGGAAAGGTTTTGGGCCTGCCCCCATGTTGTGGACATGTGGTTTCCTCGTTGATTTGAAAGGGTTGAACATGTGTGTCAAAGGGATCAATGGAAGGGGTCGACCAGACAAAGGGGTATCCAGTGGAAATCGTGTAAATGGTGTTAATTTATTCCGAGGAGGAAGATGGTGGGGGATGAATTTCCTCAATGAGAAAAGGGGATATATCTAGGTCGACGTTATTCAACTCGTACAGTGCTGCTCTATAATCTGGGAGATCGGGGCAGTGATGTGAATAATGGCCGTAGATTCCGCATATGGCACAAGGATGGTTTGTGCGCAATGATTTATCACAAGGTTGAGGGGGGAGTTCTAGTTTGACTACTGGAACGTTGGTGTCATCATCCAACATATTCATGTGTTCTTGAAGTGCTGGTAGTTGTGGACATTCATGAGTGGCATAGCCTACGTCTTCACACAACGAGCACTTAGGGGGGATGCGAATAGTTGGGGGGTTCTTGGCTACCTTGGGGGTTGCTGGGGGGGTGTGAGTTGTGGGTCCAGTGGTGTAGGTTTGTGGACCTCTGCCCCCAGTGTTTCGAAGTGGTGGGGGAGTATAATTGGATGTTGATGCGGTGGCCGTTGTTGGAGGTGGTCGATTCTGGATGTTTGCTACACCAGGGGGTGGACGGTAAGAAGTATTGATGGGTTGCACCTGTTGTAAAATGACATTTGGTGTCGGAGGAGAGGTTGGGGAAGGTAGGTACCACACAGGTAGTCCTAATGTTAATCCTGGGAGATTAAGTGTAGCCATGACTGGTGTGCTGATGGCACCTGAAGGGGGAAATAAAAATGGGATAGTATGAATTGTTGTGGCTCCTATGTGAGTTGGCACTGAGGGTGGTTGCGGGAGTAAAGGGGGTTGTTGGTTTGGTACCTGTGTGTTATGCGAGAGGGTGCACAAATTAGATATCTCGGTTACCTTCAAAGGGGGTTGGATGGATTGGAATGTGGAAGTCATAGGTGATTCCGAGTATAATGTGGGTCTGACTGTGGAGACAAATGATGTGGGTGCATTCTGAACTGGTTGTTCAATCATAGGGAGAACATTTGTAGGTGCCATGGGAGCGTATGGGTTTCGATGCATTTGGAGATTCATGTCGGATGATGACATCATAAGGAGATGATGAGTATTTGAATCCATTGGTTGGTTTGTGTGTGCAGCATATGTGATTTGCTGTTGTGGTGCTGTGGTTCCTTGAGGAGGATCCAACAGACGAGTGTTCACCACTCCTTGTTTGGGAAAAGGATTCTACAGCACCATGGGTTGTGGTTGACGAGGTGGCGCTGGTTGTGCCGCATGCCCTTTGCGTTGGGCGTCATCAGACCACAGTTGGCGTGCTTGCCCCAAATGGGGGCAAGTGTGTGTATAATGGCCGTATACCCCACATATGGAACATGGGTGGTTTGTTTGTAAATTGGGGTTCTTACCCTATTTCGGTGTTCGATCAGGGTTTTGGTTGGTGGGGGTAGCGTTGTTGTTTTTTGGAGGATAAGTCTAAGCGATTGGAGGTCATGGTGCAGCAAGGACTACCTGTGGTGGGAAATAAGCCGTTGGGGCTTGTGAGTGAACAGGAGCATGTGTGGCCTGCTGATGGTAATACGTAGGGGGTGCAACCAGAGGTGGATAGGCTGAAGGTGCATGACCATAACACTGTGGTGGATATGGGGGTCCATGAGTGTGGTGGGGGTGGGCCATGGTAGCATACGAAGTTGTAGCTCCAGAGTGAGATGTGGCCCGTGAAAGATCGGGGTCGTTATTATTGCGCATAATGGAAAATGGTTGGTTGTGGGATGCAACTTGTCCAATGATGCCATCGGCAGCGTGGGATGCCCCCGGCGCGTCAGTCCGGGAGGAATCACCACGAGGAGCGTCAGGTAAAATGGTATACAGGTAGCCACACTAGGCGTAGATCAGATCAAACTACTGGGCTTTTAGAATGGCTTCTTCTTCCGACTGGGGTCGTTCAGAAGCTACATCCTTGGCTATGAGGGGTAGGAGTGATTTGAGAAACCAATCCAAAAATATATGGTCGTCCAGTTTTATCTTGCAGAGGCTACGGTGCTTGCGCCACTCATGGATATGGTCGGTGATGTGGGTAGCTGTGTTTTGTCTACAAGACAACAGTATTTCAACTCCTACATCATAGCGTACAGGTAGCTGAAAAAATTGAAGGAAAGTGGAGGCAAGGGATGTAAATGTACGGTGGGTCCTATGTGGTTGTTCAATGTACCACTTGGCTACAGAGCCAGTGAACGTTCATTGCAACAGTCTTAGTCTAATGGAGTCATCCACTATGGATTTAGATGAACACCGTAGGTGACATGACATTATGTGGTTTTGGGAATCTTCCCCAGGTTTTCCTTCAAACTTCGGGATGTCCGAGGGAAGCTTTGTGGGCATGGGGGGCCAAGTGGGGTCATGTCTAATAGGATCATTAGTTAGTCTTTCCAAGTCTGGCAAATTCAAACTTTCCAGAAATGGTAGACTGGCCGAGGGGTGTGATGTAGTGGCTGGGACATAACTGTTAATGGTAGAATTATGTAGTGGTCCAGTAGCCCCTAAGGGTATGCTAGGTATTGAAGGTATGTGTCCTCTAACCGTTGTGGTTTGGTATGGGCCAACGTTTCCAAGTGCGACATGGGTTACACCGAGGTTAGGAATAATGCCAGGAATTCTTGGGATCTGGGTTGTGGTAATGACAGGTGGTGTGATTCCTATGTTCGGCATACACATAATAGGATGTAGTCCTGTGTTGGGCATACCTAAAGGTGGAGTGTCCCCCATATTAGGCATGCCTAGAGGGGTTGTTGTTACCATGGATGGCATAGTAGTAGAAGGGTTTGTGGATGTATCTCCAATAGTACTGGTAAAAAGTGGGTCGTATTGTGTTCCAACCATGAGGTTGGTTGGTGATAATTCAATAGGGTTTTCGAATTCATCCTTAGAATCAGATGTGAAGTGAGGCATGTCAGAATCGGATGACTGTATGTTTGGCCGATGATGTGTCGAGTCAAGGGATAAGGCTCTATGTCGGTGACATGGAGAGCCAAGTAGACTAAACTGAGGGGGTTCACCCTGAAGATGACAAGATCGTCTTAAATTCTCAATGGTGAGAAATATATATATATTTTTTAAATTTCAGTGTAAGGTGGTGATGTAAAAAACTCAAAACCCTAATGCAACAATGAGTGCAAAAAAGGGGAGTGAAAATAAAGGCTCTCAGGCCAAAAATCAACCTCAAAAATCACTTATTATAGTAGTTGTGCTATAATAAGTGGAGGGATGCAACAAAATTGGTCAGAATACCAAAAGTCAAACAGTTTCTAGAAAAAAGAGGTGCTACTAGACCAAAGGTGGGTAATGTATCATGCAAACACCTAACTAGAAGTATTGTGAGTCAACAAACGATATCCTCTACAAGGTGATGAAATCCAAGTCAGACAATATAGAGTGTTGAATCAACGGCTAGATATCCCCCTACCGGGAGGGACATCGGGTAGACAATCCTAAAGAGTGGCAACTAGGATACCCTGTTCATGACATGTTCGGTTGGGTGAATCTGCAGTTTGGTTCTATCGCCGCTGTACACCAAGGGGGTGTACACCGAGAAGTTTGAAAGGTATCTTTCAGTTACTAAATGGATTGCGGTATTCCACTCAGACTTCCGGAACCATTCTGGCTACTTCAACCCTCCTAAGGGAGAGGCCTTGTCGATAAATTGGTTGATAACCATGTCAAAATTATAAGAGATTTTGGTACTGTAGAGGACAACCACTATGTCTCAAATGTAATAACTGAGGGGTGTTATTGGAACACCTATCCCCTCAATTCTACCTAACTACAAAATTCTTTTAAGTGCTCCCCAAGTGGGGTTAAACGTTTGTTGAGTTTAAGGTAAATTTTAAGGATCAGTTTAAATTATGTGGCAGAGTGGGTGCAAGTGTGGTATTTAAACTGAAATTGATTTGCCTCGCTTGGGCGATTTTACAAATGAAAGAAAAGATGCTTCCAGTTTTGCAAAAAAATAAAGGCGTTTTTGAAATGTAAATGCTTGAAAAAACTATTCAAAAATAATGGATCTTTGAAATAATTTAAAGGGAAGCAAATGACATAAATATTTCAAGAAATAAATGGATCTCTTAAAAATTTCTTGGCCAAAGTATCGAGCAAATAAACAGTAAAACCTTGATCTAGATAAAATGCAGAAAAATCTCTCTTTCAATTTCTGAAAATTTTGTAAAAAGACTTTTAATGGAGCATTCTAAATAGTAAAAGATTTCATATGGCTGTAAAAATGCAGGAAATTTAATACTATAAAATATGCTAAATGGATAGAAAATACAGCAAAAAATAATTTTCAAAGAATTGGCCGAATTGAAAAAACTTGCATCGCGGGTTTCGGGAAAACAGCCACGATGGGACGCGCGGGTTTCGGCCACGAAGCCGCGATGGGCCACGCGGGTTTCGGCTGTGAAGCCGCGATGTGCAGTGTGGGTTTTCATCACACAGTCGCGATGGGCAGCGCAGGTTTCGGCCACGAAGCCGTGATGTGCAGCGGGGGTTTTTGTCACACAGTCGCGATGTGCAGCGCGGCAAATGGTCGCGAAGCCGCGATGTGCAGCGCGTAAAATGGCCGCGAAGCCACGATGTGCAGCGCGTAAAATGGCCGCGAAGCCGCGGCGCACCGCACGAAAAAACGCCGTGAGGTCGCGATGAGCCGTGCAACTGTCGGGCAAAAAGTTGCGAGGCGAAAGCCGAAAATGGACGCCAAAAAATGAACCCGAAAATGGAAAGTTCAGGCTATTAATGGCAATAGAAGGGGCCAAGATCTAGAACAACAATGGATCTGCTGTCTAGGATGGCAGATCTATGAATTAAACTGACTAAAACTAACAAAAACTAAGATCTAAGTATTCGAAGCCAGGGAAGTCGCCAAAAACTGTTGGCTTCGAAGCCAACGGAGTTGCCAAAAACTATTGGCTTAGTTTTGCAACCAAGCTTGAGTGCTATGGGCACCTATCAACAAGTGATAGCATTTTCAAAGATTGAAAGCAAAAAAAATTATTATAAATCTGAATCTAAACTAAACTAGCATGTGCATATAACAAATAAAATTTTCTGAAAATGATTCAAGAACAAGAAATAAAAAGAATGAGTATTGTATTAAGATACCTCAAATGGTGAGGATTTGTATTGAGCAACTTCCAAGGTGAGTAGCTCCAAGCTCCTAAGGTCTCTTCTCCAAGATAGCTACAATGGTCAAAAGCTCATGAGAGATTTTGACAGCATGAGGATAGGATGATGGATGGATTGAAAGTGAGGAGCCCCTACCACCTTTTTATAGTTTTTGGTGGTGGGGAATACCATTATGGTTTTGAGGAAACCAATGGTATTGACCAACATGGTTTAGGTACCTTTTCCCTCCTTTTTCTTTTTTTGAATATTTTGAATATTTTTATTCCCTTTTTAATATTTTTGGGAATTCTGGACCCTTTTTGAGGGTTTTTTATGCTTTTTGAGGAAAAATATTCATTTTGAGTGGAAAAAGGGGTGTATTAAGGTCTTTTGGTGACCTTTTGATGGCTTTAGAGGCTCAAATGGTGAAAAAGTGGACAAATGGGTCACGTGAATAAGGAAATGAGCTAGTGAGCACTTTTTGGGTGTTAACAGTGCGCCTAACCCATTAAATCAGAATCAGGCCCCATGGTGTGAAATTTGCAGAACCACGGGACATAGACCTGAAGACTGTTACCTCATCCAGAAATATGTGAAAACTCCTAAGAATTTATACTACAATTTATGTAAATCAGTTGGACATGATGAATCCAACTGCCGTGCATATGAATTAATGAATGAAAGAAAAAGGGATATGGACTCAATGTGAGGTGCTGGCTTGTACTGCGTACAAGAAGATACCTAGCCGAAACAAGAAAATGCACAATATGACCAAGGAGGATACAGAGGCCGTGGTGGTGGATACCGTGGCAGAGTAAGAAATGTTGGTTCGGCACAAGGAAGAAGCTACGACCAAGTCATTTGTTATAACTGTGGCCAACCCGGGCACGTGCCTAGAGATTGCGTTAATGCATGCACTACGTGCAATTATTGTAAATCATTTGAGCATGTCATTGAAGATTGCCTGGTTGTAGAGGTGGAAATGCAGAACAAAAGACAAACAGAGGCTCCGAATCCAAACGTCCAGTGGATCGTAGTAGAGAATCGACCAATGGATCCAAGCATTGACGTCGTCACATGCAGTGGCGCTGAGACAGGCCGCAATAGAGGAGCGGAAGATTCAACATCAGGGGAAGCATATACGAATAAGGATCCCCTTGAAACAGTATGGATAAGGAAAGCTCTAGGAAAAACAACCCCTCTTAACCTACAGAAGGATAAGGAGATCTTCATTGACGCGCGGGATACCTTTAGAGAACCAGCAGATAAGTCATCAAGGATCTCGTTGTGCAGTGAAACACCACATGTCAAAGACATGCCAGCTCCGTATGACAAAACAAGTACTGCGACAAATGTCCATACTTCTGTTGCGCAGTTCTTGCGAAGCTGCATGAAGTTACAAAAAAGTGAAAAATCCATAG
The DNA here is from genome assembly GCA_027924585.1 of Larix kaempferi. Classification (NCBI taxonomy): domain Eukaryota; kingdom Viridiplantae; phylum Streptophyta; class Pinopsida; order Pinales; family Pinaceae; genus Larix; species Larix kaempferi. The sequence goes on from BSBM01000922.1 coordinate 3,784,902, forward strand.
TAGAGCTCCAGAAGCTTATCAGCTAGTATGAACCTCAGACTGCAATAGAGACTCCAGATAGCGATGTACATCATATAAGGAAGCACAAAAGAATAGGCCAAGAGATGAGGCTTACTGCACAGATAGGAGATTTTGAAATGGATGAAGTCATCCTTGATCTAGAATCAGAAGTGAATGTCTTGACTAAGCAGACGTGGCAGCAGATGGGTCGACCAAAGTTGCTCTGGTCACCTATCCAGTTACGAATGGCTAATCAGGAGAAGGTCATACCTTTTGGCCGCTTAGCTAATGTAGTAGCTGACATTGATGGAGTACATAGTCATGTATACTTCTAGGTTATTGAAATTGTGGATGATAGTCAACCTTTTCCAGCAATATTGGGAATTGATTGTGCTATGGATAACTTGGCTATCATAAACTTGAAGAAAAAGAAGATGATCTTTGAAGGGAAGCATCTTAAGGTCATCGCACCATTGGATCCTAAAGATGGTGATAGATACAGTGAGCCGATTCAGGAGGAATCCCAAGCTCAAGACTTAGACCGACTATACCAGCTGACTATGAACAAGGAAGACTACATTAATCCTACTACGGATGGTACGCTCAGATGGCGATGTGACACTTCTTGTATCTCTGAATTGGATATAGGACTGGAGAATTGGCAAAGTTGTATGCATGAAGTATTAGCAAGAAGATGTGCGCAGGTTACAAAATCACTGCGCTGGATCGGAAAAGAGGTGAGTCCTATTCCCACATATGATGGTTCTGCTAATGTTTACAGTTTCATAAGGGAATATACTGCAGTTATACCAGATGAGCATAGACTTCTAGCTTTAGATATAGCATTGCATGATACACCTGCCAGATGGTGGAATGCACATAAGAAAACATTGACCACTTGGGATCAATGCAGAACTAAGATGCAGATCCGATTTTCTGAAAAGGTTACTTTACCCTTTGAAAAATATAATGGACAGACAGACCCTAGTCAACACATTGAAATCTGTTCAAAGGCATGGCTGGAAAGACCACTAACAGAATTGGTACATTTATTTGTACATACATTGGATGCGGGTATCCTAGACAAATGGTACCTCGACTTGGAGTTGCACAATGAAATCACTGATTGGGAGCTGCTTGCTGCGAACTTTCGGAAGGACTTCAGTTTCGAAGATGAGAATCCATTAATCCATGAAGCATTATAGCTAATCAAGAAGCGCATATTCCAGGATGACTGTCATCATCAAAACATAACATTGCAGTAGTTTTCTGGGACAACGTGCGTTCCTGTGCACCTATAGTTAGAAGGGAAGGAACATGAAGAGCACTTGATCGAGTGTTACAACTTAGCTGAAGGTACCAATGACACAAATGAAGATGATGAGGAGGACCCGCGCAACATAGATATACCAGATTCAGAAGGAGCGCGTGAGGTAGAAGGACCTCCGTTGGAAATCCCAGATAAGACTGGACTAGTAAAAACACAAAAAGTGAACATTGGCACAAACAAAGAGCCAAAGTTTGCATCAATAGGAGATTATTGGGACGATCAGACTATTGCAGAGATCACAGATACCTTACATGAGTATCAGGAATTATTGTTCGGGTACACAGGGTACTACCAAAGGACCGAACACCAAGAGCAACCACTTCACACAAACAGATCACAGATCAACACACCGATGTTTTGACGTGGTTTAAACCCTCTTGAGGGAAACACTCCACGGCCCCGGCCAAATAGCTTCTACGGGACAATTTATTATGCAAAGAAAGAAAGTTACAAATGAGCTTCTCATCATCGATCAACTAAACAATGACCCTCCATGCTCTTTAAATAGAGATCATGGACCAATCGGGTGTTAAGCCACGGATCAAGGTTAGGTTTGATCTAAGAGAAGTTGAGCCGTCGGATCACTCTATGTCGGAAACATATCGTGACCGTCGGATTAAGTATTTACAAATGCATACTAATGCATACTAAAGAAACACACTATCCCTAACGGATATATTACACAAGTTGATCTTAACTAACTCCTAAGTGTCTAAATATCCTAACATCCCCCCTTAAGAACAACTTGGGATAGGATTGAAGGATTTACAAAAGTGACACTATTAGGAGAAGGAAGGAGGCATTAGAGCCTATCCCCCCTTAATGACAAGTTCCTGAACTCCTAACATAGATCGAAGTTTAGAAAACTTTGCTTCGGTAAGAGACTTGGTGAAGATGTCTGCAACTTGATCATCTGTAGGGCAAAAGAGCACTTCAAGAACACGATCATGAACAAGATTTCTGATGAAGTGCATGTGTAGCTCAATGTGTTTGCTGCGTTGATGTAGAACTGGATCTTTGGCAAGCTTGATGGCACTTTGATTGTCGCACCAAAGTGGAGTAGGCTGCTGCTGCTCGAATCCAAACTCTGAAAGGATCTGTCGAAGCCATAAAGCTTCCTGACTGGCATTAACTGCTGCTCGATATTCTGCCTCTGCTGAAGAAAGAGCAAGAGCTTGTTGTTTCTTACAAGCCCAAGTGATAGGTCCAGAGCCCAGACTGAAAACATAACCTGCAGTAGACTTTCGATCATCAGGATCGCCGGCCCAATCTGAATCAGTGAAACCAACCAACAAAGGTTTCCCCCCTGTACTGTAATGAATCCCAAACTGAACTGTACCTCGAATATATCGAAGTATTCTTTTAGCTGCTTTCCAGTGACTTTCATGAGGTGTCTGCATATAGCGGGCAACTCTACCAACGGCAAAGGAAAGGTCAGGACGGGAATGAGTCAAGTATAAGAGACAACCAACAAGCTGACGATACAATGTGGCATCTACTTCAGGTGAAGTACAAGTGGCAGAAAGTTTGACTCCAGACTGGAAGGGAGAAGGGGCTGGTTTACAATCTTCCATGTGAAAGCGACGAAGAAGGTCACAAGCATACTTAGACTGAGAAAGAAAGATTCCTTCTTTGGTTTGCAGAACTTGGAGACCAAGAAAATAATGCAAATGTCCTAAGTCTGACATTTCAAAAGTTTGTTTAAGACTGGATTTCACATGGGTTATAAGCTTAGGATCACTACCAGTAAGAATAAGGTCATCAACATATAGAACAAGTATGATGAGATGGTTTCCTACTTTCTTGGTATAGACATTGGGGTCAGAATGGCATCTAGAAAAACCAGTGTCAAGGAGAAAGTTATCCATTTTGGCATACCAAGCTCTAGGAGCTTGCTTAAGGCCATATAAGGATTTCTTAAGGCGGCAGACAAGGCTAGAGTTATTCTGAACATAGCCAGGAGGTTGTTCCATGTAAATTTCTTCCTGTAAATCACCATGTAAGAAGGCAGACTTAACATCCATTTGATGGACTTCCCAGTTGTGTAAGGCTGCAAGGGAAAGAACAAGGCGGATGGAGTTCATTTTGGTGACGGGAGCAAAGGTTTCATTGTAGTCAATCCCTTCAACTTGGGAAAAACCTTTGGCAACTAACCTTGCCTTAAGTCTTTCAACACTTCCATCTGATGCATACTTAGTTCTGTAGACCCATTTACATCTGAAAAGTTTTCTTCCTTTTGGAAGAGGTACAAGATCCCAAGTATCGTTCGCCATTAAGGAACGATATTCTTCATCCATGGCTGCATCCCAATCTGGATTCCCTGAAGCTTCTGCAAAGGTTTCTGGATCATGATTCTCGGAAACTTGAGCCAAAAGAGAAGAGGCTCGCTGAAACTGAGAACGTGTTCGACGTTGATCTCTAGGATCACCGGCAAGATCACCAGCTGCTTCACATGTTGAACGGACCCATCGAGGAAGCACTTGTGCTGGTGCAACTGGAGGAACATGAGCAGGCGGAGGTGGATTTTCATCCTCACTGTCATCATCAGAAACTGGAGTTGGAAACCGGTCAAGGAAGTTGGAAGAAGAAGAAGAAGGCACAAACGCCGAATCAGGCTCGCAGGCCAAAGATGGCACACTCGCCGAGTTAGGCTCGCAGGCCAAGATATTTTCATCAAATTTAACATCTCTTCTAATGATTATAGCATGAGAAGGTGGTTGAAGAAGTCTATAACCTTTTACATCTTCAGAATATCCAACAAATATGCACTTTTCACTTTTAGGCTGCAATGCTTTCCGTTTTTCATCCGGAATGTGAGCCCATGCTTCACTACCAAACACACGAAAGTGACTTACATCAGGTTTAATTTTACTCCATGCTTCTTCCGGTGTTATACCTTGTAATGCTTTTGTGGGGGTGCGATTAACTATGTAATTTGCACAATTAATGGCTTCAGCCCAAAATTGAAGACTTAGTCCCTTAGATTGGATCATACAATTAGCCATTTCTTTTAAAGTGCGGTTCTTCCGCTCAGCTACACCATTTTGTTGTGGTGTATATGGAACAGTGTGCTGTTGTTGGATGCCTTGTTCAGTGCAGAAAGTAGTGAACTGTTTGTTAACATATTCTCCTCCATTGTCAGATCTTAACTTAATAATTTGATGACCAGATTGTTTTTCAACAAGGGCCTTGTAGGCCAAGAACATGTTAAATACTTCGCTCTTAAGTTTTAGGAAATAAACCCAAGTGCGTCTGGTGTAATCATCAATGAAAGTTAAGAAATATTTGAAACCAGAAAAGGAAGCAGATGGAAGAGGACCACACAAGTCACTATGCACAAGCTCCAAGGGAACCGAGGCGTGCCAAGAGGCACGTTTGTCAAAACTGTCCCGATGATGTTTTCCGAGTACACAACCGGAACAAACACCATCTCTGCAAGATACCATCGGAAGACCTGTCACCATATTTTCTTTACATAGTTGTTGCAATGAGCGATAATTTAAGTGACCAAATCGCTCATGCCAAAGTTTGCTCAAGTTATCACTATGAGCAACAAAAACTGAAGGGAAAGGTGATGACCCAAAGTTGTTAAACTTGTACAACCTGGTAATATCATCAACAATTCCGGTAGCTAGAACCTGTTGAGGATCTTTAAAATCCTTGATTACAACTTGGTGAGGTGTAAAGGTCACAGTTTTACCTTCACCAGAATGAGTGATCTGATAGACTGATAACAAATTGCAGGAAATTCTTGGAACACATAGTACATCACTAAAATGACCATTATCTACTGGAACTGTTCCAGCTCCTACAACACTTAGAGATCTATCATCACCAACAAATATTTGTTTGGTGTTACATTCATGCATAGTAGAAAAGATGGCTTGATCCTTAACCATATGATAAGATGCTCCAGAATCAATGAGCCATTCATTTGAAGTAGAAGAAGAAGATGCATTATAAGAATAACCAGAAGCACAAAGTGCATGTCCATGAGAGGCAGATTCTGAAGGCGAATCTAGGCTGATGTGGTGCTTCTTCATTGCTGCTTCCAAGGCTGCCATCTTCTTGAAACACTTAGATTCATCATGATTATCTTTCCCGCAATAGTTGCAATGACGCTCAGTCTTCTTGCCTTTTGGCTTGGATCCTTTGTCATTTTTTAAAGAAGGAGTTGACTGAGAGGGTTTTGGACCCTTGTTTGACTTATTATTGCGAAAATTTTGTTTCTTGGGAGGCTTGGACTTTTCTTTCTGTTGGGACAACAAGGCTTTCCCAGATGTATCTGCATTGTTGATTATTCCAAGATGAATGAGTTTATCTTGTTCCCTAATCAAGGAATCACAAAAGGATTCAAGACTAGGCTCTTGATAGCTAGCTGCATTCAATGACGCTTTCATGGAGTAAAATGTAGATACAAAAACAGAATATGCAGGTCCAAGTTTGGAAAGAATATGATAAATGCATTGTTTGTCTTCCCTCTCAATCTTACATTCTGCACATAAGAGCTTGAGAGTTTTGTACTTAGATAAATAATCTTGAATGCATGAAAAGTCACTTGGATTTAAAGAAATCAACTCATTTTCGAGTTGGTGACCTCGAATTTCATTGTGTTTACCAAACACAGTTTCCAACTTGTCCCAAGCAGCATTAGGTTCATCAATTCCAGATATGTGGAATCGCAAATCAGTAGAGATTGACATCCCAATCAATCCACGAGCTTCATCACATCTATTTGCCCATTTTATTTTCTTATCATCATCAGTGGGTTCTTTTTCTTTCCCTGTTGTAATTCTGAAAAGTCCCCTACTTCGTAGAACATCCTCCATACGAGATTTCCATGAGAAATAGTTGGAACTGTTAAGTAGAATATCACAAAGGGCGGCCATATTTGTAAATTAATGGCTGTAAAAGCAGAAACCAATAGTCTGGATGTGAAGAGCTCGAAAAAATAGGCGGTTTCAAAAAAAACGGCACTGAAAACGGACTCTGTATGATGAAGTTATGCTTGAACAAAGAAACTGTTGAAGATGTCCCCAATAGTGACGTGGCAGCTAGAGAATGTCCAGCAAAAAAAAGAACCCCCCTCTTCCCAAGATGAACCTTTTGACAATCACTTTACAAAAAAAGTTGCTTTTAAGTGAATCACTTTTGTAAAATAAGTGATTTCACTTTTACAATGATATTACTTTTAAATAGTGCAACAATAAATAAAAGGCTTAAGTGACTCACTTGTATTTTTATTTTTTATTATTTAAGTGAGATGCACTTTTACAATAAAGTAACTTGAAAATAGAAATTGCATGCACTTTTCTTTTTAAAAGTAACTTCCTAAGACTTGAACTCAAGACCTATTAAGGAATAAAGCAACTTTGGACCAAGTGAGCTAGTTTAAAAGGTATGTAAAATATGGAAATGAGGAAGGGGGCTTTTTTTTTTTTTTTTTTTACTCTTCTTGCTCGGTTTGCGTGCTTGCCCTTTTTCCTGCAAAACAAACCACAAAACGAAACAAAAAAAACTTTTCCACACTTGTGGAGTTAGATCTTGTTAGCTTGCCCGGAAAATCTACGTTTTCTCTCTGTTTCTGATTTGCCGAGATCGCGCAAAGTGCACGGCAAAGAGCATACGCAGCCGAAAAAACCCTTTCCCTTTCTGTTTCTGATTTGCCGAGATCGCTCAAGGTGCACGGCAAAGAGCATACGCAGACGGGAAAGCAACAATCCGGACCAAAAAAAAATCTAACAGTAAAAAAAATGAAATATGAGATTTTTCTTTTCAAAAATGAAAATAAAAAAATGCGTCACTGTAACATTATACCTTCAGATCTGATGAAAAACGCGTTTCTGGAGCAACCGGGAACCGTTTTCGATCAAACGAAAACTATTTCCCAATGGAAACGACGCTCCGGACGCAATGGAACACCTCCCACAGCCCAGAAATGCACAGAAATACCAGAACTAGAAACCCTTTCGAGTTTCGGCAACAGCAGTTCAAGATCTAGATCATAACCGGAAGCGGCACTTCATAAAAGCTCTGATACCATGTTCGGGTACACAGGGTACTACCAAAGGACCGAACACCAAGAGCAACCACTTCACACAAACAGATCACATATCAACACACCGATGTTTTGACGTGGTTTAAACCCTCTTGAGGGAAACACTCCACGGCCCCGGCCAAATAGCTTCTACGGGACAATTTATTATGCAAAGAAAGAAAGTTACAAATGAGCTTCTCATCATCGATCAACTAAACAATGACCCTCCATGCTCTTTAAATAGAGATCATGGACCAATCGGGTGTTAAGCCACGGATCAAGGTTAGGTTTGATCTAAGAGAAGTTGAGCCGTCGGATCACTCTATGTCGGAAACATATCGTGACCGTCGGATTAAGTATTTACAAATGCATACTAATGCATACTAAAGAAACACACTATCCCTAACGGATATATTACACAAGTTGATCTTAACTAACTCCTAAGTGTCTAAATATCCTAACAATTATTTCCAACAAAATTTACAGAGATGAAAGGAATTTTGGGAGACCTAGGGGTCATGAAAATACCTTTAAAACTAGGTGCTAAGCTTGTCAAGCATAGGCCATACAGATTGAATCCGCGCTATAAGAAAAAAGTCTGCGCAGAGCTAGATAAGATGCTAGAAGCAAGAATCATTGAACCAGTTGAAGAATCTGAATGGATTAGCCCCATCATTGTTCAAAACAAGAAAGCAAAAGGTGAGATCAGGATTTGTGTGGATCTCAAAAAGCTGAACGATGCTTCCATGCACAACCCATTTCCTACTCCATTCACAGACGAAGTGCTTGATAACGTTGGAGGAAATGAGGCATATTCTTTCACTGATGGTTTCTCTGGCTATCATCAGATCAGGATTGATCCTGCGGATAGTCATAAGATGACATTTGCTATAGAATGGGGGTCATTCCAGTACACCGTCATGCCTTTTGGGCTGAAGAACACACCTGCCATATTCTCTAGAGTCGTCGTCGCAGCATTTAAATATTTTATGCACAAGTTTTTAGAAGCGTATTTTGATAATTGGACTGTATTTGGTCTATTGAAAAATCATTGCGCAAATCTACGCATGATGCTCGAGAAGTGTCGACAGCATCAAATATCCTTGAATTTGAAAAAGTGTATTTTATGTGTACCTTATGGAATTTTACTTGGCCACATTGTCTATAAGCAAGGATTGATGGTAGATCCTGTGAAGAGTGTAGTTATTGCAAACTTACCAACACCAAATTCAGTCAAGATGTTGCGATCTACATTAGGCCATACTGGATATTACAGGAAATTTATAAAGGGTTATGCGCAAATAACCACAGCAATGGAGAAGCTGCTGAAGAAAGACGCACCGTTCATTTGGAACACAGAATGCGAACAGTGTTTTGACACATTAAAGGAAAAGATGGTCATTGTGCCTATTCTAGTCTTTCCAGACTGGACGAAGCCATTCCATGTCCATGTTGATGCATCATGTATTGCCTTGGGGATCGTGTTATCTCAGCCAGGAGAGGGAGGTATTGACCATCCCATTGCATTTTCTAGTAGAAAGCTTTCAACAGCAGAGAAGAACTATACTACTACTGAGAGGGAAGGCCTTGCAATGGTATATGCCCTACAGAAATTTAGACACTACCTGCTCGGATCGCACTTCCTTATGTTTACTGACCATTCTGCATTGAAATATTTGGTTAACAAGCTAGTGTTAGGGGGATGCATATGTCGATGGCTATTGCTATTCCAGGAATATGACTTTGAAATTATTGTCAAGCCAGGTAGACTACACTTGGGACCTGATCATCTGTCAAGGGTTGAGTCAGTAGAGGAGCCGATGAATATTGAAGACAGTATGCATGATCCGCAGTTATTTAGTATACAGGTTTCCAATGATTATTACAAGGATATCATTGACTTCCTAACCACAGGGCTGGCACCCTAGGAATTCTCGGTCCAGCAGAAAAAATAGTTAGTGGTGTGCGCCGCAGACTTCACTATAATTGCAGGTCAGCTATACAAACTTGGACCAGATGAAGTCCTGCGCAGGTGCGTACTCGATCATGAGAAGCCATTTATTCTAGCCGACGCACACTCAGGAATCACGGGAGGTCACTATGCAAGAAGGGCTACTGCGCATAAGATATTGCACGCAGGGTTATGGTGGCCTACGCTCCATAAAGATTCCAAAGAACATTGCAGGAACTATGATATCTGTCAGAGGACAGGAAAAGCATCACGCCGAGATGGGATGACATTAAATCCACAATTAACACTGCAACCATTTGAAAAATGGGAAATAGATTTTGTGGGTCCTATAAACCCACCAGGAAAAGAACGGGTGCAAGGTATATTATTACTGCTACGGATTACCTCACTAGATGGGTGGAAGCAAAACTAGTTAAGGATTGCAGTGCCAGTACTGCTACGCAGTTTATTTTCGAAGAAATACTCACCAGATTTGGCTGTCTGATGATTTTGATGAGTGCCCAAGGTACTCACTTTTTGAACAAGACGATTGAGGCACTTACAGAGGAATTCCACATTCGTCATCAGCACAGCACTCCATATCATCCACAGGCGAATGGTACTGTAGAGGCTTTCAATAAAATATTGGAGAACGCACTCGCTAAGGTGTGCAATGTAAATAGAGATGATTGGGACCTCCGTGTCTCATCTGTGCTATGGGTATACAGGACCACATGCAAGAAATTGACAGGACAGACACCCTTTCGGTTGGTTTATGGGCAGGAGGCTATAATGCCTATGGAATATATCGTCCCTAGTTTGAGAATCGCTACATTTACAGGGATGGCAGACTGCGAAGCTCTAGAATAAAGATTACTACATTTACTGGGCTTGGAGGAAGATCGCTTCATCGCAGGCTTCCACCAACAAGCTCAGAAGGACCGCGAGAAAGCATGGCATGATCGCCATATAAAGAACAAGTGTTTTCAGGTAGGTGATCTAGTCCTCCTGTATGATAGCAAATTCATGAAATCCCCTAGTAAATTTAAGATGCATTGGCTTGGCCCACATACTGTGATACATTTTAATAACACTGGTGCAATCCAGTTAGCCAATTTAGATGGTGATACCTTGCCAACTTTGATAAATGGAAGCAGGATAAAGCTATACAATGATAGCACTTCTTCGCAGTACCCTGAATAAAGAACAAAGGAAGGAAGTTCTAAGTGTCAAGAAGTGGACACTAGAAATGCAAAGAAGTCTGTACATGTATGATAAAAGGAAAAAGGTATGATAAGATGAATGATCTATATACCGTGCAGCACTGTTGAAGCTGCGAAAATATATATATATATATATATATATATATATAGTGGAAGCCACGCAGTTGGAAATTTTTGGCACTGCGAAGTAGCCACGCAGGGTTGCAGATGGCTTGCCGCAGCACTCAGAGAAAAATAGCCGTTGCATGGCTTTTCATAAAAATAGCCGTTAGATGACCATTGCAGTAACCGCTTCAACATTTAAATCAAAGATAGCCATTTTGAGCACGCTGATGACAGAAAAGACCAAAGGATCTGCTCAAATTCGCCAACGGACACCACATTAAATGCTTATCTAACCATTGAAGGGCACGGGAGAGGGTCTGCTATGCCTATAAATAACACCATTGGGAGACTCGCGAGAATTACCAAGCACTTAGAATTTTCTTGCGATTAACCTCTCTGAGCTAGTAGCCATCTACATTCTGTCTACCTTAGCCGCTACCTCATTTGTGAATGTCCGAACCTCCCTTTAGAGAAGAAGAACTGACCCTTGAAGAAGCCCTGAGGATCTTTCAGCATGGAGGGATTCAGCAGTTAATGAAAACTCCAGTTAAGAAGGTCATCGTAGAACAAGGTGAAGGATCCCGTAGATCACCAAGAATTAATCCCACGATGCAGGAAAAACCAAAAGATAAGGGAAAAGTTGTAACTGCACCTCGATCCAACATCATAAAGTTGGGATCCTCGACACAGAAAGTACCAGTCTTTCAGACAGAACCTTTGAAGATGACACCTGAATATATCTCCCCGCGGGCACTGAATGCCCCTATGTTTAAATTATCCAAGAATGCGAGATACGAAATCCCACTGTCACCTATCTCAAAGCATGTAAATGTTGCTAAGAATCTGCTGGGAAAGATAGCAGATTGTAAATGGGAGGATTATGACCTCTTGGGAATGAAGAAAGATGAGCCAGATGTTCCCAAATACCCGTATTTTCAACCAGACCAGTATGTGTGCTGGAAAAAGGATGCGAAGGGAACTCTGAACTTGGTAGTTGACAGTTGGTTAGCACCTGTCGTTCAGTCAGGGCTACTGAACTTGCTGAGATTACCACATTTTGACCGCTCTCCAGAACTGAATATCGTGGTTTCCACACTCATGGTGCGAATCCACCGAGGTTATCTATGGTTGGACAGAAACATTGACATTAACATTGATTTGATCCACCGCATCACTAGGATAAGCAAGCGTGGTAAGGATCTGAAGCAATTCTTCCAGGGGCAGAGAAAAGAAAAAGAGGATGTTGAGAAGATGAAGAAAACCCACTCGGTGGTGAAGGAAAAAAGAGGATTCCAGACAAAAGATATAGAGGATAGAGCAACAAGATTCGTAACGCAATTGCTCACGGGAAAGATGCTCAAAACAGCTAGACCTTCAGAGGTGCCTGCAGGCGCAATACTCCTTAGTGCCGCAGCGGCCGAAGGCAACAGATTTAATTGGTGTCAGTTTCTGTTGAATGAGCTCCTTGAAGAACTCAATGAAACCTAGGTGAATGGCGGCCAGTTCCATTTCACCTGGCTCATCATCCTGATTTCTTTGTGCAGATGGAAGGAGCCACGAGATTATGCGGGCATCATGATGGACACCAAGGATCCTAGAGGATTTAAGTTCGTCAACCTCTGGGCAAACACAAATGTAGAGCACCAGCATGCGATAGCAGAAGTATTTTACCAATAATATATCCAGCTACACGACGCAATCATGAAGACACCCCGTATTACAAAGCAGGTCATGGCGAAGTATATCCGACTCATCGACTTTGAGGCGCATATGAAATGTATATTCATATCGCCTAAAGCACAAATGAGGAAACTAGAGTGGTTCCCAGGAAAGTGCATCATGTATGAATAGGATATTGAGGACCTCATGAAAGATTGGCCAGCAGAGTTCCATGTAGAGGTCATGGACGTGGAGACAGATTCAGCAGAAGATGAGCCGATCCCGCTCTCATGCCCAATCATTGAAGAAACAGGGAAGAGAAAAGAAGCTGAGACTTCGGAGAAGCTAAAGTCGAGGAAAAAGGTGAAGGCTACAAAGATTCAATCGGCGGCAATACCCAATGATGATGACTACGAGATGATAGCCGAAATAGTCTCAGAGCAGATCAAGGAGCTTATGGCAGCTAAAGAAAAGAAGGACATGGTCATCCACGATGACCTGCACCAGACACGGCTCACAATGCAAGGCCTAATGAAGAAAATGGACGATGTCCAGAAAAGCCTTGTTTTGCCGCAGGAAGTAGGGGCTAAAAGGAGGTCCATAGGAACCTTGCAGCAAGGAAGCCAACAGCTAGCAATAACACCACCGTCGAAGACCGGAATTGTCCATTTGGACCCATTGGCTGTTGTGTTTCCAATGGTAGAACAAGTTGTCTTGAACACAAAGGGAGTCGAGAGGGTAGAGCTCGACTTAGCCAAAATCCCATTACCAGGATTGCACTTCATCCACACGCATATTGTGGAGGAGATGCATGAATGGGTGGTTGGAGCGATGAAGTTACAAGCAGAGCTCACCACAGCAAACAAACAAATTCAGCAGAAGGCAGAAGTACAGCTACGCAACAAAGAGGACCACCGACAAAATTTGGAGACCACCATATCCAATGTGGTGAAGGATATCAAAGGAATAGAAATCCAGGATGATCCTGCGGACACAGTTCTGAGGATCGGAGATAAGGTGAGATCCTTGCAGATGGACATGCAGGATAAAGAGATTTATTATGAGGCTGATATTGCTACATTGAAGGATAAGCTGAATAAGTAGGCTCCATTAACTGAATAGCAAGTCAGAGAGCAAGCAGTGAGCGCCACCTCGGAAAGCATCACAAGTGAGATGGCTAAGTGCCAATCTCTCCTGGATAAGGTTTCACAAGCAATCATGACCCTTGAAGAGGATCAAGGGTTGTTGCAGGTCAAGACAGCGGTACAAGAAAAACAGACTGTGCTGGACAAGTTGAACGTAGAGGTGAAAGCTCTGCCACCTAGAGAAAGGCTGCCGAGATACAAGGAGATATCCAGCTTAAAGAAAGAAGTACAGGAATTACGACAAAAAGAGACTGAGATGGATAATCAGTCGTAGCAGCTCCTGGAGAATGCCATGACGGTATCGCAGCAAATTGAAGATAAGTTAGTAGAACTGCGCGATAACCAGGAGTAGGTACAAGATCAAATTGGACAAGAAATAACTCCAACATTGCTTGATACAATTAAACAGGTTGAGGAGGATACAAGAGAAGCAGTAGTACAGTTGTGCGGTAAATATGATGAGTTCGCGCCCAAGTTCGTCCCACTGATCGTGATGCAGAGTGAGATAGCTGAAACAATTAGTGGCTCAGGGATGAGCCACATGTAAGTGTTAGGGGCATGTTGGGCCTAGGTTGAGGTGAAGTTTTAGAAGCACCTTTTTTAGGCAAGCAGGAAAAGTTGAGCTGAGCGCAGCTCAGAAACACAATTTTGGCTAAAGTATTGAGGATGCTGTGAAGTTGTGTGCAGCACCCAACTTTTGACAAGACTGTAGAGTTGCACGCAGCGTCGAAGTTTTCGCTGTGATGTGAAGATCAGTACTATGCTGAAGCAGTGCTACGGAGTTAGGAGGCCACGTGAAGCCAACAAAGCGGTGTACTGGACAAGTATCAAGTGTAGCTATCGTCTCGACCGGTAGTAGCCATTTTTGGAAAGGTATTTCAGGATTGCCGAGTGGCAGACATAGGAAAAACAGGAAGGTGGCCACGCATGGGTTGTTAAGGAAAGCGACGTTTGGCATGCTTAGAAGGTAAAACCGTTAGAGAGAAATGGTTCGGCAGAAGCATCCTGTAGGCATGCGTGCGAGAAGAAGGCCGATAACAACAGAATGAGGATGTGGAGATCTGCCATGATCAAGCAGACGCTACCAGGAGCCAACAAGCCGATTTGGAAAACCGGCGCAGTTTTGGAAACCCTTTGGGTTTTGGGTTTTAGGTCTTCAACATTGTACAGACATGACTTTTGGGCATGATCTATTTAAGAAGACATTTTGTATGGGATGGGGGTTCACTTTTGGGGGTTGTTCTCTTCTTGGATTATTGTTAGTCTTTTTTTGTTGCTAAGAACTTAAGGAGATAACCTTTTTGTATTGTAAAATATTTTCGAGCTGAGAATATTGTAAAGGCTCTGCAGCTGTGTGCGCGGAGACCTAGCCAAGAGAAAGAAGAGTCTGCAGCTGAGTGCGTAGACTAAGAACGGTTGCCCCATCCCTTTTGAAATAAATATATTACCAACCGTTCTTGTGGACGTAGCTTTCCATCTGGGGAAGTGAACCACATTAAATCCTGTGTTATGTGATGATGTTTATGAATGAATGAATGTCTGTATTTTTCGTAGAATGAATGCTTGAATGTGTCCTTGCATGCTGTAATATGAGAACTTTGATATGCATTTACCAATAGGAGAAGTTTGGGAATGATATGCTAGGTTCCACGGAAGCAGATGAATGGCAAACATTTCAATTCTATGTTAAGGTCATGAATCAGTCATTTAAGTTTAAATACTCTCTTAAGCACAGTGAAGGAACAAAGCACAGTTAATCATGTTATCATTTCGGTTCACATTGTAATAATCCAAGTCCTAGAATGAATGCCAAAAAGATAACCAGTAAGTGCCTGAATGAATGGATGAGTGATATTCATTTCAGTGCCTTAACATTTTCGATATTTTTCAAGTAGAGGATAATTGTGGGTGATTCGCAGTCCCAGTAGAAGATTCACAATAGTAAGAAACCCTTGGTACGGCCCGCAGTGTTTCCTGCACCGCACAGTACTACTCGCAGCATAGATCTTACTGCGTATCGCATCACTCTGCCCGCAGCACTATCCTTCTGTCCTTCGCTGCACAGCTTGTTCTTATAAACAACTCATCATTTACTGTGGAAACATGATTCCGTAGTACCCCATAAACAAACACCTCGGGTGAGACCTCAACCTGCTCGCAGGTTGTTTTCGAAAGGGCCGATGCGAAGGGGTTTTGTTGGTCAAAGGGAGAACCGCAAAGAACCTAGGTCTAATTGGGAACCTCAGGATCAGTTTAAGCCAACATATATCTATGGAAATTTGAATACACATGAAACCAAATGCTTCATCCAATCTATTCAGATACTTGGTTTTCTCCACAGCTGATGTTGGTTCAAGATCTGTCCCCATTGTCACCATGTACAGTGATTTGTTTCGCAATACCATCTGCATATCATCCCTCTAATCAAGATAATTGAAGGGTGTCAAGATCCTGGGAGAGAGAGGAGATTTCGAATTTTCCATTACAACTGCTGGAGCGAATACAAGGTGAAAATGCTGCTACTACAGAAAAATTGTTGGAACTGTAGAAAATTGCTGCAACTGCAGAAAACTCCTGTAACTACTGCAACTGCAGAAAATTGCTGCAATTGCTGCTGCACTCAAAAACTTTGAATAACCTGCAATAAACTATCAATAAGGAGGTATAATACTATTGAGCACTGCTTTAATATAGTAGGAAATTTTATTCAGATCCTTCACACCTGGCTAGACCTCATTGGATTTCTCCAATGAATTCAATGCAATGGCACCATGATTTGTTGTGGAAATCCAGAGGCTTCTAGTGCAATTTTGAAAGCAGATTCTCAACCTATTCTCTCAAATGGATCTGATACCATGTTAAATTCTATGTCACAATAGATATAAAGAGCTAAGGATACCTCACAAATAAAGAATGAGCAGAAAATTTGAAGAAGAGTGAAAACTACAGTAAAAACAGGAGAGGAATAATAATGCAGCAAAACTCATTTGGGAGCAGAATAATATCACATATTCCAATTATCAGTATAGTAAACAATGATGTTACAATCAAGATAATTTGAATCATGTAGGCGAATTTGAACCTTAGTTGGTCTAGCATAGGAATTGTCACCACTGGAGTGCTCCGGAAGACTCAAAGTCGACTAAACTTAACCTGAAATTAGCTAACTGAAGTCACAATCAGTTAATTGACTAAGGAGGGAGCAATAGTGATTCTTTCATGCATGTCGGTTAGAAAATGGCGCATGAGGCCACAATTAGTGTCATTTGTATCTATAACCCCCCGCAAGATTCAAATAAATCAGGTGGATTGCACTAGAATACTCAGTAGGTTCCTATAAAATAGGGAACTGACTAAAGTGGGGGGTTATAGATACAATGTGGTATATGGATACAAATGACATCATTAACAACTAGGAAAAATAAATAATGCTAGGTAGGACAAGGATGGAGTATTGAAATATCCTACCAATAATTTGAGGCTTTAGAGGCATGAATCTAGAATGTAACATAGCTTTGATGCTCGCATAATTTTTTTTGTGTATGAATGATCTATATTTTTTTTAATTGTCTAATGGATAGAGCATATTTCTATTTCATATATGCATGATATAGAACTATGTTGTGATAGTATGAATATGTACATTGTTATGGTAGAAAGAAAACCCTCACAATATTATCCTTGCAATTAACCCTCCTTATCTCACATAGGTCTTGGTTGTGCTTTGGGTGATACCTTATCCTTTAATGGATTGAAAATGCCATTACACTATACTACAATGATCTTGTTTGTAGGCCTATGTGCAAGAACCTGGTATCTAATTTTTCACCAACAATGGAGCACACCTTTTGAGTCTCGTTGTGTTCTTCTACTTTATGCAGGGGAAGATGTTTGAGTGTACAATTTGATATAGGAATGAGGTGTAGAATTGTTAACATTTAAACGAAATTTGAAGATCATGATTTTTAACTAGGATAATGATAATGATTTTCTCCCATGATTAACCTTATTATTTTTTGAGCTAATCATGATTTGGGGTGTGAGTAATTCAATTGGATGCAAATTTTTCTGATGTAAGATTTTTTGGATGCTCGATGGTTATTAAATCATGTATGAATGGGGTTGGCTAATTGTAAGGTCAAATGGGTAGATTTATTCATAACAACAATATGAATAATTCTCTTATTTTAAAAAATGTATATAAGGGTAGGATTATTATTTAAAAGAGATAATGTAAGTTACCATCTATGATCCCACAACTTCGATAAATAAAATGTGATAATACATAAAATACATGACTCATGCCAAACCTGGGATCTCCAAATTTGTAAAGTTCCTTCTTGAACTAGAGCATGTTGGAGTTCTTTATAGCTTGGATATCTGTAACAAATCTTCATTTAATTCCCCAAAGTTTGATCATCATAACAATTTACCTTAACAAACTTGAGATTAACGTAACAATTTCCTAATTATATAAACAAGTCCAGGGTTACCAGAACAAGTCCATGGTTACTGAAATGGGTTTGTGGTTACCATAACAACTTTGTGTGAAATTTTGATGGAGAACCTTGATATTCTAAATAGTGATGAGATAGATTGATGGTCGAAAGTCCTGCTAATGTTTATTGCTTTGAGAGTACTGATGCTACTATTGAAATAAAACTAAGGAACTGAACAATTTGATATAGAACTTCATGTAAATTGAAAAAATAAAATACTCACAGTAATGTTGATAATCACTGGAAACTCTAAAGGATTCTGAGAATGTTAAGTTTAATAAATGTGCAATCTAATAGTAAAACTTGATGCTAGAATAAATGAAACATTCTGAATGTTGTACTTCTTATTCTACATACCTGAACATGCTGGCATACTAAAAAATTTTGATGATAGAAGAATTAACTATAGAAAAATAATAATCTCTATAACAAAGAAGTGATCTGAATAATCTACAACAAATATCAATGATCTGCTACAGGAACAAAAGACTCCCTCTTTTTGAAACAATGTTTTCTGATTGCCATTCCCTTTTTATTTGCATAAGCCTAAGAGCTGCAAGTTGTTGTTAGTACCATAAAACCATATAGTCTTCCATCATAACCCAATCCTTTGTACAAGTTAGTCCATACGAATAACTTTATTTCCATCAAACATGGAAAAACTTTGTTGAATTTATCGACCACAAATAATTTCGTTAGCCAACGTAAGATAACTCACTAACGATGAAAATGAATGTCAAAGTACCATAGTGCATCCTCATAGGTACGAATAGAGGTGTTGGAGTCAAGTCCCCTACAGAATCTAATAGTTAGGAAACATTAATGTATTCCCACTGTTGTCAATGAGGAAACCTATCATTGATGTATGCAAGTCTCAAGATGGAATAAAAACCTCTAATATTAATCCCAAATAATATGTTGAGCTCGATGGGACAAAACTTATTAGAAGGAGGGTCTTTACAATGCCCTCCATTAGTAACATTTAACGTTTTTCATTACTCAGAACAAGGTTACATTAGAGAAATTTTGAGGAAAAAAAGGGGCTTCAAAACAAGTAAAATGTACTTTAAAAATCAACCAATCACATTGTAGAGGATGACATCATCCCCCATGGTTGAGGTAGCATTGCTTGCTTATTTGTCACATTTTCAATGCTGGAAGAAAACCCATAGTTAACCATGGTAGTGCTTTGAAGTCATAAAGTAAAGTAATCATAATGAAGGTCATTTCACGCTTTTAATAAAATAATATGATTGTCATTTTAATGTAAAGTACTCATAAGGAAGGTTTTTCCACACATTTCATAAAATAATATTATTTTCATTTTCATTCTTTTTGAAAGAAACAATACAAATAACTATTATATTTGTGAATGTTTATGTCTTTAATTTAAATTATATATTTATTCCAGTTTGACATTGTGATATTAATCAAAATGGAATAAATATATAATTGAAATTAAAGACACGAAAATGCAAAAATATATAATAATATTATTTTATGAAAATGTGTGAAAATTAACAATAAAATCATATTATTTTATTTTGTCAAGGATACGGAGGCCTGTTGGTGGGTATAGATGGATTTCATTCCATCCACCCGGGTTTGATTCCATTGAGACATGTTCAAGCTTGTGTTAGTTTTCCTTGATTCGTTCCAAATAGTAGGAAGGTGGATTTTTCCCGTGAAAAAATAATAATATTATTTTTAACTTCATTCATTTTTTAAGAAGCAATACAAATAACTACAAGCATAGATCCATCCTAAATGCGGATCTATCAAAGCACAAAGAGGCATCAAATTTCTTAAGGTGTTATTTTTTTAATGAATTTTTATTTGGTTTTAAATTTTTATTTTATCAGTGGATATGAAATTTTTAAATTATTTTTATTTGTTTTTCATTTTTTATTTTATGAGCCGACATAAAAAAAATTAATTACTTTTTATTATTGGGTTGTAAGCACCTAGCTACACACACACACATACACACATATAATTAGTTTGACATTGTGATATTAATCAAAATGGAATAAATATATAATTTGAAATTAAGGACATGAAAATACACAAATATAATAGTTATTTGTATTGTTTCTTTGAAAAAGAACAAAAATGAAAATAATATTATTTTAAGAAAATGTGTGAAAAGAAACAATAAAATAATATTATTTTCATTTTCATTCTTTTTGAAAGAAACAATACAAATAACTATTATATTTGTGTATTTTCATGTCCTTAATTTCAAATTATATATTTATTCCATTTTGATTAATATCACAATGTCAAATTAATTATATATATATATGTATGTATGTATGTATGTATGTATGTATAAAATTATAATTACACCAAGAGTAGTTAGGTGCTTACAATAATAAAAAGTAATTAATTTTTTTTTTTATGTCTGCTCATAAAATAAAAAATGAAAAACAAATAAAAAGTCATTAAAAAATAACACCTCAAGAAATTCGATGCCTCTTTGCACTTTGATAGATCTGCATTTAGGATGGATCTATGCTTGTAGTTATTTTTATTGCTTCTTAAAAAAAGAATGAAGATAAAAATAATATTATTATTTTTTCACACGAAAAATCCACCTTCCTGCTATTCGGAAGGAATCAAGGAAAACTAACACATGCCTGAAGATGTCTCAACGAAATCGAACTCGGGTGGATGGAATGAAATCCTTCTATACCCACCAACGGACCACCGTATCCTTACAAAATAAATTAATAAATTAATATTATTTTATTGTTAATTTTCACACATTTTCATAAAATAATATTAATATATATTTTTGCATTTTCATGTCTTTAATTTCAATTATATATTTATTTCATTTTGATTAATATCACAATTTCAAACTGGAATAAATATATAATTTAAATTAAAGACATGAACATTCACAAATATAATAGTTATTTGTATTGTTTCTTTCAAAAAGAATGAAAATGAAAATAATATTATTTTATGAAATGTGTGAAAAAACCTTCATTATGAGTACTTTACATTAAAATGACAATAATATTATTTTAATAAAAGAGTGAAATGACCTTCATTATGAGTACTTTACTTTATGACTTCAAAGCACTACCATGGTTAACTATGGGTTTTCTTCCAGCATTGAAAATGTGACAACTAAGCAAGCAATGTCGCCTCAACCATGGGGGATGATGTCATCCTCTAAAATGTGATTGGTTGATTTTTAAAGTATATATATATATATATATATATATATATATATATATAATTAGTTTGACATTGTGATATTAATTAAAATGGAATAAATATATAATTTGAAATTAAGGACATGAAAATACACAAAAATAATAGTTATTTGTATTGTTTGTTTCAAAAAGAACGAAAATAAAAATAATATTATTTTCATTTTCATTCTTTTTGAAAGAAACAATACAAATAACTATTATATTTATGCATTTTCATATCTTTAATTTTAAATTATATATTTATTCCATTTTGTTTAAAATCACAATGTCAAACTATATATATATAATGCATTTCAATTTAAGATAAAGGAGAAAAAAATATTACATGCATACTATGCATATGAATAACCTTGCATTTATAGAATAAATTAATATAGTATTGAAAATGTAAGAAAACAATATTTAACTTAGAATAATATTTATGTGTAATCGTTTCATTATTTTTATGAAACAAGTACTAAATACAGAAAGTTAATATAAATTAAAAAACTCAAAAAAATGTATTTTCATTAAATGTATTTTTTATTATTTAATTTAATTTCCAAGTTCAATGCAAATAAATCATAAAGTACAATATATTTTTGGGAATTTACAATTGAATCTTAGTCACATCAATTAGTTTTTTTTATTAATTTATTTCTAGTGAATTTTGAAATGTAACTCAATCGTGGTTATTTAGATTGCGCATAGAATGTAGTGTAGGAGGTGAGTTGTCAAATATACCTACCCCATAAAATCCCAAACTCAATTTTTTAATATATCTCATAGGAGGCCCATTTTTTACCTCAAAATCTCTCTAATAGTTTCCTAAAATCTAATCAAAACTTTTTCAATATTTTATAGTGCTTTTGTGAAAGAGTCACCATAAATAGTGAAAATCCATGTAAATATCCACACAGTCATGAAACAAATCAGAAAAGATACCCAATACCACTATTTGGAATGTGGTGGTAGCATTGCATTATCTGAAAGGTAGAAATCTACAAGTGAATGTCCTTCATGGGCATTTGAATGTGATCTTGTCCTTGCCTTCTATTCCAATGTGTATATGGTTATAACCACTAAAACGATCCAGAAAAGAGAACTACTTCTTACCTGATAAAGTATCCAAAACCTTATCAATAAATGGAAGGGGAAAGTGATCCTATAGAGTGGCCTTGTTAAGTTGTCTAAAATCTATGCAAATACTTCATTTACCATTCTTTTTGGGTACAATTACAAGAGGTGAGACCCATGGTCTATCAAAAATTAAACAAATGAAATTGGCATTAAGTAATTTTTGTAGCTCCTCTTTTACAATGTCTTTAAGGGTAGGGTTCATGTGTCTATGAGGTTACCTAATATACCTATCATTTTCCTCAATATAGATATGATTATACATGTGTCATGATAAATGCCTCTCATGCCTTTATAGTCCCATGCAAATGCACCAAATTGTTCTTGCAACACTTTGATTAATTGCTCCCATTGGTTTTGGTTAAGTTAAGAATTTATGTTTAAAAATTTAACTTGACTAATTTCAATGGGAGTTCTATAAGATTCTGAAATGGAATAGATGGTTAGTGCAGATTTTGAAGATGATAGAAATCTTGTTAAGTCATAATTTTCTTGGAAATAAACACTTAACATGTTATCACATGGAGAAGACATTTTAGAGGATTGAGTACAATCTGTGTTAAAGATGAAATGATTAATCATAGTTTGTTTAGTTTGATATTTGAGTTATCTTGAGTGTTGAATAGACAAAACGGGTTGCACTATTTCTCATCTTCATAAGGGTATTCTATCCTCAATGGATTTTCTATTAAAATTATTTCTCATGGATATAAGGTAAGTTTCTCCATTGATATTCCATTGGATATGGTTATTTCTATAGATCTACAACCAATGAAAAAATCATCTATAGCCAACCAAGGTCTTCCTAGAATAAATGGATGAACATCCATTCTATACTTAGGTTGTATAACCACAAAGTTTGCAAGGTACTCCCAAGAATATAAGGTTACAGTGATATCATCTAGCACACCTCCAGGCTTGTCTTGGGATCTATATTCTAGCTCTATTACTATGGGTGTGGTTCAAAGATGATTCAATTGCAATTTAGGAATGTCATAACAGTAATGATGTTGATGGAATCCCCTACGTCAATTAAGGTGATCCCAATAATGTTGTTGATATAAATAGTAAGCACAAAATTTCCTGGATGAATATGTTTTTCCAATAATACTTTACCAGACATAACCTCAACTAATTTACCAACAAGAGCTATAGGGGGATCTTTTCTCTTCCTTTTCGGTTTCTTAATACATAATTCCCTAATTTGTTTTGCATAAATTTGTGTATATTTGATAGTGTCAATGCCCAAAAATGTCCTTGCATTGACAACAAGGTGTTATCCTTGGTAGAAAGTCCCAATTAGATAGGTTAAATAATTTAGAATAAGGAACCTGCCCATATTCTGGCCCGACTATCATTCCATGTTTTGGGGTTTAACCTATTGTGGCCCATTCCACCATTTAGGATTTTATTATTACAGGATGAAATAAAAAATGTGCTAACCTAAATGCATATTTCTAACTACACTAAGCTATCCTATCTAGGAGCGAGATTTAAAAGGGAGGGTGTAGTGAGTTAATATTGAGCATCTATGTTCTAAATTCAGATAGTTTTTTTAAGAAGTAGATAAACAATAACATAATTAAATATAAATCTTGGAATGATCTGGGTATTCACATCATTCAAACCACACTACTCTTAAAAAGAAAGTATTGCACAAAAATAACTTATGAAGCAAGGAGCAAACATTTGTAGAAAAATTCCATTCAGATATCTAAAACAATCTTACTCTATATCCACATGTGTCAAAGCATGAAACAATTCAATAGCATTCATCCACATAATAGAAATATTCCTATGCAAAATATCAAGTCCGTTGTCTTCTTATTCTCATTAAGAAAGAAAAAATTATTCTAGCAAATGGGTTAGCCAAAAGACAACAATCCCTTTCCTCTTCTTCCCAACGGTTCTTTATATAATTTACAAAGTAAATCCTTAGAGACTCTTCAAATTATTCTTTATCAGTTATGAATTTGAGATCATTAATGATTTGTCTTAATTGAGTCTCACTTTTATCTAAAAAGAAACCAAAGAAAAATACATATTACATTATTTCAAGGGGGGCGTAATTCCTTTCGACCTCATAAATGTTAAATATACACCATCATGAGACATTTTCCAAACCAATATTATGTAACCAAGATTGATCCTCCCATCACTAGAGGTGATCACTTTGATTTCCTTCTGTGTAAATGTTATTCCTCTCGTATATAGGTACTTGATCAAATTAATTATGTTGTAAATTGTTTTTGGACAAGACTCTGGACTTGTGTGTCAAGTCATGATTATCATGTGATCTTTCCGTATAAATGTATCCATGAGATGAACCTCCTGTATAGAGGTGGACCTTCAGTATAAAGGTCATGCTTTCCTTGTTAAAAGCATTTAATGTTGTGTGATATATTATTAACCATGATCACCAGTTAATGCATCAATTAAATCAATCGACATGATTTCAGTTAACTAAGTGTTAAATAAGAAGGACTAGTTAACTAAAGTGTTTTCATTCCAGTTAAACTAAAAGATGTCACTTCAGTTAAAGAGAGTTAACTAAGTGACAACAAAGAAGATCTAGTTAACTAAGTGTTATTGCATGATGTCAGTTATGTTAAACTGAAAGATGTGTTGGTGTGTAAATTGTTCTTTAGTTTTTCAAGATAGACCCAAGTTTTGTAGGGTTCAGGGAACCAACAAAACCCCTTTTCAATGGCCTTTTTCGGAAACAGTCTACGAGCAGACTGAGGTCTCACCCAAGGCGAAGTTATGGGGAGGTTGTAGAATCAAGTTTCCACAACCGGGTGATGTGTGCTTCAATGGAACAGGGGACTGTGCGAAGTTCACCTACTTCGCGACTGTTACTTATACAATAACACATCCAAAGGACTACGCGACTCAAAATGGCTCTTCGACAACAGGATAGCGCAACTGAAGACTGCGCTTCCTCTCCGGAAGTTAACCAACTTCAACAGAATTTTACTTAGTGTAAATTACTCATTCAACAAGTGCTTTAGGTTTCTTATTTCACGAACTTATGCAATATGATGAACTACAATACACTCTGCACTTCCGGTGTTGCGCTTCAAGGAATCATATGATAAAGACTTCGCTGACTTAAGTGGTTACCAAATACTCATGCATTCACCATGTTCATAAGTTCTTCCACATTCAACATTCATTCATATGAACTCAACACTTAGCATATTTTTCTTATCATTCATTCTTCTGGATAATACATATGGAAGAAAAGATACATTTACTTATAAACAAAAACTTAACCATTCAACAGAAGTAAATGCACATTCAATGACATAACACAAGGATTTAACATGGTTCTCCCCCAGGATGGGAGCTACGTCCACAGAAACTGTTGTTATATTATCAATGGGAAGGGTACAACAGTTCCATCCTGCACACTCAATTGCATACTCTCTTCTCTCGTCAGTAGGTCTCTACGCACACAGCTGTAGAACCTTTTCACAATAAGTCTCTCAATAGAGATCAGTATTCAACAATACTCAAAATGAAGATTAATTATTAACCCTTTTCCTTACAAAAGTTTCCCTTTTATAGATCATTCCCTTAGGCCACGTCTGTTATAATGCATGTGGGCCAGAACCCTAAGGTTACCCAAAACTGGTGCGGTTACCCCGCTAACCAAAATCTGTTGAACTATGATAGCTACTTCACTATCGTGGCCATCCTTCCATGCCATCTCTGATTTTTGGCATCTTCTGAATGCGTGTGGTCAAGTTGCTTTAAGCCCCCCTTCCGAACGCATGTCGACGGGTCGCTTTAATCTATCATTCCTTCTCTAACGGTTTCATGTGCCCGGTTAATGTAGTGCTGCCTTTGCTTGTGCGACTGGTCGCTTTCCTTCTTCACCACTCCTTACCCACCTACTGGGAATCTCAGAGCATCTTTCACAAAATAGATCACCGACCGATCTTACTAGAACTTATGTTGTTTTCCATCCAAAACTCTGCCATATCGGATCTTCATGGCGTTGCATCTTCGCTGCGCAGTTACTCTTACCTTGTTGCATTGCACTGTAACTTCGCAGCTCCAAAACTGTATTGCACAAAAATTCCTTAGCTTGGGTTATTCCCAACAGGCTCCTAACAATTACATGTGGCTCACCCCCGAGCCACTTGCCATAGGTTCGCTGTGCTACCCTTCACCTTGCTGATCTATCTTGGTAGCGAATTCTTGGTAAGTTGTGGTTAGCTTCACAACGGTGTCTTTGGCATCTTGCTCCACTGCCTTTATAATTTCCAAGACATCTAGTGTTAGATCTTCCTGAGTTTGTTGTTGTACTATTTTCTCCGATTCTCGGAGTTCTACCAACTTTTCTTCAATATATTGCAAGATAGCATGAGCTTCTTCCTGCAGGGGCAGTGATTTATCTCTGGCTTTAACCTCCCTTTCTCTTAACACTTGAAGTTCCCTCTTTAGTTCTTTGACTTCCACAAATCGGTGGAGTCTCTCTCTTGGCAGCAAGTTCTGCATCTCCGTGTTTAGAGCGTCTAACATTTCTTGTTTTACCTGTAAGCTTGTTTGGACCTACAATAGCTGAGGGACCTCCTACAACACAGTTCATGCTCTAGTTGCTTCATCCAGCAAGCTCTGACACTTAGCTATTTCACCGGATATGTTTTCTGCAGGAGCTTTCACTTCTACTACTTTGAGCTCTATTTGATCTAGTGGTGTCTTCAGGAGATTCTATACTTCCAAAGTGGAAAGCTTTGCTTTATAATCAATCTCAATGTGTTCCATTTCATCCATAAGATCGCTAACTACCAAGCTGATCTAAATGATGGTTTCTACAAGCTTTGGCTGCTCGTCACACTCTGGTATCTCTGTGCAGACCGAAGTGACAGTCTGCTCTATTCTTCTTTGCTGCTCATGTCCACTTTCAAGTTCCTTAGCCTTCTTTGCACTTTCTTGCTGCAACTATCTATAATTTGCTTGTAAGTCCTAGTGTTGGTTCAGAGTGACCATATCTCTATCATGGATTTCCTCCACAACCTATAGGTGGATATTATGTAGGCCTTCTAGGGGAAACATCGCGATGCCAATGTCTACATGTTTTATTCTTTGCACGCCCGCAGCTAATTCATCGAGAGGTAAAATTAAACTTAGGGGATCTATTCAGACAATGCGCGATCGTGGTGCCATGGTCAGGGCTAAGGGTATTTTCCTTGGCTGCGAGGTGTCCACTAACCTTCCTTCTGACTGAGATTCTTGAGCCAAGTCAAACTGGACTTGCTAAAAATTTTCCATTATGCCTTGCAGAGTGGTGACATTCTCTTGCATACTTGCTTGAATCTCCTCATTCTTACTGTGTTTGAGGGCCAGCATGTCTTCTAGATGTGCACCAAACTTGGACGCGATGATCTCATGATCATCATCATGCAGCGTTGCTTCTGATGGATCCCTTGTGGATTTCTGATTCTTTTTCTTTCCTTTGTCCTGTACAGAGCTTCCAGGATCCTTTATTTTTCCTATCGGTGACTCTTCAATGATCTTTGTCATGGATGGATTACTTTCGTTTGAGTCACTGTCAATGACCATCGGCCCTTTGACCTTCCATTCATCTAGCCACTCCTTCATGAGCAGATCTATGCCAGCTTCATCAAGGTTATAGTTCCCTGGGAACCACTCTGTATTTTTCTTCTGCGCCTTTCAAGAGATGTAAATACAATGCATGTTAGCTTTTAAATTTAAAGTGCGAATATACTGTATTGTTACCTCCTTTGATATGTGAGGTGTGTGAATGATGACATCGCACAACTGTTCATAGTATGTGAGGAATACTTTATTTGAGGCACACTGTCGGTCTAGTAGAAGATTTTCCCAGAGGTTTACATATCTGGGTCCTCGACAATCATTGATGAGAGATGTGAGACCAACATAGTGCCTCAGCTCCTTCTAGCCTACAAAGCCAATCAATACCATTAACCAACTATAATGGAAATCAGTTCCATTAACTTGAGTGTCATGGACATCATCCAGAAACTCGTTCAATAGATATTGACTCTAGTTAAACCTGATTCCCTGCGTTGCCTTCACAGTGAGGTGAATTGCTCCTGCTGGTACTTCTATTGGTCTTGCCTTCCACAAGACGTTTCCTGCAAGTAGTTTCACTACAAACCTTGTAGCATCATCTTTTAGGTCATTTGTGACGAAACCTCATTTTCCTTTGGGAGTGTTATATTCTTCTTTCATCCGCACGACGATCTCTTTATCTCTGGTTTTGCCGAAAAATAACTTCTTAGGGTCGTCACCTTACTTGCTTAGCCCCATGATCTTATGGATTAGGTCTATGTTGAGGTGGACATTTCTCTCCAGCCAAAGGTAACCTTGGTGTGTGCGCGATATTAGTGTGTGCACCACTGCATTAAGTTTTGGGCTCCTGTCGAAGTGTGGAATCCGCAACACGTTTAGAAGCCCCGATTCAACAACTTCAGACAACCGACTCTGCACTACCAGCAGTGGATTGTTTTTCACGTCCATTTTCCAACACATGTATCTGTCTAGTTGAAACTGTGGGTATTTCGGCTTGTCCGGATCCTTTTGCTTTTGCATCAAGTCATAATCCTCGAACTTGCAATCTGCGAGCTTTCCCAGCAATTTTTCTTGTGGCTTGACATTGCGGGATATTGGAGGAAGTGGTATTTCATACTTGGCATTTCTGGCAAGCTTTACAGCCAGTGCATCCAGTGCATGCGGTGAAATATACTCTAGGGTTAAGGATAATGACAACTCTTTGTCCTCTGGGGGAGCTTCTGGTAGCTTGGAGCCCATTACCTTTGGCTTTGTTTTATCGTCTACGGGTTCATTACCCTTGCTTTGCATTGGTGCAGGATGTCGTGGTGAGTGCTGTGAACCTTGGCGTTTTTCTGTAATGACCTACCTCGCAGGGGTTCTCATCAACTGTAGGGACCCCCATTTTGGGTTCCCCAAAAATATTTCCACGGAATTTTAACATATAAGTATAATTAATTTTAGAACTTCTAGTACGATTTTTTAGAATAAGATATAGAGGCCACAGATCTAGTTCTATCTATTGTAGTACATGAATGTCAAATAAATAAAACTATATACCCAGATTTATTCATTCCACCACAAGAGTTAGCAAAATAAATAAACTAAATACTTCAAACCTATTTTCGACGATTGGTCCAGCGAATCGATGGAGTCCTCGAAGTGGTTTCCGCACGATCCAATCCAATTTCCTGACGAAGTACCGAGTGACCCCTCGGTTGACCTCCCTACCGTATCGGGGTTATTTTTCTTCACCTCGAACCCTCGAGCAAATGGGGTCGCAAGAACACACAAGCTAGCCTCCCGAAAGGATCTCCCAATCCCCATTCTGGCTAATCCCAACTCCAAGGATCATAACATAATCTCAGATTATGATGACCATCCAACATTTGAGAGAAAGAGATGTCTTTCTCTCCTTCTCCTCCCTCATTATATAGCAAAAGCTTGTGTGCCATGTGTCTGTCCATGCACATATTTAATTTAACTTAATATTTTAATTTCCAATATTCTCAAACACATGTGTCTTCTTAATGTCTTTAATGTGCACCTAAATCCCTATATCAATGGGAGTTAGGTGTAGAAGAGTTCTACTTCTCTTTTGGTTCTCACTTAGTTTACTTAACAATCTTTTAGTTAGACTTATTGCTTTCTACTTTTCTTTCTTTTCCTAATTTTAAGATTGAATTAAGAGATGATTCATTTTACTAAAAGTATAATCTATTTTAAATTTCCTCTTTATAAAATAATTTCAATGAATAATAAAATTAATTAAAGTAAAAATCTTGAATAATAATAAAAGAAAAACAATTATTTTTATTAATGACCTATTTCAATTTTTTCTCAAAATAATGAAATCAATTAAATAGGATCTTTAATAGAATGATTTAAAATAATAAAATCTATAAAATATTTTGAATAAAAATAATTCTCTTATTATTAATATTTTTCAATCAGCATAATTAATCAAATTTAATATTGAATAAAATCAATCTCTTCAATTCTTTTTCAAGTTAATTAAATCAATTAAAATGAATAATTCAATTTAATGAAATCAATTAAAAATAAAATCTTGAATAGAATTATTCAAATTAATAAAATAGAACAAAATGAAATAAAGTATTTATTAAATCTTATGTGAAATTTTCATTTATACCATTGATTAATTTTCTTCCTCACACTCTTGTCTAGGTACCTCTTCGGTGGGCCCTTCTGGTAGTTTCATTTCTTCCTTCTTATGGGGAGTACTACGTAGCAACCAGGAACCATTACCATGATGTTTCAACTACACTCCTTGGAGACTGAGGGATGTTGAGGGATAAGGCTCTCCTCATTGCATGCCCCTCAACTCATCGTACGTGACCAAATCATTATGGCCTTTCCCGTACGGCATATGCTTCCCCGGGTGAGTTGAAACAGCTTCACCTGTGCGTGGATTGCTAATTCAGGGTCAACAATCAGTCGTCGTACCCCTATGTGTTCTTTCCTTTCTTATGACCCCTAAATGTCGATTGTGGGTCAGTTGGTATATCGTCTTACCTACCACTGCACACACTCAAGCACACATTAGTAGCGCTACACTATATAAAATATTTACATCATGCATTCTAGTATCTCAGTCAGTCGAGCATACACATTATTCATCATTTATCATCATGTCTTAGTCAATTGAGCATATACACTATTCTTCATTTTCAGTTTAAAGCATTCTCAAAGTAAATTCAAATGGTTCGTGTTTTACTTAGCTAGTTCATTTCAAAACTAGTGCCTCATTATTCTAAATAGTTAAGGTACCGAGGAGGGCATTACATACACCCCCTCTTATTAAAACTTTGTCCCGAAGTTAAGTATCATGTACTTCCATGGTGAGTTTTCTCTTTCTTTCCACATTCATTTCTTCAATGTAATCACAATTGATAATAAAATTTCATTTCCTCTTTTCTACCATCATATAAGTATACATCTCATATTTGACAATATAACTAAATCATACCTTCATAGTGTAGCAATCCCCATAACATTCCTCTATTGGCTCATTAATTGCAACTGAATTTGAAATCGTACATAACAATTTCCTTTCATTTAGCAAAACTATAAATATATCATTTATGTAAATCCTTTAAGCACTAACACATTTCCACATAAGGAATAAAATCTTCAATCCCAAATTCTTCTTTTTCTATGGTTACACATAACTATCATATATTTTAAACACTATTTAAATTTCAAAATAAGAATTAACCCTTCCGAATTCTATTCTTCAATACATACCTTATCCATTCCTAAATTAATCTTACATGCAACCTCTCTCCTTTCATAATCCAAAGTATAATTAAATACTAGAGTTCCATTTACTTAGTATATCTAAAAGTATAATCTCATATTTTTATAAACAAAGTTATGTAAGGTTTTCTCCTCTTCCTAACTCAAGTACAGCTAAGATTCTATAATTCAATGTAAGTTTAACTTCTCTCTTTTCTCAATCCAAAGCATGATTACAAACTAGTAGTGCATACATGCGAAGCCATCGCCTTGATTTCAGAGAATAAGCATTTACAACCAATCGATAAAATTCTTGACGCAAAACCCCTCATCAAAGTATATGAACCCTGAATACCATTCAAACTTTCATACTTGCAAATTTAGAGGAGAATAATTCTAACCTGTTCGAGAAGCTAGAAGTATCCTTGCCGAAGGAGAAGAAGTAAGAATTGTAGCTTCGATTTTTCTAAGTCGATCTTCGTAGCAAGTGTATGTCATAAACTTAGCTTAGAAGACAATTATCACAATTTGTATCCAATCTTATTATAGAACGATAATTAGAATAACAATCATATCTCATTATTTAATTACTTTAAGCCATAACTTCAAACAAATCATTTAATATACATACCATATCTTCTCCTTTAGTTTACTAAAAGCCATCTAAACAATCCTTTAGGTTTCGCATTGTATTGTTGATACCATGTAGCTTTCATTAGTTTAACTTCCAACAATATTTGGTGCATTTTCTTTCACCATGAATAAGTACTAACCGATCACCGAAATATTAATTTTAAGGGCCTAAACATATACTTTCAATTCACCAAAACTTCATTGGTGAAGTTTCTCACTAACCTATTAAATAAATATCATTTAACATATAATAACGGATTCGATGCATGCTACCGAGTTTATTTGATACATACTAATATAATACTTCACCCATAAACAATCTTTCACTACATAAACTACATTCATACTCTTTCACAATTATGTATACATCATAGTTATAATCCTGGCAAATCAAATGAAATCTCCAATATATATCTTATATTCCCAATCTCTTATAATGAACATGAAACCTTAATAATTAAATTATATTCATATTCTTTTATTAATATCTATGACTTTTCAATGAATAACTTATATTCAAGTCCTTTCGCAAATACATAAGAAATCTTCGATATATAACAATGTCTTGACATCAAGATAATATTTCTCTATTTGTAATCAGTTCATAAATAAATAAAGGGTCTTTCTCATAGATGCATAACTCATCATCATTCTATTCACCTAGAGGTAATAAACTATTTAATTGCTTTTATAAAAGTCGTCATTTCATTTGACACTCATCTATTACATCTATTCTTCTTGATAACTATCTATATAAGACGCCTAAACCCTTTCTTCTCGTATCAACATACAAAAGAAAAATGTACCAGTATGAATGATTTTATGTACCAATACAACTCTTATATGTGTAAAAAATTTGAATAATTTCATTGCCATATCCCTTACCCAAAATATAGAGACTAGCACAAATTCCTAACATATCTACATAATGAAGGTCAACATTGCTAACTCCTTTTATCATCATAAAATTTATTAATCAATGTAACTACTCCCAGTCTCTGAGAATTAAATACTCTTAGTTACTATTTTTCTTTTCCAACACCCAAGTAAATGATCTAAATCAATTTCTTATCAATTAATTTATTGGAGTAATAACTTGATAATTTCCAAATACGAACGACATCTTTTATTAAGTGCTAAAAGATCATTACATAATTTGTGACAAAACCTAGCATCAATTCATTCTACATATAGATAGCTATTATATAGCTTAAATAGATAGCTTATAATTTCTATTCAAACTATAAAAAATTACTTTATAATCATAATTCTCTTTAACACAAAAATCTCATTTTATTTACAATCATATGGATGAAACAGGTATAGACATCTTAATGGTTGACTATAGTTAAAGTAAAGAATGTTCTAACATACTTAAATGGGGATCAAATTATGATACTACAAGTTCCTTGAATGTCCCACTTATACTAGACAAGAGTAAGACATTATAAAGAAAGACTAACAACTTATGTGTGCACCTTTTTATTACGTATGCTCATCACAACTTTATAATGGATCAATTTTATTATACCCATGATCCTAGTATATCCTATACATGTGCCCTCTCCCGAAATCACAATCACTTTCCATTTATAGACTCGATAAACATGACAGGTGTAACATATAGAGCTCCACGTTTTACCCTTCTCATCCCAGACTAAGCAGCAATTAAAAATACGACTCCAACATAACATTCACTTCTATATTATCCTTGATGTCACAACACGCATAATACTTACACTTCTCGGCTATCTGGATATATTAACTTAGATATTGCTTTTCATAAGGATACATTGACGCATGTCTTATTCCTCCCCCCTTTTTTTTTCTTTTGCCCTTTAAACAGAAAAATTGACTTGGTAAAATACATATATACAAGTTGTTCACTACGGGTTATTTATAAGTGATATGTTCAATATAGTCTCTCCGTTCCCAAATTACAAACTAAGGAATAATTAAAGGTAGCCATGCTACTAGGCATTGAAGTTAGCTCAGTGTTCTGGGTGCAATAGGCATGGCCAACTGTGCGATACATCCTCTCGGGCTTCACTGCAGGCATTAGTCATTTAACAAGACAACACTTGTAGTATCTAAGGGCAGCTAAGTGGTAAGACAAATAACTTACCTACCATGATCATAAAATTCCGGAATTTACTTGGTGATGGGGTCTAACTCTGGCTACTCATTACAGGTGGTATAATGATAAATTATACTCATCCAAGCATTCCAGTCAACAGATCCACCGAAAGTTAACTACAAAAAAACAATTGAGGCTTAGACAGTCCAATCACTGCAGGTTTCCACCACTCGATTTAATTTCTCTGGGAGAACCTCACAGCGTAAGACACATATGAGCTGCCAGGTATGGAAACATTTAAGCAAGGACAAAGATACAGGCTTGGCATGCATAACATTCCTTACACAGAGTTCATGTCAGACATCTATCCAATATGGTCAAAGTCATATCAACTGTTACATGACAGGATCAAACCTTACACCAGACAGTCTGAGTTCTTCCAAAATTAAACAGAGATATGAAATTCTTATGCCAATAATTTTGAACTTCCATCAATTTTTAAATGCTATGAAATTAAAATCTATGCCAGAATATGTATTCAATTACTTGAGTTTGGAAACTAATTGCCATCAATTTACGAAATGGATCCACTCAAGAAGTTCTGGTTACACATAGTGGAACTCTGCTCCATAGTTCTGGAAATACGCATTTCAAATTTTGAATTGAATACAAAGTACAATAATAAAGCCATTTTCAAGATTTCTTTTAACATTATAATTATCAATTCAGAAATGTTAAAAGACAGAATTATAACATCCGTAACAAATATATATATATATATATATATATATTCTAAAAGTTATAAGATGTATAATAAATAAGCATTAAGCACAGGAGACCACATGCAAACAATGGACAACAACCACGGCGTTGGGATAAAGTATGGAACACCTCGTTCAAGCATGAGTGGAACAGGTCTCCCATGACTCACGTCTTCGTCAGGGCAATTGACAGATTTCATGCAATTACCAATTTAATACTGGAAAGCGACAGTTACAAAGTAAATGCTGAAAACTAAAAGAAATGGGCTTTTAAACAAAATGACTTGCGACAGGGGTCAAGGACCAGGGAATCAGTTGCTTCAACCTTCCAACGATGGCTTTCATGCTGATTACACAGAAAATAAAATGATAGCGAGCCAGATCACATGCTTGCATACACAGAGAAAAATTAAAAAAATAACATAATCGCGAGCCGGATCACACACAGAAAATATCATAATCGCGAGTTGGGTCATACACAGATCTAAAAGGGAAACAACAAATCGTTTCAAGATCTTGGAGATGTAGATTTTTAGAGAGCAACTTGTAGATCTTATGAGATCTGAAAACACCATTATTTAAAAGCAATTGTAATTCGAAGCTATGAGATCTAGAAACGCCAATAAGAGTTCGAAATAGATGCAAAATAATTTGAAGATCAAATTACAGTCAGCACATATCTGGCACCATCATCCCGATTCAATAGCAAGATTGGGGAGAACACCAAATAACAGTGATTAATTTATAAATTACAATTCTGGAAACACGCCAAATAAGAACGGATTTACAGAGTTCTGAATGCCAAAATACTAGTCGATTTAAGATTTATGAAGACGCTATGGAGGAATGATCCTCATAATGTTTTTCAATGGAAAAAGCATAAGTCAAATCAGATTGCTAGAAACGCTATGGAAAAATGGATCCATATAGTGTTTTAAAGACAAAAACGTAAGTCCATTGAGTTTGCTAGAATCGATATGGGGAAAAAAAAATAGATCCACTGAGTTTTTCAAAGAAAAAACGTAAATCAATTAAATTTGCTGGAATTGCTATGGGGAAAATAGATCCACTGCAACCAATTCACGTTGGAATCGATAATCATAATACCACAGCGTTTGAAATCTCAGAAATATAACAACAACAACCAATGCTGGAATCGAAACCATAAGGCAAACAAGTTTAAATAAATCTTAGAATAAAAGATCGATTTCTACAAATAGATCTGGAATCGAAATCATAAAATAGATAGAGTTTAAAAATCTTGGGAAGTAGATTGATTTCAACATCAACTCTGAATCGAAATCTCCATACAGACAGAGTTAAAAATTTGAAAACTGAAATTGCTTTGGAGGAGACACAGAAATCGAGGGAATGCAGATCGAAGCAGAGAAGGAGTATTGATGGCATGCCATCCAATTTTTGCATCTGGAAGCTTACCCAATACAGTAATGAATACAGATAATTTTTTATAATCCCAAGCCTTCACCTTGGTAGATTTGGAGACGCCTATTCGAATTTCGACAGAGGCATGCAGAGGATTTAAATTTGTTGAATCTAGATATACCTCGATATGAAACACTGTAAATGCCGGTCCATATGATAATGCAAGGATATGTAATGGATCGAATATGATTCAAATATGAACCTTGGGAAATACGCCAATTCATATTATAACGTAGAGTTTCCTAAAACAGGGTTTTTAATTACTCAGGACCATAAGCCGATCCACCTATCGAGATGGAATGTCAACAACAGAACTTGTGGATTATAATAGATCTTTCAACTCTAAACCTTCCTTTTGCAAACTACAGGAATAAGAAGTAAACAAATCTGAATGTACAGGATCTAATAAGGAAATTGAACTTATCAATTTGTTTTAAACTAATCTACTAATTTTAATGGGGGAAATACAATTTTAAATTTTTGAGATTTCATATCTACACAAAAAAATGGATTAATTCATAGAAATTACAAAATGACACAGAAGCTGAAATATTACATAGAAACTACTAATCAACACAGTAATTAGAAATTTATGAAGCATTAAACCTGATTTGTTTGTCGAGTCTGAGATGAAAGAGATCATTGTTGCAGCGGTTGAATCAATTGTCTGGATCCAATCTTCAACGAAGTTACTGACAACCCCCTGAATCATATGAGTCCGGTGCCCTCAAGGCTCGACCTGCTCTGATACCAAACATAGGGACCCCCATTTCAAGTTCCCCAAAAAGACTTCCATGGAATTTGAACATATTAGTATAATTAATTTCAGAACTTCTAGTACGATTTTTCAGAAGAAGATATAGAGGCCACAGATCTAGTTCTATCTATTTCAGTACATGAATGTCAAATAAATAAAACTATATACCCAGATTTATTCATTCCACCACAAGAGTTAGAAAAATAAATAAACTAAATACTTCAAACCTGTTTTCGATGGAGTCCTTGATGTGGTTCCCGCACGATCCAATCCAATTTCCTGACAAAGTATCGAGTGACCCCTCAGTTGACCTCCCTACTATATCGGGGTTATTCTTCCTCACCCCGAACCCCCAAGCAAATGGGGTCGCAAGAACACACAAGCTAGCCTCCCGAAAGGATCTCCCAATCCCCGTTCCGGCTAATCCCAACTCCGAGATTATAATGACCATCCAGCATTAGGGAGCAAGAGATGTGTTTCTCTCCTTCTCCTCCCTCATTATATAGCAAAATCATGTGTGCCATGTGTCTGTCCATGCACATATTTAATTTAATTTAATATTTTAATTTTCAATATTCTCAAACACATGTGTCTTCTTAATGTCTTTAATGTGCACCTAAATCCCTAGATCAGTGGGAGTTAGGTGTAGAAGAGTTCTACTTTTCTATTGGTTCTCATTTAGTTTACTTAACAATATTTTAGTTAGACTTATTGCTTTCTACTTTTCTTTATTTTCCTAATATTAATATTGAATTAAAAGATGATTCTTTTTACTAAAAGTATAATCTATTTTAAATTTCTTCTTTATAAAATAATTTAAATGAATAATAAAATTAATTAGAGTAAAAATCTTGAATAATAATAAAAGAAAAACAATTCTTTTATTAATGACCTATTTCAATTTTTTCTCAAAATAATGAAGTCAATTAAATAAGATCTTTAATAGAATGATTTAAAATAATAAAATCTTTTGAATAAAAATAATTATCTTATTATTAATATTTTTCAATCAGCATAATTAATCAAATTTAATATTGAATAAAATCAATCTCTTCAATTCTTTTTCAAGTTAATAAAATCAACTAAAATGAATAATTCAATTTAATGAAATTAATTAAAAATAAAATCTTGAATAGAATTATTCAAATTAATAAAATAGAACAAAATGAAAAAAATTATTTCTTAAATCTTATGTGAAATTTTCATTTATACCATTGATTAATTTTCTTCCTCTCGTTCTTGTCTAGTTACCTCTTCGGCGGGCCCTTCTGACAGTTTCATTTCTTCCTTCTTATGGGGAGTACTGCGTAGCAACCGGGAACCGTTACCACGATCTCTCAACTACGGTCCTTCGAGACTAAGGGATGTTGAGGGATAAGGCTCTCCTTATTGCGTGCCCCTCAACTCATCGTACGCGACCAAATCATTATGGCCTTGCTCGTACGGCATACGCTTCTCCGGGTGAGATGGAACGGCTTCACCCATGCGTGGATTGCTAATCCAGGGTCAACAGTCAGTCATCGTACCCCTATGTGTTCTTTCTGTTCTTACGACCCCTAAATTTCCATTGTGGGTCAGTCGGTATATCGTCTTACCTACCACTGCACACACTCAAGCGCACATTAGTCGCGCTGCACTATAGAAAATATTTACATCATGCATTCTAGTATCTTAGTCAGTTGAGCACACAAATTATTCATCATTTATCATCATGTCTTAGTCAGTCGAGCATATACACTATTCTTCATTTTCATTTTAAAGCATTCTCAAAGTAAATTCAAATGGTTCATGTTTTACTTAGCCGGTTCATTTCAAAACTAGTACCTCATTATTCTAAATAGTTAAGGTATCGAAGCGGGCATTACATCAACCCTGCAATCCCTAATTGTTTAAAATCCCTCACAGCCTACTCGACTGTGGAATCCTACTCAACTATGGACTCGTCAGACATTCACTGGAACTTGCTCTGCAGACTCACAGAATTACTCAGTGCTCACTAAAACAATATTGCTATGGCTTGCGGAAAAATTCGAAAGTTTCAGTAACGCTCGTGAGTCCAGTCTTAGTGGTATTTATAGGCGCAGTTAGGCTTAGATGCTCCCATAAATGGCTAGATAAGCATTAATTGTCATGTCCATTGGCCAAATCTGCCGAAGATTTCAGTGCTTTCCTTCATTAACTGCTTCAGAATGGCTAATTTTGCATTAAATGCTCAAGAAGTCATCAGCAAAATCACTGTATAACGGCTAGTTTTCAGCTCTAATTGCTATTTTGATGTGTTGTGTCGAACTACGCAGATGAGTGTCACCACTCGTAGCGTAGTGAACTGTGCGGTGTCATCTTATAGCTTTGCATTCTTTACATTTCCTTTGAATTGTGTAGTTGCGTTTTGAAATTTTCAACTTCGTGTTTCGACTTCTCTTTTCTTTTGTTTTCTCTCTCATTTTTTTTATATCTGTGCATCTTCACTTCTCGACTAGCGTTGCGCGGTAGATGCATCCTTTCCATCGAACTTCGCGTATCAGAAAAAAACTGTGTATAGACTCTTTTGAATTTCTAGTGCCCAATTTCAACTGTACTTGACACTTAGAAATTTCCTTCTCTGTTGATCACTAAGGGCTCTTCGAAGTAGGACTATCCCTGTAGGGTTTTAGTCTACTTCCATTAACCAGAACTGGTAAGTTATCTTTGGCTAACGTGGCTAACTGAGCTGCGCCACCATTAGTAACATGCATAACAATATATGGCCCTAGCCAGTGCATTTTAAATTTTCCAAGAAATTTCATGAATTTACTATCATACAGGAGGACAAGGTCATCTACCCGAAAGGACTTGTTCTTGATGTGGTGATCATGCTATGCTTTTTCTTTATCTTTCTTCACCTGTTGGTGAAATCCTGCAATGAAGTGATCTTCCTCCAATCCAACCAAGGTTAGAAGCATTTCTCTTATTGTCTCTTCATCTTCCATGCCTGTGAATGCTGCAATTCTCAAACTTGGAACTATGTACTCCATTGGCATCACAATTTCCTGTCCATAGGCCAATCTGAAAGGTGTATGGCCTATCAATTTTTTGCAAGTTGTCCTAGGTGTACCATTCCTCTTTCCCAATGGGTTAACAGGTCCCACGAAGTCAATAGCCCATTTGTCAAATTCTTGTAGTGTCAACTATGGTTTTAATAGCATTTCATCTATGCGCAATGGCTTTCCAGTCCTTTGGCACACATCGCAACTTCGACAATGTTCCTCTGAATCTTTATGGATTGTAGGCCGCCATAGCCCTGCTCTTAATATCTTCTGCATAGTAGCTCTTCTTACGTAGTGACCTCCAGACACACCTGAATGTGCCTCAACCAATATAAATGGATTCTCATGCGCTAACACACATCTGCGTAGCACTTCATCTGGTCCCAACTTGTATAGTTGTCTTGCGATGATAGTGAAGTCTATTGCTCGGAATACCGGTTGCTTCTTTTGCTGCATAGTGAACTCTGTGGGTGTGAATCTTGTAGTCAATAATTCTACAATATCTTTGTAATAATCATCTACGATTTGTATGGAAAATAACTGTGTGTCTGATAGATTGTCTTCAAGATTTGTTGGTTCTTCTCCTGACTAAATCCTTGAGAGATGGTCAGGTCCTAGGTTCAATCTGCATGGTTTAAAAGTAATTTCAAAGTCATACTCTTGAAAGAGTAGTAACCATATGCATATTCTCCCCCCTAACACTAGCTTATTGACCAAGTACTTCAAAGTTTAATGGTTAGTGTACATGGAGAAGTGCGCACCCAACAAAGAGTGCCTGAATTTCTGTAGTGCGTACACCATAGCTAAACCCTCTCTTTTTGTAGTTGTTTAATTCTTTTCGGCTAAAGACAACTTTTTGCTCGAAAATGTAATGGGGTGATCAATGCACGATCAATGCCCCCTTCACCTAGTTGAGCAAGCACAATGACCAACACTATAGATGAAGCATCAACATGTACATGAAACGGCTTATCCCAATTTGGAAAAAGTAGAATCGGTGCAGTTACCATTTTCTCTTTTAGTGTATCTAGTCCTTTCTCGCATTCTACGTTCCATATGAACTGCGCTTCTTTCCTCAGAAGTTTCTCCATCGGTGTGGTTATCTGGGCATAACCCTTGGTGAACTTTCTATAATATCATGTATGTACCAATGTTGTAAGAAGGTGCTTTACTAAATTCGGCACTTGTAAATTCACAATGACTACGATCTTCGTAGGATCAACCATCCGTCCTTGTTTGCACACAATGTGTCCTAGTAGAATTCCATAGGGTACATAGAAAATACATTTCTTGAAATTTAAAGAGATTTGATGTTGTCTGCACTTAGCTAACATCATTATGAGGTTCTCGTAATGATTCTTGAGTAAACCAAAGATAGTCCAATCATCAAAATAGAATTCTAAGAACTTATGGATAAACTCCTTGAATGTAGCCACAAAAACTCTGGAAAATATACCAAGTGCATTCTTCAACCCAAATGGCATAACTGTATACCGATATGATCCCCATTCAATAGAAAATGTGGTATTATGTCTATTTGCTTCATCAATCCTGATTTGATGGTATCCAGAAAATCCATCAATAAAAGAATAGGCCTCATTTCCTCCAACATTATCTAATACTTCATCTGTGAATGGAGTAGGAAATAGGTCATGTAGCAAAGCATCATTGAGCTTCCTTAGATCCATGCAGATTTTGATTTCTCCTTTTGTCTTCTTATCCTGGATAACCATAGGGCTTATCCATTCTGATTCTTGCGCTAGCTCAATGATCCCCGCATCAAGCATCTTATCAATCTCTGCCTTCACTCTTTCCTTGTATCTGGGATTTAGTTGATAAGGCCTCTGCTTAGTGGGTTTCGCTCCTGGCTTGAGAGGTATCTTCGTGACTCCCAAGTCACCCAAAATGACTTTTGTTTTGGCAAACTTTGTTGGAAATAAATCCTGATACTCATGCAGAAGGTCTGTGATCTGCGCGACCATCTCATCATCCCAGTAATCTCTAATGGATGCGAACTTAGGCTCTTCGCTTGTGCCAATGTTAACTTTCCTTGTCATGAAAGGGCCACTCATATCTAGTATTTCTAATTGAGGTCCCTCTACATTGTGCGCTCCCTCTGAATCAGGTATATAGATATTGTGCAGATCCTCCTCATCACTCTCCTGCTCCTGTTCTTCATCTGTGGAGAGGTTATAACATTCAATGGCAGATTCTATCGTTCTTGCCCATTCTAGTTTCCTGTTCAAAGGTACCTGTACATCTTCAAATATCTTCTCTTTGATTTTCTCTAATGCCTCATTTATACTTGGGCATTCGGCTTTGAATATCCCTTGTTTGATAATATGT
Organism: Larix kaempferi; assembly: GCA_027924585.1. Classification (NCBI taxonomy): domain Eukaryota; kingdom Viridiplantae; phylum Streptophyta; class Pinopsida; order Pinales; family Pinaceae; genus Larix; species Larix kaempferi. Next base: position 3,827,540 of record BSBM01000922.1, read on the forward strand.
AGAGCTTTGTTTATGCTTGCAGAGACATCTTCTAAATTGAAAGTTCTCTGAAAGTTCACAGTTAAGATAGACCAATTTCTTGTTCCTCTACGAAGCTCTATATATATGTAATAGTTCTTTGGAATCTGCTCTAGTTTGTGCACAAACAGATGAACCCATTATGTCTGTGGTTTGTTTATCCATGCTTTTGAACAAATTTCTATGTGATCCCTTGGATCTGTTTGTGCATTATAACTTTCCATTGTCAGCGCGACCTTCTCTATGAATCTGATGTGCATCATGTGCTTGCACTATTACCATGTGGTCAAAGTCTGCTTATGTGTGTCCCACCATCTGGAAGGTGTAGCGCGCAGTACTATATCCAATGCTAGAATCCGATGTTCAGCTGAAACTGATACAATATATTCTTGAATAAATTTATAGATGTTAGTTGAGCCATGATAAGTGGGGATTGGACTTACCTCTATTCCAATCCAGCGTACTAACTTGGTGATCTGTGCACATCGCTTGGCAGATACTTCATGCATTCGGCTTTGCCAATTTTCCAGTCCTACGTCGAATTCTGACATGCAAGAACTGGCGCATCACCAACTAACCGTTCCATCAGCCATAGGATTGATGTCATTGTCCAAATTCGCAGTCATCTTGTATATGTGATCAAGGTCTTGTGCTCTAGATTCTTCCTGTATTGGTTCACTATATCTTTCTCCTTGCGAAGGGTCCAAGGGTACGATGACACTAATATCCTACCCTTCAAAGATCATCTTTTTGGTTTTTAGGTTTATGATCGCGAGGTTATCCATCACCCAGTCTGTCCCCAATAATGATGGATATGGGTTACTATCATTCATGATATCAATAACCTCGAAGTCTGTTGAACTTCTTACTCCATCGATGTCCACAAGTACATTCAAAAACCTACCAAAGGGAATAAATTTATGTTGATTGGATAGTCTTAATTGGATTGGTGACCATGATAACGCCGGTTTCCCCATCTATTTCCATGTCTACTTGGTCAAGACATTCACCTATGATCCTAAGTCAAGGATTATCTCATCCATCTCATAATCTCCAATATGCGCACTGAGCCTCATTTCTCGGCCTGTTCTCTTATGGATCTTTATATGGTGAAATGCGCTCTAATCAATGTTTGTGTTACTGTGTGGTTCATATTGGTCTAGTAAGTTCTGGAATTCCACTAAAGCATCTTCGATTTTCAGTAACTTCATACAGCTCCATAGGAACTGTGCAACATAAGTGCTTGTTTCTACTGCGGTACATGTTTTATCATACCCTGCTGGCATATCCTTCATATGCGTTGTTTCACTTCGCAATGGTATTCTTGATGTCACAGGTGCTAGTTCTTTGAAGGTATCCCGTGGTTCTGCGAAGACTTTTTTGTTTCTTTCTATATTGAAAGCAGGTGTTTTCCCAGTTGCTTTTCTAATCTAGACCCCTTCAGCAATAGTCTACTTAGCTTGACAATTCTCAGAAGTCAAATCTTCTGGTTCTTTATCTTTTCCTGTTGCAGCACCACTTCATGTCATAGCATTAACATTTGGATCTCTAGTTCTTTTCTCTAATGCGATCATCTGAACATTCGGATCTGGTGCTTCTTGTTTTATTTCTTGCATTTTTGCTTGTAGCACTGGGCATGCCTCAATAAAATGGTCAAATGATTTACAATATCTACATGTAGTACAAGCATTCGTACAGTCTCTAGATAGGTGACCTGGCTGGCCACAGTTAAGGCATATTATCTAACCTGTGCCTCTTCATTGTGTTGGGCCATTGTTTCTTCCTCTTCCTTGGAATCCACCACGGCCTTTGTATTTGCCCTGATAATACTGCACGTTATCATTGTGCTACGGTGTTTCTTCTTGAACTCTGTAAACATCATGATTCCTTTCCATCATTAGTTCATATGCTCGACAGTTGGAATCGGCATGGCCAACTGATTTTCAAAAATTTCAATACAAATTCTTGGGTGTTCGAACATATTTTTGTATCAAATAACAATTTTCTAGGAGGTGTCCTCTAGTTCGACAAATCTCACACCATGGCCCCTGCTGTTGATTTAGTGGATTCAGTGCTCCATTTTCAAGGTACTCTTGAAACAAAGGGCAACATTCCTTAGGGTTCCCTTCTCCCTTACATCTTGTACACCAGACTTCTTCTTTGGTTTCTTTTCCCTTCTTTATGTCTTGTAATTGTAGTGTTAGGTTTGCTAGCTAGTTTTGGATCTAGACCAATCCTATGCTAGTCTCTCCTATTGGTGAAGCTTCTAATTTCATCATGATTTCTAGGGATTCAGCTTGCAAAGTAACCTTCTATTGCATCAGTGGTAGTCTAATGTGTGGAAACAACATAGCTATGAACCACTCTTGGTGTTGTTGTAGTGCGATGTCAAAACCCACCAGATCTGGTGCGATGAAAGATCCCACCAGATCATATTTCATATGTGAAAAGGGAGGATAGATGGGGTTTGACCCCACAATACTTTAACATGTTACCACTAGAATACCACTGATGGTTTGGGTGGTTAATGAGACTAGATTGTTTTAAGTTTGATCAAGATCTAATCCCAAGTTGGATGTGCCATATCCATGGGACTGTTGAACCAAATTTTAATTATTTAAACTCTATTTTACACACAATTTAAATATAGAGTATAGCACGGAGTTTGATATTGTATTTTTTGTAGAGATAGTACAACATGCTTCCCAAATTAACAAATTAGACTATTGTTTGAGGCGTTTTCTTGTTTTTCCTATTAGGAAGGAAACCTGAGCACCTGAGTGGTATATATGAGATTTATGTTCATTTTTCACAATTTTTTGGGGAGAACGTAGTGGTAATGTTAAATTTTTAATTTGAGATGCATATTTATGGTTCAACCCATTTTCACATTAATAATGTGGCTGAAATTTCTTTGTACCCCCACCTAAAGTGTCTTTCCTGGGTCCTTACTCTATCTGTCTCAAACACGTTTTCACTTTAATAACGTGGCTGAAATTGCTTTTCCAGCCCACATAATCATTTTCCTAGGTGCTTTTGATTTCTATCTCAAATGCGTTTTTGTCATGTCCCAAATTTGGAATTGGGTCACAATGGCCTAATCACATTAGCCATATTCATTAGAGTTTGTAAAATTGATGTTAAGGGTCAAATAATTGCCAAGGAGGAAAATTATTAGTTTCCTAGGTTTGGGGTGGAAGCTTTTGGATTTGGAATAAGGGGGATAATAAATGATGTTTAGACATTAGAAGGGTTCAAGTATTTAATAAATAGAGTGAATAAAGAAATTCAAGAGAAAACCTAGGTGACAAATGGTTTTGGAGACATATGGAGGATGTGGGACCCACACTAGCTTGATTTTTCATAATACATGGTATCTCTCTTTTGCAAATTTGAATTAATGGGAATGTGAACACTCTTGGGTGAGTTGGTAAGTCATAAAACATTTCATTTAGCATCTTAGGTCTAATTGGGAAGTATTGGTAACCTCCATGGAAGATAAAGAGTCAAAGTGGAAGTTTGTGGACACTTGGGCTAGATTCCCTAGCCCGTATGACACCAATGATGGAGCATCTATGACAACTATGACAAATTGTAGACCTGACCTCTGAAATCTGACCAATATGACATGTCAGCCCCAAAAATAGGCTAAAGGAAGGCGAATTTGGGAGTTGGATAAGCCAAAGAGACTCAAAACCGAATTTGGGAGAAGATGGAAGGTTGGAACTAGGAGACAAGTGGCAAATGTGGAATATTTCCTAAATGGAAATCTATTGAATCTCTTGAAAGGATTTCGACCCTTAGAAGGCTAATGTTGGTTGTAAAATTTAGAAATGAAATATGAGAATGGCTTTTGATCATTTGTAGAATTTGCAATTGCATTTGTGAAGAGGGAGAGCTAGTGGATGACTAGTTTCTTGCCTTAGCCAATTTCGAGGGTGAAAGATTCCCATCCAAGTTGGCAATTGGAAAGGCCATTCAGACCTTTCATTTGGAGCTTTAATGGAGTCTTTATTTGCAGGTGTAAGATACAGGGCAGCTTATGGTTTCTTCTATTGCAGCTCACTCCTTCAACCATTTCCAGTTTTGATGGCATATTCTTGATCCTTGAGGGAGGGCGTTTTTGGTGAGCTATTGTACTCTTTGGGGGAGCTGATAATGCCCCATTTATTTTGTAATATGAATTAAATACTCTGTTCTTCATCTCCAAAAATTATCAGGTCGAAATTCCAAGTAGAAATGTATAAATCTCATTTTTAATGGAAGAACAATGCCATTTCCCCACTACCTTGTTGTGAACCAATGTATTGATGATGATTTCGAATGAATGGATGATTCTCTGATGAATTTGTGATTAATGGACTTCCATGGATGTATTTTACAAGTTTCATGTACTGTACTTGAGCATTTGAAGTATTTTTACTCAGTTTAATTGCATTGGGAGAAGAAATAGTGCCATTTCCCCAAGGGTCAAATTGGTGATTTTTGCAGTTGAATGGGAGAGGGTTGGAACAGATGTAATAATCAATTAATGGTGTACATGAGACCTTAATAAAATCCTTAATACACTCCCTACCTTGTTTCATAAATTTGAGTGGGTTTGGAGGAAATTGGGAAGCCATTTTCAGTACTTACCCCAGGGGGATTTGAACCCCAAATTACTAGTAAAATTGCATACTTGGTCCAGAAGCTTAAGAGAGTTTGCAGAGGTATTTTGGTGGCCATATGTCATCCCTGACCATCATATTCAAGTCCTAATATCATTCATACACCTTCCTTGCATATTTGAAGGCATTTGGAGTCAATTTGAGACCTAGAGACCAATACTAGTCAAAGGGAAATCACTAGTAAAGTTACCTACATTGATCAGAATTGAAAGAGGATTTGAAGAGGTATTTTAAAGGTCCAAAGGCATACCTAAAACACATATTTATGTTCTAATATCATTAATATACCTTCTCAGAATATTTGGGATCATTTGGGGCAAATTTGGGACCTAAAGATCAAAACTAGTCAAAGGTCTAACTAGGGAAAAAAAGTGAAAAATTGTCATTTTGATAAAATTCCTAACAAGGTACATTAGAGTGGTATCATAGCATGGTATTGGAACCTAATGTGGTAGAACATTAATGAAGACCAGGAGTCAAAGAAATAAGCCACCACCCTTAGAAACTGAAACTGGATGTACTTTGGTGAAAAGGAAGAAGTAGGAGAAGAAGTGCATTCATTGGTCACCATGAGTAAGGATCAGAAAGGAACCTTAAAGGAGAATGAGGAGTTTAGGAAATTACTTAAACCATCCTTTGAAGACCAGTGGAGAAAATACTTTCAAAAGTTCAAATTGTTGCTTAGTGAACTTGGAAGCAACTCGGAAAAATAATGAGCAATGGTTCTCTTTTCAAGGAAAAGGATGAAATAATTTATGTCACAAAAGAGGAACCTAATGTAATTGTGGAACATGAGGTACATGTTAATATGCAGGTTCTTGAATATGCTACACTAAAACAAGAAGAAGGACAAGCACTTGTCCTTGTTCAAAGGGATTATGAGTTGCCTCATGGAGAGAATTGCAAATCCTTGGAGGAGGCACATGATCTCACAATAGTTGGACCAACCAATTATGGAGAGGATGAATTAAATATTTCAATGGGTAAGAGTTGTAAGGATTTAAGGTTGGTTCATAATTCCTCACCCCCTACTTCTTTTTCAGCCACATCAATTGGGGATGAAAATTGGGTGAAAGGTTTTTTTCTAGTGGTGCCACATGAGGGGTATGAAACTCCTACCTCACCTTTTGATGATGACATGAATAGAGCACCTCATTATTTAGAATTGCATCAGCATATTGCTTTACCTTATAATGATACATATCCTCATGGATGTATGGATGAGACTTATTTGATTCCTTTGAAGTCTCCTTGTTTTTTCTACTCATTATTTGGTTCAGATTTTAGTGGAAATTCTTCATTCACTTCTTGGATGAAAGAATGCATGGCTGAATATTTTGATGCATATCACATTCTTTTGGATAAGCACTGTCGGACATGGGATCCTCACCTATGTCATTGAAGCAGATTTGATTGGTCACTTGAAGCTTGTATGCACTTGGAAAATGGTGGTCTACTTGCTTGGAGGTATAAGCACTTTCATGACTCTTTGATGTAGCATATCCTTGATGTACATTTTCATTATGTTGTTATGCACTTTGACGATATATATTTGGTACTCATAATGTTTGGAAGAATGCATACAAGAAAATGGGATCCATGAATCCTCTTATCTAATGGTGTGGGTTGGAGAGCACTCTTAATTGTTGGGGCGCAATACAAGCAATGGGACCCTAGAATAATTTTTGTCTCATTGGTTTCATTTTTTTGGGGGGAAGCAAGCAGTATGGGAGATGGATTCCCCACTTAATAAAGTGATTTTAATCATAGTAGTGAAGCAACAAGCATGGTGGTTCCTCTCTAAAATCTTCATGGAAACTCAAAACTCAAGGTTGGGCAATTCAATGGCAACTTCAAAGAATTATACAGAAAGCAGGTTCTTCAACACCCATGTTTGAAATTGCTTGAGGACAATCAATATTGGGAAGGGAGGATTTGACATGTCCCAAATTTGGAATTGGGTCAAAATGGCCTAATCACATTAGCCATATTCATTAGAGTTTGTAAAATTGATGTTAAGGGTCAAATAATTTCCAAGGAGGAAAATTACTAGTTTCCTAGGTTTGGGGTGGAAGCTTTTGGATTTGGAATAAGGGGGATAATAAATGATGTTTAGACATTATAAGGGTTCAAGTATTTAATAAATAGAGTGAATAAAGAAATTCAAGAGAAAACCTAGGTGACAAATGGTTTTGGAGACATATGGAGGATGTGAGACCCACACTAGCTTGATTTTTCATAATACATGGTATCTCTCTTTTGCAAATTTGAATTAATGAGAATGTGAAAACTCTTGGGTGAGTTGGTAAGTCATAACACATTTCATTTAGCATCTTAGGTCGAATTGGGAAGGATTGGTAACCTCCATGGAAGATAAAGAGTCAAAGTGGAAGTTTGTGGACACTTGGGCTAGATTCCCTAGCCCGTATGACACCAATGATGGAGCATCTATGACAACTATGACAAATTGCAGACATGACCTCTGAAATCTGACCAATATGACATGTCAGACCCAAAAATAGGCTAAAGGAAGGCGAATTTGGGAGTTGGAGAAGCCAAAGAGACTCAAAACCGAATTTGGGAGAAGATGGAAGGTTGGAACTAGGAGACAAGTGGCAAATGTGGAATATTTCCTAAATGGAAATCTATTGAATCTCTTGAAAGGATTTCGACCCTTAGAAGGCTAATGTTGCTTGTAAAATGTAGAAATGAATTATGAGAATGGCTTTTGATCATTTGTAGAATTTGCAATTGCATTTGTGAAGAGGGAGAGCTAGTGGATGACTAGTTTCTTGCCTTAGCCAATTTCGAGGGTGAAAGATTCCCATCCAAGTTGGCAATTGGAAAGGCCATTCAGACCTTTCATTTGGAGATTTAATGGAGTCTTTATTTGCAGGTGTAAGATACAGGGCAGCTTATGGTTTCTTCTATTGCAGCTCACTCCTTCAACCATTTCCAGTTTTGATGGCATATTCTTGATCCTTGAGGGAGGGCGTTTTTGGTGAGCTATTGTACTCTTTGGGGGAGCTGATAATGCCCCATTTATTTTGTAATATGAATTAAATACTCTGTTCTTCATCTCCAAAAATTATCAGGTCGAAATTCCAAGTAGAAATGTATAAATCTCATTTTTAATGGAAGAACAATGCCATTTCCCCACTACCTTGTTGTGAACCAATGTATTGATGATGATTTCGAATGAATGGATGATTCTCTGATGAATTTGTGATTAATGGACTTCCATGGATGTATTTTACAAGTTTCATGTACTGTACTTGAGCATTTGAAGTATTTTTACTCAGTTTAATTGCATTGGGAGAAGAAATAGTGCCATTTCCCCAAGGGTCGAATTGGTGATTTTTGAAGTTGAATGGGATAGGGTTGGAACAGATGTAATAATCAATTAATGGTGCAAATTATACCTTAATAACATCCTTAATACATTCCCTACCTCTTTTCATAAATTTGAGTGGGTTTGGAGGCAATTGGGAAGCCATTTTCAGTACTTACCCCAGGGGGATTTGAACCCCAAATTACTAGTAAAATTGCATACTTGGTACAGAATCTTAAGAGAGTTTGTAGAGGTATTATGGTGGCCATATGTCATCTCTGAAAATCATATTCAAGTCCTAATATCATTCATACACCTTCCTTGAATATTTGAAGGCATTTGGAGTCAATTTCAGACCTAGAGACCAATACTAGTCAAAGGGAAAACACTAGTAAAGTTACCTACATTGATCAGAATTGAAAGAGGATTTGTAGAGTTATTTTAAAGGTCCAAATGAATCCCTAAAATACATATTTATGTTCTAATATCATTCATATACCTTCTCAGAAGATTTGGGATCATTTGGGGCAAATTTGGGACCTATAGATCAAAACTAGTCAAAGGTCTAACTAGGGAAAAAAAAGTGAAAAATTGTCATTTTGATAAATTCCTAACAAGGGACATTACAGTTTTCACTTGGAATGGTTCAATCTTCATCCAAAAACGCAATCAAAGTGGAAAAATACAAGATGCACACCGCTGAATCCACAGACTACAACTTGACAGACACAGATGCAATGAAAGGAAAATATGCTTCAGTCCCTCTTGGTTTGACTTTCCAACTATAAGGAGGAGATGTAATTTTGGTTTGTGTGTTGGAATATGTCGCAATCAAAGTGGAAAAATACAAGATGCACCTCGCTGAATGAATGGACTAGAACTAGACAAGAAACAAATACAATGAAAGCACAAGATGCTAGGGCCATGCGTACATGCATTCACATATTATTTTTTATTATTTAAGGGGTTCATAATTCCTTTCATTCATACAAGGAGTCTACTCTAAACTCTTTTTATATAAAAAATGGAGTAGATATTTATGCTCAACTTAATTAAGTGGATAGACATTATTATTTCCACTTTTCTCCTGTGAAAGACTATCTAGAAAATCCCGGGGAAAGTGGAGATTCACAGTCATCGACTAAGCATGTTTTCTAAGCCTTAACAAATGTCTTAATGAAGGTAGGGTTTTAGAAAATATAGGGTTCTCCTTGTAATGAATGGTGGTGGTGCAACCTAAAAAGGGGTGCCTACACTTAACCATGACTTACACATGGCAGTTTTGGCAATCCATAGTAGTTACGGATGAAAATGTCTTGCATGGCCTCTTAGTGAAGACATATGTACGCCGGATAATAGACAGGTGTAAGGCAAGGTAGTTAATCTCAACACTAACATCTAGTCCCTATCATAACAACTCACAAATAAGTAACTGCATTTTTGTAACTACACATTTCCACACTACTCCTTATATGTAACCACATTTAGATATTTAATCAAGTGATGCACGTAGTTAATGAGTTGTTGGACCAATGTTCCTGTTGCAAGACCCATAAGCTTAGGGGATCCAATCATAATCCATAGTCGTAGCTGTAGTTTGTAGCTTGTATTCCCTCTAAGTTTTAAACCTACAATCTCAAGCTCTTGGAACCACCAAAGTACATCCGAGGTAGGAATCATATGGATCCAATAAAGTAACCTGAGAAGGGGAGGTGCAAGGTCATAAGATCGATTGTCATGGTAGATATGGGTGACTAGAACTTGGTCGTTGATGTACCAAAAGATCTATGGGATTTTTAATCCTCCACCATATTATATTCAATCAGGCATTTATGATCATTTAGATCCTTCTCTTCTCGCCACCAATTTTTATTAGAACCAAGTAATAAGGATATCGAATAATTCCAAGATATTTTTAGTGTTTTTTGCTATGGTGCGGAAGCAACAACAACAACAGATTGGTGGCAGTGGAAATGACATTAGCGGTGGTCAATTCAGTGATAAAACTTATACCAAAGTCTTTGTCTTCATCATGGGAAGAGATTATCCTTGCCTATTCTATGTCATTTATTTTTCAAGTTGCAAATATCTAGTCTAGTGGAGCTGGCAAAATTCTTTCGGCAAGTTTTTAAGATTAACCTTCTTCAAAGAAACAACAATCCGTTCGAGATCCTTCAACTTCCCTATGGACTTTGTAATGTTCTAGAGTCGAGCATAAATTTGTAACTCCCTCAACTTCAAAGGAGCCTCCAAAATGTCTATGTGTTCCAATGATAAGAAATATATATGATTCTCATCAAGGGAACCTTAGAATTTGTTAAGAAACCCTATGGTTCAATATAACATCATAACTTTAAAAACATACGACTTTAGCTCTGAATTCCAATTTACCTATGGTTAGATATTTTTCCAGAAGAATTTTTTCAGCTACAGGTATGTGTATTTTTTTACTAAACATTATAATATATATATTCTTACTATTATTATTACCCTACCGTAATATATTGAATAGACAATGTATCGATAATTGTATTTTCGAAACTTGAAAAAACCAAGGAAAATTAAACGCGTACACGATATATAACTAAGGAACACGCACATCTTTTTGTAATGGTGCATATTGCATCCATGATATGCACCTCTACAAATTTATTGTATATGACACCAAGGATTAATAAGGTTTAGGAGGTTAGAGGATGGGGGGTTGGGGCTATGGGGAGTAGGAGAGAGATAGAGAGAGGGATAGGGGTTAAGGGTAGGGGAAGCAGGAGAGAGATAGATGTTGTTAGGGCTAGAGAGAGAGAGATAAAGATGTGGGGTTAGGGGTAGGGGAATATGACGGAGATAGAGCGAAGGGGGGGGGTCTATTAGAGGTAAAGAGAGAGAGAGGGGGTGGGTTCTAGGGGTTTAGAGATAGAGAGGGGGGGGTATTAGGAGGTTATGAGTAGGGGAAGTAGGATAGAGAGAGAGAGAGGGGGGTTGTTAGGGGGTTAGAGGTAGAGAGAGGGACAGGTGTTAGTAGTAGGGGGAGTAGGAGAGAGATATAGATGGGGGGGTTAGAGGAGGTTAGATAGGAGAGAGAGAGGGGGGGAGTGTTAGGGGGTTAGGGGTAGTGGGAGTATGAGAGAGATGGAGAGAGGGGGGTTAATGGTAGGGGGTTAGAGGTAGAGAAGGGGGGGTGTTAGCAGGTTAGAGATATCTAGAGAGGTCGGCTATTAGGGAGTGATAAGTATAGAGAGGGCATTTTTAGAGAGTGAGAGGTAGAGAGAGAGGGGGAATTTACGGGTAGGCGGTTAGAGGTAGATAGGTGTTAGTGGTTTAGGGGTAGGGGGAGTAGGATAGAGATATAGAGAAGGGGGGTTAAATGAGGGTGTTAGAGGTAGAGCGGGGAGGGTGGGGAGGGGTGTTAGGGGATTAGAGGTATGTACAGAGGGGGTCTATTAGGCAGTGAAAGGTATAGAGAGCGGTTTTCTTGGGAGTGATAGGTAGAGATAGAGGGGGGGTTTATGGGTAAGGAGTTAGATGTAGAGAGGTGTTAGGGTTTATGGGTAGGGGAAGTAGGAGAGAGATGGAAAGAGGGGGGTTTTTAGGCAGTTAGAGGTATGTAGAGATGGGGGGTTGTTAGGGAGTGATAGGTATAGGGAGGGGGATATTAGAGACTGATATGTAGAGATAAAGGGGGTTTTAGGGGCTTAGGGGTATTGGTTTAGAGGTAGAGAGATGTTAGGGTTTTAGGGGTAGGGGGAGTAGGAGAGAGATAGAGAGAGCGCGTAGTGGGTTAGAGGTAGAGGGAGTGTGACATAGATAGAGAGAGGGTGGAATATATTTGGGGTATACAGAGAAGGGGGGTGTTAGGGAGTTATGGGGAGGGGGTTAGAGGTAGAGAGATAGGGGGGTTGTTAGGGGCTTAGGGTTAGGGGCTTATAGGTAGAGAGATACGGGGGATGTTAGGGGTTTAGGAGTGTGGGGATTAGGAGAGAGATGGAGAGAGTGGGGGTGTTAAAGGAAAACTACATATGGACTAAAATCTGACGTCCTTCCATCGTATTTATGATATGATGCCAATGGTTATCTAACAAAAAAAACGTCCAACAATCGTCAATGTAATTTAATCGGTTATCTGACACTTCACTTATTGTCGGATGTCTGACATTAGCATCATCGGATAACCGACCCATTTAAGCACTCAATCGTAGAATTTTTTTTATAGTTGAAGTGTTAATCATTGGATTGCCGATAAATTTTTGTTGGATTACCATTGAACATTTCTTATTTAGTCATTGGTTATCCGACGATCGTTCTCGGATAACCGACATATATTCATTGGATTATCGTTGAACATTTATTGTTTAAGTATTGGATATGTGATGACGATTTGTTGGATAACCAATGGCATAGCTTTATCGGACAATTGACTACCTAATGGTAATTCGTCAGATAGTTGATGGATCACCTCACTGGTTCGTGGACAAACGGATAATGTTGCGTCGGGTATCCGATTTTAGTTCGTCGAACAACTGATTCTTCCACTTATCGGTTTGTTGGCTAATCGATGATATGGAATTAGGTACCTGATGCGATGCCTTTGTTGGTGCATTGACTACCCAATGGGTGTTCTCCAATTATATGATGCAGCCCCCATCCTAATTCATCGCCTATCTGATGAAATTACTTTATTGTTTCATCATATAACCGATGAATTGGCATCGGATGTCTGATGAACAACACTGGATATATAAAACACAAATTTCCAAAGCGTATCTAATGGCTGTGATGTGGTTTTGGCGCTTATATGCATTGAATATCCGACGACTAACTGTCCTAAAAATATAATTGCAATTAGAGAAGATGAAGCTATTCTCATCCTAAATCTTGTTTCCCAAGTGTTATTTCTAACAGGCACATCATCTAATGCAAAGCCATGTAAAATTTCCATATTGGTCTACAAATCAACAAAATCAACTCGATTGGTTGGTTATGGATGCATTAGATATCATAGGCCTACCTATTATTTACCCAAGAATGTAGACAAATTTCTACCCAAGTTTGATTTGAACAAATTGGGACCTCTAGAATATCACATGAATAAGTTTATATAATATGTTCAATTACTTGACATAATAAATGAAGATGTGGCATGTCACTATTTTCCTAGTACTTTTGAGAATAAATATCTAAATCATATTATAACTTAGCAATTTGATCAGTTACATGTTGTAATGATTATGAAACTACATTTCTATCCAATATTGCTTATGAAAGAACTCTTGTTGCTATATTCCTACAATTCTCAAGAATAAATATGGAGCCTAAGGAGAGGATTAAATACTTTAACTAAATATTTACCACTCTAATAAATAATATTCCAACAAGTTTGATACCAATTGAGGACATGTTGATGGATTTTTATTCCACTTCTATCTATGTATTTCAATTTTCCAATATAGAGCATGCAAAGACACATTATAAATCGCTTTGAAAGAACCTAGAACAAATTTGAATGATTAAAAATCCAAATCAAGAAAATACACTATTTAAATTATAACCTTTGAGTACACCAAGTTCCGACATAAAAACCATGATTTAAATATGAAAATTCAAAAATCAGAACTAGATAACCCAATCACTGTGAAAATAACTTGTACAGTGAATTCCCAATATCCATATTTTGTAAAGAGTATTTCATATACACATTTTTTAGTCAACTTGATTGCAAAGGAATCAATTTTTTTATTATAGAATATTAGACTTTTTTCCCATTCTCCTAGGTCCTAATATGTTTCTAATCAGGTTGATATATTCTCTTCAAAATGACAAAACACCTATAATTTTAAATTTCCAAATGTGTGCCATCATTTAAAAGGCCTTGTTAGACAAATGGATAAAGATAAGAATAAAGGACTTATAGAAAACATACCTAAAATTAAGCTCCTTGAGTGACACAACATGATATATGAAATGTCCCTCTACATCCATAGACTAAGCAATGCTCACATGAACCAACCCTTGCACCACAAAAGCAACACAAACATTTTTTTTTCCTTGACTGCACTTGAAGAACAAAAACACAATCAATTGGCTCCATAGAATCAGTGTTAAAAAATAATGCTTCATTCATTCATATACAATGCACAAACTACATATGCCCATTTTATAGGATTTGTGGTTGGTTTGAGTGCACCATCGTTTTCACAACAAATTGCACAGCTAGAATAAAAAGCATTTAGTCCAACAGTAGAAGAACAAAAAGTAATTGTTGCACTAAAACAAACAAAAAGTATATATCATCAATATATAAGCATGAAAACCAAATTTAAAAACTAAAATAGTAACAGTGTGCAGATTTAAAATGGTAAAAACATCCTCAAACTAATATGGCACAAGATGTTTGAAATAGCGAAAGAAGTTCATTTTTTATGACAAGACAATGACTTTGTGGTTAGCATTAGTTGGGAGTTCTATAGAGGCAGTTTTTATAAGGTGAGCATTGAAATAGCAGGACAAATTATTCATGTATCATACTAGTGGTGCAAATGCAATATTACTCTCAATTCATGAGGATTTACTGAGTGATAGGACCCTTTGAATTCTGGCATTAGTTTCCCATTTGAATCAGCCAAAAAATAGGGGCAAATAAAAAAGTACTATGCATCAGAGAAAAATATCATAAATTCATTTTCACATCTAAATCAAAGCCAGTGGAATTTAATATAACCATTGTCCCCTCGGTTGAATCCCTTAGAAAGTGATGGATATATGATCAACGCTCCTAATATTGCTAGGTTTGGAAACTTATATAATCTTGCAACATTAGGTTGAGTTGTGGTTGTAAGTAACTTTAATTTAACTTTTCTAGGGTCACAATAAAAAATGAATCTTGTCCCAGGATCATCCCCTCAACAACCAAACTTGCACACACAATAATACATTGAACATCATATAATGTGTTAGGGTCTCAAACGTTCTCAACAAATAAATGTTCAATTGGAAAGGGATCAATTTATTCAGCAATTTTCAACGCAGTTGCAACAGCCACACCAACTAAACATGCAACCTCAACCTACCACCAACAAATTTACAATCACTAACAAAACGAACAAATTCAACATCAACAAAAAACACTATTAAAGTGTGAGAATGTCCCACATTTCCGATTGACTTCAAAATTATTTGGTGAGAATCATTTTGGCATTGGTTTGCATCACCAAAATGAAGAATTGCAACATCATATTTCATAACCCTCGAGTGAACAGTTTCATTTATAGGACATAGGTGCAAAAATACATTGATTTTCATTTGGAGGACTACTAATGCATTAGGGCTCATCTGCTAGTTAGTAGTTGTGTCATCAAGAGTCTATTTAAAAAATCATAACATCAACTTACTATTTTCTTAGCGTAGAAACTCACCACTATATCTTTTCATGTTAAAGAGGTACTCTAGTGCACCCAAGACAAATATAAATCCTTTGATTACCACAGGATACCTTCATCATTTCAATATAGAGATATAGTTTGGTTGTATATGACTAAACAATGCTTCATAGGAAAAAATCATCACAAGCTCAAAGCCATCCGCTATGGAACATCCACTATGATTCAATAGATTGGATAAAAATATTTGAAGCTAGAGAACCTTTCTTAGCTTAGCCTTCATAATGTGATCAATGTCAACCAACTCAAACTACATGAACTACCGCAACTCAAATATGATGCGTAGATTTCTCATCCAACACAAAACATTCCATATTTTCAACCTCCTTTGGAACATGACGTGATGCTAGATGCCCACACTGATAGTACCTTGCATAAAAGAAGAGTTATTTAGTTGGAATACAATGTTGTATTCCAAATGCATGTGAAATTCTAAGTCACAACACATCATAGAGCCAAGAATACCTCACATTGAAAGAATGACCAGAGAAGGTGAATTACAGTAAAAATTGTAGAGAAAAGAGAAGTAAAATTAATCATGCATTGGAACTCAGATGGAAGAAGAAATGTGTAACATTATCGATTAATAAATATAGTCCCAAAATATTTTACAATAGAAATAATTCGAATATCCTAGGAGAATTCGAGTCTCAGTCTGTCTAGCATAGGAATTGTCACCACTGGAGTGCTCCAGATGTCCCAAACTCAAATCAACTCAACCAAAACCCAGTTAACTGAAGCTACTATCAATTAATTGACGAAGGAGAATGCATTAGTAATTTATGCATGCAAATGAATAAAAAAGGGGTGCATTAGATCACAATTAGTGGTGATCAAAGCCTAAACCCCCACTAGAGTTCAGGGACTCAGGTGGATTGAACTAGAACACAGATTTAGCTCCTAAAATGTAGGGAAATGACTATGGTGGGCCTAAAATCATGCATGCAGGGAACATTAGGTGTCTAATGGGTCCTATATGACATCTACAAACCACTAGTGGGGGGGATACATAATCAACTACTAGAAAAAAGAAAATAATGATAAGTAGGACAATGATGGAGTATTAATTATCATAACACCTCCCATTAATCCAAACTTGGACATCCTCGACCCTATTTACTGAGACCAAAGGTCACCCATACAATCAAATAAATGATAAAAATAACTGTTCATGAAACTATGCAAATGGGGAAAAACCTCATCGGAAAAATACCCCCCTTCAAAGATGAATAACAGGAAATTCAAACAACCTTCACATGTGCAAATAATTTGTGAGTGAAAGACTTTGTATAAATGTAGGAAATATGCTCCTATGTAGGATACTAAATCCGGTGTTGGATCCGGATCCAAATATGGATATGCTCCTCTGATGTACCTCCCACTATTTTGGATTTGTATTAGCCAAAACAAGTCTTTTAGAAACCATCTTTGCTACTGGAGAGAATGGCTCATTGTAGTCTAAATCATGAACCTTTGAGTACCCTTTGTTAGCCAAGTGAGCATTGTACTTGGTTTTAGTTCCATCATGGCAAGTCTCTTTGAAATATTGTGGATCAGACCCCACCATCATGTAACACATCTATAAGAGAATTGTATTTGTATGACATAGTGCAAGGTTTTCATTTCGATATTGATATTTATTTCTTCTATGGTCATATGGATCCCCATATATGTTCCCAGAAGCTCCAAGGACTTTATGAGCCCATATTGGCCTTGGCCATGGATTGGGAGCAGGTGTTGGGTCTCGATCTCAATCTGCTTGAACTTCATACTCAACATAAGGATTTTGGTTCTCATCTTCAGAATATGAAACTTGATCATTAGAAGAGACATCATTATGATCTTCAACATATGCAAATGGAGTAGGCGGAGAGTATGGAAAAAATGAGAGAATTCATATTCCTTGGAGGCATGGTTTGTAACCCATTTTGCTATTAGCTTCCCAGATGATATCTCTACAATCTGAACTATGTCAGGTCCAAAAACAACTTTCTTCAGTGAACCTGTGTGTGTCATCTGATAAACAGATAACAAATTTGATGTCAGAGAAGGCACATACAAAACATATTTGAACTTTCGATGCTCCAGTTGTATTGTTCCCTTCCCTTTACTAGAGATCTATGAATTATCTCCAATGTGAATACTAGGACCATCACTGATATCTAGAGAAGAAAATGATTCTTTTGAGGAAACCACTTGGTTGGAGGCTCCAAAATCTATGAGGAAGGCTTGTTATTGTGTGAATCCATCTTTTAGTGCATGGAATCTCTCATGATCATCTGTCTCACTTCTAGAATTAGTATCCCTTATGCCTTATGGGGGGCGAAATGTTGTGATGTTAAAGAATTTTGGTCATTTGATCTATCTTCTTCTTCATGGAAGATCTCTCTATATGGTTTCCTTTCTTACAATAAGAACAGTTGGTCTTCTCAAATCCCTTTTTCTTATCCTTCTTGGAGACAGAGGCTCCTTTTGATGGATTAGGATTCTCATATGGTTTGTATTCAACTTGCTTCTTGTCCCTTCCCTTCTGCTTCCCTTTAGGATTTTCACTTTTTGACTCCCCAAACATAAGAGCTTGATTTTTGGAGGCCTTCAAGGCGCCCATATGAATCAATTTTTCTTTTTCTTCGATGAGAGATTCGATGAATACATCTAAAGAAGGAATTTTCCAGTTGGGGATTGAAAATATACCTAAATGGAAGGTAGAAAAAAATATAGAAAAATTCGGACCAAGTTTTCATAGAATGGATAGAACCAGCTGCTCATCCTTCTTCTCAATGCCACATTATTTGCATTGCATGACCAGCGATTTGAATTTAGAGAAGAATTGTTGTATGGTTTTGAAACTATTGGGTTGAAGAGAAAATAACTCATTTTCCAGAATATGGCCCCTCATCTCATCTTTTTTTCCGAAGAGAGTCTCAACCTTCAACCAAACCTCTATTGGATTCTCCAATCCATCAAGGTGGAAGATCAAATCACTAGAAATATGAATACACATGAAACCAAATGCTTCAAATCTATTTAGATACTTTTCCTTCTCAACAACTACCTAAGGTTAAACCTACTTTCCTATTGTGACCCTATACATACTCTTATTGCGCAACACCATGTGCACATCATACCTCTAATCAAGATAATTGAAGGGTGTCAAGATTCTTGGAGACAAGGGAACATTCAAATTCTCCATTGAAACTGCTGGAGCGAATACAAACTAAAAAATGATACTACTATTGCACTGAAAACCTTCAATATCCTGCAAAAAAATCTCAATTTTGGAGATAAACTACTACTGAGAACTTCTTTAGGAAAATATGCACTTTTATCTACATCCTTCACACTTGCCTAGACCTCAAAGGATTTCTCCAATGAATTCAATGCAATGGCATCAAGTTTCACTATGTAAATCCAGAGGATCTCCCAATTCCCATTCCGGCTAATCCCAACTCCAAGGATCATAACATAATCCGAGATTATGATGAGCATCCAGCATTAGGGAGCAAGAGATGTCTTTCTCTCCTTCTCCTACCTAATCATATAGCAAAAGCCTGTGTGCCATGTGTTTTTCCATGCACATATTTAATTTAATTTAATATTTTAATTTTCAATATTCTCAAACATATGTGTCTTCTTAATGTCTTTAATGTGCACCTAAATCCCTAGATCAGTGGGAGTTAGGTGTAGACAAGTTCTACTTTTCTTTTGGTTCTCATTTAGTTTACTTAACAATCTTTTAGTTAGACTTATTGCTTTCTACTTTTCTTTATTTTCCTAATATTAAGATTGAATTAAAAGATGATTCCTTTTACTAAAAGTATAATCTATTTTAAATTTCCTCTTTATAAAATAATTTAAATGAATAATAAAATTAATTAGAGTAAAAATCTTGAATAATAATAAAAAAAAAACAATTCTTTTATTAATGACCTATTTCAATTCTTTCTCAAAATAATGAGGTTAATTAAATAGGATCTTTAATAGAATGATTTAAAATAATAAAATCTATAAAATCTTTTGAATAAAAATAATTCTCTTATTATTAATATTTTTCAATGAGCATAATTAATCAAATTTAATATTGAATAAAATCAATCTCTTCAATTCTTTTTCAAGTTAATAAAATCAATTAAAATGAATAATTCAATTTAATGAAATCAATTAAAAATAAAATCTTGAATAGAATTATTCAAATTAATAAAATAGAACAAAATGAAATAAATTATTTCTTAAATCTTATGTAAAATTTTCATTTATACCATTGATTAATTTTTTTCCTCTCGTTCTTGCCTAGGTACCTCTTCGGCGGGCCCTTCTGACAGTTTCATTTCTTCCTTCTTATGGGGAGTACTGCGTAGCGACCGGGAACCGTTACCACAATCTCTCAACTATGCTCCTTGGAGACTAAGGGATGTTGAGGGATAAGTCTCTCCTTATTGCGCGCCCCTCAACTCATCGTACGTGACCAAATCATTATGGCCTTTCCCGTACGGCATATGCTTCCTCGGGTGAGCTGGAATGGCTTCACATGTTCGTAGATTGTTAATCCAGGGTCGATAGTCAATCCTCGTACCCCTATGTGTTCTTTCCATTCTTACAACCCCTCAATTTCCATTGTGGGTCAGTCGGTATATCGTCTTACCTACCACTGCACACACTCAAGCGCACATTAGTAGCGCTGCACTATATAAAATATTTACATCATGCATTCTAGTGTCTTAGTCAGTTGAGCATACAAATTATTCATCATTTATCATCATGTCTCAGTCAGTCGAGCATATACACTATTCTTCATTTTCATTTTAAAGAATTCTCAAAGTAAATTCAAATGGTTCGTGTTTTACTTAGCCGGTTCATTTCAAAACTAGTACCTCATTATTCTAGATAGTTAAGGTACCGAGGCGGGCATTACATCAACCTTGCAATCCCTAATTTTTTAAAATATCTCACAGCCTGATCGACTGTGGACTCCTGCTCAACTATGCACTTGTGAGACATTCACTGGAACTTGCTCTGCAGACTCACGGAATTACTCAGCGCTCACTAAAACAATATCGCTATGGCTTGCAGAAAAATTTGAAAGTTTTAGTAATGCTCACGAGTCCAGTCTTAGCGGTATTTATAGGCGTAGTTAGGCTTAGATGCTCAGATAAATGGCTAGATAAGCATTAATTCTCACATCCGTTGGCCAAATCCACCAAAGATTTCAGTTCTTTTCTTCATTAACTGCTTCAGAATGGCTAATTTTGCATTAAATGCTCAAGCAGTCGTCGGCAAAATCACTGTATAACGGCTACTTTTCAGCTCTAATCGCTATTTTGAGGTGTTGTGTCGAACTACGCAAATGAGTGTCACCACTCGTAGCGCAGTGAACTGCATGGTGTCATCTTATAGCTTTGCTTTCTTTACATTTCCTTTGAATTGTGTAATTGTCTTTTCAACTTTTCAACTGCACATTTCTACTTCTCTTTTCTTTTCTTTTCTCTCTCTTTTTTTATATCTGCGCAGCTTCACTTCTCGACTAGTGTTGCGCGGTAGATGCATCCTTTCCATTGAACTTCGCATATCAGAACAAAACTGTGTACAGACTCTTTTGAATTTCTAGTGCCCAATTTCAACTGTACTTGACACTTAGAAATTTCCTTCTCTTTTGATCACTGAGGGCTCTTCGACGTAGGACTATCCCTGTAGGGTTTTAGTCTACTTCCATTAACCAGTACTGGTAAGTTATCTCCGACTAACGTGGCTAACTGAGCTGTGCCACCATTAGTAACATGCATAACAATATATGGCCCTAGCCAGTGCATTTTAAATTTTCCAGGAAATTTCATGAATTTACTATCATACAAGAGGACAAGGTCATCTACCTGAAAGGACTTGTTCTTGATGTGGCGATCATGCCATGCTTTTTCTTTGTCTTTCTTCACCTGCTGGTGAAAGCCTGCAATGAAGCGATCTTCCTCCAATCCAACCAAGTGTAGAAGCATTTCTTTTATTGTCTCTTCATCTTCCATGCCTGTGAATGCTGTAATTCTCAAACTTGGAACTATGTACTCCATTGTCATCACAGCTTCCTGTCCATAGGCCAATCTGAAAGCTGTATGGCCTATCAATATTTTGCAAGTTTTTCTATGTGTACCATTCCTCTTTCCCGGTGGGTTAACAAGTCCCATGATATCAATAGCCCATTTGTCAAATTCTTGTAGTGTAACCTATGGTTTTAACAACATTTGATCTATGCGCGATGGCTTTCTAGTCCTTTGGCACACATCGCAACTTCGGCAATGTTCCTTTGAATCTTTATGGATTTTAGGCCGCCATAGCCCTGCTCTTAATATCTTCTGCGTAGTAGCTCTTCTTGCATAGTGACCTCCAGGTACACCTGAATGTGCCTCAACCAACATAAATGGCTTCTCATGCTCTAACACACATCTGCGCAACACTTCATCTGGTCCCAACTTGTATAGTTGTCTTGCGATGATAGTGAAGTCTGTTGCTATGAATATCGGTTGCTTCTTTTGCTGCATAGTGAACTCTGTGGGTGTGAATCCTGTAGTCAATAATTCTACAATATATTTTTAATACTCATCTACGATTTGTATGGAAAATAACTGTGCATCTGACAAATTGTGTTCAAGATTTGTTGGTTCTTCTCCTGACTCAATCCTTGAGAGATGGTCAGGTCCTAGGTTCAATCTTCCTGGTTTAAAAGTAATTTCAAAGTCATACTCTTGAAAGAGTAGTAACCATCTGCATATTCTCCCCCCTAACACTAGCTTATTGACCAAGTACTTCAAAGTTGAATGGTTAGTGTACATGGAGAAGTGCGCACCCAACAAATAGTGCCTGAATTTATGTAGTGCATATACCATAGCTAAAACCTCTCTTTTTATAGTTGTTTAATTCATTTCGGCTGAAGACAAGTTTCTGCTCAAAAATGTAATGGGGTTATCAATGCACGATCAATGCCCCCTTCACCTGGTTGAGTGAGCACAGTGACCAACACTATAGATGAAGCATCAACATGTACATGAAACGGCTTATCCCAATCTGGAAAAAGTAGAATAGGAACAGTTACCATTTTCTCGTTTAGTGTATCTAGTCCTTTCTTGCATTCTATGTTCCACATGAACTGCGCTTCTTTCTTTAGAAGTTTCTCCATCGGCACGGTTATCTGGGCATAACCCTTGATGAAATTTCTGTAATATCATGTATGTACCAATGTCGTAAGAAGGTGCTTTACTGAATTCGACACTCGTAAATTCACAATGACTACGATCTTCGCAGGATCAACCATCGGTCCTTGCTTGCACACAATGTGTCCTAGTAGAATTCCATAGGGTACAGAGAAAATACATTTCTTGAAATTTAAAGAGATTTGATGTTGTCTGCACTTAGCTAACATCATTATGAGGTTCTCGTAATGATTCTTGAGTAAACCAAAGACAATCCAATCATCAAAATAGAATTCTAAGAACTTATGGATAAAATCCTTGAATGCAGCCACAACAACTCTGGAAAATATACCAAGTGCATTCTTCAACCCAAATGGCATAACTGTATACTTATATGATCCCCATTGAATAGAAAATGTGGTATTATGTCTGTCTGCTTCATCAATCCTGATTTGATGGTATCCAGAAAATCCATCAGTAAAAGAATAGGCCTCATTTCCTCCAACATTATCTAATACTTCATCTGTGAATGGAGTAGGAAATGGGTCATGTAGCGAAGCATCATTGAACTTCCTTAGATCCATGAAGATTCTGATTTCTCCTTTTATCTTCTTATCCTGGATAACCATAGGGCTTATCCATTCTGATTCTTCCCCTAGCTCAATGATGCCCGCATCAAGCATCTTATCAATCTTTGCCTTCACTCTTTCCTTGTATCTGGGATTCAGTCGATAAGGCCTCTGCTTAATGGGTTTCTCTCCTGGCTTGAGAGGTATCTTCGTGACTCCCAAGTCACCCAAAATGACTTTCATTTCAGCAAAATTTGTTGGAAATAAATCTTGATACTCATGCAGAAGGTTTGTGATCTGCGCGATCATCTCATCATTCCAGTAATCTCCAATGGATGCCAACTTCGGCTCTTCGCTTGTGCCAATGTTAACTTTCCTTGTCATGAAAGGCCCACTCATATCTGGTATTTCTAATTGAGGTCCCTCTACATTGCGCGCTCCCTCTGAATCAGGTATATAGATATTGTGCGGATCCTCCTCATCTCTCTCCTCCTCCTGTTCTTCATCTGTGGAGAGGTTGTAACATTCAATGTAAGATTCTATCATTCTTTCCCATTCTGGTTGCCTATTCAAAGGTACCTATATATCTTCAAATATCTTCTCTTTGATTTCCTCTAATGCCTCATTTATACTTGGGCATTCGGCTTTGAATATCCCTTGTTTGATAATATGTAGAGCTTCGTTTATGCTTGGAGAGACATCTTCTAAATTGAAAGCTCTCTGAAAGTTCGTAGTTAAGATAGACCAATTTGTTGTTCCTCTACGAAGCTCTATGTATATGTAACAGTTCTCTGGAATATGCTCTAGTGTGTGCACAAACAGATGAACCCATTATGTCTGTGGTTTGTTTATCCATGCTTTTGAACAAATTTCTATGTGATCCCTTGGATCCGTTTGTCCATTATACCTTTCCATTGCCAGCGCGACTTTCTTTGTGAATCTGATTTGCATCATGTGCTTGCACTGTTTCGATGTGGTCAAAGTATGCTTATGCGCGTCCCACCATCTGGCAGGTGTAGTGCCCAGTACTATATCCAATGCTAGAATCCGATGTTCAGCTGAAACTGATACAATATATTCTTGAATAAATTTATAGACGTTAGTTGAGCCATCATAAGTGGGGATTGGACTTACCTCTGTTCCAATCTAGTGTACTAACTTGGTGATCTGCGCACATCGCCTGGCAGATACTTCGTGCATTCGGCTTTGCCAATTTTCCAGTCCTACGTCGAAGTCTGATACACAGGAACTGGCGCATCACCAACTAACCGTTCCATCATCCATAGGATTGATGTCGTCATCCAAATTCGCAGTCATCTTGTAGATGTGATCAAGGTCTTGTGCTCTAGATTCTTCCTGTATTGGTTCACTGTATCTTTCTCCTTGCGAAGGGTCCAAGGGTACGATGACACTAATATCCTGCCCTTCAAAAATCATCTTTTTGGTTTTTGGGGTTATAATCGCGAGGTTATCCATCACCCAGTCTATCCCCAATAATGATGGATATGGGTTACTATCATTGACGATATCAATAACCTCGAAGTCTGTTGAACTTCTTACTCCATCGACGTCCATAAGTACATTCAAAATCCTTCTAAAGGGAATAACTTTCTGTTGATTGGATAGTCTTATTTGGATTGGTGACCATGATAACGTCGATTTCCCCATCTGTTTCCATGTCTGCTTGGTCAAGACATTCACCTATGATCCTAAGTCAAGGATTATCTCATCCATCTCATAATATCCAATTTGCGCACTGAGCCTCATTTCTCAGCCTGTTCTCTTATGGATCTTCATATGGTGAACTGTGCTCTGATCAGTGTTTGTGTTACTATGTGGTTCAGATTGGTCTAGTAAGTTCTGGAATTCCACTAAAGCATCTTCGATTTTCAGTAACTTCATACAGCTCCATAGGAACTGTGCAACAGAAGTGCTTGTTTCTGCTGCGGTACATGTTTTATCATATGCTGTTGGTAGATCCTTCATATGCGTTGTTTTATTTCGCAATGGGATTCTTGATGCCACAGGTGCTGGTTCTTTGAAGGTCTCCCGTGCTTCTGCGAAGACTTTTTGTTTCTTTCTAGATTGAAAGCAGGTGCTTTTCCAGTTGCTTTTCTAATCCAGACCCCTTCAGCAATAGTCTACTTAGCTTGACAATTCTCAGAAGTCGAATCTTCTGGTTCTTTATCTTTTCCTGTTGCAGCACCACTTCATGTCATAGCATTAACATTTGGATCTCTAGTTCTTTTCTCTGATGCGATCATATGAACATTTGGATTTGGTGCTTATTGTTTTATTTCTTGCATTTTTGCTTGTAGCACTGGGCATGCCTCAATAAAATGGTCAAATGATTTACAATATCTACATGTAGTACAAGCATTGGTACAGTCTCTAGATAGGTGACCTGGCTGGCCACAGTTATAGCATATTATCTGACGTCTGCATCTTCATTGTGTTGGGCCAGTGTTTCTTCCTCTTCCTCGGAATCCACCATGACCTCTGTATGCGCCCTAATAATACTACACATTATCATTGTGCTACGCTGTTTCTTCTTGAACTCTGTAAACATCATGCTTCCTTTCTATCATTAGTCCATATGCTCGACAGTTGGAATCGGCATGGCCAATTGATTTACATAAATTTCAATACAAATTCTTGGGTGTTCGAACATATTTCTGTATCAAATAACAATATTCGAGGAGGTGTCCTCTAGTTCGACAAATCTCACACCATGGCCCTTGCTGTTGATTTAGTGGATTCGGTGCTCCATTTTCAAGGTACTCTTGAAACAGAGGGCAGCATTCCTTACGGTTCCCTTCTCCCTTGCATCTTGTACACCAGACTTCTTCTCCGGTTTCTTTTCCCTTCTTTATGTCTTGTAATTGTAGCGTTAGGTTTGCTAGCTAGTTTTGGATCTGGACCATTCCTGTGCTAGTCTCTCCTATTGGTGAAGCTTCTAATTTCATCACGATTTCTAGGGCTTCTACTTGCAAAGAAACCTTCTATTGCATCAATGGTAGTCTAATGTGTGGAAACAACGTAGCTATGAACCACTCTTGGTGTTGTTGTAGTGCGATGTCAAAACCCACCAGATCTGGTGCGATGAAAAATCCCACCAGATCATATTTCATATGTGAAAAGGGAGGATAGATGGGGTTTTGCCCCACAATACTTTAACTTGTTACCACTAGAACACCACTAATGGTTTGGGTGGTTAATGGGAATATATTGTTTTAATTTTGATCAAGATCCAATCCCAACTTGGATGTGCCATATCCACGGGACTATTGAACCAAATTTGAATTATTTAAACTCTATTTTATACACAATTTAGATATATAGTATAGCACGGAGGTTGAGATTGTATTTTTTGTAGAGATAGTACAACATGTTTCCCAAATTAACAAAACAGACTATTGGTAGAGGCATTTTCTTGTTTTGCCTGCTAGGAAGGAAACCTGAGCACCTGAGTGGAATATATGAGATTTATGTTCATTTTTCACAATTGTTTGGGGAGAACGTAGTGGTAGAGTTAAATTTTTCATTTAAGATGCATATTTATGGTTCAACCCATTTTCACATTAATAATGTGGCTGAAATTGCATTGTACCCCCACCTAAAGTGTCTTTCCTGGGTCCTTACTCTATCTGTCTCAAACACGTTTTCATTTTAATAACATGGCTGAAATTGCTTTTCCGGCCCACCTAAATCATTTTCCAGGGTGCTTTTGCTTTCTATCTCAAATGCATTTTCACTTGGAATGGTTCAATCTTCATCCAAAAATGCAATCAAAGTGGAAAAATACAAGATGCACACCGCCGTGTCCACAGACTACAACTTGATAGACACAGATGCAATGAAAGGAAAATATGCTTCAGTCCCTCTTGGTTTCACTTTCCAACTATAAGGAGGAGATGTAATTTTGGTTTGCGTGTTGGCATATGTCGCAATCAAAGTGGAAAAATACAAGATGGACCCCGCCAAATGCATGGACTAGAACTAGACAAGAAACAAATACAATGAAAGCACAAGATGCTAGGGCCATGCGTACATGCATTCACATATTATTTTTTATTATTTAAGGGGTTCATAATTCCTTTCATTCATACAAGGGGGCTACTCTAAACTATTTTTATATAAAAACTGGAGTAGATATTTATGCTCAACTTAATTAAGTTGATAGACATTATTATCTCCACTTTTCTCCTATGAAAGACGATCTAGAGAATCCCAGGGAAAGTGGAGATTCATAGTCATCGACTAAGCATGTTTACTAAGCCTTAACAAATGTCTTAATGAAGGTAGGGTTTTAGCAAATCTAGGGTTATCCTTGTAACGAATGGTAGTGGTGAAACCTAAAAAAGGGTGCCTGCACTTAACCACGACTTACACATGGCAATTTTGGCAATCCATCATAGTTACGGGTGAAACTGTCTTGCATGGCCTCTTAGTGAAGACATATGTATGCCGGATAATAGACAGGTGTAAGGCAAGGTAATTTATCTCAACACTAACATGTAGTCCCTATCGTAACAACTCACAAATCAGTAACTCCACGTTGCCACACTACTCCTTATATGTAACCACATTTATATATATAATCAAGTGATGCACGTAGTTAATGAGTCGTTGGACCAGTGTTCCTGTTGCAAGACCCATAAGCTTAGGGGATCCAATCATAATCCACAATCATAATCTCACGCTCTTGGAACCACCAAAGTACATCCGAAGTAGGAATCATATGGATCCAATAAAGTAACCTAAGAAGGGGAGGTGCAAGGTCATAAGATCGATTGTCATGGCAGATATGTGTGACTAGAACTTGGTCGTTGATGTACCGAAATCTCTATGGGATTTTTAATCCTCCACCATATATTCAATCAGGAATTTACGATCATTTAGATCCTTCTCTTCTCGCTACCAATTTTTATTAGAACCAAGTACTAATCGAATAATTCCAAGATATTTTTCGGGTTTTTTGCTATGGTGCGGAAGCAACAACAACAACAGATTGGTGGCGGTGGAAACGACATTGGTGGTGGTCAATTCAATGACAAAACTTATACCAAATTATTTGTCTTCACCATGGGAAGAGATTATCCTTGCCTATTCTATGTCATTTATTTTTCAAGTTGCAAATATCTAGTCTAGTGGAGCTAGCAAAATTCTTTCGGCAAGTTTTTAAGATTAACCTTCTTCAAAGAAACAACAATCCGTTCGAGATCCTTCAACTTCCATATGGACTTTGTAATGTTCTAGAGTCGAGCATAAATTTGTAACTCTCTCAACTTCAAAGGAGCCTCCAAAATGTCTATGTGTTCCAATGATAAGAAAGATATATGATTCTCATCAAGGGAACCTTAGAATTTGTTAAGAAACCCTATGGTTCAATATAACATCATAACTTTAAAAACATACGACTTTAGCTCTGAATTCCAATTTACCTACGGTTAGATAGTTTTCCAGAAGAATTTTGTCAGCTACAGGTATGTGTATTTTTTTACTAAACATTATAATATATATATTCTTACTATTATTATTACCCTACCGTAATTTATTGAATAGACAATGTATCGATAATTGTATATTCGAAACTTGAAAAAACCGAGGAAAATTAAATGCATACATGATATATAACTAAGGAACACGCACATCATTTTGTAATGGTGCATATTGCGCGCATGATATGCACCTCTACAACTTTATTGTATATGACACCAAGGATTAATAAGGTTTAGGAGGTTAGAGGATGGGGGGTTAGGGCTATGGGGAGTAGGAGAGAGATAGAGAGAGGGATAGGGGTTAGGGGTAGGGGAAGCAGGAGAGAGATAGATGTTGTTAGGGGTAGAGAGAGAGAGATAAAGATGTGGGGTTAGGGGTAGGGGAATATGACAGAGATAGAGCGAAGGGGGGGGGTCTATTAGAGGTAAAGAGAGAGAGAGAGGGGGTGGGTTTTAGGGGGTTAGAGATAGAGAGGGGGGGTGTTAGAAGGTTATGAGTAGGGGCAATAGGATAGAGATAGAGAGAGGAGGGTTGTTAGGGGGTTAGAGGTAGAGAGAGGGACAGGTGTTAGGAGTAGGGGGAGTAGGAGAGAGATACAGATGGGGGGGGTTAGAGGAGGTTAGAGGTAGAGAGAGAGGGGGGGAGTGTTAGGGGGTTAGGGGTAGAGGGAGTATGAGAGATATGGTGAGAGGGGGGTTAATGGTAGGGGGTTAGAGGTAGAGAAGCGGGGGTGTTAGCGGGTTAGAGATATCTAGAGAGGTCGGCTATTAGGGAGTGATAAGTATAGAGAACGCATTTTTAGAGAGTGAGAGGTAGAGAGAGAGGGGGGATTTAGGGGTAGGGGGTTAGAGGTAGATAGGTGTTAGTGGTTTAGGGGTAGGGGGAGTAGGATAGAGATATAGAGAAGGGGGGTTAAATGTAGGGTGTTAGAGGTAGAGCGGGGAGGGTGGGGAGGGGTGTTAGGGGATTAGAGGTATGTACAGAGGGGGTCTATTAGGGAGTGAAAGGTATAGAGATGGTATTTCTTGGGAGTGATAGGTAGAGATAGAGGGGGGGTTTATGGGTAAGGAGTTAGATGTAGAGAGGTGTTAGGGTTTATGGGGAGGGGAAGTAGGAGAGAGATGGAAAGAGGGGGGTTTTTAGGGAGTTAGAGGTATGTAGAGATGGGGGGTTGTTAGGGAGTGAGAGGTATAGGGAGGGGGATATTAGAGACTGATATGTAGAGATAAGGGGGTTTTAGGGGCTTAGGGATATGGGTTTAGAGGTAGAGAGATGTTAGGGTTTTAGGGGTAGGGGGAGTAGGAGAGAGATAGAGAGAGCGCATAGTGGGTTAGAGGTAGAGGGAGTGTGACATAGATAGAGAGAGGGTGGAATTTATTTGGGGTATACATAGAAGGGGGGTGTTAGGGAGTTATGGGGAGGGGGTTAGAGGTAGAGAGATAGGGGGGTTGTTAGGGGCTTAGGGTTAGTGGCTTATAGGTAGAGAGATATGAGGGATGTTAGGGGTTTAGGAGTGTGGGGAGTAGGAGAGAGATGGAGAGAGTGGGGGTGTTAAAGGAAAACTACATATGGACTAAAATCTGATGTCCTTTCATCATATTTATGATATGATGCCAATGGTTATCTAACAAAAAAAACGTCCAACAATCGTCAATGTAATTTAATCGGTTATCTGACACTTTACTTATTGTCAAATGTCTGACATTAGAATCATCGGATAACTGACCCATTTAAGCACTCAATCGTAGAATTTTTTTTATAGTTGAAGTGTAAATCATTGGATTGCCGATAAAGTTCTGTTGGATTGCCATTGAACATTTCTTATTTAGTTGTTGGTTATCCGACGATTGTTCTCGGATAACCGACATATATTCATTGGATTATCATTGAACATTTATTGTTTAAACATTGGATATGTGATGATGATTTGTTGGATAACCGATGGCATAACTTTATCGGACCATCGACTACCTAATGGTAGTTCATCAGATAGTTGATGCATCCCCTCACTGGTTCGTCGACAAACTGATAATGTTGCGTCGAGTATCCGATTTCAGTTCGTCTAACAACTAATTCTTCCACTTATCGGTTTGTTGGCTAATCGATGATATAGCATTAGGTACCTAATGCCATGCCTTTGTTGGTGTATTGACTACCCGATGGGTGTTCTCCAGTTATATGATGCCACCCCCATCCTAATTCATCGCCTATCTGATGAAATTACTTGATTGTTTCATCAAATAACCGATGAATTACATCGGATATCCGATGAACAACACTGGATATATAAAACACATATTTCCAAAGCGTATCTAATGGATGTGATGTGGTTTTGGTGCTTATATGCATTGAATATCCGACGACTAACTGTGCTAAAAAAATAATTGCAATTAGAGAAGATGAAGCTATTCTCATCCTAAATCTTGTTTCCCAAGTGTTATTTCTAACAGGCACATCATCTAATGCAAAGCCATGTAAAATTTCCATATTGGTCTACAAATCAACAAAATCAACTCGATTGGTTGGTTATGGATGCATTAGATATCATAGGCCTACCTATTATTTACCCAAGAATGTAGACAAATTGCTACCCAAGTTTGATTTGAACAAATTGGGACCTCCAGAATATCACATGAATAATTTTGTATAATCTATTCAATTACTTGACATAATAAATGAAGATGTGGCATGTCACTATTTTCCTAGTACTTTTGAGAATATATATCTTAATCATATTATAACTTAGCAATTGTATCAGTTACATGTTGTAATGATTATGAAACTACATTTCTATCCAATATTGCTGATGAAAGAACTCTTGTTGCTATATTCCTACAATTCTCAAGAATGAATATGGAGCCTAAGGAGAGCATTAAATACTTTAACTACATATTTACCACTCTAATAAATAATATTCCAACAAGTTTGATACCAATTGAGGACATGTTGATGGATTTTTATTCCACTTCTATCTATGTATTTCAATTTTCCAATATAGAGCATGCAAAGACACATTATAAATCACTTTTGAAGAACCTGGAACAAATTTGAATGATTAAAATGCCAAATCAAGAAAATATACTATTTAAATTATAAACTTTGAGTACACCAAGTTCCAATATAAAAACCATGATTTAAATATGAAAATTCAAAAATCAGAACTAGATAACCCAATCACTATGAAAATAACCTGTACAGTGAATCCCCAATATCCATATTTTGTAAAGAGTATTTCATATACACATTTTTTAGTCAACATTATTGCAAAGGAATCAATTTTTTTATTATAGAATATTAGACTATTTTCCCATTTTCCCAGGTCCCAATATGTTTCTAATCAGGTTGATCTATTCTCTTCAAAATGACAAAACACTTATAATTTTAAATTTCCAAATGTGTGCCATCATTTAAAAGGCCTTGTTAGACAAATGGATAAAGATAGGAATAAAGGACTTATAGAAAGCATACCTAAAAGTAAGCTCCTTGAGTGACACAACATGATATATGAAATGTCCATCTACATCCATAGACTAAGCAATGCTCACATGAACCAACCCTTGCACCACAAAAGCAACACAAACATTTTTGTTTCCTTGACTGCACTTGAAGAACAGAAACACCATCAATTGGCTCCATAGAATCAGTGTTAAAAAATATTGCTTCATTCATTCATATACAATGCACAAACTACATATTCCCATTTTATAGGATTTGTGGTTGGTTTGAGTGCACCATCGTTTTCACAACAAATTGCACAGCTAGAATAAAAAGCATTTAGTCCAACAGTAGAAGAACAAAAAGTAATTGTTGCACTAAAACAAAGAAAAAGTATATATCATCAATATATAAGCATGAAAACCAAATTTAAAAACTAAAATAGTAATAGTGTGCAGATTTAAAATGGTAAAAACATCCTCAAACTAATATGACACAAGATGTTTGAAATAGCGAAAGAAGTTCATTTTTTACGACAAGACAATGACTTTGTGGTTAGCATTAGTTGGGAGTTCTATAGAGGCATTTTTTATAAGGTGGGCATTGAAATAGCAGGACAAATTATTCATGTATCATACTAGTGGTGCAACTACAATATTACTCTCAATTCATGAGGATTTACTGAGTGATAGGACCCTTTGAATTCTGGCATTAGTTTCCCATTTGAATCAACCAAAAAATAGGGGCAAATAAAAAAGTAATATGCATCAGAGAAAAATATCAGAAATTCATTTTCACATCTAAATCAAAGCCAATGGAATTTAATATAACCATCGTCCCCTCGATTGAATCCCTTAGAAAGTGATGGATATATGATCAACGCTCCTAATATTGCTAGTTTTGGAAACTTATATAATCTTGCAACATTAGGTTGAGTTGTGGTTGTAAGT
This sequence comes from Larix kaempferi, assembly GCA_027924585.1. NCBI lineage: Eukaryota > Viridiplantae > Streptophyta > Pinopsida > Pinales > Pinaceae > Larix > Larix kaempferi. Next base: position 3,860,620 of record BSBM01000922.1, read on the forward strand.
AACTTTAATTTAAATTTTCTAGGGTCATAATAAAAAATGAATCTTGTCCCAGGTTCATCCCCTCAACAACCAAACTTGCACACACAACAATACATTGAACATCATATAATGTGTTAGGGTCTCAAACATTCTCAACAAATAAATGTTCAATTTGAAAGGGATCAATTTATTCAACAATATTCAACGCAGTTGGAACAGCCACACCAACTAAACATGCAACCTCAACCTACCACCAACAAATTTACAATCACTAACAAAATGAACAAATTCAACATCAACAAAAAACACTATTAAAGTGTGAGGATGTCCCACATTTCCATTTGACTTCAAAATTATTTGGTGAGAATCATTTTGGCATTGGTTTGCATCACCAAAATGAAGAATTGCAACATCATATTTCATAAGCCTTGAGTGAACAGTTTCATTTATAGGACATAGGTGCACAAATACATTGATTTCCATTTGGAGGACTACTAATGCATTAGGGCTCATCTGCTAGTTAGTAGTTGTGTCATCAACAGTCTATTTAAAAAATCATAACATCAACTTGCTATTTTCTTAGCGTAGAAACTCACCACTGTATGTTTTCATGTTAAAGAGGTACTCTAGTGCACCCAAGACAAATATAAATCCTTTGATTACCACAGGACACCTTCATCATTTCAATTTAGAGATATAGTTTGTTTGTATATGACTAAACAATGCTTCATAGGAAAAAATCATCACAAGCTCAAATCCATCCGCTATGGAACATTCACTATGATCTAATAGATTGGATAAAAATATTTGAAGCTAGAGAACCTTTCTTAGCTTGGCCTTCATAATGTGATCAATGTCAACCAACTCAAACTATATGAACTACCGCAACTCAAATATGATGCGTAGATTTCTCATCCAACACAAAACATTCCATATTTTCAACCTCCTTTGGAACATGACATGATGCTAGATGCCCACTCTGATAGTACCTTGCATAAAAAAAGAGTTATTTAGTTGGAATACAATGTTGTATTCCAAATGCATGTGAAATTCTAAGTCACAACACATCATAGAGCCAAGAATACCTCACAATGAAAGAATGACCAGAGAAAGTGAATTACAGTAAAAATTGTAGAGAAAAGAGAAGTAAAATTAATCATGCATTGGAACTCAGATGGAAGAAGAAATGTGTAACATTATCGATTAATAAATATAGTCCCAAAATATTTTACAATAGAAATAATCCGAATATCCTAGGAGAATTCAAGTCTCAGTCTGTCTAGCATAGGAATTGTCACCATTGGAGTGCTCCAGAAGTCCCAGACTCAAATCAACTCAACCAAAACCCAGTTAACTGAAGCTACTATTAGTTAATTGACCAAGGAGAACGCATTAGTAATTTCTGCATGCAAATGAATAAAAAAGGGGTGCATTAGATCACAGGTAGTGGTGATCGAAGCCCAAACCCCCACTAGAGTTTAGGGACACAGGTGGATTGAACTAGAACACAGAGTTAGCTCCTAAAATGTAGGGAAATGACTATGGTGGGCCTAAAATCATGCATGCAGGGCACACTAGGTGTCTAATGGGTCCTATATGACATCTTCAAACCAATAGGGGGGGGAATACATAATCAACTACTAGAAAAAAGAAAATAATGATAAGTAGTACAATGATGGAGTATTAATTATCATAACACCTCCCATTAATCCAAACTTGGACATCCTCGACCCTAGTTACTGAGACCAAAGTTCACCCATACAATCAAATAAATGATAAAATATTTTTTCATGAAACTTTGCAAATGGGGAAAAACCTCATCGGAAAAATACCCCCGTTCAAAGATGAATAACAGGAAATTCAAACAACCTTCACACGTGCAAATAATTTGTCAGTGAAAGACTTTGTAAAAATGTAGGAAATATGCTCCTATGTAGGATACTAATTCAGGTGTTGGATCCGGATCCAAATATGGATAAGCTCCTCTGATGTACCTCCCACTATTTTGGATTTGTATTAGCCAAAACAAGTCTTTTAGAAACCATCTTTGCTACTGGAGCAAATGGCTCATTGTAGTCGAAATCATGAACCTTTGAGTACCCTTTGTTAGCGAAGCGAGCGTTGTACTTGGTTTTACTTCCATCATGGAAAGTCTCTTTGAAATATTGTGGATCAGACCCCACCATCATGTAACACATCTCTAAGAGAATTGTATTTGTATAAAATAGTGCAAGGTTTTCATATCGATACTGGTATTTAGTTCTTATATGGTCATATGGATCCCCATATATGTTCCCAGTAGCTCCAAGGACTTTATGAGCCCATATTGGCCTTGGCCATGGATTGGGAGCAGGGGTTGGGTCTAGATCTCGATTTGCTTGAACTTCATACTCAACATAAGGATTTTGGCTCTCATCTTCAGAATATGAAACTCGATCATTAGAAAACACATCATTATGATCTTCAACATATGCAAATGGAGTAGGCGGAGAGTATGAAAAAATGAGAGAATTCATATTCCTTGGAGGCATGATTTGTAACCCCTTTTGCTATTAGCTTCCCAGATGATATCTCTACAATCTGAACTATGTCAGGTCCAAAAATAACTTTCTTCAGTGAACCTGTGTGTATCATCTGATAAACAGATAAAAAATTTGATGTGAGAGAAGGCACATACAAAACATATTTGAACTTTCCATGCTCGAGTTGTATTATTCCCTTCCCTTCAATAAAGATCTATGAATTATCTCCCATGTGAATACTAGGACCATCATTGATATCTATAGAAGAAAATGATTCTTTGGAGGAAACCACTTGGTTGGAGGCTCCAAAATCTATGAGGAAGCCTTGTTATTGTGTGAATCCAACTTTTAGTGCATGGAATCTCTCATGATCATCTATCTCACTTCTAGAATCAGTCTGCCTTGTGCCTTATGGGGGAGGAAATGTTGTGATGTTAAAGAATTTTGGTCATTTGATCTATCTTCTTCTTCGTGCAAGATCTCTCTATATGGTTTTCTTTCTTACAATAAGAACACTTGGTCTTCTCAAATCCCTTTTTCTTATCCTTCTTGGAGCCAGAGGCTCCTTTTGATGGATTAGGATTCTCATATGGTTTGTATTCAACTTGCTTCTTGTCCCTTCCTTTCTGCTTCCCTTTAGCATTTGCACTTTTTGACTCCCTAAACATAAGAGCCTTATTTTTGGAGGCCTTCAAGGCACCCATATGAATCAATTTTTCTTGTTCTTCAATGAGAGATTCGATGAATGCATCTAAAGAAGGAATTTTCCAGTTGGGGATTGAAAATATCCCTAAATGGAAGGTAGAAAAAAATATAGAAAAATTCGGACCAAGTTTTCATAGAATGGATAGAACCAACTGCTCATCCCTCTTCTCAATGCCACATTATTTGCATTGCATGACCAAGGAATTGAATTTAGAGAAGAATTGTTGTATGGTTTTGAAACTGTTGGGTTGAAGAGAAAATAACTCATTCTCCAGAATATGGCCCCTCATCTCATCTTTTTTTCCAAAGAGAGTCTCAAGCTTCAACCAAACCTCTATTGGATTCTCCAATCCATCAAGGAGGAAGATCAAATCACTGGAAATATGAATACACATGAAACGAAATGCTTCATCTAATCTATTTAGATACTTTTCCTTCTCAACAACTACCTAAGGTTAAACCTACTTCCCCATTGTGACCCTATACATACTCTTATTGTACAACACCATCTGCACATCATACCTCTAATCAAGATAATTGAAGCGTGTCATGATTCTTGGAGACAAGGGAACATTCAAATTCTCCATTGAAACTGCTGGAGTGAATACAATCTAAAAAATGCTACTACTATTGCACTGAAAACCTTCAATATCCTGCAAAAAAATCTCAATTTTGGAGATAAACTACTATCGAGAACTTTTATATAGATCCTTCACACTTGGCTAGACCTCAAAGGATTTCTCCAATGAATTCAATGCAATAGCATCAAGATTCGCTATGTAAATCTAGAGGCTTCTGGTGCACTACTGAAAGTAGATGCTCAACCTATGCTCTTAGAGATCTAATACCATGTGAAATTCTAAGTCAAAACAGATCATAGAGATGAGAATACATCACAATGAAATAATGAGTAGAGAAGGTGAATTACAACGAAAATTGCAGAGAAAAGAGTAGTAAAATTAATCATGCATTGGAACTCAGATGGAAACAGAAATGTGCAACATTATCCATTAATTATTATAGTCCACAAATATGTTACAATAGAGAGAATTTGAATATACTAGGAGAATTGGAGTCTCAGTCTATCTAGCATAGGAATTGTCACCACTGGAGTGCTCAGGAAGTCCCAAACTCAACTCAACTCAACCAAAAATCAATTAATTGAAGCTATTGTTAGTTAACTGACCAAGGAGGGTGCATTCATGAGTTTTGCATGCAAATCAATTAGAAAAGGGAGCATTAGATCACAATCAGTGGTGATTGGATCTCAAACCCCCACTAGAGTTCAGGTACTCAAGTGGACTGAACTAGAACATAGAGTTAGCTACTAAAATGTAGGGAACTTACTCCAGTGGGCCTAAAATCATGCATGCAAAGTGATTTGGGTGGATAATGGGTCCTATATGACATATGAAAACCACTAGGGGGTAAAATACATCATCAACTACTAGGAAAAAGGAAAATAATGTTGAGTAGGACAAGGATGGAGTATTAATTATCCTTACACTACAACCGAATAGATCCCACATCAATATCTGGTTCATGATTTTCCTCAATTAGCGATGAAAGTGGTGACACTTCAAATAAAAAAAAGAGGAATTGATACAAAAAAATCATTTCCTAAATCAGTGGAACCAAATCTCTATCAAATCACAGTCTTCTATAGCATACCAACAAAAGAGATTCGAACATCCAAATATACAACAAATGGTCCTATAGAGTGGGATATGTAGAGAATAATTGTAGTACACTTTCTACAACAAGTACCTATAGTAGAGGATCTATAGAAAAAATTGTAGTGTAAGATCCACAACAAAACCTGTAGTGTAGGATTTTCAACAAAATCTATAGCATAGGGTCCATGTCACTAGATCTACAACACTTCAAATGAACTCATTACTCCAAAGGTAGTTACAAATACACATTTCACCTACTTATTATTTAAAAAAGCAATGAAATGTTAAGAAATGAAAGTCAAAAGTATGTCGTGCCTAAATTAGGTCCTAAACATCAAAAGAATCAATGCACAACAAAAAGATAGGAAGAAAGATAAATGGATCTTGAAGATGCTACGCTTCAGTACCTAGTCTCTATATGGTCATCATAGTTTCTTGTAATTTTAGTTTCTCCACCTCTTGTGTATGATTAATAACGTCCTAATGTTCTAACAAAGGAATAACCCTCTATTTGAATATTCAACTTGTTATCACACCATAGTAGCTGGGCTACTATTCTTGCTGAGCAGATATCTACACTTTTCATAGCTTTGCTTTTACAGAGATCATCTATGATGAGCATATTTATTTGAGATCACTTACAGATCAGAGTATTATATATCAGACATTGAGTAGACCTTGTGGCAAGGATGAGACTTCAGAGATTAGATTTGATGACCGACGTGACCTTTTGTTCCATACAATTCTAGTTCAGTGCCCAATTGTATTGTTGCAGCAGTGTTTCAGTGGTTCTTTATGATGACCATTTGTGATATACAATGTCGTGACCATTAGACTTGTGATGTTATCATTGGATTATTATCTTGTTGTTTTAGTCATCTTCATAGAATTAACTTGGTATATAACTCATGATGTGGGAGTACTAATTAAATAATGAAATGAAATATCTTGGACGGATTTATAAATATAAAATTGGATGTATTACTTGCACTCTAAGGTTTTCTGACAATATTTAGTGGTTTCATCACCCTCTTGTGAGAATGGACATGGTCTTTCTTGACATCTTTGTCTTCTACCCTAGGCACCAAATTCACTTAACTCCATCCATCCATGACCTTCCTTTTATTGGATTTCACCTTAAATTTCCTTCTTGGCTGCTTGATATGGAGGACTTCACCATTTCTACCTCTATGTTGGATCACATCCACGTTTGGTTTGTGTCTTGGCTCTGAGTTGGATTTTATGCCTAGATCATTCTGGTTGGTTGTCCCAATGTTTGGCTTTGTACAAAATTCCCTCTAGTCACATGAGTTGTTGTTGGCTAAAACTTAAAGCACATGTACTACTCTTATAAAATCCTGTGAACTTAAAATTCTAGAATGTGTTGTAAGGTTTGTCATTACACCAAAACCTACAAATGTTGATGAACATTTGAAACCAAGCACAAGTCCAAGGATCCTAGTGTGGGAGATCAGTCCACATTATATTCCCATAGGTGCGGTGGTTATAACCAATACTCCAACACCCACCCTCCAGTGTAGCTTGGGGGAATTGAACCTGGGACCTCAGTTTTGATACCATGTAAGGTTTGCCATTACACCAAAACCTGCAGATGTTGATGAACATTTGAAACCAACACAAGTACAAGGATCCCAGTGTGGGAGATCATTCCACATTATATTCACAGAGGTGCGGCGGTTATAATCGATACTCCAACATGTGTTTCTCAACACACGATGAATAAAGGATAAAGCAATTAAATGATAAAAGTACCCCTCGAAGGGTCCAAAAAGGTCTAAAAGCAATGGTTAAATAAATGCTATCTCTAAAGATTGTTGACCTCATAAATGTAAATATATCCTGGATGTAAGATGCAATTAGTTGTGATTTTAAGTGCATGCAAAATCCCAGAAGGGTCATATCGGACGAACGGGCCATGGAAATTAAATGAATGATCCTAATGAACTTGGATCAACTTGATGTAGACATGATGCCTAAGTTGAATAAGCACTCTCTAAACAACTTATCCATTTGTGAGGCACTACCCTTCCCTTTGTTATTTTGTCCAGCACAGAGTGTAGCTCCCCCTCTCTCTGTCCAAAGTGTCACATAGTTGAGTTGGTCAAGTCATCCCTTTTGCCTAAGATTTGTCCTTAGCCTTCATCCTTTGCTAGCAGTTAGGCCATGTCCATTGGATGAGTATGTATTTAAAGTTTTTGTGCAAGTAAACTATAAACAATGTTGAAATATATATGTATTAACTGCCACTGAATGATGTTTATACTTTAAGTTAAGCCGTGAATATGATTGAATGAACATGTCTTAGTCTTTTGTTATAATCTAGTCTTTGGTTGTATCTTGACCTAAATCAAACATAGTTTGACCATGGTCATTCTTGGGATCTGTGATGAGATGGACCACTTATGCTTATGGATGATGATCTATGGTCCCACATACACCTATTGATGATTCCATATGTTTGACATATGCTTCAAATGATGATTGATGCACTTGGTCTGTTTTATTATTATTTCGAGATCATCATATTTTACACTGTCCAGGTATGGTGGGAAATACTGATGACCCCATAGGTTATCATGAGGTGTATGATTACTCATATATAGTGGATTTGGGTCTTCTGGATCCATTGAGAAACTTATTTTTTAGTTCTTGGCACTTTTGGGCATGATAGTTGTAGTTATCCACCTGTTGACTAGTATGGGCATGTTGATCCAGCCTATCCAACAGGAGCATTGGAGGCAATTCTTCGCCTAGGGCTCTACAGGGGAATAGGGTGGTCCAGCCACTTGATATTACCATTATATCCCCTTCCAGACATGATGGCACCTTCAATTTGACAGCGCAAGCACCCTAGAGGCATTTCTAGGCACTTTTAGGGTTTTCAGGAGGATAAAAGAATGGAATAAAAAGGTCACTGAGGAATTCGATTTGGGTAATTGAGGCAAAGTTTTGGAACTTGGCCTTCTCTGAGGTAATCTATGGTGAACCCCCTTTCTTCTAGATCAGTTTGCACAAGTCAGTGGGGTCCACAGTCGCCACATGAGATCTTTTACTGCGTGTCTCTCTCAGATTTTGGGGACATGATTTGATCATTTGTGTTATTTGGACATTCCATAGACTTATATTTGTTGATGTATATGTAACTTTGGAATGTATTTCACATATATGTATATTGTATTCCTATAGAGATGTTATTATTCCTCTATATGGAAGTGTCTTAATTTATATTGTAAGTGTCGTAACTTATACTTGATGGGTTATTAGACAACCTTGTTGGGGTCGGCCCTGTATAAGTCATGTGGGTTGAAGGGTTATTAGGCCACCCTATTGGGGTTTGTCCATGTGGGTCAAAGGGTTATTAGAACACCCTATTGGGTGTCGGCCCAGTTAGCATTATGTTAAGTGGTTAAGTTGAGGCCGACCTAGTTGAGTAAAGGTCAAGTCAAGTTAGTGTATAGATAGAGAGTGTGTCTCTCTCATTTTACACATTCTATTCTCTCTCACACTCTCGGGAGAGTGGCATACTTGTGGATGAGGAGAAGCTGCTTCTAGGAGATGTCTATCTCTTATGCTTGGGTTGTATCTTTTCTCTATTTATCTCTGAGGAAGTTATTGGGGTTTTTCACCTTTATGGTTTTCCCCTAGTAAACTCTGCCTCTTGTGTGCTTGCATTATTGTGTCCATGTTTGATATGCTTTAGATATGCTGTACATGTTGTTCTCTCAGTTAATATACTAGATCAAATTGAATTAAATTCTAAAAAATTAACATGGTATCAAAGTTAACTTGAAAGAAGGCATGGTATGGCATGTTTGACACTTGTTGCAATTACAATGCTAGGGCTTGATATAGAAAAAACCAATCATTGTAGAACTTTCGCTATAAATAAATTTAGGCAAGGTTTCAGGGTCTGAAAATTGTATAGGGAGAATCTGAGATCCCCATGTACCTTGTGTCCAAAGGAAAACCTCTAATTCGTTGTACTTTGTGATTTATGATCTGTACAATATAGGGTTTCTACCTCTTCCAGATCTCAGTAAAAGAAAGGTGACCTTGAAAAAAAGGTCATAACTTGGGATAGGAAGCTCCAAATGAAATTTCGTAAAAATTGACAAGTAGTTAATGGACGGAAATTTTGCAGGTAATGTTTTCAGAGGCCGAAACTGAACCAGTAACACGTGGCACGCCGTACAAGTTCTCTCTCTTGTTTTATCCCATAAATAGGTCATGTTCCGACACTTGGCATAAATCTCTCTCAAAGAATACATTTGAGGTCAGACCTATGGGGTTGGAAACATGACAGGTCGATCTATATTAGGAAAAAATTTCAGACCCTTTGGATTGAAAATTTCGGAGTTACATCAGAAACAATCAGGTACATATTTCTGTCAAAACATAATTATTTTTTAGTACCTTCATTCATGGCTTCCAGAATTTAGGGTTTCGGAGAAAGTTGGAATTTTTCTAATCAGAGCCTACGGCTGAATGCAACTCATCAAAATCAAAATTTAGAGACCAAGATCAGAATTTTTGGTTGGGAAGAAGGCCAGTCTTGATCAGACCCTACTTCGGGACTTTGATCGGAAAATCAAAAAATTAGGGGTTTTGCAAAAATGGGAATTTTTGAAATCTGTGACCACGGCTAGAAGCTCCTCAGAAAAATAGAAGCTTAGAGCTTTGGATCGAACCTTTTGATTTGGCAGAAGGGTAGGACTTATCAAACCCTAGTTCGGGGTCATGTCCAGTGAGTCCGGAAGCTTCTAAGGCAAATTTGAGGGGTGAAACTTTGCAGTTTTCAAATTCTGAATATACCAGCTTAATCAGCTCATCAAGGCACATCTTTCTATCCTTTCAGAAGTTTGAAATTCAATGTTTGAATTTTTAGGGTTTCTCTGACAAACCCTAATCCAGCTCTAGATCCAGTTCCTGCAAATCAAGTGGATTGGGTTAATCCTAGAACATAATGGATTGGTCACCTGCATAAGTGAAGAAGTTCTTGTTTCAGAGGGAGATGAGCCTAAGACCTTACATAAGAAGATTACAAGCAATCTCGACAGGTATGACTTATCCAGGTATGTTTCGAGATTTGTTCATGATTAAGTTTATGGTATGTTTGTCTTCATATTAGTATGGTTAGTACAATCTTGATTAAATTTAGACTTGTCATATCACCTTAATAAAATTATGACTACATGATAGAAGATATTCATTGATTAGGGTGTTGACACTTATGATTGTACTAATGCATTATGGTGTTGTATGAGGTTTATGTTGTCCACTAACATGAAAAGTACACCAAGATGTTGAGATATTGTAACTTCAAAGAATATTATATTTGTACTTTATTATTCCGGAGATGATTCATTCCTCCGTGAAGATCTTATTGTATATCCGGAGATGTTTATATCTCCGTCGGAATGTGGTAACTCGGGTTATTAGACTTCCCTAGTGGGGGTCGGCCCTAAATGTGTTATGTGGGTCAAAGGGTTATTAAACCACCCTAGAGGGGTCGGCCCAGTCAGTTATAATGGGGTATTTAACCTAATGGTTAAATACGAGCCTACATGTACTTGTGTAAAATACATATCAGAGTAGTGTATAAATAGAGGAGGTGTGTTTCTCATTATACACACATTCACTCACTTGAGGATAGCGCACTTGTGGAGGAGAGGTCTGCTATTGTGGAGGAGAAGATCATGTCTCAGGGTTTCATCTTTGTATATTGTTGGTCATCTATATTGAGGAAGCTTTGCTGGGTTTTCTACCCCATGAGGGTTTCCCAGGATAAATCTCTGTCTCTTGTGTTTATGCTGTGCTTGTTGTTTCTTCAGTGATCCTGTATATGCTATTATTGTGAAATGGAATGTAATGCTGCTATTTTCTGTCTTAGCATATTAAATCTTAACACAAGAAAGACAAATCATGTTCCAGTTCAAGAACATATGATTATGGTGACATGAAGACAAAGATTCATCCATTTTCATGGATCACATAGAAGATCTATTTACAAGGTATGTATAACTTGGTTCTATAATGGTTAACTTATGAGATATGCAGGTTACTAGCACAAGTCATTGAAGAGAACAAGAAGACATCATGCGGGTATGTTAGACATAACTAGCTAACATAGTAATCCAGGTATGTTTTTCCTATATCAAGTTAGAATCTTACCTTGTGTTAGGATCCCTTATATAAGTATACTTGGTATGATTGGTTATGTTTATTCATAAAGTTAGAAATGTAAGTAATCAAGGGTTTATGCATTTTATGTCTCTTATCTTGATTGATGATTTAAGTAACCAGAAGAGTCCTATGATCAAATAAGAATATGCATGAGTAAAAGAAGACTTCCTTGAAACCTTGAATACTAATGTTTATTATCTGTGTTTGAAATGATCATGACTCTTATTGTGGTTTGATAGTATTAAGATTATACTAATGAATGTGTGATTATGTATGAGACCTAGAGGATAACACAATGATGATACTAATAAGCATGCATAGTGATGGATATAAGTTCAAGGACAGGTAATCCAGGAAGCAAAGATCAAGAGGGAGCACACTCCAGTTGTTTCTGCAAGGAAGCAAAGATCAAGAGGGAGCACACTCCATTTGTTCCTGCAATGAAGCAAAGATCAAGAGGGAGAACACTCCAGTTGTTCCTGCAAGGAAGCAAAGATCAAGAAGGAGCAGGTTTTAGTAGTTTTGCAAGGATGCAGATATTCAGAGGGAGTTGACCACTTCTCACAATCCACATCATAATGGAGTTGTAGAAAAGAAGCAAATACTGAGAGGGAGTCAACCCAACAAACAAACAAAGATAAGTATTTGAATTATCATTCCTTGCATATTTTATTGTTTAAATAATACTTCTCAATAATGTATATACTCATGTTCCTAGAATTAGGTTGTGTATTATGCATATTAGAATAGTTGCATTGATGAACAGTATACTACTAATATACATGGGTAAGTAGCCTATGGCACTGTACAACATTCCATTGCTACTTATCTAGAATGAAACCTCTTTGCTGACATGTTGGGAGTTGTGCACACTCTTAACAATGTTCTGGTAGAGATTGGAAGGCATCTAGAAAGTTACAGGATATGGATAAATGTTGTATTGAAGCATTGGCTAAGATAATTGCATGACTGTATGACATATTTCTTTATGTGTAAGAATTTGTTCTGAAAACTATGAGATGTTTTCTAATCATGCAATTTAACTTGTTGTGTAGGAAAGATCGTATACCATCACCTACAAAAGGAGGACTACAACATTTGTTCAGCAACAAGGTTATCTATTGAAAATATTGAATATATTGAAGTTCCCAGGATCTGGGAAGAATGCCATGATCAAGGAGTACCAGTTGATCGTGAAGATGTTTGGGATGCAGTCCCAAGACCTGAAGGGGAGTCTCTAGTGACTTCTAAGAGGATCTACAAGATCAAGCATGTTGCGGGTGGTAGCATAGAGACTTTTTCTCTTGTAGCCAGATACACTTCCATTAGATCCGTACCTGCTCTGGCTGTAGTGATGAAATGGAAGATACACCAGATGGATTTCAAGACAACTTTCTTGAATAGTGTAGTTGAAGAAGAAGTGCATGTGGAGCAGCCACTTGGTTCTGAGACACATGACAGGGAGTCATATATGTGCAAAACTTGGTGAGGATAGATTGATTACCGACACCCAGTGGAAGCTTGCTGCTGAGTTTGAGATGAAGAACTTGTGGATGATGCACTATTTTCTAGGTATGGAGGTGTGGCAGAGTGTAGATGGAATCTTCATTGGACAAGGGAAGTATGCAGTAAAGGTCCTAAAGAGGTTCGGGATGATGGACTGCAAGGACATGGCCACACCTATGGCATTGAACCTGAAGCTTCTGTGTGATGCTTCATCTGAGCCGATTGATGTCATTATGTATCGTCAGATGATTAGGTCCTTGATGTACCTGACAAACACAAGACCAGATATTTGCTTTATGATGAACACATTGAGCCAGTTCTTGACGGATCCGAGGAGTGTTCACCTGGTTGCTATAAAGCATATTCTGAGGTACCTAAAGGGTACAGTTGACTATGGGCTCAAGTATGATGTGAATCAAAAGTTTAACCTATAGGTTTATGTTGATTTAGATTGGGTAGGCAGTGCTGCATATAGGAAGAGCACTTCTGGGTGTTGCTTCAGTATGGGGTCAGGTGTGATCTCTTGGTTTAGCAAGAAGCATTCCTGCGTAGCACTGAGTACAACTGAAGCAGAGTATGTTGCAGCCTGTTCGGCTAGTTGTGAGGCAGTATGGCTTTGGAAGCTACTATTTGAGTTATTTGATCTACCGCTAGAGGCTACTGGTATCTATTGTGACAACCAGAGTTGTGTGAAGTTGTCTGACAACCCAGTGTTCCACGACAGGTCGAAACACATAGAGATCAAATATCACTATATCAGGGATATGGTGTAGAGAGGAGCAGTGAAGCTCCTATATGTTGCGACAGATGAGCAGATTGCAGATGTGCTGATGAAGCCACTAGCCAGAGTGAAGTTCGAGTACTTCAGAGAGAGGCTTGGTGTCCTTCAAATCGATGACACTTCGAGGAAGAAGTGATGGAGACATTTGCTGTATCCATTCCAAGCATGTTGGAAGGAGGATCCTTCACATGGCTGTGGATGTAAGTGTTGGATGATGAGCATCAGGATGATGTTCTAGTTTCTGCTCTGTATGATCAGTTGGATATGTTAGAAAAACAGGATCACAGAGCAATAACAATAAACAGAAATGCAAATATAATCACACATACACATTACAAGAGAGACACAGATATATCGTGGTTCACCCAACTTGGGCTACGTCCACACTGCATTTGCCAGTCCTTATTATTATTATCGTCCATCAAGGTGAAGGGATACAACCTGCAGCACAACCGCTGCACTTCCTCTTCTCTATTTCACAGTCTCTCTCCTGATCTTAGAGATCTTTACAATGCATAAAACCTAATACATCCTCTACCCTAGCCGTATTACAATGTCTTTCTTTTATAAGAGAAATACAATGGGAAAATACCACGGGATACCCAAAAACCATGGGCCCACAAAATAGCTGGTGAAAACAGCCCCTTAGAACCCCGTGGGGGGGCGATGCCCCCCCACACCCCCCCCGCTGGGGTGAGTGTATAGTCCACCTACATATCATATAAAACTGGGGTACAAACACGGCTGATACAATATCATCTATGAGACTAGAAGATCTGGCTCCACAACCAACAGGATCATTTACATTTGTATGTATGTATGCATCATGTTGGATGCTGGATATGATCAGTTGGATGTATGTACGCATCATGTTGGATGCTGGATATGATCAGTTGGATCATTTATGTATGTACGCATCATGTTGGATGCTGATGGATACATTGTGTGGATCATGTATCTTTGTATGATCAGGTAGATCATGTATGTTGATGGATACATTATGTGGATCATGTATCTTTGTATGATCAGGTAGATCATGTATGCTGATGGATACATTGTGTGGATCATGTATCTATGTATGTATCAGGTAGATACATTATATATGTTGATATGTATCGGGTAGATACTTGGTATGCATCAGGTGGATGCATTGTATGATCAGGATGATCATGGATGATGAGCTTCTCCAGTTGACATGCATCAGGACGATGCAGTGATGATGATCAGGACGATCATGTGTACATCACGATGATGTATGAAGAGTATCAGGTTGATACTCTGTGGCTGTGGATAGGTTGTGCAGATGAGCATGTCTGGGAGATCCTATAGGTCAGAGTTGTGTACCTGTAACAGCCTCCGATGCTCTTTCGAGAGATTGCTCTGGGAGGACATATAATAGCGCCCTGGGAGATCCTTTAGGTCGGAGTTGTGTACCCGTAACATCCTGGGATGCTCTTTCAAGGTTTTGTCCTATGGCATGTAATTTTCTCCTAAGAGATCTGAAAAGGATGAAAAAGGCCTCAGATGCTTCAGCCAGGTTTTTCCATGACCACATGTAATTTTCTCCTGGGAGATCTGGATAGGATGAAAAAGGCCTAAGATGCTTTAGCCAGGTTTTGTGGTGGACCACATGTAATATGCTCCTAGGAGATCCGACAGGTAGAGCTGTGTGCTCGTAACAGCCTGGGATGCTTCAGCGAGGTTTTGTGGTGAGATCACATGTAATGTGCTCCTCGGAGATCCAATAGGTAGAGCTGTGTGCTCGTAACAACCTGGGATACTTTAGCCAGGATTTGTGATGGGTCACATGTAATGTGCTCCTAGGAGATCCAACAGGTAGAGATGTGTGCTCCTAATAGCCTGGGATGTTGCAGCCAGGTTTTGTGACGCATGTAATAAGTCCTGAGGATTCCACAGTATGGCCAGTGATGATGAAGACCTGCAGGTCGTGGGCCTACATCCAATATGAAAAAGGACTGGTTTTGTAGAACTTCCTATGACTAGTAGATTCAGATATTGATTGAGATAGCAGCAACAGTGACGATGACGATGACTCGATGATGATTATCCAGTAACGATGATCCGGAGAAGAAGACTTGTGCTAGAAGGCATGTGTCAAGAAATACCTTCCTAGTTAAGAGGGAGTGTTGATGTATATGTAACTTCGGAATGTATTTCACATATATGTATATTGTATTCCTATAGAGATGTTATTATTCCTCTATATGGAAGTTTTGTCATTTATATTGTAAGTGTCGTAACTTATACTTGATGGGTTATTAGAAAACCTTGTTGGGGTCGGCCCTATATAAGTCATGTGGGTCGAAGGGTTATTAGACCACCCTATTGGGGGTCGGCCATGTGGGCCAAAGGGTTATTAGACCACCCTATTGGGTGTCGGCCCAGTCAACATTATGTTAAGTGGTTAAGTTGAGTCCGACCTAGTTGAGTAAAGGTCAAGTCAAGTTAGTGTATAAATAGAGAGTGTGTCTCTATCATTTTACACATTCTATTCTCTCTCACACTCTCGTGAGAGTGGCGCACTTGTGGAGGAGGAGAAGCTACTGCTAGGAGATGTCTATCTCTTATGCTTGGGTTGTATCTTTTCTCTATCTATCTCTGAGGAAGTTATTGGGGTTTTTCACCTTTATGGTTTTCCCCAAGTAAACTCTGTGTCTCTTGTGTGCTTGCATTATTGTGTCCATGATTGATATGCTGTAGATATGTTGTACATGTTGTTATCTCAGTTAAGATCCTAGATCAGATTGAAGTAAATTCTGAAAAATTAACAATATTTTATATTACTGTGCCATGGGGACATTCTAGTGAAGGAGATTAATGCCTCCTAGACCCACCATGTGCTTTTAGTGACTTTTCTAGGTCTTGTTGATGTGGCAAATGTATTATTGGCCACCCCCATGTATGACGTCACCCTTATTCAGTCACTTTAGGCCATGACATCACCCTCCTTTTGAGTGATGCATGTGATATATTGTATTGGCTCATCTTAGCCATTGATTAGATTGTTATAACTTTTGATCTCAACCGCTGGTTTTAAAAAGTGGTTTTGTGGTTTAAGGTTTTGGTCTCTATTATCCTATAAAAGGAGGAGACCCCCCTATTGTAAAAGCTATCTAGAGATTTTTTTTCTCTTGGCTTTTGGAATAAAATATTTTCTTGGGTATCTTGGATCATGGAGTTGAATGCTAGTTTGTGGTGATTGTAAATGCTTCTTCCTCTGCACTAACAGACATTGGTGGCCATCTTGGATTTAATCTTCACTAAAATGATTTGCAGGAAAAGAGGACATTTTGGAGGAGGGTGTATTGGTGGGGAGGCCTACCCTACTATCTTCATCAAGACATTTTGGGTCTACAGGGAGTTGTTTTGTCTTTGCACCAACAATTTCATGTTTATTCATTCTTTGTTTGCATCTACCTCCATTTCTTTTTAGATTGATCTTTGTGTCCTTGGTTGACAGGAAGAGGAGGACAAATTGGTTGAAGGAGGGAAAATGCATAGCAAGAAGGGCTTCATCAAGTTTGGCATTTCATATTTTTGGGAAGTAATCCTCATCACAAGCGACATTCTTCTTCATTTTCCAGGTATGCTCACCAAGGTACGTTATTCTTCCACCTTGTCCATCCATTCTCTTAGATCTACAAACCCTCATTGTCCAAACCCTCATTTTTACATTTTTTTAGATCTGCTTCTATCTAGCATGCTTTTGGGGATAAAACATGGAAGCCACCTCTATAGTATCCATGGGAATTCAGAACTATAGTTTGGTGGTGAATGGACTCCATTTCACCCACTTTCCAAGGCACCTAGCCCTCCTTGAGTGAAAACGCATTACTTGAGGGAGGCTAGTTTGCTAGTTCCAAGTTGAGGGTAGGTGAGATTTTTGCTTCAATGAATAGATAAACCCTTAAAATCTACCTCTAGTGCTTCACCCTATTGATTTTCACCTTGTGGGCCCCATTCCTCATTTTGAGGGTTGAGCTGCACTTGGGTCATTAGGTGATGCATTTTAATTTTTAGATCTATGGAGATCTAGCCATGGCATGTGCTTCATCTTGAAAACCCACCTTGATTATCATCTTAACTATCCTGATCTATAATTTTGTGGACATCTAACTCCATTTGGCCCTTGATCTAAGGCACTAGTCATCCTTGGGGTAATTCACACTCCTTGGGTAGGTGGCCATTTGCTAGATCCCATTTGTGGGTATTGTTAATTCCTTCTCAAATACATAGATCCATGATATAGCATACCCATAGTACCATCTCCCTTTGATTTTAACCTAGTGGGCCCCAGTTTGGACCATTTTCCACTTTTTAAGGGTGGGCCCGACTTCGATCCATAATTTTGGTACTAAATCTATCTAGATATACTAATTCAAATCCATAAGCGGCCTTAATCTATCATTGGTTGAACCATTTGTCACTCCTTAAGCCTCTTCAACCATATCCTAACTCTTTGGGTCCACTCACTCATCCTAGATCTAGATCTCAATCCATCTTGGTCTCCCTTTATTACATCATCACATTTCCCTAGGAAGCCTTGATTGCACTCGCTAGCCTTCATTGGCTAAGCTAGGGACTCCCCCTTGGTCTTGCTTAGGCTTGATCTAAAGTTAAGAGTTCCTTGGTTATCGTGACACCCATCTTGCATTGGGAACCATGACATCTCTTGGGTCACCTCTTTAGTTGTCCAACACCTCTACCATCCTGGATGGGATACCTTTAGGGACAACTACAAGTTGTGTGAAAACATTTTTGGCGTCGTTGTTGGGGAAGGTAGAGGCTTACCATGGTTCGACATATATTTTTGAAGCTCTACTCCTATTTCTCTTTGCCAACATTTTTGGAGTCATTTACGGGGAGGTAGAGGCTTACCTTAGGTGTCTACGAGTATCCATGCATAATTCATATCTTATCGCATTCGGTTAAATTTCGATGGTTATCATTTCAATTCTTAATTAAACATAGCCATCTATTTGTCACTCATTTCTCCCCGCTATCCTAATGACATATATTTTGGTAGAAAATAATTAAAATCTTCCTGGCGACTCCACTGGTGATAGATTCTATCATTATCTAGAACCCATGGGGTGCATCATTTTGTATTTAGGTTCTTGATTCTTTTAATAATTGCCATCCATGGCTGATTTCGAGTGGCCTAGGACTTTCGGTCGTTTAAAAGTTTTTGACTTCTAAAAAATTGTTGGGTATCCTCATCATATTCCTCATCAAGCCCGTGAAAGGTTTCCTACATTCGATGGAAGTTATGAAATCTCTACTAAAAGGAACCTTGAAATATTTAGGGAAATTTTTAACGAATTATCTATAACCCATGAGGATGTATGTATGAAACTATTGGCCTCATCTTTCCAAGGAAGAGCTGAGCTCAGGTTCTTGAATTTGAAACCCAATAGCATTTCTGGATATGACATGTTTGAACATAAATTATTAGAAGAATGGGGAAATGAATTTGATGATATATATTCTTCAAGTCTGATCCAAGATCAAAACTTTTCCCTTTCCTATCCTATTGTTGAATCAATTAATAATCAAATATCAAGTAATTTGTCAAAATCCGGAGATGATCCCTCCTGCCCAAATTATTTTGAGGATAAGTCTTCCACTTTTGAGTCAATCGAAAGTCAAATCCCTAATCATTGTACAAATCATAAGTTTTCAAATTTATTTTTAGGTAGCCCTAGTCCCGATCCTGAGGAAATTTCTGAGGATGAGCTTTTAGTCAATCAATCTATTGAAGTTCCTCCCTTGGAGAAACTCATTAATCATTCTATATTTAGTGATCATTCAATTCCTTATCACCTTATTGAAGAAGAAGAAGAAAGTGGGGACATTGACCAAGATCCTTTAGTAGTGATTACACATTATCATTGTTCAAATAATCAGGATGTTTTAAATGAACTTGTTAATTTTCTCTCTGATCAATTAAATGAAAATGATCATTTATTCTCATATGAACCCAGTGATGAATCAATAGAACATCAATATCAAGATGAAGATGAGTCAGTAAATCACACTAGATGCTCTAATCTTTGTTCTACTTCTTATAGTGAGTCTTTAAGTTTTCCTTCTTTCATCCTTAATCAAGATAACTTTATTAAATCCTTAGAGTTAGATAGTTATGGTCAATATTTTCCTCAGATTGTTAATATTAGACTTGATCAAAAGTTTGAAATCATTCCTCGAATAAATAGTATTTCTTTAAAATCTCTTTCCTTTTGTCAAATTCCAAGGCCAAATTTTTCTATCCATCTCGAAGAATGTGAATCCACCCTCCCTGCCCAGCCTTTTCAATCTTTTTTGGGTTGGTGGTCTAGTCAATATTTTGCTTTTGAAATTTTCAATAGTAAGTATAAGCATGATTACATGTTTGGAGAAAAATCACTTCATTTTCCTTTTCAATCACTTTGGAACCATAATGCTTGTTGTCAAGTTATCAATCATTCTTGGTGGCTAGAAAAGGTGTTTGAGAATCAAGTGGGTCTGATTTTGAATTTTCGTCTTTTAAGCATTAATTTGTCTCCACTCAGTTTTTAGTTAATCATCAGTCCCAGGGAGAGCCAGGTTGAATATGTGAGAGAAGTGAATGAGGAAATTAGTTTGTATAAAAATAATTTGAATCACGTGCTATGTGTTTTCCCTCCATCAATTTTAAACAATAATGAATTGCATGAATTATGTGATCCTATCAATTCTTTGATATAGGATGTTTGAATCAAGTATTATTATTTGTGGCATGATTTCCTGTTACACCATTTGATCCCTTTTGCAATTTTTGAACAAACTAGGAAGATTGTGCTATCAAATTCTTTAATTAAAAAAAATCAAAGAAGAATCATTAACCTTTTCGATGAATGGTTGCACTAGATTTATGATTTTACCTAGCATTTGTGCTGACTAGTTAGAGTAGTTAGGTCTTCGAATAAGCTCACTTGAGCAGTAGGATTTGTGTGCCTTTTTCTTTTTTCTGAGTACTGAGTATTGTGAGTTTTTCCTTTCTTTTTCTTCTGATGATCCTTTGAGTTTTCTGTTGAGTACTTTTCCTTTTGCTGAGTTGTTTGATTGAGTTGAGTCTTTCTCCCTCCTAATATTTTCTCATCTCCTGCATGCATTTAATAAAACTTTTGAGTGCCCTTTTTTTGAATGTCTTCCTTTTTCTGAGTTTTTACTTTGGTTGAGTGAGCTCATAGGTTGATGGTGGGAATTCCTAGAATCCTTGTGGGCATTTCTAGGGATACCATGTAGGAATTTTTAAGGAATCCCTTGCAGGCATTCTTAAGACCCCTTGCGAGCATCCAAAAGAGCCCTTGCGGGCATATTTTGAATGGACTTGCGGGCATCTCTTGATGACTTGCAGGCATCTCTTGATGACTTGCGAGCATCCTTCGGAGGCGTTGCGAGCATCCAAAAGGATCCCTTGTGGGCATCTTTTGATGCCTTTGTGGGCATCCTGTTGGAGCCTTGTGGGCATCCAAAAAAGGGTCCTTGCGGGCATTCAAAAGAACCCTTACGGGAATATTTTGATGGCCTTGCGGGCATCTCTATGAGAGCCCTTGCGAGCATTTTCATGAACCCTTGTGGGCAATTTCCTTGGGGTAGTCCATAATCTGAGTTGTGCTCCATTTAAAGCCTTTTTCATCACCTGCAATAAAAATAAAACACAAAATAAAAATGTTATGTTAGTGTAGTATTTCCATTTATGCATTTCAGTTTTTTTTATAGATTAGATTTCATTTTCAGCATTTATTTTATATTTTATCCCATACATGCTTCATGAGGTATTTTAGTGGCCATGAGTGCAGATACAGGTGCAAAATAAAAGCTGGAAGCAAGGATGATGAATTTCTAGATTGAAGATTGATGCAGAGTAGTTCGAGACTAGAGATTTTGAGGTTCTCAAGTTCTCTCTCCCTTAGAGCACGTGTCCCAGTTGGAGCCATATGTTATCACACCATAGTATCTGGGTTAGTATTCTTGTTGAGCAGATATATTCACTTTTAAGAGCTTTGTATTTATAGAGCTCAGCTATGATGAGCATATTTAATTGAGATCACTTACATATCAGAGCAGTATATATAAAACATTGAGTAGAACTTGTGCCACGCCTAAGCCTTGAGAGCTTAGATTTGATGATCGATGTGACCTTTTGTTCCATACAATTTCAGTTGAGTGCCCAGTTGTATTGTTGCAGCAGTGTTTCAGTGGTTCTTTATGATGACCATTTGTGATATACAGTGATGTGACCATTAGACTTGCGATGTTATCATTGGATTTTTATCTTGTTATTTTAGTCATCTTCATAACATTGACTTGGTATAAAACTAATCATGTGGCAGTACTATTTAAATAATGAAATGAAATATCTTGGACGGATTTATAAATATAAAATTGGATGTGTTACTTGCACTCTAAGGTTTTCTAACAATATTCATTGGTTTCATTACCCTCTTATGAGCATGGACATGGTCTTTCCTAGCATCTTTGTTTGCTAGCCTAGGCACCACATTCACTTGACTCCATCCATCCATGACCTTCCTTATTTTGGATTTCACCTTGATTTGCCTTCTTGACTGCTTGATATCGAGGACTTCCCCATTTCTACCGTTGTGTTGGATCACAACCACGTTTATTTTGTGTCTCGGATCTGAGTTGGTGACAAAAATTTCCTTTGGTGTGTGAGGCACCTGCAACAATTAATTAACAAGAATACGCGAAATAGCAGAAATGACAGAACTCAGAATCACTTTTGTATTGATCACGGGCCACTTCGAGGGGGCAACCTCCTTTGAGCAAGCTCAATACAAATAACTTCACCGTGTCTTCATAGGTCTCAACACACACTTATATACTAATTCTAGGCGCCAATACTATGGGTCGAAACCATGGGCCGTTACAAACTATGGATCAACAATACTACGGGCGACTTACAAAGCATATGCGCCAACAACAATAACACAAACTATTGATCAACAAATACTACGGGACGACTTACAAAGCATATGCGTCCAACAACAACATACTAACAAAGTAAAGATATGGGTTCCTAACATCCCCTCCCCCTTAAAAAAAATCTTTGTCCTCAAAGCTTCAGATGTGGAAATTGTTGTTGAATCTGAAGGAGTGGTTCCCATGTAGCATCCTCTGGTTGCATGCCGTGCCACTGAATTAAGACCTCTGTGATAGAGCGAGAGCGAAGCTGACGTGTGCGCCGATTGAGGATGGCCTCTGGCTCCAAAAGGATGGATCCTTCATTATCCAGTTCGGGTAAAATCGTTTGGCCGCTGATGTTGGTGCCAAGAACTTTCTTCAAACAAGACACATGAAAGACTGGATGAATGCGGGAAGAAGGAGGAAGTTCCAATTTATAAGCAATGGACCCAATCTTCTGAAGAATCCGATATGGCCCATAGAACTTTGGAGCAAGCTTATGACGCCCTTTGAGTTTCAAGGAGGATTGTTTGTACGGCTGGAGATGAAGAAAAACCATATCGCCGACTTGAAAAGTGCACTCTGAACGGTGATGATCTGCTTGTTGCTTCATGCGATTTCTTTCCATGTGAAGATTGTCCCGCAAAATGCGAAGAATCTGATCACGGTTGCGAAGGACCGTGTCAACTTCCTGAACTGGTGAACTGGTGGGGGTGTATGGAAGAAGAGCTGGAGGTGCTTGACCATAGACTGCTTCATATGGGGTCATTTTAGAGGCAGTGTGGTAAGAGGTATTGTACCACCATTCAACAAGAGGGAGCCACTTTGCCCATTGATGTTGTTGTTCTGAGGTGAAGCAACGAAGATAAGTTTCCAAGCATTTATTGACAATTTCAGTCTGACCATCTGTTTGTGGGTGATACCCTGAACTCATCTTCAGTTTGGTGCCAGTGTGGCGAAACAGTTCTGTCCAAAAATGACTAGTGAAAGTCGCATCACGATCCGAGACAATGGAAGAAGGGATGCCATGAAGATGAAAGATCTAGTCCATAAAAATTTGAGCAACTGAGGAGGTTGTATAGGGATGACTGAGAGCACAAAAATGACTATATTTGGAGAGGCGATCAACCACAACGAGAATCACTGTCTTCCTGCCAGATTTAGGGAGCCCTTCAATGAAATCCATAGAAATATCTGTCCAAATCCGTGTAGGTATGGGTAAGGGTTCAAGCAATCCTAGACCGAGTGTTGTTTCCCCCTTATTGCGCTGGAAGGTATCACATTCAGCCACCATCTGTTGAATTGTCCTTTTCATGCCCTGCCAAAAGAAGTTACGCCGTGCTCGTTCATATGTTTTGAGGAACCCAGAGTGCCCAGCCGATGGAGAAGCATGGAGTTCATAGAAGACAGCCTGTTGAAGATCTATGCTCTGGGGAAGCACCAGACGACCCTTGTATCGCAGAGAAGCACCATCCCAAGAGTAATGTGGTACAGCAGAAGGGTTGTTGGTCAAGCATTGGATGATCTGAGATAAGGAAGAGTCATTGACATAACCCTGTTGAACAGATTGCAACCAATTTGGAACAGGCATAGAAATAGCTGAAAGAGAACCTTGGGTACCAAATGTGCGAGAAAGAGCATCTGCCACAATATTGTCTTTACCCTTCTTGTAATTGATCTCATAGTCATAACCCATGAGTTTGCTAACCCATTTCTGTTGTGCCAGGGAGGAGACACGCTGGTCCAAGAAATATTTCAGGCTCTGGTGATCAGTCTTGATGCAGAAATGATTCCCTAATAGGTATGGATGCCACTTCTGTATTGCATGCAAAATAGCCATCATTTCCTTCTCCTAGGTAGAGGCAGCTAAATTCTTACCTGAAAGGGCTTTGCTGGTGAACGCAATGGGGTGTTCATCTTGAAGGAGAACAGCACCAAGTCCATTGCCGCAAGCATCACTCTCAATAGTGAAGGGCTTGGAAAAATCGGGCATAGCTAGCACAGGTGTAGTACACATAGCTTGTTTTAGTTTGTCAAATGCACACTGAGCAGCAGGTGTCCATGTAAAAGCATCCTTTTTTAATAGAGCAGTTAATGGAGCTGCAATCTTCCCATAATCCTTGACAAACTTGCGGTAGTAGCCAGTCAACCCCAAAAAACCATGAAGGCTCTTGAGTGTCTGAGGACGTCGCCAATTGTTCATGGCGTCGATTTTGGCAGGATCCACGCGAACCCCTTGTGCTGAGATAATGTGCCCGAGATACTCAACTTCCTTTTGTCCAAAAACACATTTAGACTGCTTGGCATGGAGATGATGGTCAGAGAAAAGTTGCATGACAAGATCCAGATGCTGGAGATGTTCATCCCATGTTTTACTATAGATGAGGATATCATCAAAGAATACCAGAATGAATTTCCGCAAGTAGGGTCGAAATATTTTATTCATTAAGGCCTGGAATGTGGAAGGAGCTTTAGTGAGGCCAAAGGGCATGACCAAAAACTCATAATGGCCATCATGTGTGCGGAAAGCTATTTTAGGAATATCATCCTCATGAACCCGAATTTGATGATACCCAGAACGAAGATCCAACTTGGAGAAAAAGTGAGCCCCATGAAGCTCGTCAAGAAGTTCATCAACAACAGGAATTGGAAACTTATCCTTGATGGTGAGGTGATTAAGTGCTCGGAAGTCAATGCAGAGGCGCCATGACCCATCTTTTTTGCAGACGAGAATAACTGGAGAAGAAAAGGAACTAGTGCTTGGGCGAATAATACCTTGCTTCAATAAGTCCCGAACGAGCATTTCAATCTCCGTTTTTTGGTGGAATGGGTAGCGATAGGGCCTGATGTTGGGAGGAGCGCTGCCAGGAAGGAGCCGAATACGATGGTCTTTTGGCCTGGAAGGTGGTAATCCCACTAGTTCAGCAAATACACCTGTATATCGATCCAGAATTTGTTGTAGATCCAAAGGAGTAGTGGAGACCGCTGATGGTTGCATCTGGATGGAATGGATCTGAGCGATGACACCATGTGAATTCTTCTTGAGGAGTTTTTCCATGCGATGTGAGCTGATGATGCTGAGAGAACCTGGTTGTAATCCTGTCAATGTGTGTTTGTGTCCATTGAGGGAAAACTGCATCCAAAGTTTGGAAAAATCCCATAAGATAGGGCCGAGTGTGCGTAGCCATTGAGCGCCCAAAACCACATCACATCCGCCTAAGGGAAAGGCAAACATGTCAGAGCGCAAGGTATAATCTCCCATAGAGATACACACATTTCGACACTTTCCTTTGCAAGGTAAGGTACCCCCATTGGCAACCATGACTTCAAAGTTGGAGCAAGGATGGATAAAACAATCAGCTTGTTTGGCAATCCGAGGGTCAATGAAATTATGAGTGCTACCAGAATCAATGAGGATTGTAAGAGGAAGCTTCTTGAAGTAACCCCTGACCCGCATTGTTTGGGGGGTGGTGATTCCAGCTAAAGCATGGAGAGATATCTCTGGCTGATCATCCTGAGACGGAGGGTCAATAGGCGGCTCCTGAATGTCGACCGGAGCATCCAGTGTTTCTGGATCTTCGTCACCCATTTCAGAGGAAGGCAGAGACTCCACATCCAGGAGATAGAGCTTTTGCTGAACACATCTATGTCCCCGAGTGAATTTCTCATCACAATTATAGCAAAGACCCTTTTCTCTGCGTGCTTGCATCTCTGTTTCCGTCAAACGCTTGATAGGAGTCGGTCGAGGAGCCTGCGGTATAGGAGGTCGCTGAGACCCCATATTTCGAAAGGGAACAAAAGTGGTCTTGGAGTGTTGTTGGGCTGCAATCTTGTCTTCTACCAATTTAGCCAACCCAAGTGCTTCCATCATTGTGTTGGGACAGAACATTTTGACCTCAGAGCGGATGGCATCCTTTAGACCACTGATAAAACAACTCCTGTAAAATTCATCAGACAATCCTTCGGTGTGGTTGGCTAGATTCTCAAATTCGGTTTGATACTCTCTCACAGTGCCAGTTTGGCGAAGTTTAGTGAGGGCTCCTGTGAAGTCATCAAAAGCACTAGGACCAAATCGTCGCAAAAGGAGCTGGCAAAAGTCTGGCCAGTTGGGCTCTGGATGAGCTTTGATGTACCAACGGTACCATTGAAGAGCTTCCTATTCCAAATGAAAGGATGCCAACGGAACTTTGTTGACATCAAAAGTATTATGCAGACTGAAATACTGTTCTGCACGATAGATCCATCCAGTTGGATCGGTACCATTGAAGCGAGGAAAATCAAGCTTCGGACCACGGAAATTGCTGGAAGAAGAGAACCCATTGTCTACTGAAGACTTGGACTGCCATTTGTTGTTCATAGCTGAATGTTCAAGATGGAGACCAAGAAATTTTTCATCCAGATCCTGGAGTTTGGCTTGGATTGCTGCAAGGGCTTCCTCCATGGTTTTTGCTCCTGCACGGGTGACAACCATAACCAGGGATTTTTTTTTTTTTGACTGGGTAGGAAAACAAAAACAGGAACTACTTCAGTAAAGGAAAATTTGGATTTGGGAAAAAATCAGAAGGGTAATTGGGGTTTGACTCGTTTTTTGGGCACTGTTGGATAGACAGGGAAGCAAAAATGAGGATTTCAGCAGAGGGGTGAAAGGATGGGAAAATTTGGCAGAGGGGAACAAAGAAGCAGAATTCAGAAAGGAACTCTGTGGTAAAAATTGGAGGTGATTGGGTGAAATCTGAGGAAGTTATGGCAAACCCTAAAAATAGACAAATGTGGGATTTCAGGCTGTAGGAAAGGGAATTGAGGATAGGGTCCTTAGGGATGAAATATGCAGAATGGAATGATAGGGGTTCCCTGAAATTTTCAAGGCAAACAGAGGTAAAACAAGGGAGATATACGGCTCGGTTTTTTTTTTTTTTTTTTTTTTTTTACAGACTGGAGCGGCTACAGCTCTGCTTGCAGAATGGGATCTCCGTTCGAAGGATTCTGGAACAACGCCGAACGGCTGGATCTGGAACGGTTTGCAAAATGAATCTGAAACGGCGCAGCAGTGATCGACAATAGTTCAGCTGAAAGTAGATATGGACCCCAGGTATGTGCGGCTTCCTAACAGTTCAGGGTTTTCACTCGGCCACCAATGCTGTCTGACGGCTTGCGTATTGGGGCAGTACCCGTCACTCCACGGCTCATGTAAAACTGATAACCGCTTTGCCACAAACGACAGCTCTTGGTTTACCTCACGGGTGGGAACTAGTCAATCAGGTAGGGGTCGTTGCCCTTTTCGCCGACAGGTCCTCTCAATGGGCCAGCTACTTCGGGGTTCCTGTGGTACTCCTCACAATGAGTTTTAGGGCTTATGCCCAAGTACTTCCCACAGTTAAGCGGATAGGGATTATTCCCAAATCCGAACCTGCAACAGATGTGAAAAAAAAATTTGGCATAAATTTCACCCAGCGAGCCCAAGAAAGTGCTCTGATACCAGATGTGAGGCACCTGCAACAATTAATTAACAAGAATACGCGAAATAGCAGAAATGACAGAACTCAGAATCACTTTTGTATTGATCACGGGCCACTTCGAGGGGGCAACCTCCTTTGAGCAAGCTCAATACAAATAACTTCACCGTGTCTTCATAGGTCTCAACACACACTTATATACTAATTTTAGGCGCCAATACTATGGGTCGAAACCATGGGCCGTTACAAACTATGGATCAACAATACTACGGGCGACTTACAAAGCATATGCACCAACAACAATAACACAAACTATTGATCAACAAATACTACGGGACGACTTACAAAGCATATGCATCCAACAACAACATACTAACAAAGTAAAGATATGGGTTCCTAACATGGTGAGTTGGATTTTATGCCTGGATCATTTTGGTCGGTTGTCCCAATGTTTGGCTTTGTGTGGAAAGTCCCTCTAGTCACATGAGTTGTTGTTGGCTAAAACTGAAAGCACATGTACTACTTATATTGGAAATCTCTTATAAAATCCCATGAACTTAAAATTCTAGAATGTGTTTCTCAACACACGATGAATAAAGGCTAAAGCAATGAAATGTTAAAAGTACCCCCTCGAAGGGTCCGAAAAGGTCTAAAAGCAATGGTTAAATAAATGCTATACCTAAATATTAGTGACCTCATAAATGTAAATATACCCCGGATGCAAGCTACGATTAGTTGTGCTTTTAAGCTCATGAAAAATCCCAGAGGGGTCATATAGGCCAAAAGGGCCATGGAAATTAAATGAATGATCCTAATGAACTTGGATCAACTTGATGTAGACATGATTCCTAAGTTGAATAAGCACTCTCTAAACAACTTATCCATTTGTGAGGAATTGCCCTTCCCTTTTTTATTTTGTCCAGCACATAGTGTATGTCCCCTTCTTCCCATCCAAAGTGTCACTTAGTTGAGTTGGTCAAGCCATCCCCTTTGCCTAAGCTTTGTCCCTAGCCTTCATCCTTTGCTAGCAGTTAGGTCATGTCCATTGGATGCGTATGTCTTTAAAGCTTTTATGCAAGTAAACTATAAACAATGTTGAAATATATATGTATTAACTGCCACTGAGTGATGTTTATAATTTAAGTTATGTTGTGAATATGATTAAATGAACATGTCTTAGTCTTTTGTTATAATATATTCTTTGGTTGTATCTTGACCTAAGTCAAACATAGTCTGACCATGGTCATTCTTGGTATCCGTGATGAGATGGACCACTTATGCTTATGGATGATGATATATGGTCCCACATACACCTATTGATGATTCCATATGTTGGACATATGCTTCAAATGATGATTGATGTAGTTGGTCATTTTTATTATTATTTCGAGATCATCATATTTTATACTGTCCACGTATGGTGGACCATACTGATGACTCCACAGGTTATCATGAGGTGTATGAGTACTCATATCTAGTGGATTTGGGACTTTTGGATCCATTGAGACACTTATGTTTCAGTTCCGGGCACTTCTAGGCATGATAGTTGCAGTTATCCACCTGTTGACCAGTTTGGGCATGCTGATCCAGCCTGTCTAGCAGGAGCATTGGAGGAAAGTATTTTGCTAGGGTGCTACAGGGGAAGCGGGTGTTCCAACCACTTGTTATTACCATTATACCCCTCTTCAGGACATGATGGCACCTTCATATTGATAGGGAGGGAACCCTAGAGGCAGTTTTGGGCACTTTTAGGGTTTTTCAGAAGGAAAAAAAATGGAATAAAAATGTCACTATGGAATTCGATTTGGGAAATTGAGGCAAATTTTTTGCAATTGGTCTGCTCTGAGGTCATCCATAGTGAACCGTCCTTCTTCCATGTCACTTTACACCAGTCAGTGGGGTCCACAGTGGCCACAGGAGTTCTTTTACTACATGTCTCTCTCAGATTTTGGGGATAGGATTTGATCATTTGCGTTATTTGGACATGTCATAGACTTATATTTTATATTATTGTGCCATGGGGACATGCTAGTGAAGGAGATTAATGCCTACTAGCCCCACCATGTGCTTTTAATGACTTGTCAAGGTCTAGTTGATTTGGCACATGTAGTTTTGGGCACCCCCATGTATGACGTCACCCTTATTGAGTCACTTTAGGCTATGGCGTCACCCTCCTTTTGAATGATCCATGTGATATATTGTATTGGCTCATCGTAGCCATTGATTAGATTGTTATATCTTTTGATCTCAACCATTGGTTTTAAAAAGTGGTTTTGTGGTTTAGGGTTTTGGTATTTATTATCCTATAAAAGGAGGAGACCCCCTATTGTAAAATCTATCAAGAGATTTTTGGCTCTTGGCTATTGGAATAAAATATTTTATTGGGAATCTTGGATCATGGAGTTCAATGCTTGTTTGTGGTGATTGTAAATCGTTCTTCCTCTACACTAGCAGACATTGGTGGCCATCTTGGATTTTATCTTCACTAACATGATTTGTAGGCAAAGAGGACATTTTGGAGGAGGGCGTATTGGTGGGGAGGCCTACCCTACTATCTTCATCAAGACGTTTTGGGTCTATAGGGAGTTGTTTTGTCTTTGCACCAACAATTCATGTTTATTCATTATTTGTTTGCATCTACCTCCATTTCTTTTGACTGATTGATCTTTGTGTCCTTGGTTGATAGGAAGAGGAGGAAGAATTGGTTGAAGGAGGAAAAAAGCATAGCAAGAAGTGTTGGAATAATTAAAACCCATACTCTGTGTCAATTAATACATTAGAGACATTGATTAATCATTTCATGATTATTACTATGTACTAGAGCATATAGTTGGCATATGAGTCATTGTGTGGACCGGAAGGCATCTTTGGGGGGACCACAAGCCTTCCAAGTGTGGACCACAAGTTTCCTAAGTCACTTGAGCACATTTGTACTGATTCTGGATAAGATTCTGGTGAGAAAGGCGCATTCCTGCTTTTTACTGCTTTTGGGTGAAAGGTGAAAAGCTAGTTGACTAGGGAAAGTGTTTTTTGGACCACTTTCACTCCTTGATGTTTATTCCTTTTATTTTTGGGATTTATCATGTTTTTTCATCACACATCATTATCTGATCACTAAATCAAAAATTCGTGAGCCTTAGGTGTGACTTGGAGAACACACTTGCCACCTAGGGGGGTTTCGCATCATTTTAGTAAGTCTACTTTTGTGAGTATCCAAATGGCATATTTATCCATTCGAATCAATTATGTGAACATTATATATTGACAGCCATTTAATTTCCCAATGTTGGATGATGTATTTTATTCATGAGAGTTAATACAGTTTGTATCTATTGTGAGTAATTTTCTGTGTTCTTGACTAGTTGTGTGAGATATTTTGTGAGAGTGTGTAATTTATTGATCAGATCTTGGTGTAAACTAAATTTCACATGGTATCATAGCTATCAATATATTCCTTTCTCCTTATATTGCCTTGCAGGATCTAACCAGTCTCAAGGAGGGTGCAGTAATTCATCCACGGGGTGCATTCTATCATCCACGAGGCGCAACAAACAAGATTTGGGCACACCCAAATCACTCGAAAATTAATTTCAGAGCTTCCATGGATCAATCACATCAATTCATTCTCACTCCATTCAATTACTTTGACTCGAAGGTGCAGATGGAGATCATATTGAGGAGCAAAGGCCTCTACACGGTGACTATGGCAACTGAAGCTGAGCCAACCTCAACCGTTGAGAAATCAAAATGGAATAATCGAAGAGATGAATCCTATGGCTTACAATGTCTCACTACATCCAGCGATCTTCTATTCCATCTCGATGGTCTTACCTCTCCCAATTAATATTGGATAAAGCTTCAAGAATTTTTTGGAAAGACTGATGAATAAAGAGGCCACCAACTGGATAATGAACTAGTTTCATTGAGTCCACAGAATTTCGATAACCTCCGGGATTTCTTCTCTAAATTAAAATCACTTGTTCTATAGCTGAAGCAATGTGGTATTGACAAAAAGGATGAGCAATTAGTCTTGGCCATTCTCTCCAAACTTGGCCTTGACTACTCAGTCTTTGTTTCGACCTTCCACTCCACAAGGAAGGCAATTAAAAATTGGAAGAGTCCACCACTTTCAGAATTCATGGAGTCACTTACACAAGAACAAGACAAATTGGTCTTGATGGGAGCCATTAAAAATCCATCCAAATACCACTATCTGAATGTTGGATATTCAAAGAGTTCAAAAGGGAAGAGGAAGGGAAATTTCAAGAAGGCCACTGATCAGAGGAAAGACAAGCATAAAGTTCACGAAGACTCCTCAAATTTCAAGAGAAATCCAAACAAGAAGAATGAGAGGACAACGTGCAATTATTGCAGCAAGGGATTTCATCCTGAAAGCTCTTGCATGAAGAAGACCATTGATCAAATGGCTCAACTCCTAGAGAAAGACAACATTCCTCTTCCAGAGGGCGCAAGGAGGAAGGATGGAGGACAAAATTATGATGATAAGGAGAGAGTACATGCACTGATGGAAAGCACATCCAATCCTACCTCATTCATTGTTGATTCTAGAGATTCAAGACACATGGTGTCTACAAGTAAGTTTTTTACTTCACTTGACTCTTCCAGTGGTCCAAATATTGTATTGGGTGATAATTCTGAAACTTCTAGCAAAGGTAAAGGCAACATAGATCTCAAGTTTGGTTCATTCAATAATGTCTTGTATGTTCCTGGACTTGCTGCAAACCTATTGTTAGTATATCAGATGACCCACACAAGTTTACCCAGAAAGGTAACCTTCACCCCAATTGATGTTGAGATATGTGAACTGTCAACAGGTCGAATTGTTGCATTAGGCACCACTGACCATAGCTCTAGAATCTACAAGTTTTCTCACTTTGTACCATATCCCTCACCTTCTGCTCTTTTAACCCATGCCAATGAGTCAAGCAAATTATGGCCTGAGATATTTGGCCATCTAAACTATAAATACCTTTCCCAACTTCATGAGAAATAAATGGTCATAGGGCTGCCCAATATCAGATTTTCCAAAGGTGTTTTCCAATCTTGCATCCTAGGAAAACACCCTGAGCATAAGTATGGGAGATCCACAACTGAGAGAACCTTTGCACCAATGGAGCTTATTAACATTGATATATCAGTTCCATTCCCCCATGAGTCTTTGAACCATGCCAAATACATCCTTACTTTCATAGATGACTTTAGCAGATAGTGTTGGATTTATTTCATCAAGCTAAAATCTGAATTTTTTGGTCTGTTCAAGCTATTCAAAGCCTCAGTTGAGAACTAGTCTAGTAGAAATATTAAAATGATCAGATCTGATAATGGTTGTGAGTACATCAAATCAGAGTTTCAGCAATTTTGTTCCTCTTCAGGAATTCAGATGCAACACATAGTTCCATATACACCTCAGCAGAATGGGGTTGCTGAGAGGAAAAACAGGTCTCTTAAGGACATGGCCACATGTATGCTTGAGGAAAAGTATTTGTCCCCAAATATTTGGGCTGAAGCAATAAATTGTGCCACATATATTCAGAACAGAGTGCCACACAAATCTCTCAAAGGTATCACTCCTTTTGAGGCTTGGACAGGGCACAAACCTAATATCTCTCATTTCAGGATTTTTGGCTCAAAGGCTTGGGCTAGGATTCCACTTGAGAAGAGGAGGGTTATGCAGCCCCAAATCCAACCATGTATTTTTGTTGGCTATTCAGAGGACTACAAAGGGTATAATTTTCTGAACATGAGCACTCAAAAAGCCTTCATAGAATGAAGTGTTCAATTCGAAGAAGAGCCCTCTCAGAATGTTGAAATTGGAGAACCATCTTCACCACCACCTAAAGAAGTCAACGATGTTGCTTCTAAATTTTTTGATTCTGATATTTCTGATAATGAGGACCATTTTATTGTAGATTCTAATTCATCAACAAAGCCTAAATGGGATGCTAATACTTTGCAAGAAGCAGGTGAACTAATGGGCAATCCTCAGGACACAAGGAGGACTAGATCACAATTTGAGAATGCTCTCAATGTGAATGAACCCTACCTATCTAAGAGATGTTATATGATAGTGGATTCTGATCCTCAGACATATGAGGAAGCCTCACATGACCCAAGATGGCAGGCCTCCATGAATGAGGAGTTTCATTCATTGCAAAAGAATGAAACATGGGAGCTAGTCAAGCTCCTCGCATGTAGAAAATTGGTAAGGTGTAAGTGGATCTACAAAACCAAGTGTCCAGCTGATGGTACAAAAGTGAAATATAATGATAGGTTGGTGGAAAATGGATTCTCCCAAGTCCATGGCCTTGACTACAATGATACTTTTGCACCAGTTGCACAAAAGGATTCGATAAGACTAGTTCTGGCAATTTTTGCATCCAAGCGATGGGAAGTGCACCATATGGATGTCAAGAGTGCATTCCTCCATGGGGATCTTGAGGAGGAGATTTATATGCAGCATACATAAGGGTATACATCTGATCCTA
Source organism: Larix kaempferi (assembly GCA_027924585.1). NCBI lineage: Eukaryota > Viridiplantae > Streptophyta > Pinopsida > Pinales > Pinaceae > Larix > Larix kaempferi. The sequence continues at coordinate 3,894,922 of BSBM01000922.1, forward strand.
ACTATGTGTGTAGGTTGAATAAGTCCTTATATGGGCTTAAGCAAGCCCCCAAGGCTTGGTATGCCAAAATGGACAACTTTCTCTTGTCACAATCTTATGTTCGATGCAAATCTGATCCTAATGTTTATATCAAGTTGATTGATGGTTCAATAATGATTATAGTGTTGTATGTTGATTATTTTCTAATCACAGGTAGCTCTACTGATCAAATAGCTTCATTGAAGACTGCTTTGCATCAAGCTTTTTCCATGAGTGACTTGGGAATTCTTAAGCAATTTTTGGGGCTTGAGATTTGTCAAATAGAGAATGGAACAAAGGTATCTCAGTCCAAATATCCATCTGTTATGCTAAATAAGTTCAATATGGTTGATTTAAAGCCTTCAAAGACTCCATTCCTTTAAGGAGTTAGACTTGAAGAAGCAGAATCTACACCTTTGGTTGACAGCACCTTGTATAGACAGCTTGTTGGAAGCTTGCTATACTTGACTCACACTCGACCTGATCTTGCTTATGTTGTGAGTGTGGCATCAAGATACATGGAGCAGCCACATGAGCTTCATTGCAGGGCTGCAAAAATAATTTTGCACTATGTGCAACGCACCAAGACTGATGGGATTCACTATGTTGCAAATTCTAGCCTAGATCTTCTTGGCTTTACTGATTCAGATTGTGTAAGAATATGCAGGAGATAAAGAAGCTGTAGCAACTCAGAATCAAACTATCAAGAATGTTGCAAAGAAGAAGAGAAGGAGACACTCAATGATCACTCATAAACACAGTAGAATAGAACAATATCTCAGTATCATACAATGAATAAGAATGTAAGTGAATGAATACAATAGAACAGTAAGGTGCATAATATAGCATTCGAATAGGCCAAGTAGGGCATTCGAATTCCTAACTCAGAGTCTGGCTTGGATAATAGTGGAGTCATCATCTAGTCAATGTATCAATAATCAATGGTAACAGTTCGTCAAGTGTTGCTAACTGAGTCTAACTGAGTGTGGTAGGTACTAACTGAATGAAGGAGGCTCAGTGGAGGGTGCATGAGGAGCTAACTGGAGTCAGAATCGGAAGTCTAGTCTCACTGGAGGTCCATAAGAGTGATACAGTCAGTTAAGGAGCCGATCTAGCCTTAAATCAAGGAAAGATCTAAAGATAACTAAGTTAACTAAAGTGCAACTGAGTGGTAGGTGGGAAAAGGTGCCTAACTGGTTGTGGTAGGTGAGAAAGGTGCACTTGTCATGCAGAAGACTGGAAAAGGGTGCATTTGGTAGGTGGGAGGCCCCCTGGGGGCTGTAGACAGTCTGTGGAGAGCTAGAACCAAGCTCTAGGAGATGGGAGGTCCACGATGATGATGACTGGATGCATGCAGATGACTGGATGCATGCAGAATGCATGCATGCATGTAAAATTGAAAAATGATGGGGAGAATATTCTAACACCCCCCCGCAATATATACTATGAGAAAGTAACTGAAAAATAGGGCCCTGGTGACAAAGACCAAAGGTCACCCTGTAAAACAACAAGATAGGGCCCTAGTTACTGAGACCAATGGTCACCCCGTATAGTCAATCTAAAATAAACTAAGTGAGGAAAGAGGGAAAACCCAGCGAAAAAAAGCCCTCCCTCAAAATAGACTGAAAGGTGCTAAAGAAGCATATCACGACTTACCCCTGAAGGAGGCAAGTGTCCTTCTTTTCCGAAGAAGGATTGATTGATCTGTAGTGGTTTAGCAATGTGAGAAGGATGAAACCTTCCATGCTGAAAAATATGATCTGGTTCTTTTATGATCTTGTGGATCACCAACCAAATCACCGGCAGATCGGAGTGTAGTGGATGCCCATCGACGAAGAGGAGGAATATCAGGTGAGAGATCATCAGGTTCTTGTGGATCTAGATATCCCATTCATTCATCTTCATCACCAATTGATAGATCTTCAGGCTCTTGTGGATTTGGATCTAGCATTCTATTATCATCATCTCTAGTTGCAAGACCTTCAGGTTCTTATGGATCTGGGTCTAGCATTCTCTCAATGTCAGATTCTAAATCTGGAATATCATGCAAAAAATCAAGTAAAGCTGACTTATGCTCCTCATGTGCAAACTCTGAATCTGAACACTCATGAGCAAGTAACACTGACTCATGTCCATCATCTTGTGGAGAAAGAGTATAATCAAAACTGTTGATGTCATGGAACTGCTCCAGAATATGTAAGTAGTCCTCCTTGGAACCATCATAACATTAATCAATAGAAGAGCAAGAACTAGATAATGATGGATCTTCATTGAGATCAAAAGAGGAGGTCCATTCTGAAATAGGAGCTGTATCAAGCATTCGTACTTCTTCAAGAGTCCTCTTTTTCTCAATCTCTGTTGGTGTATCTGTGCCCTTTGAGAGGGGTATGAAGTGAGAAAACTCATAGAGTTTTGACTCATGATTTGCAAATCCTTTGGAAATGATTTCCCTTGAAACCATGTGTTGTACCTCGACTTCATATGGAGTAAAGATCACTCTTTTAGGTTCTCCGGTATGAGTCATCTGATATACTGAAAGAAAATTGGGTGCAAGAGAAGGAACATAAAGCACATCAGAAAAGTGACCATGATCAAGATCGATTCTTCCAATCCCTTGAGAGGGGACTAGTGAATCATTTCCCAAACTGATGGAAGGACCAATAAAGCTTTCGAGACTAGAGAAAAGCCATTTGGAGGAATCCATATGACAAGATGCTCCTGAATCTATGATGAGAGAAGAACTGGTTGATGCAAATGCTTGGAGAGCATTACATCTTTCTTTACCTTTGGATCTAAGAGATTCAGGATCTTTCTTCCTTGCACATACTGGTATAGGAAGATTGTTCTCTTCAAGTGATTTTTCCATCAAATCAATAGTATTCCGCATGCAAGCACTCTCAGGATGAGGCCCTCTATGACAATATGTGCACTCTGCCTTTCCCTTCTGAGAATGTTTGGCCTTCCTAGAGTTCGAAGCCCTATCCAACTGGTGTGAATTATCTGTAGGCCTTGTATCATTCAATATTTTGTCAGAAATATTTTGGTTTCCTTTATCATTCACTCTCTCTGCAACTATAAGGGCTGAATCCAATTTGGGTTTGATCATTTCCATTGAAATCAACTTCTCTTCCTCTTGAGTAAGAGATTGTGTGAAATCATCAAATGAGGGAAACTTCCATCTTGGAATGGACAACCTAGTTGACTAGAAAGTAGAGACAACAACTGAGAAGTTTGCACCCAACTTTGAGAGAATGGAAAGAATAAGCTGCTTGTCTTATTTCACTATCTCATATCTTTTCAACTGCACTGGTTGGTTCTACCATCATTCCGTTGAGTATTCAAGTGAAGCTCTTTGATCTCATGAAGAGAGTCATTTTGGCTTTCCACTGAACATAGTTGGAAGATGTCAACTTTAGATCCATCTGAACAGAGAAAGTCGAATAGTTGAAGAAGATTCCGAATAGGTGAATAAACCTGCAAAAACAATAAAAGATGTGCTGATGGAGAATGCTACACTTCGACTGAACACTACCTTAAGGAAAGATAGCTGCTCAAAGAAATGTTGCAACTGCTGCAATGGCTACAATTCGAATAGTTTCTTCCTTCTCTAATACCATGTAAGAATCTGCAAGAGATCTAGCAGTTGTAGCAACTCACAATCAAACTATCAAGAATGTTGCAAAGAAGAAGAGAAGGATACACTCAATGATCACTCATAAACACAGTAGAATAGAACAATATCTCAGTATCATACAATGAATAAGAATGTAAGTGAATGAATATAATAGAACAGTAAGGTGCATAATATAGGATTCGAATAGGCCAAGTAAGGCATTCGAATTCCTAACTCGGAGTCTAGCTTGGATAATAGTGGAGTCATCATCCAGTCAATGTATCAGTCATCAATGGTAACAGTCTGTCAAGGCTAACTGATTCTAACTAAGTATGGTAGGTGCTAACTGAATGAAGGAGGTTCAGTGGAGGGCACATGAGGAGCTAACTGGAGTCAGAATGGGCAGTCTAGTCTCACTGGAGGTCCATCAGAGTGATATAGTCAGTTAAGGAGTCAATCTAGCCTTAAATTAAGGAAAGATCTAAAGATAACTCAGTTAACTAAAGTGCAACTGAGTGGTAGGTGAGAAAAGGCACCTAACTAGTTGTGGTATGTGACAAAGGCACACTTGTCATGCACAAGACTGGAAAGGGGCACATTTGGTAGGTGGGAGGCCCCCTGGGGGCTGTAGATAGGCTGTGGAGAGCTAGAACCAAGCTCTAGGAGCTGGGATGTCCACCATGATGATGACTAGATGCATGCATGTAAAACTGAAAAATGATGGGGAGAATATTCTAACAGATTGGACTGGTGATAGCCTTGATAGAAAATCCACATCTGGATTTGTATTCATGCTTGGAGGTGGTCTTGTTTGCTGTTCTAGCAAGAAACAGAATGCCATTGCACTATCTTTAGCAGAGGCCGAGTACAGAGGAGAAATGGATGTTGTTACTCAGTGTGTGTGGTTGTAGGGTATTCTTTCAGAGTTTGAGATTGCCTTTAGTACTCCTACTGTCATATTTTGTGACAATAAGAGTGCTATAAGGGTATTAAGTGATCCATTACAGAGACAAAGGACCAAGCATATTGATATTCATATGCACTACATCAGGAGCTTAGTGCACGACTAGACCATTGATCTGCAGTATTTACCAACAGGTGAGCAAACTGCAGACATCTTCACTAAAGATTTCACTGAGAAGACTTTCAGCTATCTTAGATCATTGCTTGGGATGGTTGAACATGTGGTGGAGTGAAGGATTGATCAGCAATATTTCAATTTTAATTTGTCCATGTTTTGAGGGGAGGTTTTTCCCATGAGGTTTTCCTTCTATCCTTGCTTTTTTGGACCATGCAGTATTGTACAAGGTGACCATGTCTTGTTACTAGGCCCTTAGTATTTTCATTTTCTTATTTTTAGCGCATAAATTCAGACTTATGGGGGGGTGTTGGAATAATTAAAACCCATAATTTGTGTCAATTAATACATTAGAGACATTAATTAATCATTTCATGATTAATTACTATGTATTAGAGCATATAGTTGGCATATGAGTCATTGTGTGGACCACAAGGCATCTTTGGGGGGACCACAAGCCTTCCAGGTGTGGACCACAAGTTTCCTAAGTCACTTGAGCGCATTTCTACTGATCCTGGATAAGATTTTGGTGAGAAAGGCGCATTCTTGCTTTTTACTACTTTTGGGTGAAAGGTGAAAATCTAGTTGACTAGGGAAAGTGTTTTTTGGACCACTTTCACTACACGATGTTTCTTCCTTCCATTTTTGGGATTTATCATTTTTTTCATCACACATCACTATTTGATCACTAAATTAGAAATTTTTGAGCCTTTGGTGTGACTTGGAGAACACACTTGCCAGCTAGGGGGTTTTTGCATCATTTTAGTAAGTCTACTTTTGTGAGGATCCAAATGGAATCTTTATCCATTTGAATATATGATGTAAACATTATATATTGATAGCCAGTTAATTTCCCAAAGTTGGATGATGTATTTTATTCATGAGATTTAATACATTTTGTATCTATTGTGAGTACTTTTTCGTGTTCTTGACTAGTTGTGTGAGATCTTTTGTGAGAGTGTGTAATTTCTTGATCAGATATTGGTTTGAACTGAATTTCACAAGAAGGGATTCATCAAGTTTGGCATTTGATCTTTGTGGGAATTAATCCTCGTCACAAGCAACAATCTTCTTCATTTTCGAGGTATGCTCAAGGAGGTACGTTATTCTACTACCTTGTCCATCTATTCTCTTAGATCTACAAACCCTCATTGTCAAAACACTCAGTTTTACATTTTTTCAGATCTACTTGGATCTACCATGCTTTCGGGGATAAAAATTAGAACCCACCTCTATAGTATCCACGACAATTCAGATCTATAGTTTGGTGGTGATTCGACTCCATTTGGCCCACTTCCCAAGGCACCTAGCCCTCCTTGAGTGAAAACACATTCCTTGAGGGAGGCTAGTCTGCTAGTTCCAAGATGTGGGTAGGTGAGATTTTTTCTTCAATGAATAGATAAACCCTTAAAACCTACCTCTAGTGATTCACCCTATTGATTTTCATCTTGTGGTCCCCATTCCTCATTTTGAGGGTTGAGCCCCAATTGGGTCCTTAGGTGATGCATTTTCATTTTTAGATCTATGGATATCTAGCCATGGCATGTACTTGATCTTGAAAACCCACCTTGATTATTATCTTAACTATCCCGATCTATAATTTGGTGGACATCCAACTCCATTGGGCCCTTGATCTAAGGAATTAGTCATCCTTGGGGTAATTCGCACTCCTTGGGTAGGTGGCGATTTGCTAGATCCCATTTGTGAGTATTGTTAATTCCTTCTCAAATCCATAGATCCATGCTATAGCATACCCCTAGTACCATCTACCTTTGATTTTAACCTAGTGGACCCCATTTTGGAATATTTTCCACTTTTTAAGGGTGGGCCCCAATTGGATCCATAATTTTTGTACTAAATCTATATAGATCTACTAATTCAAATTCATAAGCAAACTTAATCTATCATTGGTTGAACCATTTGTCACTCCCTAAGCCTCTTCCACCATAACCTACCTCTTTGGGTCCACTTACTCATCCTAGATCTAGATCTCAATCCATCTTGGTCTTCCTTTATTGCATCGTCACATTTCCCTAGGAAGCCTTGATTGTATTCACTAGCCTTCATTGGCTAAGCTAGGGACTCCCCCTTGGTCTTGCTTAGGCTTGATCTAAAGTGAAGAGTGCCTCGGTTATCCTAACACCAAGCTTGCATTGGGAACCATGACATCTCTTGGGTCACCTCTTTAGTTGTCGAGCACCTCTACCATCCTGGATAGGATACCTTTAGGGACAACTACAAGTTGTGTGATAACACAACCTTAGCCTCCAATCTAGTAACCTTACTTCTAAACCTATCAATTTCAACAAGTTCTATTGAACTTCCCCCTTGTATCTATGTTTTTTATATCTTTAAGTCTTATTTCCCAAAAGTGCGATCTGTCACGTAAACTTCTCTTCTGGGACACATCCCTCCTCTTCCTTTGAGACATATTCTACAAGGATTTTTTCTTCCTTAGAAATTTTTTTTCTAATAAATTTGTATTCTTCTATAACAACTTATTGAGGTTCTATAACAAATTTCTCCTCTTTTGTGGTAGTTGTGCAAGGTTATTACACTAATCCTCAATTGTGTTTTCAACTTCCAAATCTATATCAGCATGGACTTCCTCATGTGAAGTATATGGTGAACATTCATGTTTCTCTTCAATGGCTTGGACCAAGGCATCCTAGCCTCTCTAGGATTCATAGAATTTTGTTTTTTCTAGATTGAATAACACACATTTTGGGGGAAATGGATGTAAATCAAGGTTTGTTCAAGTTATTGGGTTTGATAGTTGAAGGGATATCTTACACCTAGGTGATATGTTATGTTAATATTCTTTTTCAATGTATTAGATTCCATCATTATAGTCGCCTTCTTTTGGATTGTGAAAAAACCTTAATGAAGAAAGTTTGGAAGAGGAAAGGAAATGATGATAGTGTCAATGAGGATAAGGGTCATTTTAAGGTGTTGTTGTTCATAACAATGATATGGTGGATGGTCAAACATAGGAGGAAGGAGAAGTGTAGAGGTAGCTAAGGGATCCAAAGGAAATATGTCATTTTGTGAAGGGTGGTATGGTGGTGGAAGATATCTCTATTATTTTGATGGTTATTGTTTTCATTAGTTGGATGGCCCTCACAAAATTTGTGAGTAGACATGGCTCCTGTTTTCTTCTCAAAGAAGACAAACTTCTACCAAGAGCAATCATGAAAACTGCTGGAAAAAAGGGAATGCAATATACTTTACAAATAAAATATGGAAACATAGATGAAGATAAAATCCCAGAAGAAATATTACAGAATTAGATCTGATGACTTACCTAATGGGAAGAACCTTCCTTGTACTCAAGTTTTAACTTTCAAATCAAATCTTGCCTCTCATAGGCAAGTTAATAACTAGAACAAACTGGCCCTTAGTGAAGGGAATAAACATACCTAAGAGAGAGAGAGAGAGCATAAATGTTGATAAAAAGGAAAGACAAGTACAACAGTAGAACCAACCACTCAAAAAGGTACGACACAATCAATATCAATGCAAAAATAAACCAACACACCAAAGTATCCCTCAAACAATCAAAGATAGTCAATGCAACAAAAATTCAACCACAACAAGCAGTAGTATGGAATCGCACGAGTGAAGGAGGGAGAATGAAAAATTGATGTAGAAACCCTCATAAAGGATTGTGCTAAGTAAGGATAGGTTCGGTGTTGCAAGTAGACCCAAAAACCAAAAAACACTGAAGCAGAGAAATCCTTCAAACCCTTGACATCATAAACAAGTGTGATTGAAAACTCTAGATCAACTGTGACAAAATAGAGTTCAAAGTGCCATAAAGACATCACTCTCAACAAACGCTATACTAGTTCTTATATCCTCTCAAAGACTTCCTAGAAGATCCTTCTAAGTGATGTTAGGGCTCCTCTTACAATTAGGCTAGGCATGACATCATCAATTTATAAGTCAAATTAAACTGGTAAGTAAAAAAATTAAGTAGGGAACATAGCTAAAAGAAGGGTCAACAAAAAATCTAACTACAATAGGGATAACCACAAGCCAACACACCAAGAGGGATAACTACAAACATAACAAAAGCACTGCACTAATCACAAATTCAACATAACATAGCAAGTGGGCTAACCAGAAAGTCAACATAACATAACAAGTGAGATAACCACAAATTCAACATAGCATAACAAGACTCTCTCTCAAATATATGTGGTATACATATGTCCCATGCAACAACTGAAAGTTTATCATCACTATATAGGAAGGGTTCCACATGTAAGATGTGATCCTCTCATCCTCATTTAGGTTCTATCGGAATCTTACTTTCAAAATACCCAACCAAGGGGAAACCAAACATGGAAGCATGGGCCTAATGAAGAACAAAAAATTCCCAATACAATTGCACCAACAAACGTAGTGAACCAAGATAGTACAATTGTACCATTAAAACATAATTTTCATCTCTTTCAACTAATACATTAAAACATAATTTTCATCTCTTTCAACTACTACATTAAAGCACAATTTTCATCTCTTTCAACTTTAACACTCCCAAGAGGTCCCTGTGTTAAAGTCGAAACATACAAGAACAAGAGCATGTACATGACAGCAGTAGTACTATGCCTATTTAAAAAAAATTAAAACAGTAGTAATAGATCTAACTCACAATACAAAAGACCAAGTGTAATTACTTAACAAATCAAATAACAAAATAACAAAAGTAGAAAAGTAGAAAGAGCATAAAACGAACTTTACTCCTATATTTTGTTGGAATATTATCACCATCATTTTTTATATTTGCATGCATGCATGCATCTAGTCATCATGCATGCATTTGCATGCATCCAGTCATCAGTTCGGTGGTCTCCCCAGCACCTAGAGCCTATTTTCAGCTCCCTAGAGCTTGTCTTCATCCCCCAGTAGCCCTCCTACCTACCTGATGCACCTTTTTTTCCTCACCTGGATGACATATGTGCCTGATCTCACCTACCTGGAGTTTAACAGTCAGTTAGAGCATTGATTGACCAGTTCTTGCATTTATTGCTCAGTTTAACTGCCTTTAGCTCCCAATTGTCTATTTTGGAGTGCCACTTGACCTTCTTACAACCTCATGCGCCCACCTTGTAGTCTCCATCCCTTGATTTGTGCTCACATGGATCAGTTAGACTTAGTTAGACTCATTTGAATGACTTTTGACTATTTGTTACTGCTGCCGCTAATTAGATGATGTCTCCAATGTTATCCAAGCTACACATTGAGGATGATTCGAATGAACTTAGATCAATTCGAATTCTCTTGATAGTTATTGTATTGTATTTAGTTATTCAGAGTGCCAGCTTATAGCTGATGTGTGTTTATACTGCTATTCTCCATTTTCTATGTTCATGAGCGATTATTGATTCTTCTTTCTTCTCTACAATCCATTAGTGAGATTAGCGAGATATGTTGTAGCTATGAGATATCCCTGCAGATTATCACATGGTATCAAATATGGCAACAACTATTCGAATTGCAGTAGTAGCAATTGCAACAGTTACAACAATTCTTTGAGCAGTTGTCTTTCATTGAGCACTAGAAGCCTCTGGTTTTCCACAGCAAATCCTGGTGCTATTTCCTTGAATTCACTGGAGAAATCAAGTGAGGTCTAGCCAGGTGTGAAGGACCTAGTCACATGTGCTCAGTGTCCTAAGGCAGTGTTCAATTCGAATTGCAGCAGATCTCCATTTACAATTCTCATTGGTTTGCAGGTTATCTCCATCATTCGAATCCATCTTCAATAGCCACTATGGATCTCCATTGTTTTTGCAGGTTATTCTAATTTCTCTACAGTTGCAGCAGTTTCCGGCAGTTGTAGCAGTTTTGAAGTTTTCTGCAGTTGCAACAGTTTTGATGTCTTCTGCAGTTGTAGTAGTTTTCTGTAGTTGCAGCTGTTTTTTGCAGTTGTAGTAGCAGATTCAAATTCTGCAACAGCTTCCATGGATCTGAAAGCAATTCCTTCTCTCTCTTCATACAACTATGGAGAATGGAAACCAAATATGACATCATACTTGAAGAGATATGGTGATTTCAATATGTGTATTGATGTTAAGAGAGATTTTGCTTCCTATGAAGAGGAAGAAGATTAGCTAGATGATTGTGATAGAGACTCAACAACAATTTGTACTTCTATGATTTCCAATATGGAATACCTCATTGATTCTGTAGAACATCCAAGTGATAACTGGACAAGATTGGACAGATTATTTGGAAAGAAGGAAGAGGATGATGTTAGCCATTTGGAGAACAAACCCAGTAGTACTACCTTTAGCTCTCTCTCTAATCATGATTTGGCCTCAATCATCTCCCATGATGAAGTTGTTCAAAATGAAGAAGAAGATACAGTTGCAGCAGTTTCAAAATTTTCTACAGTTGTAGTGTTACATTTTCAGAATTTACTTCAATCTTATCTAGGATCTTAACTGAGAGAACAACATGTACAGCAAATCTACAGCATAACAATCATGGACACAATAATGCAAGCACACAAGAGACACAGAGTTTACTTGGGGAAAACCATATAGGTGAAAAACCCCAATAACTTCCTCAGAGATAGATAGAGCAATGATACAACCAGAATACAAGAGATAGTCTTCTCCTAGCAGCAGATCCTCCTCCTCCACAAGTGTGCCACTCTCCCAAGTGTGAGTGAGAGAATAGAATGTGTAAAATGAGAGAGACACACTCTCTATTTATACACTAACTTGACTTGACCTTTACTCAACTAGGTCGGCCTCAACTTAACCACTTAACATAATGCTGACTGGGCCGACCCCCACTAGGGTGGTCTAATAACCCTTTGACCCACATGTCCGACCCCCAATAGGGTGGTCTAATAACCCTTTGACCCACATGACTTATACAGGGCCGACCTCAACAAGGTGGTCTAATAACCCATCAAGTATAAGTTATGACACTTACAATATAAATGACGACACTTCCGTATAGAGGAATAATAACATCTCTACAGGAATACAATATACATATATGTGAAATACATTCTGAAGTTACATATACATCAACACTCCCTCTTAACTAGGAAGGTATTTCTCGACACAGTTCTTCTAGCACAAGTCATCTTCTCTGGATCATCGTCACTGGATAATCATCATCGAGTCATCATCATCGTCACTGCTACTGCTATCTCAATCAATCTCTGAATCTACTCGTCATAGGAAGTTCTACAGAGCCAGTCCTTTTTCATACTGGATGTAGGCCCACCACTTGCAGGTCTTTGTCATCACGGGCCATACTGTGGAATCCTCAGGACTTATTACGTGCGTCACGAAACCTTGAAAGAGCATCCCAGGCTATTATGAGCACATGGCTCTACCTATAGGATCTCCCAGGGCCATATTATATGTGACATCACCACAAAACCTCGCAAGAGCATCCTAGGCTGGTACGAGCACACAACTCTACCTATAGGATCTCCCAGGGATAGATTATATGTGGTCATGGAAAAACCTCGCAAGACCATCCCAGGACTTATTATGGGAACACAGCCCAACCTATCGGATCTCCCAGGGACAGATTATATGCCATAGGACAAAACCTCGAAAGAGCATCTGCCAGATATCCCAGGGCATGAATTACATGCCATAGGAAAAACCTCGAAAGACTATCTGCAGATCTCCCAGGGCCAAATTATATGTCCTCCTAGAGAAAAACCTTGAAAGAGCATTTGCCAGATATCCCAGGGCACGAATTACATGCCATAGGAAAAACCTCTAAAGACTATCTGCAAATCTCCCAGGGCCAAATTATATGCTCATCTCCACAACCTGATCCATGGCCATAGAGTATCAACCTGATACTCTCCATACATCATCCTGATGTACACATGATCATCCTGATCATCATCACTACAACATCCTGCTGCATGTCATCTGGAGCAACATCCTGAAGCTCGTCATCCACAATCATCCTGATCATACAATGCATCTACCTGATGCATACCAAGTATCTACCTGATACATATCATCATACATGATCCACCTGATCATACAATGTATCCACCTGATACAAATACAAATACATGATACATATCACCATACATGATCCACCTGATCATAGAATGTATCCACCTAATACATATACAGATACATGGTCCAAGCATCCAACATGATGCATATACAAAATACATACGAATGATCCTACTGATCAAATCCAACATCCAACATGACGCATACATACATACGAATGATCCTACTGATCATATCCAGCATCCAACATGATGCGTACATACATATAAATGATCCAACTGATCATACCCAACATCCAACATGATGTGTACATACATATAAATAATCCAACTGATCATATCCAGCATCCAACATGATGCATACATACATATATAAATGATCCAACTGATCATACAAAGCAGAAACCAGAACATCATCCTGATGCTCATCACCCAGCGCTTACATTCATAGCCATGTGAAGGTCCCTCCTTCCAGCATGCTTGGAATTGCTTTAGCAAATGTGTCCATCACTTCTTCCTCAAAGTGTCATCAATCCAAAGAACACCAAGCCTCTCTCTGAAGTACTCGAACTTCACCCTGGATAGTGGCTTCGTCAGCACATCTGCAATCTGCTCGTCCGTCACAACATACAGGAGCTTCACAGCTCTTCTCTGCACCATATCCCTGATATAGTGATATTTGATCTCTATGTGTTTCGACCTGTCATGAAACACGGGGTTCTTGGACAGCTTCACACAACTCTGGTTATCACAGAAGATACCAGTAGCATCCAATGGGAAATCAAATAACTCAGATAGTAGCTTCCGTATCCATACTGCCTCACAACTAGCTGAACAGGCTGCAACATACTCTGCCTCAGCTATACTCAGTGCTACGCAGGACTGCTTCCTGCAAAACCAAGAGATCACACCTGATCCCATACTGAAGCAGCATCCAGATGTACTCTTCCTATCTGCAGCACCGCCATCCCAATCTTAATCAACATAACCCTGCAGGTTAAAATTTTGATTCACTTCATACTTGAGCCCATAATCCACTGTACCCTTCAGGTACCTCAAAACATGCTTTACAGCAACCAGGTGAACACTCCTCGGATCCGTAAGGAATTGGCTCAATGTGTTCACCGCAAAGCAAATATCTGGTCTCATGTTCGTTAGGTACATCAAGGACCCAATCATCTGACGATACATAGTGACATAAACGGGTTCAGATGAAGCATCACACAGAAGTTTCAGGTTCGATGCCATAGCCTCGTATTCCATCATCCCGAACCTCTTCAGGATCTCTACTGCATACTTCCCTTGTCCAAGGAAGATTCCATCTGCACTCTGCCACACCTCCATGTCAAAAAACAAATAGTGCATCATACCCAAGTTCTGCACATATATGACTACACCATTCAAGAAGGCTATCTTGAAATCCATCTGGTGTATCTTCTATTTCAGCACTCTTATATTTCTCTATGCTGCCATCTGTAGCATGCTTGATCTGATAGTTCCATTTGGAAGTCACAACCGACTTCCCTTCAACTCTTGGGACCACATCCCAAACATCGTTCTTCATGATCGACGGATCATGGCATTCTTCCCGTATCCTGGGAACTTCAATATCTTCAATAGATAATTTTGTTGCTTGAACAAATGTTGTAGTCCTTCTTTTGTAGGTGAAGGTATATGGTCTTTCCTACACAACAAGTTAAATTGCATGATTAGAAAACGTCTCATAGTTTTCAGAACAAATTCTTACACATAAAGAAATATGTCATACAGTCATGCAATTATCTTAGCCAATGCTTCAATACAACATTTATCCATGTTCCACAACTTTCTGGATGCCTTCCAGTCTCTACTAGAACATTGTTAAGAGTTTGCATTACTCCCAACATGTCAGCAAAGAGGTTTCATTCTAGATAAGTAGAACTGGAATGTTGTACAGTTCCATAGGCCACTTACCCATCACATGCATATTAGTAGTATACTGTTCATTAATGCAATCATTCTAATATGCACAATACATATCCTAAGTCTATGAACACGAGCATATACACCATTGAACAATTTTATTTAAGCAAACAAATATGCAAGAAATGATAATTAAAAATACTTATCTTTGTTTGGTTACTGGGTGGACTCCCTCTGAGTCTTTACTTCCTTGTAGGAGCTGCTGAAGTAGCTTCTTCTACACCTTTCTGTTGTGGAATGTAGAAAGATGTTCAACTCCCTCTGAATATTTGTATCCTTGTAGAAACTACTGAAGTGTGCTCCTTTGCTTTCTTGCAGGAACAACTGGAGTGTGCTCCCTCTTGATCTTTGCTTCCTGGATTACCTGTCCTTGAACTTACATTCATCCTTGGTCCCTATGCATGCTTATTAGTGTCATCATTGTGTTATCCTCTAGGTATCATACATAATCAAACATTCATTAGTATAATCTTAATATTATCAAAACACAATAATCTCAAGCATGTATAGTCAGGATCAATTCAAACACAGATAATAAACATTAGTATTCAAGGTTTCAAGGAAGTCTTCTTTTATTCATACATATTCTTATTTGATCATAGGACTCTTCTGGTTAGTTAAATCATTAATCAAGATAAGAGATATAATATGCATAAAACCCGTGATTACTCAAACCTATACCTTCATGATTCTTCTGGTTAGTCATATCATCAATTATGGTAAGAAACATAATATGAATACAACCATGACTATTCAAACCTATGACTTCATGAATAATCATTATCAACAACGAAACAGTATAAGATCCTAACACAAGGTAGGATTCTAGCTTGATATAGGAAAAACATACCTGGATTAGCATGCTATCTAGTTATGTCTAACATACCCGCATAATGTCTTCTGGTTCTCTTCAGTGATTTGTGCTAGTAACCTGCATGTCTCATAAGTTAACCATTGTAGAACCAAGTTATACATACCTCGAAAGTGGATCTTCTATGTGATCCATGACAATGGATGAATCTTTGTCTTCATGTCACCATGAGCATATGTTCTTGAATTAGAACATGATTTGACTTTCTTGGTGTACCTTTTGTGTTAGCAAACAACATAAACCTCATACAACATCACAATGCATTAGTACAATCATAAGTGTCAAAACCTTAATCAATGAATATCTTCTATTAAGGTGATACAAAAAGTCCAGTAATTAATCAAGATTGTACTGTAATGATATGAATACAAACATATGATAAACTTAACCATGAAACATACCTGTAATCCATACCTATCAAGATTGCTTGTAATCTTCTTATGGAAGGCCTTAGCCTCATCTCCCTCTGAGATAGGAACTTCTTCACTTATGCAAGTGACCAATCCATCTTCTTCTAGGATTAACCCAATCCACTTGATTTGCAAGATCTAGACCTGGAGCTTGATGAGCTGATCAAGCTGGTATATTCAGAATTTGAAAACTGCAAAGTTCCACTCCCTAATTTTGCCTTTGAAACTTTCGGATTCACTGGACGTGACCTCGAACTAGGGTTTGATGAAGCCCACTATTCTACCCAATCAAAATATTTGATTCAAGGCTATGAGCTTCTATTTTTATGAGGAGCTTCCAGTCATGGTCACAGATTTCAAAAATTCCCATTCTTGCAGAAGCCCTAATTTTCCACTTTTCTGATCAAAGTCCCGAACTAGGGTCTGATCAAGCCTGGCCTTCTGCCCAACCAAAAATTCTGATCTTGGTATCTAAATTTCGATTTTGATGAGTATCATTCAGCCATGGTCTCCGATTACAAAAATTCCAACTTTCTCCGAAGCCCTAAATTCCGGAAGCCATGAATGAAGGTGCTCAAAAATAATTATGATTTGACAGAAATATGTACCTAATTGTTTCTGGTGTAAATCCAAACTTTTCAATCCACAGGGTCTGAAAATTTGTTATGAGATAGCTCGACCTGTTATCTTTCCATCCCGATAGGTTTGACCTCAATTGGATTCTTTGAGAGAGAGTTATTCCAAGTGTCGCAACATGACCTGTTTATGGGATAATACAGGAGAGCGAACTTCTACGGCATGCCACGTTTCACTGGTTCAACTTCGGCCTATGAACAATTTTCCTGAGATAGTACAGTCTGTGTACTACCTGTCACTATTTAAAAATTTTCATTTGGAGCTTCCTAGCCCAAGTTCTGACCTTTTTCCCAAGGTCACCTGATTTTGACTCAGATCTAGAAGAGGCAGAAACCCTATATTGTACAAATCATAAATCACAAAGTACAATGAATTAGAGGTTTTCCTTTGGACACAAGGTACATGGGGATCTGATGTTCGACCTGTAAATGTTTCAGATCCGAAAACTTTGCCAAAATGGATTTATAGTGAAAGTGCTACGATGATTGGTTTTTGCTATGTCAAGCCCTAGCATCGTAAGTGCAACAAATGTCATACATGCCATATAATGCCTTCTTTCAGGCTAGCTCTGATAGCATGTTAAATTTTCAGAATTTACTTCAATCTAATCTAGGATCTTAACTGAGAGAACAACATGTACAACAAATCTACAGCATAACAATCATGGACACAATAATGCAAGCACACAAGAGCCACAGAGTTTACTTGGGGAAAACCATAAAGGTGAAAAACCCCAATAACTTCCTCAGAGATAGATAGAGGAATGATACAACCAGAATACAAGAGATAGTCTTATCCTAGCAGCAAATCCTCCTCCTCCACAAGTGCGCCACTCTCCCAAGTGTGAGTGAGAGAATAGAATGTGTAAAATGAGAGAGACACACTCTCTATTTATACACTAACTTGACTTGACCTTTACTCAACTAGGTCGGCCTCAACTTAAACACTTAACATAATGCTGACTGGGCCGACCCCCACTAGGGTGGTCTAATAACCCTTTGAGCCACATGGCCGACCCCCAATAGGGTGGTCTAATAACCCTTTGACCCACATGACTTATACAGGGCCGACCCCAACAAGGTGGTCTAATAACCCATCAAGTATAAGTTACGACACTTACAATATAAATGACGACACTTCCGTATAGAGGAATAATAACATCTCTATAGGAATACAATATACATATATGTGAAATACATTCCGAAGTTACATATACATCAACATGTAGTAGTTTTGAAGTCTTCTGTAGTTGCAGTAGTCCTCTGTAGTTACAGCAGTTTTCTACAGTAGCAGCTGCAGATTCACATGAAGTTGAAATACAAGAAATGGTTTCAGGATTTGATCCATCTTCTGATTCAAATTATGAGCAAGAGATGTCAACTACTACTCTAGAATTTGAAGAGACTTTCACAATCTCTACTTCCCATGAGCTTGTTGATGTGCAAGATGATGACCTACTGATTATTTTGGAGGTAAAATCAGATTTGGGAGGCAATGCATTCACCCTCCTTGATCAAATACTTCCTATGGACTCCTATTTGGTCATTGGCACATGTTTTCATAGTTTCACCAAAGATGGAAGACACCATAATTCACTTGGGTTCAAGTCTCATGCATATCCTTGTGATTTTGGTTTTGATCTCAACCCTGTTGGTTCAAAAGAGATCATAAGAAACCATCTTTCAATTGTTGGAGCTGATTTGAAGTCCAAGCCATCACCATTATCTCATAGTTCATTTGGTTATGATCTCACCTATGGTGGTTCAAAGGAGATATCAAAGAGCTATATACACATTCATGGATTTGATTCTACCTCTGTTGGTTCGAATCACATGCTCCATAATGATCTTCATATTATGCTTTTGGAGCATGATCCACTTCTTACCAAGAGGAAGATAACTCTTTTTAAGAGAATGCTAGATCTAGATCCATAAGAACCTGAAGATATATCAACTGACAGTGAAGATGAGCAAATGGGAGATCCAGTTCCATAAGAACTTGATGATCTCTCAACCGATGATCCTCCTCTTCCGAGTTGGGCAGCCACTACTCTTAGATTTGCTGGAGATCTTGTGGGAAATCCACTTGATCAAAGGAGAACCAGATCTGATTTTTAGAATGGAAGGTTTCATCCTTCTCACATTAATGATCCATTTCTTGTTGATCGATCAGTCTTCGGTAAAGAGGTTCACTTTCCTCCTTCTCAGGTAAGTGATGCCATGCTACATTAGCATCCTTCAGTATATTTTGGGGGTGGGATTTCTTCCCACTGGTTTTTCCCTCTTTCCTCATTTATTATTTAGATTGTTGAACGGGGTGACCTTTAGTCTCAATCATCAGGGCCCTACTTTTCAGTTTTCAGTTACTACCTCATAGTATAGCTTGCGGGGGCATGCTGGAATATTATCACCATCATTTTTATATTTGCATGCATGCATGCACCCATTGATCATGTATGCATATGTATGCATCCAGTCATTAGTTTGGTGGTCTCCCTAGCACCTAGATCCTATTTTTAGCTCCCTAGCGCCTATCTTCAGCCCCCAGTAGCCCTACTACCTACCTGATGTGCCTTGTTTTCCTCACCTGGATGACATATGTGCCTTATCTCACCTACCAGGATTTTAACAGTCAGTTAGAGCATTGATGGACCAGTTCTTGCATTTATTGATTAGTTTAACTGCCTGTAGCTCCCAGTTTTCTATTTTGGAGTGCCACTTTACCTTCTAGCAGCCTCATGCACCCACCTTGGAGTCTCCATCCACTGATTTGTGATCACATGGCTCAGTTAGACTCATTTGACTAACTTTTGACTATTTATGACTACTGCCACTGATTGGATGATGTCTCCAATGTTATCCAAGCTACACACTGAGGATGATTTAAATGACCTTAACTCAATTCAAATTCTATTGACAGTTATTGTATTGTATTCAGTTATTCAGAGTGCTAGCTTATAGCTGATGTATGATTATACTGTTATTATCCATTTTCTGTGTTCATGAGTGATTATTGATTCTTCTTTCTTGTTTGCAATTCATTAGTGAGATTAGTGAGATCTCCCTGCAGATTATAACATATTTCAGTAAAACACCCAACCAAGGGGAAACCAAACATGGAATCCTAGGCCTAATGAAGAACAAAAAATTCCCAATACACTCGCACCAACAAATTTAGTGAACCAAGATAGTACAGTTGTAACATAAAAACATAATTTTCATCTCTTTCAACTACAACATCAAAACATAATTTTTTTAATGTCCAATGGGTGACCAAAAGATAGGTCAATGGAATTGCTAAGTATAGTGATGTGAAATTCCATGCGGGAGCACTAAAGTGGATCCCATAAAGAAATACAATAGAAAGCAATAAAGAGTTTGAATTGGATCGGGAATAATTGGGGAAAACTCAAAAGATCTCAACAAGTACAATATTATAAAGATATATACACATTTTGGCATGTGCCCAACAAAGGTTGAATTAAGTGAGTATAACTTGAGAAAACCAAGCTTAAATTTTTATTAATCATGATTCAAATTTTGACTCGTAATCAGTCACTAGTCAAACCAAGTTTGAGTCAAGAAGATATTGAAAAAAATAATTTAGAGTCTAATCATAGTCAAATTCTGTGAATTGCAAGTTTTACTTGCAATATGAGTGGTAATTATGTTGTACAGTATTGTGGGTTTCATAACCAGCATGCCAAAGTATCTCTCAAATAGTCAAAGGTAGTCAATGTACCAAAATAACAGAAGAAATATGAAAAACTCAAATCTGATGAATTACCTGATGGGAAGAACCTTCCTTGTACTCATATTTTAACTTTCAGATCAAATCTTGCTTCTCAGAGGCAAGACAATAACTGGAACAAAATGGCCCTTAGTTAAGGGGATAAACATACCTGAGAGTGGGAGACCATAAATGTTGATAAAAAGGATAGAAAAGCATAGCAGAAGAACCATCCACTCAAAGAGGTATTTCATAGACAAGATCAACCCTAAAACATCAACCAACATGCAAAATTTTCCCTCAAACATTCAAAGACAGTCAATGCAACAAAAACACAACCACAACAAGTATCAGTATGGAATCACATGCGTGAAGGAGAGGGAAAGAAAATTATTGTAGAAACCCTCATAAAGGACAGTGTTCAGTAAGGATAGGTTTGGAGTTTCAAGTAGATCTAAAAACCATATAACGCTCAAGCAGAGACAACCTTCAAACCCTTGATGTCATAAACAAGTGTTCCTAAAATCCCTAGATCAACCATGCCAAAAAAGAGCTCAAAGTGCCATAAAGACATTGCTCTCAAAAAATGCTATACTAGTTCTTATGGCCTCTCATAGACTTCCTAGAAGTTCCTTCTAAGTGAAGTTAGGGCTTCTCTTACAATTAGGATAGGCATGATGTCATCAATTTATAATTCAAATCAAAGTGGTAAGTAAACAAATTAAGGAGGGTGCACATCTAAAAGAAGGGTCAACGAAAAGCTAACCACAAGAGGTATAACCACAAGTCAACACACCAAGAGGGACAACCACAAACAAAACATAAAAAGTGGACTAACCACAAATTCAACATAACATAACAACACTATCTCTCAAAGATATGTGGTCCACATATTTCCCATGAAACAAATGCAAGTTTATCATCACTATATAAGAAGGGTTGAACCTGCTGGAAGATGTGATCCTCTCATACTCATTTAGGTTATGCTGGAATCTGACTTTCAAAACACCCAACCAAGGGGAAACCAAATATGGAAGTGTAGGCCTAATGAAGAAAAAAAATTCTCAATGCACTTGCACCAACAAACGTAGTGAACCAATATAGCATAGCTGTAACATTAAAACATAATTTTCATCTCTTTCAACTACTACATTATAACATAATTTTCATCTCTTTCAACTTTAACACTCCCAAGAGGTCCTTGTGTTAAAGTTGAAACATGCAGTAAAAATAACATGTAAATGACAGTAGAAATAGTATGATTATTTAGACAAAGTTATAATAGCAGTAATAGATCTAACTCTTAATACAAAAGAACAATTAACATAATGCAATGTTCAATATCACTACAAAGCTCTCAAGAGGTATAGACATTTAAACAAGAAAAATATGTATGACCTTGACAAGAAAAAGGCCCTAAAAGTTCCATAAGCCCAAGTACAATCATTTATTTTCTCGATTTCTTTTTCTTTTACAGTATCATGTAATCCAAAAGGATGTCAGATGTGACTTCTACCCCTTCAATTGGTGTGTTCTTTGTATGTCTCTTTAATGACCTGACGCTACGTCGAGGATGCTACAAAGGGGGTGGGACAACAACTACAATACGAAATCAATGTTAAATTGGCATTTTTAGTTACTATTATTACAAGTGTTTTATATAAATAATAAGAGCAGTAGAGTGTTCTTTACCTGCTTCGGTAGTGGAGGCATGATGAGTAGTTTCAAATGTGCCAACATGTTCCTCATATTGTCTGGGCTCATCCATTACATGCTCTGCAATTGAAAGAAGAAAGGTTATAATTCATACACCATTCGCAATTAAATATTTTTATTCGTAATACCTTCTACAATATTTTTTTTAACACATGAAATACCTCCAATACCACGCTGAGCACTTCTTTCAAGTGGCACTCCACCATCACTAGGATCATTTGTTGACCTAGTACTTGGGGCATTTATATTAGATTGCTTGTGTGGTTAAATGAAACAAACACATTAATTTATGGCCGAAAATAATAACCAATATTAGTTTGTGCAAATAAGAAATTATAAATCCTATTCGTTGCTTTTATTTACATGAGCGTCGGGTTCGGTGTCAAAAGGTTTTTTTTCCCCCAATCTTCTCCTATGTTCAACCAAGGATTTATAGTTGTGGTAGTAGGCATGCCTGAGTTCTTCCTCCATAGGAGCCTCTTTGAATTCTGCACCCTACAATTATGCATAAGGGCATTAATTTTGCTTCTTTTGCAATATTAAATTAAAATTTCTAACAATTTATAATTTGGATGCAAATTATTTTATTCTATACTTGCAAATCGTGCAGCCACTTTCGAGAAACCACCCGGGCCAAGTTTATGATGTCCATGTTTATCTATCCTAGCCTTGGTGGCTTTGGGTGTATTTGGGAGCCTATATTCAAAAGATTCAAATACTTAGCTAGTTCTCACAATGATGATAAAGAATCATAAATACATTATTAAAAGTGCCTCATACCTTCCTGTTCCGGGTGGTTTCTTGCCTTCTTTTTGGAGCACCTTTTCTCGTGCATCACACACAAGGTCATTCCAAAACATCTCTGGTATCGGTGGAGGGTTCTCATAGTTAGGGTCGTTTTTCAAATGAACCCTATATTGGTAAGGGAGATATCTTAAATATAAGCATGCCTTTATGACAACTCCAACTTTGTTAAAGGTACCCTCACCAAACAACCCAACCAACTTGTTCATAAATTCATCCTTTACTTTTGAATTTTGGGAATTCCAGCTTTTTCGTATGGTGGGCCCAAACATATCCAAGGCTAGGTCATTCATGGGTCCATAAAATACATCGTTTCCGGGAAAACGATATTATTATTAGTTTTAAATAATTGATAATTATATGTAAATTTCAATTGGATTACACAAAATATTGAAAATACTTCTTACATACCTGTAAGCTTATTAGTTTTCATGGGGATGGGGTCATCGTCTACCAAAAATGAAACCTTTAAATTTTCTCGTGATAGTAACACGTTTTATCTCCAGGAAATATTCCTTCACAATCTACCATGGTATCATGCTCTACATCAACTACATCGTGTGCAGATCCTGGCATGTGTTGTTCAGGCCGGGGTGTACTACTAGTAGAATTAGGGCTATAAAGTGTATCAGTTAGAGTTACTAGTGTTCCAATCGTAGGTGAAGCAATGGAACTGCTACCTACGTCGACCCCACTAGTCCTCACACCATAAGGCTCACATTGCGCCTCCTAAAAGACCTATAAAACTAAGAGTTTTGTTATAAAGGAACAATATAATTATAATCATGAATAATTAAAAAATAAATGGGATAATTGAAGATGTTTCTTACCCAATCTCATGAATCTCACGCATCATGGTATCCAACCTATCTCTTATCTCTTGTGCCTTTGGCATAGTCAATAATAAATAAGTGAATTCCATGTTTTTTTTAATTAAAGGCTTTTTTATTGTGTGCACAAGGTCAGCTGACAAAACAATTTCTTCTTCACTTGGCACTTCCTCAGTAGCATCTGTGGACTTCTGTGATGCCACCTCATTTGCTATGTTGCCATGTTGATCAACATGGAAGAATACATAATAATGCACATAATGCATCCACCATTTCACACAAATTAGTTATGACAATTTGAAATGAACAAGAATCTATGCATTTTGTCAATTATTATTTTTTCTGATATTTTTATAAAAAATCAAACAAAAACATATTATTCATATCAAGTCCAAATACAAACAACTTTGTATCTATAAAGAATGAAAGTAACATTAACTAAGTATGAACTATAACAAAACTAGTGTTTTTCAAGAACATTAATTATTCAGATGTTGAATTCATTGACATAACTCATGACAACTTTTTACAGTAAATGTTAAATATAAAATACAAGAGTCATTCCTTATATGTTGGGTAAAATAGTATACGTACTACCGTATATATTCGATTCAAATTGTAGTCAACCAACAACTATTTTCCTATAGCTATTGATTTTATTTCACATATGAATACCTGGTTTCCTTCATGCCCGACAAATATGCAATTGGGTTGCTTATTTGTTGTCGTCGGTCGTATTCTGTTTATAAACCTGCAATATTCCCTGTTTCTTTTGGAATTCCATCAATATACATTGATTCTCATTTTTTCTTATCATTGTCTTTTAGTTGTAAATAATTTGCAGCTACGCCATATCTTCGCATACTTTAGGTATATTGGACTAGGTTTATCAAATATATGTAGTTGTAACATGTTCCGACATACTCCATCAATTCAATTAATCTTCCATCGTGTAAATTTATTTCGACCATGGAAAATAGCCCCAAAACATTCAATGACGATGGAGCAATGTGGTATATGCTTCCATCAACAAAAAAATAAGTGTTGATTTGAGGAAGATCCCTGGGTACCCATCATTTCACTAGATGTTTGTACCTCAAGGGCACCTTGATGTTTCCTATGCTCTCATCACCATAAGAACATGACCCCACTTTAGCAAGAAAAAATATGAATCATCTATTGATTTTTCTTTTGATCTTTTCAGCTCTAGTTGATCTCTGCTCGTTAGACATATTAGATGTCCCAATTTCCTCTATTCTACCCGAACTTCACTCGCTTGACGAGGATAGATATGACAAGTATATGTTAAAAAATTATATGATAAAAAATGTCAATTTATGCTACTTAAATTATATGGTCAATCATATATAATAAAAAGAAAGGAAAATACATAATCAATATTTTTTTTCAAGTTGCTTAACAAGTTAATGAGAGAAAGGTCATATAGGAAATATCACTTGCATATGAAATTATTTCCCATGGATTAATGCATGCTTCATGACCCATGGATTAGGGTTTGTCTTAGAATATGTATAAACTCGTCATTTATTCAGTGCTACAATAGATAATTGCTAGTTCCTACCTCTAGATGTTGGTCTCTGGTAAGTCAGTATGGACAGTAGAAAATGAATTCCATGACATCATGGTAGATAAATGAAGGACATGATTGATATGCATTTGGATATCATATACTCAGTTTTCATTTTTTTACTTGAATTCAGTTTTCATTTGGATGTGGCCACACCTCAAATAGAATTTTTTTTTTTCTCGTTATTTTTTAGGCTCAAGCGACTAAGGGCAAGGAACTCATGGAGGCAAGTCCTGCCATTGAATTTTTCTAGCTTTAAATGCATTTTCCTAAACTAATGAATCTATGTTGCTAAGAATATTTCCAAGAAATTAGAATATAGAGAGAAACTAAGCTATTAAATTACGTCATATTTTTTGTCAAGATCCTCCATTCTTTGTAGAATTTTAAAAATTGAATTTCCTTTGCTTTTAATTGCAAAGGCTACTAACCCCTTAACTTGCTGATACAACTCTAATATTCAGGCATATTTGGAATCTTTACTCTTCGACTGATCAAATTTGGGGACCTATGCCATAATCTTTGCATCAATACTTGCACTTGAATTTTTCCCATGTTTCTTTAACTTATTCCTCTATGGTTTCTACATCATGTTTAACCTATATGAAGAAGTAGAAATGATAGGCCTTTTTAGTAACCATTGCAAGGCTAGGATTCTTACTTCCCTTGACCTCCCCTTCTTTTGACCTTCCATCTTACTTAGTCTTAAGTGGATGCTCTCTATAGGAATTCTTAGAATCCAACATGTTTGAGGGATTGAACTTTTGTTAGGTAATAACACACATAGTTTTAAATCCACAACTGCCAAACCTTCTATCACAATTATTAAGAGACAAAATCATGCATGATGTTTACCAAGAGTGGAGAAAGGGTAAAATATAGCTTCTTCCCTTCTCTGAATTGGGTCTTACGAGAGGGGTGATCCAAGTGGGAGTTCCTGTAATATCGCTGATTTGATATCAAATGATATTATCTCAAAATTCAAACTTCAAATCAGAAATTCTGCAAGCAGTAACTAGTTCTCAAAACTAGTGAAGAAGGAACTAGACTAGGTCATTGATTAACCCACCCAAAGCTTGAATGATGAAAACTTTTGGATTTGAAAAATTTATTGGGATGTGTGCAGAAACAAGTATATAATAATCAAGGCCAGCTTCATATTCCTATGCACAAAGTATTGAGGCCATTTATGTTTCGAACATCAACCAGGATGAAGTCTACACCGAGGTTTCCTGGGCACACCAACATATGCATACTAGACCATCCACTTACACTTGAAATTAACCAGGGGATGTATATCAGTCACTAACCCCCAATTTTATGATGGACAAAAGTTATTGATAATTTGGGAGGATCTGGTAGTGTTTGGAGGAAAAGGGAGAAAGAGCGCTAGGTAGGATTGCTCCACTAGCTTATTTCCAGGATCTTCCAAACAATATGATATGGCCAAGAATTATCAATATGATGGTGGTATGGTATTTATAAATATCTCAAAGACCTAACATTTCTGACAAAACTGAAATTGAGCATACAAAGACTTTTTTATTAAACAAACTGCAAAACTAGTCAAATAAAAGGGCACAATGAACTAGTTTTTAGAAATATGAATACAAGCAGTCATAAAGGATCAGGAATTTCTGATTGTTTTATTGGGA
This sequence comes from Larix kaempferi, assembly GCA_027924585.1. Classification (NCBI taxonomy): domain Eukaryota; kingdom Viridiplantae; phylum Streptophyta; class Pinopsida; order Pinales; family Pinaceae; genus Larix; species Larix kaempferi. The sequence goes on from BSBM01000922.1 coordinate 3,921,843, forward strand.
TGGATTCTAAAGAAAATTTAAAACCTACAACAACTTTCATAAAGGAAAATAGTTACTCAGAGCTCTACATATTGCAAATACTGGAAAACTAGTCAATTGAAGATGTATAATGAGCTAGTCTTGAAACATATGGGCTCAAACAACCAAAGGAGGCTCTATAAACCCTCTTATAATATTTAATGTGGATATGATATGAAATATACAGTGGAAGAAAATAAAAATTACAAAATCTGAGCAACAATTTTATATATTTCAACCTTCAAACTTTCAGAATGTCTCTAATACATAGAGTTCTTTACAAAATTGTGAAACTAAGACTGCTATGAAGAGTATTAAAGAGGAGTTCTTTACTGGATATGAAGATATGATGAATTTAGAACAGGTGGATTATCATGGAAGTTGCACCAAGACTCAGGAGCTGCTCATGGACGCATTCACCAAACTATATATAAAAGCAAGGGCACATTCTTCACAACTAGAACCCTAGATCTAGTAAAATGGCCATAACTTGCTCATTCAGACACCTTTCTTGATGAAAAAAAAAGTCTTTCCTACTGGAAACGATGCTACAGATATAATGGGATAGGTATCAAAGTCCAAATATGCTCAAAAAATTAGAAACCATAACCTCCATTTCATCCCTTCAACGTTGTTTCCATTGAATGAGAAGAATACTTTACAAGATAGAAAGAAGAGAGGATGTAATCACAGAGCATGGATTAGATTTGAAAATTGGTCATCAATATCTGCACTAGATCATGTGTAGAATACTGGAGCAGGAACTATGGGGCACATCTCCTAGAGGTGGCTAAGGGTGCATCACCAAAGCCTCGAGAAGCTTGAGCTTACTCACATACAAACAATAAACTGCCAAAAGATGTCCAAGTGGTGCACCCTCCTTATTTTATAGGAAATATGACTTGTTGAGCAAGTTAAGTTGCTAATGAACCACCTTATCCTCATCTAACGTGCATTCCTTGACTAAGTGGCCACTTTCCTGCTTTTACACTAACTAGCTTTTGCTTTCTTTTAGAAACTTCCCTCTAGGTTTTCTGGATGTTTCCTTCATTTTTCAACTTGTATTACTTTTGTTCTTTTTGGAAACCGTGCCCTCCTTATATTTCTAGAATTTTCTACATTTCCTCCTTGCCTGCTTTATGCACTGCTTTTGTTAGTTTCCTTCTTTTTTGCTTTGCTTTTCTTTTCTTTCACTTTCATCTTTGGTTGACAAATCATTGGGATAATATTATCTCCTTATGCACCCTTGTCATCATCCAACTCATCATCACATGTAATTAATAATTAAATACAAAAATAATAATTACATCTCCTTTAATTTAATTAATTAAAACAACTATAGGCTAAATTATTCCTAGTTAATAATTTAATTTCCTAAGTAATGTCACCCCCTTATTAATTAATTAATTGAATTTCACTAGGATCCATGTGGTTTTAATGTGACATTGACTACTACTTGGTGCTGGAAAAATGGGAACATGATAGCCCTCCCCTCCCAAGCTTGCTTGTCCTCAAGCAAGAAACCAACTCCAACTCCAAACAAAGGTCCACCATGTTTCTGCTACACCACTCTGATTATAGTCACTCTCCCAATGACTAATTCTTAAAAAAAAAAAATCAACCCAACTAAGAAAGCTAAGAATAATTCCTGGATCCTACTGTCTGTACTGCATGTCTCCCAGTGGCACTGTTACTTGTGGAAAATTGTCATTCCAAAGAATTCCAGGGTCCCATTGTCTCAGCTACATCCTTCCAAACGTCAGGATCAACATGAATAATATATCATCATGGAGGATGTCTATACCACTCCACCATACTAGAATTTCATCACTTCCAATGCAAAACTGAACTTCCGTGAGTCCCTCCAACCAATTATGAAACTCCTTATGTTCCATGTGAAAACCAACACAGAGCCTCACAACGCTGCTATCCAATGACATAGGTGACAATACCATGTCTTCAAGGCATCACATAGCAAGCACATATTCCCATACAACTTCTCACAAAATATGTATGATGTGTCCATAAAATTTCCACTGATGCAAACAGCAAACTTACCCTTGGGGGTGCTTAGCTCCAATATGTATCCATTCACACAATTAATGGATGAACAAACACTCCAACTGAATGCACTACTATGCATGATGGAGACATTAGGTAGATGGCTCTACTGCTGCTCATCAAACTGGTCATGGACTAGTGTGCTTCTCAAACCCCAAGGTTTAACCATTAGGTCATCAAATAAGAGTGTGAAGCCTTCTTCTCCTCATGCGACACCAAAAGAAATAATCCCTTTACCCAATCATCCTTATGTGTGTTGGATTCCATATGTATGTGGGGTGAAGGAAAGTGAACCAACTCTTGGAAACAATTATCCACCAATCATGTGGTTGTCTCAACCGAAATGAAATCATGTGCCTCCTCCAAAACTTTGCAACTTCCTCCATGAGGTAACTCATAATCTCTCTGGCAATGAACAAGTGTTGGGCCTCCATATTGCTTAACTCCAAACTCTCTAAGCACATGCAAATCAGTTTGTACTTAATGTGCCCAATCCACACAAGTACCAAAGATTAAAATGGTGTTGTTCAAATGACGAGGGTGAAAGTCCCATGTCCAATCACCAAAAGGGTAGGCATCATAAAAATTCCATGGGTGCCCATGCTGCTCATAAAAAGTGTAAAATGTATCAAAGATTTCTCGATAAATGCAAGCAGGAATATCACTCATGTGTCTTCTTTTCCAAACAAGAAAAAAAAAGACACTCTAACCCCATGGTTCAAATGGAAAGCAATGTGCTTCCCCATATGAATACTCCCAATGGCTCAACTCTCTGCCACTGGACAAAGTATGCATGCAATCATAATATGTCCCAATCAATGAAGTGAAATGGGAACCATATGCACGTTTATGTGAGCTGGCATCAAAGATAGGCATGAGATGCCTCTATAACTGCTGGGTAGGAGATGATGCCATCATTAAATGAGCTAGATCGAATGTGGGAGCCTTCTACTCCTCCTGAGGAACCATCAAAAATAAATCCTTGACCCAAAATTCATCCTCAAATGACATGGAAGAAGTAGAAGGGTTTGATGTAGGATCATGGACCAAAATATAATCTCTGCAAACCTCATCCATCAAGCTAGTGGATGCATCAACTCCATCCAAGGATGGTCCCTCAAACATGAGCTCTTCTGATTCCTCAATGGAGGAATAACTCACTCCAGGAAGAAGCTCAATTTTTCTCTGGGGAAAAATATGTGCTTGGAACCCATCACCTGCATTCCAAATATCCTCAACACATGTATGTCATCGTGCACCTCACGAACCACCTTCTCATGAGGTTCCTCCGTAGAACTCTGAGTACAACCGACCATAAGATTCTGGCTGATTGGAATGAGTGATCTTTGCAACTTTTGGTGAAGTTGCTCTATCTCCATATTGGATTCCAAGAGGGCACTTTTAATGCTTCTTAAATAATCTTGGGTGGCCATCAAATCATCATGGAGCTTGTATATCTCCTCATCATACTTCAAGGATGCTCCATGCAATATATCCACAAGCTCATGCAAATAATTTATGTCAGAAAGCATGTGTGAAAAATTACCTTGGATTGTAGACATTGCTTTCTGAATCTTCTCCATTGCTTCAAGGAAAGATGAATCTTCCAATGAAGCATCTCTCTAGCAAGACTGTGAAACTAAAACATTGTTGGCTCCCCAACAAATTCCCCTTCATTTTGCGAATAAATGCCCCCCCCTCCCATCTAAAATTTTTAAGTACTTAGCTCTTAGTTTTTATCTTGCTTGATTTGATAGGTGATTTCATGGCTACCTTTCATTGATCCCTCACTCATTGCACCATTTTTTCTTGGACTTGGTTTTTATTTCACAAGGATTTGGTGATTTGGATGATCTTTGTCGTGTGATTATCTCGGCTTCTGGTGGTTGAAAAATATTTACATACTCCCGTTTCTCATTTTAAACGACTCGTTATCTGAAGTACATAGAAAAATGATTTTGTAGCATGAAGTATTTTTCTACCTTCTTATTAACCTAGTCTAATTTATATATTTTTTATCATTAATACTTATTTCTCTTCATATCTTTAATATTATTAATGATATGTAATAACAACTTAACTAGAAGTGAAAGTATTGTTTAATTATTTCATTATTTTATTTCTAAATTTACAACTCTTATCTCTAACTCATATAAGGTCTTGAGAATATAAAATAAATATACTTTAATTAAAACTTCAATACACTTTTTTTTAAGTCCCATTATTCTAATCTATATTTCAACACATAACTTCATCAACGTGAATATGGCCCAAAACTCTCTAATATATAAAAAGGGAAATGTGAATTTTGAAATCACAAGCATTATACTTGGTAAAAGTGATTCTCCTAGGTTCTTTTTCATCATTAAAGTATTGTTTTATTAAACAATATTTCCGTACCTTTCTTTATATTGTATTTTTATGCTAGGTGTTGAAGGGTTAGAGTGGCAAAGAGTTACGTTGATCAAGTATAAGCTCACAACGAAGAATTGCTACATCACCAATTCGCTAAAGGTCAATGCCACGATATTGTTGTCATGAATCGAACGAAATTGCAGCACATTTACAATGTTAATTTTACGTTTAAGCTTTCAAAAAACCACCAAGAGTGTAGAGCCACATGCAAATCAAATATTGCCAACATAATTTCAGATGTTTTCAAAGACCCGTCAAAATCATGCCCTATTTTATGGATGAATACCGTTTGCACTACTAATTTGAACTAATACCGTTCGCACTTCTATTTTTGGTTTGTTCCATAAAAAAGTGAGCGTGATTCAAGGATCCTTTGAGATGTAACTTCTTAGCGTGATTCAAGGATCCATTGAGATGTAACTTTTTCTTTAGCAGATGTATGACTGCCATATTTACGTCGATAGGCGTATTTTTTTAACTTTTGGGGGTGAGGGTTGGGTGGCTGATTTTTTATTTTTTAAATAATGAATGGTTAGATTTTACTTATCCTGGAATATGCTTCGTCTTATGCATAGATCAACCACCCAAATTCACTGGCTTAACCTGGGCGCAGCTTTAAATCCAAACGACACTGTTTAAAATAATTTATTGAATTTATTATACCTGTAGCGCTCCACTCCCCCCACACTGATCCGCTGCTCATACGGCTACCCTCCGCCCTTTTAAATTCACACCGCGGCATGCCCAATATAGGGCGTAGTGGAAATCACAGCTCTGGAATTCGTCTCTGAGTTACCTTTCTTTTTGGTTTGCAAGCAATTTTCTCTTATTAAACTCTCTCCAATTCGCCGCGGATCGCAGTTTAACAAGGTGTTGTCCTTGGGGTTTGCTGTAGTTTAGGGTTTTCGTTTCAATATCGTTTCCTCCTCGGCAAATTCTCTGGTAATGACCATTCCGAAGATGATAGCAACAACTGATATGCAATGGATGGAAATAGCCCCTGCGCGCAGGGTATGTATGGGAAGACAATGGCCTTTGGAGAAACCTCTGCGGCCAATCGCGGAAGAGCATAGTCTCAGTAATGGCGAACTCGTGGCCCTACTTTTCCTGCGGTTAGCGGCTTCAAAGCAGAGGGCAATAATGAAAGATTTGCATTGGCTGAGTGAACTGGCGTGTTGATATCGATCTATGGAGCCCGATACTGTAGGTGTGGCCCTGATCTTCATTGTATACCCTAATTTAATTTTCATTATTAATATATCTGCACAGACAATGAATATATGGCCTTTATTAGAAGCCAAACTTGCACATGCACTGGTTGATGCTTTTTCTTTTAAGGTAGATATGGTCAGCTTTCTCTCGTAGTTTCTTGGTGCTTTTAGAATTTTGTGCGGTTGCATGCTTGGTCTATTGGGTCGATTTCTCATTTGGAAAATTTACATACTGTATCCGGGGCAAAATTTAAAATTTAAACCATAGGGACTGCATCTTGGACTCCATAGCCACCCAGTACTTAGGCACTTAATATATTGATGTTTATGCTGCCTGCCTAACATTGGATACATAGCCTTATTCAAAATCTTTTTTGATTGCATCCCAATAAATTATGGCTAATGGTACAGAAATCATTATTGTCTTTATATTTGATTTCTTCTAAGCATATGGTAGTAGTATTTTTTTTATATTTTTTATATGGTAATAGTAATTTTTGATTTTTTTTTTAAATTTTTTTTGGATATAACTTCTGCATCTGTTTGATTCAAGCATTGGAGGCTCTGGATTCAAAAGAGCAGGTGTTGGAAAAGTGTCGGGCGCTTTCTCTTGGAACTGGAGAGATAAAACTAATTACCAGGCTATGGAGGCTGCAAAATGGAGCTTATGGGGATGGTTAACCAAGGGTGGTAAATGTGCATTAATTGACATCTTATTGCAATTGAGTTCAGCTATGGTCAACATTCAGGCAGCAGCCTTGTTCAATAATCCAATTAACTTATGTACTATTGAATCCATAGATCGCTTTATGTTTTTTGTTTACTGCGCTTTATGTTTTCTGTTTACAATGGCTCTTTACTATGGACATGAAACATTGAAAAATCCGGGAATGGGAATGTAATTTCATTCTCCCCAAGTTTCAAGGTTTCAGGCTTGAGCTACTAGGTAATTTTCCATGGATTATGGATTATGAGTTTGAGTTGATTTTTGACAGATTTACTGATTTTTTTTTAAAGAGCATGGTCTTTTAATGAAAATATATTTTATTTCTAAGCTCGTGGATGTCTGGACATGTGCATATAATATTCATATCCCTTTCTTATAATCTTGAAAACTTCTTAGTCTTCTTGTTTTATGTTGAATCTTCATACGACTCGACACCATCATCTTCATGTCAATCGGATCACCTAAACGTAAACGTACGCGCATTGGGTCCTCATAATATGCTGATGGTAATAATACTATACTAAAGGTTTGTGCAGAGATCGATCCTGCTGGGCTACAGCTATCGTAAATCTTTTCTACTCCACGAAAACCCATATTCACTGTAATCAATATGTCATCAATACTGAGATAATGGAATGGTTGTGCATTGGAGAGGTTAGATATTTATCATATGACTAAGGTGAGTTGGATAGGGTTCTCAATAACGCCCAATCATTCTACCGATACTACATAGTATTACAGTGTCACCGACTCAGCATAGAAGATCCTAATTATATATTTAATTCACATCTAAATGTTGGATCGCCTGAAATTCTCATTATTAAAAAATAGGTTATTACTAACAGCATTAATAGCAACAAGTGGACTCCATATTGTTTGCAAAAATCAATAGTGAGCAAAAATCGTACAGGGTTTCAACACAAGACACTACACTTTCCATAACAAAAAACTTCATGCAGCTACTGGAATTCAAGTTTAAATCTCGTCTTGGTTTATCTATTTGGGATCATCTAAATAATAATGAAAAACTTGCACAGCTATGATAATTCGCATGGATAGTTTTGTCAATGGTGGAGTCCTTCGAAGAGTTATGCATGACTCTTTCAAACTCAATTTTATTTTATCTAAATATTAAACTTTAAATAAATCTTAAGTTAATAAATAAATTTTAAGTTAAACTTCGTTCATTCCTTATTATTCTTATGCAGAACTTAAATAATCGTAAATATGGCGTTATATTAAGAGAGAGGAGATGCCCATGATATACGCCCAATTATATATCTTCTGCACACACTCAGTTTCAGGTTTTAGCTTTTAATTTCAAAGTACACCATCACCCTATAGCCTAAGATTGTTTGTTTGCTTGTTTTTCTAAATAAAAGGTCATTTGCACATTTTAGGATTATCCCTATAATATATTCAAAGAAGCTTAAATACATGCTTCAAAGCGTCATTTATTGGATAGTGACTTAGCCCGGAGAGATTTTTATTTGTGATTTATGTTGGTGTTTTTTATTAATACTTTTAAAGTTTAATATTTTTTTCATATTATATTGTGTTAGAATTCCCGTTGCAGGCTCTGACCCAATCTGGGCATATATGCATTCCCCTTATGATCATATAAATCTGGGTATATGCATTCCCCTTATGATCATATAAATCTGGGCATATGCATTCCCCTCCTTCATATGATTATATAAATAATAATTGCTCATGTGGACTAAATTGAACCTAAAACCCGAAGCCCAATTCAAATAAAAAGTAGGTGATTTCATGACCTGAGGCCAATATTGTTTTCTATTTTTAAAATTAAATATGTTTGAATAGTTTCATTACTAATAGATATTTAATACAATTTTAAAAGATTAATTAATAAATCCTAAATCAATCTTAAAATATTATAAATTATTCAGACCCTTTGAAAATGTGTATAATTTTGAAACTTCATGTTTTAAAACTCATGTTTTTGAATGCAGCTACAAATAGTTGGACTTCATAATTATACACAATATAATTCATATGTTTTGGACTGCATTTGGACTTCAAATTATACACATAGGCGAAATTATATGTGGATTTAAATATATTTATGGTGTTTTTATCTTATAAATTAAATATAAAAAAGATTAGAGATGCTCTCATGTCAAAATACAAGATATATTTTTCACCGAGAACTCCCTGCACACAACCAAGCTTTTAGAGAAGAAAAGAAAGTCCAAGCTTTTAAATAAGAAAAGAAAATTGTAGATTGAAACGTTGGGGTCTCTGCAACCAGGTTATTTAATTGTTTCATTATATTTATAATTTTTTTTAAGAATTGTTTCCATATTATTTATATGATATAAAATTTTAAATTAAAAAGAAATGTAATTGAACTATGTTATGAATGTAATTGTTTTTTACAATTTTCTCCATATTATTTATATGATATCAAATTTTAAATTAAAATAAATGTAATTGCAGTATGTTATGAATAAGTATATTTTTTTCATATATTTGATAATGGTTTTCATATTATTTTGAAATTTTCATTAAAGTAAATATTTTATTTTAACTCATCAATTACTTAATAATATGATATAATACATTTAAAAAATAGAGCAATTAGAGCAAACTTAAGAAGCCAATGGTTAAATAAATAAATAAAATTAATATTAGTAATATTATTCATAAAACTAACTATATTAATAAGAGCAATATTGATAACATTAACATTAATAAAATTAAAATTAATAACATTAATATTATTAAATTTAACAACATTGAAATTATTATTAAAAATAAGAACATTAATAATAACATCATATCATTAATAATAACAATCATATCAACATTGATTACATTAATATTAACATTATCATTAATATTAATATTAATGTTAAGAAACATTATCATTAATATTAATATTAATATTAATGTTAAGAAACATCAATATCAAGCCATATTAATATTAATAACATTAATGTTAATGATATGTTAATAAATAATGTTAATTAATGCATTAATTATTTAATATGGTTCAATTAATTAATATAGTCAACAGTAGTACTAGAGTCAACAACATCATTGAATATGGTTGTATTAATTAATATAGTGAACAATATTACTTAAGTCAACCACATTACAAAATTTAGCCAACTATCTACTACCACCATGGTGATACATAGTCAAGCAAAGTCAATAGTAAACAACAATGGTCAAGCATGCTGAACAATATATTTAATACACATGAAAAGTTATCATGAAATACATATGGTAAGCATAGTCAACCACATGATCAATATGGTCAACCATACTAAACAACAGTGAACCCTTCTCAACCATGAACAATATGGTCAACAAGAGTGGACAACAAACAAACATAGTTAACCATTGTCACCTAAAGCTAACCATGGTCAACCATAATGCACTAAAGGCATCCAAAACCACAATATTAAGACATACTCAAATATGATGATTCCTACTTAACCAATGTCAAACATGGTCAACTGAAGTCAACCAGAGTCAAACAAAAGTTATCCAAAGTCAACAGTAGGCAACCATAGTCAAACAAAGTAAACCATACTCAACCATATTCAACCAAATTCAACAATATTCAAACAATAGTGAAATTATAATCAACCAATATGATTTTAAAGTCAATAGTGGTACCTAAGCTAATGTCAACCATGCTCAAGAAAATCAACCAAAGGTCAATAAAAGTCAATCGTAGTTAACCATAGTCGAACACCCATAATCAAGCCAACAAGTCAACCATATGATATTAAAATCAGCCAAATTCAACCATTGTCAACTATGGTTAACCATAAATAGTCAACCATGGTTATCTCCACTCACCCATAGCTAACTAAAACCAACCAAATCCAACCATAGTTAACCAAATTCAACCATAGTTAACTAAATTCGACCAAAGTTAAAAGTCAAACAAGGTCAACTTATACTAAATTATGGGAAAATAAAGTCAACGATGATCAAGCATAGTCAATTAGTCAACCATAATCAAATTTAAATAATGTCTTTACCAATAATCAATTATGGCCAAACAAAGTCACCCATAGTTAACCATAACCAACAGGTCAATCAAAGTCAATTATAGTTAACCATAGTCGAACACCCATAATCAAGCCAACAAGTCAATCATACGATATTAAAATCAACCAAATTCAACCATCGCCAACCATGGTTAGCCCCACTCACCCATAGCTAACTAAAACCAACCAAATCCAACCATAGTTAACCAAATTCAACTATAGTTAACTAAATTCAACCAAAGTTAAAAGTCAAACAAGGTCAGCTTATACTCAATTATGGGAAAATAAAGTCAACGGTGGTCAAGCATAGTCAATTAGTCAACCATAGTCAAATTTAAATAATGTCTTTACCAATAATCAATTATGGCCAAACAAAGTCCCCCATAGTTAACCATAACCAACCATGGGAAGCCATAGTCAATTAGTCAACCACAGTTAACCATAGTCAAACAAAGTCAACCATGGTCAACCAAAATCAATTATGGAAAACCAAAGTCACCCATAGTGAAACATAGTCAGCCATGGTCAACCATAGTCAAACATAAACAATTAGTCAACCATCTTCGGTCATAGTCAAATAAATTCAACCACAGTCAACCATCGTCAACCATGGTCAATCAAGGTGAGTTCAGTCCAAGTGAACCATGGTCAATTAGTCCACCCAAGTCAACCATAGTTAACCAAATTAAACCATAGTCAACCAAATTAAACCATAGTGAACTTAAGTCAACCATAGTCATAACCATGGTCATTGGTCAACCAAAGTCAATCATGGTCAAGTAAAGGAAACCATGTTAAACCAAATTCAACCATGTCTAACTAGGAGGTTAATTAGTCCACCAAAGTCAACCATAGTCAAATAAATTCAACCATAGTTAACCAAATTAAACCATAGTCAACCAAATTAAACCATAGTCAACTGAAGTCAACCATAGTCAATCATGGTTAACTAGAGTCAACGATTCTCCAAATTCAAATAAGGTTAACCAATAGTTATTAATGGAAAAACAAAGTCATCCATAGTGAACCGTGGTTATCCATATTCAACCATAATTGACCATAGTCAACCATGGTTGACCATAGTGAGTCATCGTCAACCAAAGTCAACTAAAAGTCATCCATAGTCAATAGTGATAAACAAAAATAATTCAAATTAAAAAAAGTCAACCATGACAAACCGAAGTCAACGATGGACAACCAAAAGTCAACCATGGTCAACAAAATTCAACCATTGTAAACCAAAGTCAACCATGGTCGACAATGGTCAATCAATGTCAACCATGGTTAACCATAGTCAACCATGGACAACCACATACAACCATAGTCAACCATGCTCAACCATAATTAACTGAAATCAACCAAAGTCACCCAAAAGTCAACCATAGTTTACCATAGTCAAGCATAATATACCTTTATCAACCAAAGTCAACCATAGTCAACCAAGGTCAAAGATGATCAACCATGGTAAACAAAAGTCAACCATAGTTTACCATGGTCACGCATAATATACCATGGTCAACCAAAGTCAACCATGGTCAACGAAACTCTACCACAATCAACCAAAGTCAAAGATGATCAACCATGTATAACCAAAAGTCAGCCAAAGTCAACCCATGGTCAACCTGAGTCATCCATGGTTGACTTTGGTTAACCAAAAGCCTTCCTTCGTCAACCAAAAGTCAAATATGGTCAACTAAAGTTAACCATAGTCAACCAATGTCAACTATGGTCAACCATAACCAACCATACCCAACCATGGTAAACCAAAGCCAACCATAGTCAACCAAAGTCAACAATGTTCAACCAAAGTCAACCATGGTCAACCATAGTTGACTTTCGCCAACCAAAGCAAGCCAAAAGTCAACCATGGTAAACAAGTCATCCATATTGAACCAAAATCAATTATGGTCAGCCAATATCACCAAAGTCACCCATGGTCAACCATAACCAACCATAGCTAACCATGGTAAATGAAAGTCAACCAAACCCAACCATGGTGAACCAAAGTCAACAATGGTAAACCAAAGTCAACCATGGTCAATCAAAATTCAACCAAAGTCAATGATAAATAACCAAAGTCAACCATGGTTGACCAAGTTCACCGAAGTAAACCAATCTCAACAATAGTCAACTATAGTGACAAAATTCAACTAAAGTCAACCATGGTAACCTAAATTCATCCATGGTTAGCCATGTTCAACAAAAGTCAGCCATGGTAAACTATGGTTAATCATCGTCAACCAAAGTCAATTAAAGTCAACTAATTTTTATGGCTTTAATTAGTTGAATTAGTTGACTTTGGTTTAATTGAATTAGTCAACCATGGTCAACCATAGTGAGATACAAAGAGAGATTAGTCATCCACAGTCAACCATCGTTGACCATGGTCAACCACATAAATAATCTTAATTCCTTTCTAATTTGTTCATGCTCAACCATATAAATAATCTTAATTACTTTCTAATTTGTTCATGGTTGACCATGGTCAACCATGGTCCAACATGGTCAACCATGGTGGACCATAGTCAACCATGCTGAACCATAGTAAAACAAAAGTCAACAGAACTTGACACGTCGCATTGTCACATTGTCACAAAACTTTCCATGTCACATTCTACTATGTTTCACCATGGTTAAGGATACTACATACTCCTTCTACTAATGTTAGAATATGACATTTTTACAAGTCTACTTCAGAATGTTGCAATGTGACATAACCATCCATCTATTTATTAACCTCACATAAACGTTTATAATATCTTTTATTAATTAATAAAAATAAAAAATTAATTAATTTATATTAATAATAAAAATAATATATAATAATTATTAATTACTTATTAATTATTAATTAAAATAATTGTAAATGAAAATAAAAAAAATATAATTATAGCAATAATAAATGAAAATAATTTATAATGAGAATTCACAACTTTAAATAATAATAATAAATACATCATTATTATTACTATTATTACTATTATTAAATACATCATTATTTTAATTTTATTTTGTTTCCACTTGTTTATTTTTGTATTTTTAATTCTATTTTAATTCTTTTATTCTATTTTAATTCTTTATTTGACTTTATAATTATAGCAATAATAAATGAAAATAATTTATAATGAGAATTCACAACTTTAAATAATAATAATAAATACATTATTATTATTATTATTATTATTATTAAATACATCATTATTTTAATTTTATTTTGTTTCCACTTGTTTATTTTTGTATTTTTTATTCTATTTTAATTCTTTATTTGACTCTATTTATTTCCACTTTTTCTTTTAAATTCTTGATTTGACTTTATTTTATTTTTTTACTTTATTTAATTTACTTTTCTTTTATTTATTTAATTTACTTCACTTTATTTTCTATTGCCATTTTTACTTATATTCGTTCATTTTTACTTATATTTATTTATTTTGATTTATTTTTCATTTATTTCTTCATTTATTTAATTTCAACTTTTTTTAACTTTTATTTATCTATCTATTTTATTAAATATTATTAGTTAATAAATTAATATATATTGATAAAGAATAATAAATATTAATACTAAATATTAATCATAACTATTAAAATTAACATTTTTATTTACTATTTTTTTATTTAATTATAATTTATTCATTCATTTATTATTTATTTTATTAAATAATTATTATAAAAAAAATATTTATTATAAATATGAATAAGTAAAGTTAAATAATAATAATATTATTAAATCAAACATATCATTCATCATAATTTGATTAATTTAATTTAATTTAATATAATTATATTAAATTAATTTAATTAATAATTAATTTAATTTAAATATTTTAATTTAATTTAATTTAACTTAATTTAATTTAATTTTTAATATGGTTTAATATGTTTAATTTAATTTATTTTTTAATATGTTTTAATTATTTAATTTTATTTAGTTTACTTTTTTAAATTAATTTAAGTTTATTCTATTCTATTTAGAAAAATTAAATTAAATTAACTACATTTAAGTTAAATTAAATTAAATTAAATTAAATTAAATAATTAAAACATATTAAAAATTAAATTAAATAAAACATATTAAACCATATTAAAAATTAAATTAAATTAATATGGTTTAATATGTTTTATTTAATTTAATTTTTAATATGTTTTAATTATTTAATTTAATTTTTTAAATTATATTAAATTTATTTGATATTGTTTAATTTTATTTATAAAATAAAATAAAGTTAAGTTAAGTTAAGTTAAATTAAATTAAATTAAATTATTTTTATTAAGTTAAGTTAACCATGGTTTATAAATTAAATTAAATTAAATTAATTATAACTAATATTTATAAAACTATTAATTATTAATTATAAGATTAAACATCCAAAACCATTAAATTACTTTTACTAAGAATAATCTATGCAAGCCATATTAATCCATATTAATATACACCGATGCATTAATTATTAATTACTTATTACTTATTACTTATTAATTAAAATAATTGTAAATGAAAACAAGAAAATATATTTATAACAATAATAAATTAAAATAATTTATAATGAGAATTCACAACTTTAATAATAATAATATTAACATTAATATTAATATTAGTGTTAACATTTTTACTTTTGTTATGAGAATTCGCAACTTTAATAATAATAATAATAATAATAATATTATTATTATTATAAAAACATATGCCACATTATGACGCATTCTTTACAAGAATAGTATATGTGTATACAATATTTTATTATTATTATTATTATTATAAAATAACAAATATTGAAATAATAATAATAGATATTATTATTATCATTAATTAATATTATTAACCAAATCTCATGAACAGGTCGGCCGTCAACTAGCAAGCCATATTAATATTAATAATATGGCTTATATACGCCGATCGGCGTATATCAACCACATTTAAACAATAGATATACGCCGATCGGCGTATATAAGCCATATTATTAATATTAATATGGCTTGCTAGTATTAATATTAATATGGCTTGCTAGTTTAGTTGCATGCGAAAGACAATATGAAAGCATAAATGAAGCATTTCTGTCGTATGTATCGATTCATGCAAAGGTTATCCACCTGTCACACAATTTGCGATCAAATTGATAAGATTTTAAAGAGATTTTAATATTATAAATCTATGAATGTCAAAGTCTTTCATCGCCATGGAAAGTTGTCACGATTCTCACGAAACTGCTTCATTCACCATATTTAAGGAGGCCTTACATAAATTCAAAGAACATGATCGTCGGCAACAAAAGATAGCTACAGCAGGTAGCGAGCATATCTACGATTCCAAGGACATGCATTAAAGCATATCAATTAAAGCATAGCGAGCATATATTGTTGATGGAACACTTTTGAGATTTCTATAATCTATATATTTTTTTTCTTTGGATATTTGTTACTGTGGACTGAATTAATAACTATATTTTGTTATGATTGTAAATGTTTTATCGTTATGATGATGGTATAGTTATTTTTTAATTTCATTTCGTTTTAATTTTGTTTACAAAATTTAGTCATGTTGTAATTTAATTTTTTGTTTAGATTCATAGGGCAACCTCCTAGTTTTCAAATTGCTCTTAGTTGATATAGGATGAATTTTAGTTTTACAATTACAATTACAGTTTTATTTCGTAGTGGAAACCTACAGAGTTTTTAGCAGCTCGTAAACTGTTTACAGTTTAGCAGCTACTAAATTGTTGTGTTGTGATTAGATTATCAATAGATCTTTGCTAGCAGTCCTATTAAGTTAGTTTTCATTTAGTTTGAATAGGTAGGAACTAACAGTACAACTAATATAAAAACAGATCATGAGAGTCTCTTGTTGAGAGCAAACCTTTAAAGGAAAAAGGGCCTTATTCCTGTGAAAAGTAGCCATCCCAAACAGACAAGGGACTGCGGTAAGAACCTTTTTTGGGCTATTTTTCCTTAGTTGACCAGAGAACAATTTTCTTGGCCAACAAACATATGTGTCATGGAGAATGTGTAAGGCCTCCTTGATATTTATTTCACTCATATTGAGTGGCATTTCAAAAGGAGAAGGTTGAAAATGAACCTCCTCCTCATCTACTGACGGATCAACCTGTTGAAGCTCATGTGGTGATAGTGAGATCAATCCTGGTACTTCTTCCTCGACTGAAAGGACTTCATCTTCTTTAGTATTAGGGGAACTTGTACTCGCAACAACCTCATCAAGTGGTATATCTATGTCACCAACATAGAGAGATGGACATCCATCAGAAGATGTCTCCTCAAATCTTAGGAACCCATCAGTAGGTACCTCATCACAACATCCATCAGTATATGCTTCTTCAGAACATGATAAACCATTAGTAGATGCCTCTTCTTGGCATCCATTAGTAGCTACTCTCTAATCCACAATTTGTTGATCCTTAGTAGAACTAGTGGTGGATTATTTATGCTTACTACCTTTGAAATATCTTCTTGAAGAAAACCCAAACAATCTCATAATGCTTGAAGATGCATAGGGATTTGTTGAATCTTCACCTTTGGTTTCTTCTTGTTCTTCTTTACTCATAGAGGTAGAGCAACTTGGTTCCTCTATGAGTGGCTTACTGCTCTCTATTGAATCAAAATATTAATCCTTAAGGTCAAATACAAATATGCAATAAAAGTAACCTTTGAAAGAAATGGCCTTAACAATATCTTCTCCCAAAGATAGATACTCCTGGTAGTGGCGGGGCAAGTTTTCAATTGCAGATATCATCTCTGGCAACTATTTCTTAGGATGAGCCATCGATGGTTAATCCCTTTGTTCCTAACTATACACATGGTAAAAAATGTAACCATCCTAATCTCTTGGTAAACCTCCATCAATGTAGATGATTTCTTCTTCTTCATATAACTCAAAGCATTCATCTTCCATGACTGCAACCAGTTCCACAATTGCAACTTGAAAATAAATCTGAGATATCTTCCACTGACAGTTACTTTCCACAGAATGATCCAATGAAAGAGATTCAATACCACTATAATATTCCTGATCTGATATCAGATTATATTATCTCAAAATTCAAACTTCAAATCAGAAATTTTTCAAGTAGTAACTAGTTCTCAAAACTAGTGAAGAAGGAACTAGACTAGGTAACTGATTAACCCACCCAAAGCTTGACTGATGGACACTTTTGGATATGAAAAATGTACTAGTTTGTCTGCAAAAGCAAGGGTATTAGAATCAAGGCCATATTCATAGTGCTATGCACAAGGTACTGGGGCCATTTACGTTTTGAACATCATCCAGACTGAAGTCTACTCCGAGGCTTCCTGGGCACACCAGCATATGCATACTAGACCATCCACTTACTCTTGACAGTAAAAAAAGGACGGGTATCAATAATTAACCCCCAATTTGATGATCGAAAAAATTATTGATGATTTGGTAGGATCTAACATTATTTGGAGGCAAGGGGAGAAAGAGCGCTACGTGGGATTGCTCCATTAGCCTGTTTCCAGGATCTTCCAAACAGCCTGATATCGCCATGAATTATAAATATGATGGTGGTATGGACTTCAAAAATTTATTAGGGACCTAACATGACTGACATAACCGAAATTGAGCATAAAGATAATTTTTTATTAAATAAACTACAAAACTAGTCAAGTAAATTGGCACAATGAACTAGTCTTCAAAACTTTGAATACAAGTAGTCATAAAGGGTCACAAATTTCTAATTTTTGTATTGGGATGGATTCTACAGACAATTTAAAACCTACAAAAACTTTCATCAAGTAAAATAGTTACTCATAGCTCTGTATATTGCAAATCCTGGAAAACTAGTCAATTGAAAATGAATAATGAGCTAGTCTTGAAACATATGGGATCAAACAGCCAAAGGAGGCTCTATAAATCCTCTTCTAATATTTAATGTGGCTCTGATATTAAATATACAGCAGCATAAAATCAAATTACATACTCTGAGCAGAAATTGTATATATTTCAACCTTCAAACTTTGAGAATGTCTCCAATACATAGAGTTCTTTACAAAATTGTGATACTAAGACTACTATGAAGAGTAGTAAAGAGGAGTTCTTTACTAGATCTGAAAATATGATGAATGTGGAATAGGTGGCTGCTCATGTAAGGTTCACCAAGACTTAGGATCTATTCATGGCCACATTCACCAAACTATATAGAAAAGCAAGTGCACGTTCTTCACAACTGGA
Organism: Larix kaempferi; assembly: GCA_027924585.1. NCBI lineage: Eukaryota > Viridiplantae > Streptophyta > Pinopsida > Pinales > Pinaceae > Larix > Larix kaempferi. Next base: position 3,940,509 of record BSBM01000922.1, read on the forward strand.
ACCCCAGATCTAGTAAAATGACCATAACTTGCTCATCCAGACACCTTTTTTGATGAAACAAAAAGTGTTTCCTACTAGAAACGATGCTATGAAAATAATGGGATAGGTTTCAAAGTAAGAAATGTCTCATAAAATTTTAAACCAGAACCTCCATTTCAGCCCTTCAACATTGTTTCCACTGAATGAGAAGAATACTTCAGAATATAGAAAGAAGAGAGGCTGTAATCACAGAGCATGGATCAGATATGAAAATTGGTTATAAATGGATGCACTAGATCATGTGAAGAATACTGAAGCAAGAATTATGGGGAACATCTCCCATAGGTGTCTAAGGGTGCATCACCAAAGCTTAGAGAAGCTTGAGCTTACTCACATACAAACAATAAACTGAAAAAAAGATGTTCAATGTTGGTAGCTGGTCAATACTGAAAGGGGGAGGGGGGTGAATCACTATTGTTAACTTTTTACCACTTAAACCAATTATTTAAACTTTAATCAAAACATTGAATCAACAAGATACACAGAACATAGATTTTATCGTGGAACCCCAATTGGGTAAACCGCCAACTCTTTCTATACTACAAAATTATATTTACAATATTTATTTGCAAGCAGCCACTTGATAGAGACCATAATCCCCAAATTTCTCAGCCACTACTGAAGGATTCACCCACACCCTGGTTTCTTCCTACCCCTATAGACAAGGATACACCTATACCCTGATTTTCCAGCCACTATTGGAAGGAGGCTATGACCCCCTTGCAGGCATGTAGCTTGCCCTAGCACCACCCTACTACTCTTGCTTGATTATTATAAAACTTCTCAAACTATATTCAACTTGGTCTTCTTACTTTCATCACTTGGTCTCTTTCTTACTGCTGCATAGGTCTTCACTGCCCTCTTTACTTTGTTGCTACATAGGTCTTCTATTCAACTCTTCTTCTCCTTGAATGAGCACTCAGCCTGGTCTCTTTTTCTGGTATTCAATGATGCTTTAGATCTCAACTATACAAAACACTCTTTAATTTTGGATCTTCATACTCCTATCTTCTTATGCTTCTGCTTCGAATTATACTACTGGGTTTCCTTTCTTAGATCTTCATTATTCAACACAAGAGACAGATTAATCCACTTCCATCTTCTGCTATATATATTCTTCATTCTTTATGGATCATTGCATATTTTCAAATGAACCTCATGGCCTTTCATTTTCATGCCTTTTCGAATATCTTGTTTATTTCACATTTATTTTAGAATTCTGTTAACCATTTATTTAATTAATTAATTAAACATTCTTTTACCTTCTATTTCGAGGCACCTCTTCATTTTGTGTAACAAAATTTTATGGCAATCGTAATTTTATTTTGGAAATACTATTTAGATTTTAAAGATTGCCTTTTCACTTAATCATTTCCTTTTTAATATCCCTTTTTTAATACCATGGTTTCGAAAACCATGGGCTTGAATTTACTTTCACGTAATTTTATTTTTATTCTTTTTAACCTTATTTCTGTAACTTTCCTTCGTTTTAACCTTCTTTCTTTAATCTTCAATCTTCTCCCGTATTTTTTTAAATAATACTTTATTATTCTAATTTCTTTTCTTTAATAATTCCAAGTTTTTTTTCCTTTTAATAATACTTCATTAACCACTTAACTCGTAGTAAGAACATAATGAATATTTCATGTAACTTATTTAGATTTCTTATTTCATGAATATTTCTTAAATTCACTTTTCAATTTTCAAATCACCTTTTTAAACACTCCAAAGTTTATCTTAGCCATTCTCTGAAGGACACTTGGACCAATTTTCCAATACTTAGCCATTTCTCAGAATTTCTCCAAACTGACAAATTTCTCCAGAATGATGTAACAATGACTTCAACTTCATGCCACATCATCATCTATGTCATTCCATGTCATAATATCTTCCATATCATCATTCATGCCATGTCATCACTACCTTTGTTTTTCCTTTGACTTTCACTAAGTTCACTTTGCCATCATGTCCTTTGTCATCACTGAACTCCTTTTGACATCAATGACAACCACATTCCATATTTCCAACAATCTCCCCCTTTGGCATTGATGGAAACCCCTAAACATTCTCCCCCTTTGACAACAATGACAAAGGATAACTTGTTATGCCCTTGCTGCAACTTTCTTGACATAGAATTTCCAATTGTTCCCCTTTTAGACAACTGCCCCTGTTTTTTTTTTTTTGCTTTTCTTCCTCCAGTTAACTTGGACTTGCTATTGATCATCTTTATTTACCTTCTTGTAGTGATTCTTTGAATAAGAACCTTGTATGATGAGTTTATGGACTCCCCCTATCACAGTGCTTCTATTCTTGCCACACATTCCTTCTTCAAAACTAAGATCAAAATCAATTGTGGTAGCTAATACCAATTTGTCACTTCTACACTTCTTCTTGTTTTGATGGCAACTTCAAAACATTCTTCTCTTCTTACCAAAATACATTTATTCAAGTACCAATTGCAATTTTATGATATTAACTCCCCCTGAGTTTATGATCCCTTCTAATGCTCATTTAATATTTTTCTTTTAGGTCATGAATTTTTTAGAACAGACATTCAACTTCAGCTCCACCACCATCACTAACTTCTTCTTCAATATCTTCATCATGCTTTCCATCATAATGGATGTTATTATTGTCTACAGCATTATTATGCTCCTTATCATCTTGGGAAACTTCTTTGATGCTTGAAATCTTTGTTTCTTCTACATCTTTGGAGTCTTCCTTTCTTCTCCAAATCTTCCCATGAGGTACCCTGCTTACTGACCTTGTTTTTTTCTTGGATTCCTTACTTGGATCTTTTCTCTTGATTATGCAATCAATATCCTTGTGACCAAACTTGTGACAGTATCCATAGAACCTTCCTTTATGTTTGAGGAATCTTTGATCTTCCATATTCTTTCATTCCTTCTTTTGTTCTTGACGTTCTATTGAATCATTATTCCTTAGCTTACATTATCTGGCCATATGCCCAAAATTATGACATGTGTAGAAATGACCATGAAAGATTTGTTGGACCCTGATTGTCATTAGTCTTTTAAGTATCATGCTAATTCTGTCTTTAATCTAAGAGGAGGGAGCAGATTTATGACTTTCCTTCTTAATAATTGGATTCTTTAGTGTAGTAGAATAACTTCTATTATTTCTTTCTCTGTTTGTAAAGGAGGAATTTTATGGCTTCCTTTCATTGTCATACCCTAAACGAGTTTTGTCACTTGATGGTCTTTGGCTACTCAAGATGTCATCTAAAGTCTTTGAGTTTTTCTCAAACTTTGTTTTAAGAGATTCTTCATCAAGCTTCTTCCTAACCATAGTAACTTCTTCTTCAAGTTTTTTAGATTTTTGTATTTCTTTCTTGAGATTCTCATTAATGATCTGTTGGTCTTCTAGCTTCTTTATTTATTTCTTAAAGTTAGCAAATTCCTACCATAGGCTCTCAGCCTCTTCCATGCTAGCCATCACTTGTTTTCTTGAAATGTACAGTTCTTCTTGGAGAATATTGACTTCCTCTTCATTTGACTTCTACTCTTCTTGATACTTTGAAAATTTTTCTTCCAAAGAATTGTTCTTCTTCCTGCTTTTTCTCAATTATTTAAAGGCACTTATGAGTTTTGCTTCTAAGTTCACCTCTCTTTCCACATCTAAATTATCTTCTGAATCTTGAGTTATTGTCCCTATGAATATATTTTCTTCATCTTGAGTTATATATTCACTATCATACTTGCAAGTGGAAAGGATTGCTTATGCTATCTCTTCATTTGAAAAAAGATTCTCCGATTTGACCCAGAGTTCCTTGGCTGAGACACATGGTCCAATCTTCTTTTTGACATCATTGGGTAATCCATCAAGGATTGTATCCATTTCCATAAAGTTACTTTCCTTGGCTTTCTTTTGAGCTTGAGTTTGTATTCTCTTCAGTGGGATGTAATCAGAGATCACTGCATTCCATACATCAGGTTCCAATGCCTTCAGATAACTTTCCATTCTTGTTCTCCAAAATATGTATTCTTCTTTTCCAGTTATTGGAGATCCATTTTCTGTGTAAATCTCTTCTTGTTGATCCATAGTGGTTTTTAATAGGATCCTCGTTACAGTGGTTAAACTGTAGGTGAAGGATCCGAATCTAATACCAATTGTTGGTAGTTGGTCAATACTGAGAAGGGGGGGGATGAATCAATATTGATAACTTTTTACCACTTAACCACTTATTTAAACTTTAATCAAAACATTGAATCAACAAGATACACAGAACATAGATTTTATCATAGAACCCCAATTGGGTAAACCACCAACTCTTTCTATACTGCAAAATTATATTTACAATAGTTATTTGCAAGCAACCACTTGCTAGAGACCACAATCCCCAAATTTCTCAGCCACTACTGAAGGATGCAGCCACACCCTGGTTTTTTCCTGCCCCTACAGACAAAGATACACATATACCCAGATTTTCTAGCCACTACTGGAAGGAGGCTAAGACCCCCTTGCAGGCATGTAACCTTCCCTAGCACCACCCTACCACCCTTGCTTGATTATTATCAAACTTCTCAGACCATCTTCAACTTGGTATTCTTACTTTCTTCACTTGGTCTCTTTCTTACTGTTGCATAGGTCTTCACTGCCCTCTTTACTTTCCTGCTACATAAGTCTTCTATTCAGCTCTTCTTCTCCTTGAATGTGCACTCAGCTTGCTCTTTTTTTCTGGTATTCAATGCTACTTCAGATCTCAACCATACAAAACACTCTTTAATTCTGGGTCTTCATACTCCTATCTTCTTATGCTTCTGCTTTGAATTATACTATTGGGATGCCTTTCTTAGATCTTCATTATTCAACACAAGAGACACATTAATCCACTTCCATCTCCTGCTATATATATTCTTCATTCTTTATGGATCATTGCATCTTTTCAAATGAGCCTCATGGCCTTTCATTTTCATGCATTTTCGAATCTCTTGTTTATTTCACATTTAATTTAGAATTCTGTTAACCATTTGATTAATTAATTAAAAATTATTTTACCTTCCATTTCCAGGAACCTCTTCATCTTTTGTAACAAAATTTTAAGGCAATCGTAATTTTATTTTGGCAATACTATTTATATTTTAAAGATTGCCTTTTCACTTAATCATTTCCTTTTTAATATCCCTTTTTAAATACCATGGGTAATTACCATGGTTTCAAAAACCATGGGCTTGAATTTACTTTCACGTAATTTTATTTTTAGTCTTTTTAACCTTACTTCTTTCACCTTCCTTCTTTTTAACCTTATTTCTTTAATCTTCAATCTTCTCCCGTATTTTTTGTAATAAGACTTTATTCTTCTAATTTCTTTTCTTTAATAATTCCAAGTTTTTTTTTCTTTTTAATAATACTTCATTAACCACTTAACTTGTAGTAATAACATAATGAATATTTCATGTAACTTATCTAGCTTTCTTATTTCATGAATATTTCTTAAAGTCACTTTTCAATTTTCAAGTCACCTTTTTAAACACTCCAAAGTTTATCTTAGCCATTCTCGTAAGGCCACTTGGACCAATTTTCCAATACTTAGCCATTTCTTAGAATTTCTCCAAACTGAAATATTTCTCTAGGATGATGTAACAATGAATTCAAATTCATGCCACATCATCATCTATGTCATTCCATGTCATAATACCATATCATCATCCATTCCATGTTATCACTACCTTTGTTTTTCCTTTGAATTTCACTGATTTCACTTTGCCATCATGTCCTTGGTTATTCATTTGTCATCATTGAACTCATTTTGACATCAATGACAACCACATTCCATATTTCCAACACCCAAGTGGTGCGCCATCCTTCTTTTATAGGTGAGATGACTTGTTGAGCAAGTTAAGTTGCTAATGAACCACCTTATCCTCATCCAATGCACCTTCCTTGACTGAGTTGGCACTTTCCTTCTTTTCCACTAACTAGCTTTTGCTTTCTTTTGGAAACTACACCCTCTAGCTTTTTTGGATGTTTCCTTCCTTTTGTAACACAGAGGTGCTTTCACTATCATAGCTAAATCATCCAGATGGATCTCTTCACTAATATCACTTCAAGCTTGTACAATTCACTGCATCAACACTAGAAGCTTGAATTATTCATGGATTAGGATGAATCAGTGCTATGGATCAGACTTCAATGGATATATATCATATCATGGAGAAATGGAACAAGCTTGCATTGGGGCACATCACCCAAGCATTGGTTGATGCGCATCACTCAACCTCTGAGAAGCAATTGCTCTCAAGAAAAAGAAACTACCAAAATATGTCCAAGTGATGTGCCCTCCTTCTTTTGTAGGTGAGATGACTTGTTGAGAAAATTAAGTTTCTAATGAAACACCTTATCCTCATCCAATGCACCTTCCTTGACTCAGTTGGAACTTTTTTGCTTTTCCACTGACTATCTTTTGCATTCTTTTGGAAACTGCGCCCTCTAGATTTTTTGGTTGTTTCCTTCTTTTGAAACTTGGATGCCATTTTATTTTTGGAAAAGGTTCCCTCCTTAGCTTTTTGGAAGTTTCTACTTTTACTCCTTGCCTGCTTTATGCACTGCTTTAGTCAGTTTCCTTCTTTTCTTCCTAACACCTTGCTTTGTGTTGCTTTCCTCTAGTTTCCTTCTTTTTTGCTTTGCTATGCTTTTCTTCAACTTTCCTCTTTGGTTGAAAAATCATTAGGCTAACCTTATATCCTTATGTTCCCTTGTCATCATCCAACTCATCATCACATGTAATTAACAATTAAATACAAAAATAATAATTACATCTCCTTCAATTTAATTAATTAAAACAACTATAGGATAAATTATTCCTAGTTAATAATTTAATTTCCTAAGTAATGTCACCCCCTTATTAATTAATTAATTGACTTTCACTATGATCCATGGGGTTTTGATGTGGCATTGGATGCTACTTGGTGCTGGAAAAATGGGAACATGACGGTGCCTCTATTCTATGTCAATTCCTCCTCATTTAAATAAAAAAAATCATTTCTTTCTCCTAGTTAAGGAATGTTTCCATGGAGAGAAAAAGGAGTGGATAGTGACATATTTCTATGTGGATTATTGTACTATAATAAGAGGTGGTATTTTAAGGAGTGTGGGGATCTTTCCTAATTTTATATGAGGGTTGTGAATATCTACCCATGTTTGAATCAAATATCTATTACTAGTTGCTGGAGGTATGTCATTATGACCTATAATGGTCCTTGTCTTTTCACAAATTTGGATACTACTATTGTTTCCTATAGGTGGGAATGATATCTGAAAGATTCAATAATGTGCATAGTGTGGCCATGTTGTGGCCACTGTATTTTCTCTTTAACTCATATATAATGAATTGAGAGTATGATGGATATGGAAAATGAGATTAGGGTGAATAGTGTAGTGTGAGGGTACTGTTCTATCCTAATTGAGTACACTTATGAGGGAGTATGTAGATTGATTTGGAAAAGGTGGGAGGTGGCAGAGATGATACAAAAGAGAAAAAAAAATGTAGTTGGGGGTAGTAAGTGTTGGAGGAGAGAATTTGATAGTTTGAGGGATGGTCTCTAAGTCAAGAGGTGTATCAAGATTAATGGATTTTGGTTGTTTGGTGTGTTGATGAAGTGCAACTTAAAGTGATTGGGTAGTGAAAGAAGGCGGGAGGGCTAACATGTGACAATATTATGTAGGAATTGTGTGCGATATATGTTTGAGGAGATGCATTGACACATCATAGTGTTGGGTATTATTGGTATCTAGTTGCTTAAGTATTTAACAATCTGTAAAGGAATGGGAAGAGATTTGGTGATGGTGGCACCATTGATTTGTAGGTGGAGGAGGATGATAATAAGATTAAGGGGTTTTCAAGGTTATTTTTTATTCTATAGATAGATAAAGGAGAAAATATTACCTGTAGGAGTCTCAAGTCAGCAAAATTCATGGAAAAAAATAGCTAATAACCCACAAATGGATGTAATGATGAGTAACCTTCTCATAGTAGTGATGTGGAGATGGACTTGACATTTAATGAATATTTCAATATAGTGTTGAATAGTTTGGCCTACAGTTTGGCATACTTACAGCCATTGGCACATCAAATCCCATAGCTACTATGGTGGGTACATATGGATTTGAAGGGAATGGTGAAAGTTTTCCCATGTGTTGATGCACTTCAAAGTCAGATTCACTTCAAGATCAAAGTGGGATTACCACCATGATAGGGAGACATCACCAAGCATGTATTCTATGAAACATGGAGCTTGGAATTCTATTATGCAGTCACAAAAAATCTTGAGCATTTGTGAAAATATGATTTGGAGACATCACCAAGTGTGTATTCTATGAAACATGGATCTCTTGGACTTTTATAATGCAGTCACAAAAAATATTGAGCATTTGTGAAAATATGATTTAGTATTGATTGAAGTGAAATTTTCAATGCCAATAACACTAACTATGATGTGCATAATCCTAAAAGAATGAATCTAAGTTCATGGTTAAAGGGAAGAAGGATTTTTCCACATACTGAAGACATTTCTATTTCCAATAAAAATCCCTTCTCTCTTGCTAGTGCTTCTGCAATGGAATGTGAGGCACCTACAACAATTACTTAATAAAAATATGCGAAATAGCAGAAATGACAGAACTCAGAATCACTTTTATATTGATCACAAGCCACTTCGAGGGGGCAACCTCCTATGATCAAGCTCAATACAAATAACTTCACGGTGCCTTCATAGGTCTCAACACACACTTATACACTAAGTCTAGGCACCAATACTATGGGTCAAAACCATGGGCCGTTACAAACTATGGATCAACAATACTACGGGCGACTTACAAAGCATATGCGCCAACAACAATAACACAAACTATTGATCAACAATTACTACGGGACGAATTACAAAGCATATGCGTCCAACAACAACATACTAACAAAGTAAAGACATGGGTTCCTAACATCCCCTCCCCCTTAAAAAAAGCTTTGTCCTATAAGCTTTAGATGTGGAAATTGTTGTTGAATCTGAAGGAGTGGTTCCCATGTAGCATCCTCTAGTTGCATGCCATGCCACTGAATTAAGACCTCTGTGATAGAGCGAGAGTGAAGCTGAAGCATGCGCCGATTGAGGATGGCCTCTGGCTCCAAAAGGATGGATCCTTCATTATCCAGTTCGGGTAAAATCGTTTGTCCACTGATGTTGGTGCCAAGAACTTTCTTCAGACAAGAGACATGAAAGACTGGATGAATGCGGGAAGAAGGAGGAAGTTCCAATTTATAAGCAATGGACCCAATCTTCTGAAGAATCCAATATGGCCCATAGAACTTTGGAGTGAACTTATGATGCCCTTTGAGTTTCAAGGAGGATTGTTTAGACGGTTGGAGACGAAGAAAAACCATATCGCCGACTTGAAAAGTGCACTCAGAACGGTGCTAATCAGCTTGTTGCTTCATGCAATTTCGTGCCATGTGAAGATTGTCCTGCAAAATGCAAAGAATATGATCGCGGTTTCGAAGGACCATGTCAACTTCCTGAACTAGTGAACTAGTGGGGGTGTATGGAAGAAGAGTTGGAGGTGCCTGACCATAGAATGCTTCATATGGAGTCATTTTAGAGGCGGTGTGGTAAGAGGTATTGTACCACCATTCAGCGAGAGGAAGCCACTTTGCCCACTGATGTTGTTGTTCCGAGGTGAAGCAACGAAGATAAGTTTCCAAGCATTTATTGATAATTTCAGTCTGACCATCTGTTTGTGGGTGATACCCTGAACTTATCTTCAGTTTGGTGCCAGTGTGGCAAAATAGTTCTGTCCAAAAATGACTGGTGAAAGTCGCATCACGATCCGAGACAATGGAATAAGGGATGCCATGAAGACGAAAGATCTGGTCCAGGAAAATTTGAGCGATGGAGGAGGCTGTATAGGGATGGCTGAGAGCACAAAAATGACTATATTTGGAGAGGCGATCAACCACAACGAGAATCACTGTCTTCCCGCCATATTTAGGGAGCCCTTCAATGAAATCCATAGAAATATCTGTCCAAATCCGTGTAGGTATGGGCAAGGGTTCAAGCAATCCTGGAAGGAGTGTTGTTTCACCCTTATTGCGCTGGCAGGTATCACATTCAGCCACCATCTGTTGAATTGTCCTTTTCATGCCCTGCCAAAAGAAGTTACGTCGTGCTCGTTCATACGTTTTGAGGAACCCAGAGTGCCCTGCCAATGGAGAAGCATGGAGTTCATAGAAGACATCCTGTTGAAGATCTGTGCTCTGGGGAAGCACCAGACGACCCTTGTATCACAGAGAAGCACCATCCCAAGAGTAATGTGGTATAGCAGAAGGGTTTTTGGTCAAGCGTTGGATGATTTGAGATAAGGAAGAGTCATTGACATAACCTTGTTGAACAGATTGCAAACAATTTGGAACAGGCATAGAAATAGCTGAAAGAGAACCTTGGGCATCAAATGTGCGAGAAAGAGCATCTGCCACAATATTGTCTTTACCCTTCTTGTAAGTGATCGCATAGTCATAACCCATGAGTTTTCTAACACATTTCTATTGTGCTGGGGAGGAGACACACTGGTCCAAGAAATATTTCAGACTCTGGTGATCAGTCTTGATGCAGAAATGATTCCCTAATAGGTATGGGCGCCACCTCTGTACTGCATGCAAAATAGCCATCATTTCCTTCTCATAGGTAGAGGCAGCTAAATTCTTACCTGAAAGGGCTTTGCTGTTGAACGCAATGGGGTGTTCATCTTGAAGGAGAACAACACCAAGTCCATTGCCGCAAGCATCACTCTCAATAGTGAAGGGCTTGGAAAAATCGGGCATAGCTAGCACAGGTGTAGTACACATAGCTTGTTTTAGTTTGTCAAATGCACACTGAGCAGTAGGTGTCCATGTAAAAGCATCCTTTTTCAATAGAGCAGTTAATGGAGCTGCAATCTTCCCATAATCCTCGACAAACTTGCGGTAGTAGCCAGTCAACCCCAAAAACCATGAAGGCTCTTGAGTGTCTGAGGATGCAGCCAATTGTTCATGGCATCGATTTTGGCAAGATCCACGCGAACCCCTTGTGCTGAGATAATGTGCCCGAGATACTCAACTTCCTTCTGTCCGAAAACACATTTAGACTACTTGGCATGGAGATGATGGTTAGAGAAAAGTTGCATGACAAGATCCAGATGCTCGAGATGTTCATCCCATGTTTTACTGTAGATGAGGATATCATCAAAGAATACCAGAATGAATTTCCGCAAGTAGGGTCGAAATATTTGATTCATTAAGGCCTGGAATGTGGAAGGAGCATTAGTGAGGCCAAAGGGCATGACCAAAAACTCATAATGGCCATCATGTGTGCGGAAAGCTGTTTTAGGGATATCATCCTCATGAACTCGAATTTGATGATACCCAGAACGAAGATCCAACTTGAAAAAAAAGTGAGCCCCATGAAGCTCATCAAGAAGCTTATCAACAACAGGAATTGGAAACTTATCCTTGACCCATCTTTTTTGCGGACAAGAATAACTGGAGAAGAAAAGGAACTAGTGCTTGGGCGAATAATACCTTGCTTTAATAAGTCCCAAACAAGCATTTCAATCTCAGTTTTTTGGTGAAATGGGTAGCGATAGGGCCTAATGTTAGGGGGAACGCTGCCAGGAAGGAGCTGAATATGATGGTATTCTGGCCAAGAAGGTGGCAATCCCACTGGTTCAGCAAAGACACTTGTATATCGATCCAGAATTTGTTGTAGATCCAAAGGAGTAGTGGAGACCACTGATGGCTGCATCTGAATGGATTGGATCTGAGCGATGACACCATGTGAATTCTTCTTGAGGAGTTTTTCCATGCGATGTGAACTGATGATGTTGAGAGAACCTGGTTGTAATCCTGTCAATGTGTGTTTTTGTTCATTGAGGGAAAACTGCATCCAAAGTTCAGCAAAATCCCATAAGATAGGGCCAAGTGTGCATAGCCATTGAGCACCCAAAACCACATCACATCCACCTAAGGGCAAGGAAAACATGTCAGAGCACAATGTATAATCCCCCATAGAGATACGCACATTTCGACACTTCCATTTGCAAGGTAAGGTGCCCCCATTGGCAACCATGACTTCAAAGTTGGAGCAAGGATGGATAAAACAATCAGCTTGTTTGGCGATCCGAGGGTCAATGAAATTATGAGTGCTACCAGAATCAATGAGTATTGTAAGAGGAAGCTTCTTGAAGTAACCCCTGACCCGCATTGTTTGGGGGGTGGTGATTCTAGCTAAAGCATGGAGATATATCTCTGGCTGGTCATCCTGAGACGGAGGGTCAATAGGCGGTTCCTGAATGTCGACCAGAGCATCTAGTGTTTTTGGATCTTTGTCACCAATTTCAGAGGCAGGCGAAGACTCCACATCTAAGAGATAGAGCTTTTGCTGAACACATCTATGTCCCCGAGTGAATTTCTCATCATAATTATAGCAAATCCCCTTTTCTCTGCGTGCTTGCATCTCTGTTTCAGACAAACACTTGATAGGAGTCGGTCGAGGAGCCTGCGGTATAGGTGGTCGCTCAGAACCCATATTTCGGAAGGGAACAAAAGTGGGCTTGGAGCGTTGTTGGGCTGCAATCTTGTCTTCTTCCAACTTATCCAACCCTAGTGCTTCCATCATTGTGGTGGGACAGAACATTTTGACCTCCGAGCGGATGTCATCATTTAGCCCATTGATAAAACAACTCCGATAAAAGTCATCAGATAATCCTTCGGTGTGGTTGGATAGGTTCTCAAATTCAGTTTGATACTCTCTCACAGTGCCAGTTTGGCGAAGTTTAGTGAGGGCTCCAGTGAAGTCATCAAAAGCACTAGGACCAAAACATTTCAAAAGGAGTTGGAAAAAGTCTGACCATTTGGGCTCTGGATGAGCCTTGATGTACCAACGGTACCATTGAAGAGCTTCATGTTCCAAGTGAAAGGATGCCAGCGGAACTTTGTTGACATCAAAAGTATTATGCAGACTGAAATACTGTTCTGCACGATATATCCATCCAGTTGGATCAGTACCATTGAAGCGCAAAAAATCAAGCTTCGGACCACGGAAATTGCTGGAAGAAGAGAACCCATTGTCTGATGAAGACTTGGACTACCGTTTGTTGTTCATAGCTGAATGTTCAAGATGGATGCCGAGAAATTTTTCATCCAAATCCTGGAGTTTGGCTTGGATGGCTGCAAGTGCTTCTTCCATGGTTTTTGCTCCTGCATGGGTGACAACCATAACCAGGAGTTTTTTTTTTTTTTTTTTTGAATGGGTAGGAAAACAAAAATAGAAACTGCTTCAGTAAGGGAAAATCTGGACTTGGGAAAAAATCTGATGGGTAATTGGGGTTTGACTAGATTTTGGACACTCTCAAAAGGACAAGAAGGAAAAAAGGGGGATTTTAGAAGCGAGGTGATAGAATGAGAAAATTTGGCAAAGAGGGACAAAGAAGCAGAGTTTAGAAAGGAACTTTGTGGTAGAATTTGAAGGCGATTGGGTGAAATTTGAGGAAGTTATGGCAAACCCTAAAAATAGACAAATGTGGGCTTTCGGGCTTTGGGAAGGGGAATTGGGGATAGGGTCCTCAGGAATGAAATATGCAGAATGGGATGACAGGGTTTCTCCAAAAATTTCAAGGGAAACAGGGTGAAAACAAGGGAGATATGGACAAAAAACTGAATTTTATACCTTTTTTTTTTTTTGCAAACTGGAGCGGCTACGGCTTGGAAGGAATCCGGAACAGTGCCAAATGTATTGAAAATGGCTGGATCTGGAACGGTTTGCAAAATGGAGTTGAAACGGCACAGTACTGATCGACAATAGTTCAGCTGAAAGTAGATATGGACCCCAGGTATGTGCGGCTTCCTAATAGTTCAGGGGTTTCACTCGGCCACCAATGCTGTCTAACAGCTTGCGTATTGGGGAAATACCCCTCACTCCATGGCTCAGGTAAAACTGATAACCGCTTTGCCACAAACGACAGCTCTTGGTTTACCTCATGGGTGGGAACTAGTCAATCAGGTAGGGGTCGTTTCCCTTTTTGCTGGCAGGTCCTCTCAATGGGCCAGCTACTTCGGGGTTCCTGTGGTACTCCTCACAATGAGTTTTAGGGCTTATTCCCAAGTACTTCCCACAGTTAAGCGGATAGGGATTATTCCCAAATCCGAACCTGCAACAGATGCGAAAAAAAAATTGGCAGAAATTTTCACCCAGCGAGCCCAAGAAAGTGCTCTGATACCAGATGTGAGGCACCTGCAACAATTACTTAATAAAAATATGCGAAATAGCAGAAATGACAGAACTCAGAATCACTTTTATATTGATCATAGGCCACTTCGAGGGGGCAACCTCCTATGAGCAAGCTCAATACAAATAACTTCATGGTGCCTTCATAGGTCTCAACACACACTTATATACTAAGTCTAGGCACCAATACTATGGGTTAAAACCATGGGCCGTTACAAACTATGGATCAACAATACTACGGTCGACTTACAAAGCATATGCGCCAACAACAATAACACAAACTGTTGATCAACAATTACTATGGGACGACTTACAAAGCATATGCGTCCAACAACAACATACTAACAAAGTAAAGACATGGGTTCCTAACATGGAATCCTTGAGGCGCCCATACTCTCCTTCTCGTTCCTATGCAATAGAATCCCTACATATCTCTAGAACCACATATCTACCCTTCCCCTTGGATGAGTAATGATTGCTAACTCATTTAACCCTTTATCTTGATACAGATACAAATATAGATACAGAGCTGCTACCGCTGGGGAGGGAAGGGACATGGGAAACAAGAAAATGGTGCGACATATGCTTGTGGTTGGGGTTTCAACTCTTCTCTTCTCATCCTCATAACAAGGGAAACAAGAAAATGGCGCAGTCTATTCTCATGGTTGGGGTTTCAACTCTACTCTTCTCATTCTCCTAATGTGGGAAATAATAAAATGGCGCGACATATGCTCCTAGTTGGGGTTTCAACCCTACTCTTATAATCCTCCTAATTCTTGGTTCCAAGCACAAGTTTGGTCAAATGGAGGCATATGAGGGGCATTTCATCACCATATAGATCTTCGTATTGCTTGATTAAGGCCATATCTATCTATAATGGATTGATGATAGTTATTTAGTTAATTAATGAGATGTATAGGTTTAGGCTTGTGAGGCTATGGAACCCACAATATTTCTAGTTACAATTTGTATTAATTAGACTTTTAAATTATCTCTTATTTGGGTATTTGCTTAATTGATGGGTGCATCACCTATGTTTGGTATATAATAATTTTGTCATTAATTCTTGAGTCTAGAGTTAGGGTTTATTTCATGTAGAAAAAAATTATTTAGGCTTTGGGATTTTTTTGTTAAAAAATTATTATAGTGTATTAAATGCAATGAACATATTTCCCTTCTTTCATTGAAATGATAGCTTTAAGTTCATGCTTGAAAATGAGGACTATAGTTTTTGTTGTTTAATTCTTGAATAGGGAACATATTTGATATGATTACATATGATCCAAATATTGATTTTGTTCCCTTAAAGAGGTTTCATCAAGTTGTTTGAGGTCTATAGTTAATTGTTTTTTGGAAAGAAATGTAGTGTAACTTATATTGTAACAAAGTTATAAAAAATGGTAAGTTTAATTAAGGAATGCAAGTAATTTGGTTTGTTTATATTTATCTCCAACAAAGGACGATGAGCACACATGAAAAACAAAAATAAAGGGGAAACATGAAGAATAAAATAATGTTGAATATTGTAACTTCAAAGAATATTATATTTGTACTTTATTATTCCGGAGATGGTTCATTCCTCCGAGGTAACCCTATCATGTATCTGGAGATGTTTATTCCTCCAGGGGTTTGTATTAACTAGGGTTATTAGACCCACCATGTGTGGGTCGGCCCGGAAGTTATATTTTAGGGGTTATTAGACTTCTCCAGGTGAGGTCGGCCCCATTAGTCTTTTAGTCAGTTGGGAGTCAAGTATAAATAGAGGAGGTGAAATCCTCATTAGATCATTCACTCACTTGTGGAAGAGTGCGCACTAGTTGAGGAGATCTGCTAAGGAGTCAAGGAGAAGGAGCACATCTTGTATTTTGGTTGATCATCTTATTGAGGAAAGCTTTGCTGGGTTTTCTACCCCATGAGGGTTTCCCAGGGTATATTGTGTGTCTATCTTGTGATTGTGTTTCTTTCAGAGATCTTGTTTGTCTATTTGGTTTAAACTTAACATGGTATCAGAGCTAGACTGAATAGGACATCTTTCACAAGGTAAGAATACCTCTTTCTCTCTCTTTGGTGAAGTTAGGGTTTTCAGCCCAAAGTTGGTATTATTGATTTTTGGTTGCATGGCTGGATAGCTCTCATCAATACCTTTCTTTTGAGCCATAGATCGAACTTTTTGGTTGGGTAGAACTTCGGGAAAGTCAAACCCTAATTCTACCAAAAGTGCGATACGTCAGATTTTGGTTTCAGAAAAAAGTTGTAATTTTTGATTTCTGATTACATGGCTGGATAGATCTTCTCAAGAGCATTCTTTTGAGCTATAGATCGAACTTTTTGGTTGGATAGAACTCCGGGAAAGTCAAACCCTAATTCTACCAAAAGTGCGATAAAATTCTGTTCCAGATTCCGGAAAAGTGAAAAGTAACTTCCCAGGTAAGTCTGCTCTGTCTCTTGGACTCCCCCAAGAGAAGATGGCTCCAAATACTAAGCTTGAAGACAAGCTAGAAGGCATAGAGAATTTCCGGGCATGGAAATACAGAATTGGTCTCATTCTTGAGGAGAATGATCTTGCTCATTATATCAAGGAGGAAGTTGCAGAACCAGAAGATGATGAAGCCAAAGAAAAACACAGGAAGGACCTGATTAGGGCAAAGAGAATCATAGCTGATTCCATTAAAGACCACTTGATTCCCCAAGTGTCTTCCAAGAAGACTCCAAAGGAAATGTATGATGCCCTAGGAAGAATGTATGAAGGAAAGAACATCAACAGGAAGATGAATCTAAGGACTCAGTTGAAAAGTACCAAGATGCACAAAGGAGAATCCATTCAAGACTACTTCTCAAGAGTCTCTCTAATCAAAGAACAACTAGATGCCATTGGTGATACTCTTGATGAAGATGAACTTGTGATGACAGCTCTAAATGGTCTCACTAGACCTTGGGAGTCATTCATTCAAACTATGTGTGCCAGAAAAGAAAGTATGAAGTTTGATGTAGTATGGGAAGATTGTGTTCAAGAGGAGGCTAGGGTTGCCAACAGAGAAGCACTTCTCAAAGAGGATGACCAAGCTTTGGCCACCCACACCAAAAGAGGAAAGAGAGGCTACTTCAAGAAAGTGAACCACAAAAGGCCTCAACCCTCTCATAGATTCAAAAAGAAAGGGGGAGACATCTCCACAGTCCAATGCTTCAATTGTCTCAAGCTAGGACACTATGCCAGAGACTGTACCCTACCAGAGAAGAAGAAGAAAAGGTTTGTTCACAAAAGACATCATGCTCATATGGCAGAAGATGACAGTGAAGAAGAAGAAGAAGAAGAAGAAGAAGTGGAGGAAAGGCCTCAAAAGAAAAGATCTAAAGTAAAGAAAGAAGAACCAGAAGAATATGTACTATTTTCTGCTCTCTCTGGATCTGTGTCCCCTGGTGAAGGCACTTGGCTCATTGACAGTGGTGCTTCAAAGCACATGACAGGTCATAAGGAAACTCTCTCCAAGATTGAAGAGAAGTCTTCACCACAGAAGGTATCTCTAGGAGATGATTATCAATATCCCATCAAGGGAATTGGTGAAGCAAGCTACAAGCTTGATTCAGGAACACCTTTGAAGATGAAAGAAATTTTATATGTCCCAGGTTTAAAGAAGAATCTACTTTCTATCTCTGCACTAGACAAGAAAGGCTTTAGAGTAGCCTTCATAGATGGTCAAGTACTCATGTGGACCAAAGGAAAATCAATCAAATATGCAATTGTCATTGGTGAAGAAGAAGGAGGACTTTATAAACTCAAGGGTCATCCAGAATCTGCCCTTGCTCATGAAGTTTCTAGTCCCAGTGAGCTATGGCATAGAAGACTAGCTCACATTAACTATAAAGCTTTACCATATGTGAGTAAGATGGTTATAGGTTTGCCAAACTTGAAGGTTGATCATGATGGCTCATGTAAAGGATGCAAGAAAGGGAAGAATATCAAGAATCCCTTTCCGAAAAGTGAAACAAAGACTAAGGGTTCTCTAGAGCTAATACACTCAGATGTATGTGGACCTATGCCTACCACATCTCTAAGTGGGTTTGAATACTATCTCTCTTTCATTGATGACTATTCAAGAAAAACTTGGATATACTTCCTAAAGGGTAAGAATGAAGTCTTTGGAAAATTCAAAGAGTTCAAGGCTCTAATAGAAAACCTCTCAGACAAGAAAATCAAGATTCTCAGAACAGATAATGGTGGAGAATATACTTCCAAGGAATTTGAAGAGTTCTGTAAAGAAGCTGGAATCAAAAGGGAACTAACCACTCCTTACAATCCCCAACAAAATGGGGTAGCTGAGAGGAAAAATAGAACCATCATGGAAGCTGTAAAGACTATGATACATGATCAAGACCTTCCCATGTATCTATGGGCTGAAGCAGCCAAGACAGCAGTATATGTTCAAAATAGACTATCTCATAGTGCTCTTGACTTCAAAACTCCAGAAGAAGTCTTTACAGGAAAGAAGCCTGAGGTAAGTCATCTCAAAATATTTGGGTGTCCTGTGTACATACACATTCCAAAAGAAAAGAGATCCAAATTGGATCCCTCAGGTAAGAAGGGAATATTTGTTGGTTATTGTGAAACCTCCAAAGCCTTCAGAATCTACATACCAGGTTTCCATCATATAGAAATAAGTAGAGATGTTACCTTCGATGAGGAAGCAGCCCTCAAGAAATCTAGAAAGTGTCAACTTGAAGAAGTTTATGAAGAAGATACATCTCCCAGAATCTCAGAGAATGCTCACATTCCTGAAGAGGACACACCAGAGGATCATGACATGCTGGAACCACAAGAACCTCCTGTTACAGAATTGTCAAGGAAAAGAAGACCAGCATGGGCTAGAGACATTATTCAAGGAGCAGAAAGATATGGTGCTCCTGAAGGCTCCACTAGAGAAAGAAAGAAACCAAAGTTAGTATCCAACTATATGGCCCTGATGTGTGATCTAGTGGATCAACTACCTACCAGCTATGAAGAGGCAGCTCAAAAGAAAGAATGGGTAGAAGCAATGACTGAAGAATATCAGTCAATAATGAAAAATGATGTTTGGGATATAGTTCCCAAACCAAAAGACAAAAGTGTGGTTTCTTCCAAATGGATCTTTAAAATAAAACATGCTGCGGATGGAAGTATTGAAAAATACGAAGCAAGATTTGTAGCCAGAGGTTTCTCTCAGAAGGAGGGAATTGACTATGAAGAAACATTTGCACCAGTTGCTAGGTACACTTCAATTAGAACTATCATGGCTCTTGCATCCATGATGAAGTGGAAACTACATCAAATGGATGTTAAGACAGCTTTTCTGAATGGTGTAATTGAAGAAGAAGTATACATAGATCAACCACAAGGGTTTGAGGTAAATGACGGAAGGACTCATGTATGCAAACTGAAAAAGGCATTATATGGGTTGAAACAAGCTCCCAGAGCTTGGTACGGAAGGATTGATAATTTCTTAACTAGCATGGGCTTTACCAAAAGTAAAGCTGACCCAAACCTTTATCTCAAGGTGATGGATGATGAACCAGTTATACTTTTATTATATGTAGATGATCTATTTCTAACTGGAAATGAGAAACAAATCATTGAAAGCAAGAAGAAGCTTTCTTCAGAATTCGAGATGAAAGATCTCGGATTGATGCACTACTTCTTAGGATTAGAAGTGTGGCAAGAACCAAGAGGAATCTTTCTGAATCAAGGTAAGTATACTGTGGAAATTCTGAAGAGATTTGATATGTTGGAGTGTAAACCCATGGCCACTCCCATGGACTCCAACTTAAAGATTTTGGTTAATGACTCATCAGAATTAGTGGACCTAACTTTATATAGACAGATCATTGGGTCACTAATGTACTTAACAAATACTAGACCAGATATATGCTTTGCTATAAATACCCTAAGTCAGTATCTAGTAGAACCCAGAAAGGTTCATCTAATAGCTGCAAAGCATGTAATGAGGTACTTAAAAGGTACATTAGATTTTGGTTTACTCTATGATGGAAGTCATGAACTCAAGTTGCATGGTTACTCAGACTCTGATTGGGCAGGCAGTGTCTCAGACAGAAAAAGTACTTCAGGTGGATGTTATAGCCTTGGATCTGCCATGATCTCTTGGTTCAGCAAGAAACAATCCAGTGTAGCCCTCAGTTCTGCTGAGGCAGAATACATAGCTGCTTGCTCTGCCAGCTGTGAAGCTGTATGGCTTCGGAAACTGTTATCTGGGGTGTTTGACTTAGAAATGGATCCCACTATGATTATGTGTGATAATCAAAGCTGCATCAAGATGACAGAAAATCCTGTGTTCCATGATAAGTCAAAACACATAGAGATCCGATACTTCTATATTCGAGATATGGTGCAGAAAGGAGCTATCAAGCTTGAGTACGTGAGCACTGAAGATCAAATTGCTGATATCCTTACCAAACCACTGTCTCGTGTGAAATTTGAATACTTTCGAGACAAGCTTGGTGTAGTTCAAAAGGACTCTCCTAGAAAGGGGGAGTAGCATGGTTCCTGATGACAAGCAAGTCTCATCAACAATGAGACTTCACCTAGTCACTTAGAAATAGTTAGATTTAGGACTATTTTATTTTCATTTAGTTTCACTTATACATGATTTGATGATAGATGTATTAGTGAGAATACATGCTAGATATATCCATGCTTTTGATGTTAGATGTATATATGATTTTGATGATAGATGTATTAGTGAGAATACATGCTAGATGTATACATGCTTTTGATGTTAGATGTATACATGATTTTGATGATAGATGTATTAGTGAGAATACATGCTAGATGTATACATGCTTTTGATGTTAGATGTATACATGATTTTGATGATAGATGTATTAGTGAGAATACATGCTAGATGTATACATGCTTTTGATGTTAGATGTATATATGATTTTGATGATAGATGTATTAGTGAGAATACATGCTGGATGTATACATGCTTTTGATGTTAGATGTATACATGATTTTGATGATAGATGTATTAGTGAGAATACATGCTAGATATATACATGCTTCTGATGTTAGATGTATATATGATTTGATGATAGATGTATTAGTGAGAATACATGCTTTTGATGACAGATGTATACATGCTTTTAGATGTATTAGTAAGAATACATGCTTTTGATATATGACGTATACATGCTGTTGATGCTAGATATTGATTATGTACTTGTATGGATGAGGATACTTGTACTTGTATTGATGAGAATACAGATTGAGGGGATTGAATCATCCCTGGACTTTCAGTCCTAAAGAGAGCCGTAGACGTGAGGTCTCCGAGAATGAAGTCCTTAGTGGACAGTTGAGGGGATTGAATCATCCCTGGACTTTCAGTCCTAAAGAGAGCCGTAGACGTGAGGTCTCCGAGAATGAAGTCCTTAGTGGACAGTTGAGGGGATTGAATCATCCCTGGACTTTCAGTCCTAAAGAGAGCCGTAGACGTGAGGTCTCCGAGAATGAAGTCCTTAGTGGACAGTTGAGGGGATTGAATCATCCCTGGACTTTCAGTCCTAAAGAGAGCCGTAGACGTGAGGTCTCTGAGAATGAAGTCCTTAGTGGACAGTTGAGGGGATTGGATCATCCCTGGACTTTCAGTCCTAAAGAGAGCCGTAGACATGAGGTCTCCGAGAATGAAGTCCTTAGCGGACAGTTGAGGGGATTGGATCATCCCTGGACTTTCAGTCCTAAAGAGAGCCGTAGACTGGGTCTCCGATAATGAAATCCTGAATGAACAGGTAGGGGATTGTATCGTCCCCGGACTGAGGTCCCAGAATAGAACCGTAGACTGGGTCTCCGATAATGAAATCCTGAATGAACAGGTAGGGGATTGTATCGTCCCCGGACTGAGGTCCCAGAATAGAACCGTAGACTGGGTCTCCGATAATGAAATCCTGAATGAACAGGTAGGGGATTGTATCGTCCCCGGACTGAGGTCCCAGAATAGAACCGTAGACTGGGTCTCCGATAATGAAATCCTGAATGAACAGGTAGGGGATTGTATCATCCCCGGACTGAGGTCCCAGAATAGAACCGTAGACTGGGTCTCCGATAATGAAATCCTGAATGAACAGGTATGGGATTGTATCGTCCCCGGACTGAGGTCCCAGAATAGAACCGTAGACTGGGTCTCCGATAAATGAAGTCCTGAATGAACAGGCAGGGGATTGCATCGTCCCCGGACTGAGGTCCCAGAATTGATCCGTAGACTGAAGTCTCCGAGAACTGAAGATTGGATTGTATCATCCATGGACCTATGTCCTAAAAGGAGCAGGATTGATCATCCTAGGAATATGATCATGTGACGACGATGCTGATGATCGTGTGACGACGATGCTGATGATCGTGTGATGACGATGCTGATGATCGTGTGATGACGATGCTGATGATCGTGTGATGACGATGCTGATGATCGTGTGATGACGATGCTGATGATCATGTGATGATGATGCTGACGATCGTGTGATGACGATGCTGATGATCGTGTGATGACGATGCTGATGATCATGTGATGATGATGCTGACGATCGTGTGACGACGATACTGATGATCATGTGATGACGATGCTGATGATCGTGTGACAACGATGCTGATGATCGTGTGATGACGATGCTGATGACGATGCTGATGATCGTATGATGGCGATGTTAATGATCGTATGATGACGATGCTGATGACGATGCCGATGATCGGATTGATATCGACACTGTTCCAGTAACTGGTTGAGTTACTGATGAAGATGAATTGAAGAAAGCTTCCGATGATTTGTAGATGTATCATATATGATGACTCCTTGCTCTTGCAGATGTTGTTATAATATCCTTCTTGTTAAGGGGGAGTGTTGAATATTGTAACTTCAAAGAATATTATATTTGTACTTTATTATTCCGGAGATGGTTCATTCCTCCGAGGTAACCCTATCATGTATCTGGAGATGTTTATTCCTCCAGGGGTTTGTATTAACTAGGGTTATTAGACCCACCATGTGTGGGTCGGCCCGGAAGTTATATTTTAGGGGTTATTAGACTTCTCCAGGTGAGGTCGGCCCCATTAGTCTTTTAGTCAGTTGGGAGTCAAGTATAAATAGAGGAGGTGAACTCCTCATTAGATCATTCACTCACTTGTGGAAGAGTGCGCACTAGTTGAGGAGATCTGCTAAGGAGTCAAGGAGAAGGAGCACATCTTGTATTTTGGTTGATCATCTTATTGAGGAAAGCTTTGCTGGGTTTTCTACCCCATGAGGGTTTCCCAGGGTATATTGTGTGTCTATCTTGTGATTGTGTTTCTTTCAGAGATCTTGTTTGTCTATTTGGTTTAAACTTAACAAATAATAAAATGAAAATTAAATAGCTAACCAAACAACTAAACTAAACTATCATATTAATATAAATAATTTGTTATACCCAAGAATTTCTTCCCTAAGTGTAACTTGCTTAGGGTCGAGGGGTTCTCACTCATAGGTAGTATTTTCATTTATAATAAATTTACTTTTTAAGAAGCCCCCAATAATGGAAAATGAGGAATTTGATATCATTCTGTAACAACCATACCAAACATAGTTGGTTGGGAGGGTGTTATAAGCTAAGCTTTATTTCTCCTTTAAATCAATCATATATAAAAAAAAAATGAAGGAAATCAACCATATGTAAACAAGAAGGTAATTAAACCATGTATAACTAATTAGGTAGATCAATGATGAAATAACACTATAAGAAAAATAACATAATAGTTGAATCCCTTCACCTTGTTGATGACCCCTAGTCCAAACCAGTGCTCTACAAGTAGAATGTCAACAAGAGGGAAATCAAACCACTCAACCAATAAACTTGCCTCAATGAAGTGATGCTCCACAAGTAAGGATCAATCTAAATACTCAACAATATCACTCACTATGAACAATATATCAAATTATGGACAAAACATCCTAATGATCATCCATAGCATGGTGATGGAAGTCGAGGACTAATAATGAATCAATTTCCACACTTAATTAGCATTAGTACCCCTAGTTAGCTAGATAGACTCCTAAACCTCATCTACCCACATATAATATGTTAGAAGTTGGCTAAATATACTGTTATTTAGCTTTTTCAGATAGACCCAGGTTCTGCACGGTTCAGGGAACCAACAAAACCCGTTTTAGCCAGCCCTTTCGGCAACAGTCTATGAACATACTGAGGTCTCACCCGAGGCAAAGTTATGGGGAGGTTGCGGAATCCACAACCGGGTGATGCGCGCTTGAACTGACTGGTGAGCAACATGCTACAGGACTCGCGTTACGAACTGGGGACTGCGCGAAGTTCACCTGCTTCATGGTTAACACTTATGCAATAATGCAACCAAGGACTGCGCGGCTCGGAATGGTTACTCGAAAATAGGACAACACAACTGAACACTGCGCTACCTCTTAACAACCATACATCTTCGATGGACCTTACTTAGTGTAAGTTATGCATTCAATAAACATATTAGACCGTAAACCTTTCAACTTATACAATACAATGAACTACAATGCAACTGTGCACTTCCGATGCTGCACTTCAGGGAATCACACTACACAAACTTCGCTGACTTAAGTGTTACCCGTCTAACTTATGCATTCATTAAGTTTAGAAATACTTCCGCATTCAACATTTACTCATATGCGCTCAACACTTAACATATCATTCCATCATTCATTCTTATGAATATTACACATGAAAGCAAAGATACTTATACTGATAAGAAACAACTTAACCATTCATCAAAGCAAACACATATAATCAATCACATAACACAACAATTTAACATGGTTCACCCTTAAGATGGGAGCTATGTCCACAGGAACTCTTTTTTTATTATCAATGGGAAGGGTTCAATAGTTCCATTCTATGCACTCAGCTACAGACTCTCTTGTCTGTTCAGTAGGTCTCTGCGCATGCAGTTGCAGAGCCTTTTTACAATAGTCTCTCAACAGAGATCAATATTCAACAATACTCAAATGAAGATTAATGAAGATTAACCCTTTCCCTTACAAAGGATGCCCTTTTATAGATCATTCCCTTAGTTCACGTCTTTACAATCATGATGGGATGAATCAAAACCCTAAGGTACCCAAAAATTGTGCAGTTACCCCACTAACCAACTTTGTCAGGCTATGATAGCGACTCATCGTCGTGGCTACCCTTCCGCGTCGTCTCTGGCTTCTAGCATCTTCTGACTGCACGTGGTCACGTCGCTTTCAGCCATTCTACTGAGCGCATGCTGACGGGTTGCTTTCATCCTGTTGTTCCTTCTCTAATGGTTTCCTGTATCCGGTCCGCTTAGTGCTTCCTTTTCTTGTGTAATCGGTCGCTTTCCTTCTTCGCCACTCCTTACCCACCTGCCGGGAATCATGGAGTTTCTTCCTCAAAATAGATCGTCAAACGATCTTACCGGAACCCATACCGGTTTCCTTCCAAAACTATGATATGCTCGATCTTCGTGGCGCTACATCTTCACAGTGCAGTTACTCTTACTCTATCGATGCTGCGTTGCACTATAACTTCGTAGCTCCAAAACTGTCTTGCAAAAAATTTCCTTAACTTGGGTTGTGCCCAAAAGGCCCCTAACACTTACATGTGGCTTGTCCCCAAGCCACTTTCTGCAGGTTCCATGAGCTGCGCTTCTTCTTGCGGAGCTATCTTCACAGCGAATTCTTCATAAGTTGCAGTTAGCTTTGCAACTGTGTCTTTAGCGTCTTACTCAACTGCCTTGACAGTTTCCAACACATCTAGTTTTAGATTGTCCTGAGCCTTCTCTTGCACTGACTTTTCTGAGTCGCAGAGTTCATGCAGCTTTTCTTCAATCTCTCGTGAGATGTCATTAGCTTCTTCCTATAGTTTCTATGACTTATCTCTTGCTTCAACCTCCATTTCTCTCAAAACTATGAGTTTCCTATTTAGTTCCTTGACTTTTGCAAATTGGCGAAGTCTGTCTCTTGCTAGTACGGTCTTCATCTCGTCATTCAGTGAATCTAACTGTGCTTGTTTTTCCTGCATACTG
Source organism: Larix kaempferi (assembly GCA_027924585.1). Lineage (NCBI taxonomy): Eukaryota > Viridiplantae > Streptophyta > Pinopsida > Pinales > Pinaceae > Larix > Larix kaempferi. The sequence goes on from BSBM01000922.1 coordinate 3,966,873, forward strand.
TTTTGGACCTATAGCATCTGAGGGTCCTGCTGCAGCGTAGTAAACACTCTAGTTGCTTCATCCAACAAGTTTTGACACTTAGTTATTTCGTTGGATATGCTTTCTGCGGTAGCCTTCACTTCTACTGCCCTGATCTCCGTTTGATTTGGTGGTGTCTTAGGGAGATTCTATGCTTCCATATTAGAAAGATTTTCTTTATAGTCCATCTCCATGCCATCCATTTCATCCATAAGATCGCTTACTACATATCCAATCTTCTTTATGGTATCTGCGAGCTCTGGATGCTTGTTGCATTCTGGTATCTCTGCGCAGACCAAAGCAATGGTCTCTTCTATCCTTCGACGTTGCTCATGTGCACTTTCAAGTGCCTTAGCCTTCTGTGCACTTTCTTCTTGCACCTGTCAATAGTTTTCCGGTAAGTCCTGGTGGTTGTTCAGAGTGACCATATCTCTATCATGGATTTCCTCCACAGCTTGCAGGTGTAGATTATGTAGACCCTCTAGTGGCAACATCGCGATATAAATATGCACATGTTCTATTCTCTACGTGCCCGCAGCTAATGAATAGCGAGGTAAAATTACACTTAGCGGGTCTATGCGAACGAAGCACGGTCATGGTGCCATGGTCAGAGCTAAGGGTGTTTTATTTTTGCTGACAGGTGTCCCCTGACCTTCCTTCTGACTCAGATTCTCAAGCCAAGTCACGCTAGACTTGCTCAATCTTTGCCACTATGCCTTGCAAAGTGGTGAGATTCTCTTGCAGACTAGCTTGAATCTCCTCATTCTTACTGTCTTTGAGGGACAACATGTCTTCTACATGTGTGCTAACCCTGGACATGATGATCTAATCATCATCATGCAACTTCGCTTTCGATAGGTCCCTTATGGCTTTCTGCTTCTTTTTTTGTACTGTCTCCTGTACGGAGCTTCATGGACCCTTTCTTTTTCTTGCTGGTGACTCTTCAATGATCTTTGTCATTAATGGGGTACTTTCGTCTGAGTCCGAGTCAATGACCATCAGCCCTTCGACCTTCCATTCATATAACCACTCCTTAATGAGCAGATCTATACCAGCTTCATCAAGGTGAGATGTAAATAAAAGGGAACCACTCTGGATTCTTCTTCTGTGTCTTTGGTAAGATGTAAATAAAATGCATATCAACTTTGAAATTTAAAGTGCGAATATACTTTGTTGTTACCTCCTTTCAGATGCACGGTGTGCAAATGATGACATCGCACAACTGTTCGTAGTATGTGAAAAGTACTTCATTTGAGGCGCACTGTCTGTCTGGTAGCATATTTTCCTAGAGATTTGCATATCTGGGTCCTCGGCAATCATTGATGAGAGAGGTGAGACCAAAATAATGTCTTGGTTCCTTCCAACCTACAAAGGCGATCAACACCATTAACCAAATGTAATGAAAGGCAGTGCCATTGACCTGAGTATCACATACATCATCTAGAAACTCATTCAACAAATATTGACACCAGTTAAATATTGTCCCCCGCACTGTCTTCGCAGTGAGGTGCACTGCTTTGGCTGGTACTTCTGTTGGTGTAGCCTTCCGTAAGAATTTTCCTCCAAGCATTTGCACTACAAATCGCGTGGCATCATCTTTTATGTCATCTATGCGGAAACCTCATTTTCCATTGGGGATGTTATATTCTTCTTTCATCTGCCCGATGATCTCTTTGTCCCTGGTTTTGCTGGAAAAGAATGTTTTAGGGTCGTCACCTTGCTTGCTTAGCCCCATGATCCTATGGATCAAGTATATGTTGAGGTTGAAATTTATGTCCAGCTATAGGTAAACTTGGTGCGTGCGTGATATCAATGTGCCCACCATCGCATTGAGTTCTGGGATCCTGTCGAAGTGTGGAAGCCGTAGGAGGTTGAGGAGCCCTGATTTCATGACTTTGAATAGCCAACTCTACGCTACCATAGCGGGTTGTTCTTCACGTCCATTTTCCAACACATGTATCTGTTTGGTTGAAACAGTGGGTATTTCGACTCATCCGGATCCTTTTGCTATTGTAGCAAGTCATAATCCTTGAACTAGAAATCTACGAGCTTACCCAGCAAGTTTACTTGTGGCTTGACATGATGGGATATTGATGGAAGTTGTATTTCATACTTGGCATTTCTGGTAAGCTTTACGGTCAGTGCATCCTGTGCATGTGGAGACATATACTCTATGGTTAAGGATAATGGTAGCTCTTTGTCCTCTTGTTGTGCCTCTAGTAGCTTGGATCCCATTACCTTCAGCTTTTCTTTCTCGACTATGGGTTCCTTACCCTTGCTTTGCATTAGTGTAGGATGGCGTGGTGAGCAACGTGAACCTAGGCATTTTTATTTAACAACCTTCTTGGCAGGGGTTCTCATCAACCCTGCAATCCCAAAATGTTTAAAATCCCTCATAGCCTACTTGACTGTGGAATCCTGCTCAACTGTGGAATCGTCAGACATTCACTAGACCTTGCACTGTAGACTCACGGAATTACTTAGCGCTCACTAAAACAAGACTGAAGCTATGGCTTGAGAAAAAAATTGAAAGTTTCGGTAACGCCCGCGAGTCCAGTATTAGTGGTATTTATAGGCGTAGTCGGCCTTGGCCGTGCCCATAAATGGCTAGATAAGCATTAATTGTCAGGCCCATTGGCCAAATCCATCGAGGATTTCGGTCCATTTCTTCTTTAACCACTTCAGAACGGCTAATTTTGTGTTAAATGCTCAAACGGGCGTCGACAAAATCACTGTATAACGGTTATTTTTCATCTCTAATGACTATTTTGAGGTGTTGCGTCGAACTGTGCAGACGGGTGTCACCACTCCCAGCACGGTGAACTACACGGTGTCATCTTAGAACTTTACATTCTTTGCATTCCCTTTGAGTTGAGTGGCTATGTTTTGAACTTCTCAACTATGTGCTTCTATTTCTCTTTTCTTTTCTTTTCTCTTGTTTTTTTTTCTTCTACATAGCTTCACTTCTCTACTAGTGCTACGCGGTAGATGCATCCTTTCCGTTGAGCTTCGCGTATCGGACCAAAACTCTGTATAGACTCTGTTGAATTTCTAGTGCCCAATTTCAACTATACATGACACTTAGATATTTCCTTCTCTTCTGGTCACCAAGGGCTCTGCGAAGTAGGATTATCTGTGTAGGGTTTTATTCTACTTCCGTTAACCAGACCGGGTAATTTGTCTCTGGCTAACGTGGCTAATTGAGCTGTGCCACCATTAGTAACATGCATAACAATATATGGCCCAAGCCAATGCATTTTAAATTTTTCTAGGGAATTTCATGAATTTACTATCATACAGGAGGACTAGGTCTCCTACATGAAAAGACTTGTTCTTGATGTGGCGATCATGCCATGCTTTTTCTCTATCCTTCTGCACTTGCTGGTGAAATCCTACAACGAAATGATCTTCCTCCAGTCCAACCAAGTGTAGAAGCCTTTCCTCTATTGTTTCTTCATATGTCATGCCTGTCAATGCTGCAATTCTCAAACTTGGAACTATGTACTCCATTGGCATTAAAGCTTCCTGTCCATAGGCCAGCCTGAAAGGTGTATGGCCTGTCAGTTTCTTACAATTTGTTCTGTATTCCCATAACACGGCTAGTATGTGCAGATCCCAATCATCACTATTTACATTGCATACCTTTGTCAGCGCATTTTCCATTACCTTGTTAAATGATTCAACAGTGCCATTAGCTTGTGGATGATATGGTGTACTCTTCTGATGGTAGATATGGAACTCTTCAGTAAGGGCTTCAATAGTTTTGTTCAAAAAGTGACTTCCTTGATCACTCATTAGAATTCTTGGGCATCCAAATTTGGTAAGGATGTTCTCAAAGATGAACTACACGGCAGTAGCTACTCTATAGTTCTTCACTAGTTTAGCTTCTTCCCATCTGGTGAGATAATCAGTCATGGTGATAATATATCTCGCACCTGTCCTCTTTTCTTGTGGGTTAATATGTCCCACAAAATCAACTACCCATTTGTCAAATGCTTGCAGTGTCAACTGTTGTCTTAATGGCATTTCATCTTTGTGCGATGGCTTTCCTGTTCTCTGACAAACATCACAGCTTCAACAATGTTCTTTTGAATCTTTATGGATTGTAGGCCACCATAACCATGCTCTTAATATCTGCTACGCAGTATCTCTTCCTGCGTAGTGACCTCCAGACACACCTGAATGTTCCTCAGCCAATATAAATGGCTTCTCATGCTCTAACACGCATCTGCGGAACACTTCATCTGGTCCCAACTTGTATAGTTGTCCTGCGATGATAGTGAAGTCTGCTGCTCTTATTACCAGTTGCTTCTTCTACTGCATAGTGAACACTATGGGTGCGAATCCTGTAGTTAATAATTCTACAATATCTTTTTAATAATCATCTTCGATCTATATAGCAAATAACTACGTGTTAGGAATATTATCTTCGATATTTGTGGGGTCTTCGCCTGACTCAATCCTTGAGAGATGGTCCAGTCCTAGGTTCAGTCTTCCTGGTTTAACAATAATTTCAAAGTCATACTCCTAAAAGAGTAGTAACCATTTGCAGATTCTCCCCCCTAACACTGGCTTATTGACCAAGTACTTTAGAGTTGAATGGTCAGTGTACATGGAGCAGTGTGCACCCAACAAATAGTGCTTGAATTTCTGTAATGCGTACACCATAGCTAAACCCTCTCTTTCTGTGGTTGTGTAATTCTTTTCGGATGAAGACAACTTTTTGCTCTAAAATGCAATGGGGTGATCAATGCCCCCTTCACCAGGTTGAGCGAGCATAATTCCCAATGCTATAGATGAAGCATCAACATGTACATGAAATGACTTATTCCAATCTGGAAAAACTAGAATAGCCGCAATTACCATTTTCTCTTTTAGTGTATCTAGTCATTTCTCGCATTCTGCATTCCATATGAATTGCACTTCTTTCTTCAGATGTTTCTCCATCGGCACGGTTATCTGCGCATAACCCTTGATGAAATTTCTATAATATCCTATATGTCCTAGTGTCATGCAAAGCTGCTTTACTGAATTCGGTGCTGGTAAATTCACAATGACTACAATCTTTGTAGGATCAACCATCATGCCTTGCTTGCACACAATGTGTCCTAGTATAATTCCATAAGGTACACAGAAAATACATTTATTCAAATTTAAAGAGATTTGATGTTGTCTACACTTAGCTAACATCATTTTGAGGTTTTCATAATGGTCATTTAGTAAACCAAAGACATTACAATCATCAAAATAGACTTCTAAGAACTTATGGATAAATTCCTTGAATGCTGCAACAACAACTCTGGAAAATATAGCATGTGCATTCTTCAACCCAAATGGCGCAACTGTATACTGATACAAGCCCCATTCAATAGAAAATGTAGTTTTATGTCTGTCTGCTGGGTCAGTTTGGATCTAATGGTATCCAGAGAATCCATCAGTGAATGAGTAGGCCTCATTTCCTCCCATGTTGTCTAGTACTTCATCTGTAAATGGATTAGGAAATGGGTCGTGTAGAGAAGCATCATTCAACTTCCTCATATCTATGCAGATTCGGTTTTCTCCTTTCGTCTTTTTATCCTGGATAACCATATGGATTATCCATTCTGATTCTTCCACTGGCTCAATGATCCCTACATCAAGCATCTTATCAATCTCTTTCTTCACTCTTTCCTTGTATATGGGATTCATTTGATAAGGCCTCTGCTTAATGGGCTTCATTCCTGGCTTGAGAGGTATCTTCATGACTCCCAAGTCACCCAAAATGCCTTTCATTTCAATGAACTTTGTTGGAAACAAATCCTTATACTCATGTAGAAGGTCTGTGATCTGTGCGACCGTTTCATCATCTCAGTAATATCCAATGGATGCGAACTTCAGCTCTTCACTTGTGCCAATATTAACTCTTCTTGTTTTGACAGGGCTGCTCATATCTGGAATTTCTAATGGAGGTCCCTCTACATCGCGCGCTCCCTCTAAATCAAGTATATTTATATTGCGTAGATCCTCCTCATCACTCTCCTCCTCTTTTTCATCTGCGGAGAGGTTATAACATTCAAGGGAAAATTCTATCATTCTTTCCCATTCTGGTTTCCTATTCACAAGTACCTGTACGTCTTCGAATATCTTCTCTTTGATGACCTCTAATGCCTCATTTATACTTGGGAATTCGGCTTTGAATATCCTTTCTTTGATAATCTGCAGAGCTTCGTTTATGCTTGGAGAGTCATCTTCGAATCTAAACGTTCTCTGGAAGTTCATAGTCATAATGGACCAATCAATTGTTCCTCTATGAAGCTCTATGTCTATGTACCAGTTCTCTAGAATCTACTCTAATGTGTGCACAAACAAATGAACTCATTCTGTCTGTGGTCTCTTTATCCATGCTTGTGAACAAGTCTCTATGTGATCCCTTGGATCCATTTGTCCATTATACTTTTCTATTGTCAACGTGGATTTCTCTATGAATCTGATTTGCATCATGTTCCTGCACTGTTTCCATGTGGTCATAGTCTACTTATGTGCGACCCACCATCTGGACGGTGTAGCATGCAATGCTATATCCAATGCTGGTATCTGATTCTCAGCTAAAACTGATATAATATACTCTTGAAAAAATGTATAGACGTTAGTTGAGCCATTGTAAGTGGGGATTGGACTTACGTCTATTCCAATCCAGTGCAGTGATCTTTTAATCTATGCACATCGCCTAGCAGATACTTCATGCATTCGGCTCTGCCAATTCTCCAATCCTGCATCGGATTCTGATATGCAAGAACTGTCACATCACCAACTGAGCATTCCATCATCTATAGGATTGATGTAATCAACCTGATTCGCAGTCATCTTGTAGATGCGACCAAGGTCTTGTGCTATGGATTCTTCAAGTATTGGTTCACTGTATCATTCTCCTTGTGAAGGATCCAAGGGTGCGATGACCCTAATATCCTGTCCTTCGAAGATCATCTTTTTGGTTTTCAGGTTGATAATTGTGAGGTTATCCATTGCACAGTCTATCCCCAATAATGTTGGACATGGGTTACTGTCATCGATGATCTCAATAACCTCGAAGTCTGCTAAACTTCTTACTCCATCAATGTCCACAAGTACATTCGAGAGTCTTCCAAAGGGAATGAATTTCTGCTGATTGGATAGTCTTAATTAGATAGGTGACCATGATAACCCTGGTTTCCACATCTGTTTCCATGTCTTCTTGGTCAATACATTCACTTCTGATCCTAATTCAAGGATTATCTTGTCCATTTCATAGTCTCCAATCTGCGCACTGAGCCTCATTTGTCGGCCTGTTCTCTTATGGCTCTTTATATGGTGAACTACGTTATGAGCAGTATTTGTGCCACTGTGTGGTTCATATTGGTTTAGTAATTTTTGCAATTCCACTTAATCATATTCTCTTTTCAATAACTTCATGCAGCTCCGTAGGAACTGCACAAAAGAAGTGCATGTTTCTACTACGGTATATGTTTTGTCATATGTTGCTGGCATATCCTTCGTATGCGTTGTTTCACTTCACAATAGGATTCTTGGTGTCACAGGTGCTGGCTCTTTGAATGTATCCCTTGCTTCTTCGAAGACTTCTTTGTTTCTTTCTAGATTGAAAGCAGGTACTTTCCCAATCGCTTTTCTAATCCAAACCCCTTCAGTAGGAGTCTGCTTAGCTTGACAATTCTCAGAAGTTGAAACTTCTAGTTTTTTATCTCTTCATGTTGCAACACCACTTCGCGTCACAAGATTGATGTTTGGATCTCTAGTTCTTTTCTCTGGTGTGATCATCTGAACATTCAGATTTGGTGCTTCTTGTTTTCTCTCTTACATTTTGGCTTGTAGCACTGGGCATGCCTCAATGACATGATCAAAAGATTTGCAATATCTACAAGTAGTACAAGCATTGGTACATAGTCTGGATAGATGGTCGGGATGACCACAGTTATAACATATTATCTGACCTTTGCCTCTTCCTTGTGTTGGAATAGATTTTCTTCCTCTTCCTTGGAATCCACCACAGCCTCTATATGCGCCTTGATCATATTGTGTGTTATCATTGTGTTGCAGTGTTTCTTCTTAAACTCTGTAAACATCATGCTTCCTTTCTATCATGAGTTCGTATGCTCTATAGTTGGTATCATCATGGCCAATTGATTTACAGAAATTGCAATACAAATTCTTAGGTGTTCGCACATATTTCTAGATCAAATAACAATCTTATGGGTGGTGTCCTCTAGTTCGACAAATCTCACACCATGGCCCTTGCTGCTGATTCAGTGGATTTAGTGCTCCACTTTCAAGGTACTCTTGAAACAAAGGGCAGCGTTCCTTCGGGTGCCCTTCTGCCTTGTATCTTGTACACCAGACTTCTTCTCTGGTTTCTTTTCCCTTCTTTATGTCTTGTAATTGTAGTGTTAGGTTTGCTAGCTGGTTCTGGATCTTTACCATTCTTATGCTAGTCTCTCCTATGGGTGAAGCTTCTAATTTCATCGCGATCTCTAGGGCTTCTTCCTGCGAAGCAACCTTCTGTTGCATCAATGGTAGTCTAATGTGTGGCAACAACGCAGCTATGAACCACTCTTGGTGTTGTTGGGGTGCGATGTCAAAAATGACCTGATCTAACAATGTTTTAAACTTCTGGTCAAATTCCCATACTGACTCGGTTGTTTTTTGCTTAATCTCTTTTAGTTCTGTTATACATTGTGATTCTGATTTAGGATTATTGAAATCTCTTAAGAGAGCAACCTTAATATCCACTAGAGTTCTATTTTTTCCAGTAGAATACTTCATAAACCAGTTCAAGGCTCTATCCCTAAATGTAGTGATGAGCTGTGCTTTCTTAATAGCATCATCTTGGACTTGCTTAACATTCCACATGGCTTCACATAGAAACCAGTGTTGCTCAGGGTCTTCTAGACCCATTCCTTTAAATATTGGTAGTTTAATATCGTCTGTCATTCTCCTTCTTGTAGGAGCAGTGTTCTGCGATGTGGTAGGGATACTACTGCGCGGAATGTTCTAAGTCAGAATGTTCTGAGTACTCAATCCTACGGTGTTACTATTGTTTATGTTATGTAGATTAGCAGTATTGTCAACTGGCGGATTGTGTGGGGTGATGGGATGATAGGTAGCTACTGGAGGTTCTGTCTGGTTATCAGTCTCAGCTTGTAACTCAGTGTCTATGAGAAGTTCACTCTCCTTGGTGTTATACTTATATCTTTTTCCAATTCTTAAATTGTATGTATCTTCTTCATCGATGTATGTGTTATTGACCATGATAGACTCAAAAAATTGTAGGAATCTTACTGCATTCTTAAAATACCTTTCTCAGCTAAAAGAATTTTGATATATAAACTCAGATTGTACAGATACTTACCTCTGAATCCTTTGAAGAACTTTGTTTCTGCTGCACTATAGGACTTCAGGGTGTCCACAATGAACTCTATCATGAAGCCTTGTAGTATGTTATCGAGCTAGAAGTCAACTGCTTGCGCGAGTGGACTATCTACTGCTTTAAGTCTATGAAAGAGCTCTGGGGTCCACTCTATAGGTACTCCTTGGAAACAGTTCTTCCACTCTGCAAGTCTTGATAACCACTCATGCAACTCGTTTCCAAAAGATGCAAAGAAAATTTCATAAACGTCTGCCCACAGGTATTTCTGTAACCACTCTACATTAGAGAGATGTGGATTTCTATTCTCTTTTCTTGCAAAATCCCTCTATGTCTTGTCCACCCAGTTCCATATTTATGTTTTGTCTGGATGCTAATTTTCGGTTCTCATCACTAGTTCAAGCGTGGAAACAAAACCATTTTTTGGCTCAATATACTAGTCTTTAGTTTTTTTAGATAGACCCAGGTTCTGCGCAGTTCAAGGAACCAACAAAACCCCTTTTCACTGGCCCTTTAGGCAACAGTCTGCGAACAGATTGAGGTCTCACCCGAGGCAAATTTATGGGGAGGTTGCGGAATCAGGTTTCCACAACCAGCTAATGTGAGATTCAATAGACTGGTGAGCAGCGTGCTATAGGACTCGCGCTGCAAACTAGGGACTGTACAAAGTTCACCTACTTCGTGGTTAACACTTATGCAATAGCGCATCTAAGGATTGTGTGACTCGGAATGGCTACTCGATAATAGGACAGCACAACTGAAGACTGCACTACCTCTTAACAACCATACATCTTAGACAGACCTTACTTAGTGTAATTTATGCATTCAACAAGCATATTAGATTGCAACTTATACAATACGATGGACTACAATGCAACTGCACACTTCTAGTGCCGCGCTTCAGGGAATCACACTACACAGACTTCGCTGACTTAAGTGTTACCCGTATAACTTATGCATTCATTAAGTTCAGAAATACTTCCGCATTCAACATTTACTCATATGCCCTCAACACTTAACATATCATTCCATCATTCATTCTTATGAATATTACACATGAAAGCAAAGATACTTATACTGATAAGTAAGAACTTAACCATTCATCAAAGAAAACAAATATAATCAATCACATAACACAACAATTTAACGTGGTTCACCCCCAAGATGGGAGCTATGTCCACGGGAACTATTGTTTTATTATCAATGGGAAGGGTTGAACAGTTCTAGTCTGTGCACTCATCTACAAACTCTCTTCTCCCTTCAATAGGTCTCTGTGCACGCAGCTACAGAGCCTTTTTACAATAGTCTCTCAACAGAGATCAATATTCAACAATACTCATTAATGAATATTAACCCTTTCCCTTACAAAATATGCCCTTTTATAGATCGTTCCCTTAGGTCACGTCTTTACAATCATGATCGGTTGAATCAAAACCCTAAGGTACCCAAAAATGGTGCGGTTACCCCGCTAACCAACTCTGTCAGGCTATGATAGGGACTCATCATCATGGCCTCCCTTCCGTGCCGTCTCTAGCTTTTAGAATCTTCTGACTACACATGGTCACGTCGCTTTCAGCCATTTTGCTGAGCGCATGCAAATGGGTCGCTTTCATTGCATTGTTCCTTCTCTAACAGTTTCCTGTATCCGGTCTGCTTAGTGCTTCCTTTGCTCGTGTGAACGGTCACTTTCCTTCTTTGCCACTCCTTACCCACCTGCCGGGAATCATGGAGTATCTTCCTCAAAATAGATCGTCGAACGATCTTACCGGAACCCATACTGATTTCCTTCCAAAACTCTTCTATGCTCGATCTTCATGGCACTGGCACTTTGCGGCGCTGCATCTTCGCCATGCAGTTACTCTTACTATGTCGATGCTGCACTGCGCTGTAACTTCGCAGCTCCAAAACTGTCTTGCACAAAATTGCCTTAACTTGGGTTGTGCCCAACATTAGAGTAGTAATCATATTGCTCTTATCAAATCACAATCCACACATGATTATATTTTTCTAGGTAGGAATCTACACCAATCCACAAACATTCAAGCCCCTAACATAAGGTAGACATCCCATATATTCTCTCAAAGGAGAAAAAACACTACCCAAGAATTTCTCTTGACCTTCCCATTCCCTCTAACTAAATAAACTTAGGGAAAATTTAGGCTTAGGAGCATAAACGAAAGTGTTACAAAAGGGATAAATGGTGAAATACAAATCATCCCTCTTACGATTTTTACCCTAGATCAACAAGTAATTTCAAGTCACTTTCCTCCTTCCTAGGATTACTAGGTACTAGAACTAGGATGGCCACCCTCATTGAGAAAAAGTCTCATCCCTTTGGAATGATTTCCATAACTTAATTAATGTCATAACCTACAAAATTTTAGATTTTCCCAACCTATACATCACACACACACACACACATAGAGTTCATGCCAAAGGGATAAAAGAGTCTCATCCCTTGGGAATGATTTCCATAACTTAATTAATGTCATAACCTACAAAAGGTTAGATTTTACCAACCTAAGCATCACACACACACATTGATGTTCGTGATTTAAAACCAACTCAAGGGTTGTGTTATCCTAAGTACCAAATAAAATGGTTTGAGGGAAACTAAATGAAATGAAAAATATTATTCACACACACACACGCATTGGTGTTGGTGCTTTAACACCAACTTGTACCAAATGTACCTACTCAGGGGTTGTGTTATCCTAAGTACCAAATAAAAAAGGTTTGAGGGAAACTAATTGAAACGAACAACATTATTCAACATGCATGCAATGTAACACAAACGGAAACTAGATAAAAATAAAGCAAAGTATGTGATAAAAAATTTTGGTTTTGTATTAGAAAAAGAATAGAGATGATGATATAGACCTTGGTATTGGATGTAATTGATGTCAAATATTACATATAACCCAAGGGATGGTTCTTATTCTCCTTTGGTTCTCTACTCCTAACTACGTGATGTATGTGAAGGACTACAAAATGTTTTCTCTCTCTTTCTATAGCTAATCAAGTAGCATAACCTTTCTTTGTAATGTCCCCTTTCAAATAAATCTCAAAAGACAAAATTCCACCAATCTACTCGTTTCCTAGGTTGGGGTGGAAACATTAGATTTGGAATAAGGAGACTAAAAAAACTCAAATTTACATTAGCTTGACATAAATATATTAAAAGGGGTTAAATAAATATTTATGATAGTAAAATAAGGGGGTACTTGGTCATGGAGAGACATTGGTGGTGTAGGACCCACACAAAGCTAGATTCCTCATGCGACATGGAATCCTATTCTCACCCATTCGAATCCAATGTGGAGTCTAATGTTCTTGGGGAGTTGGAAGGTAAATATACTTGGAATGACTCAATGAAGTTCGAATTAGAGTGGAAGAGTAATTTCCATGGAAGAGGAAGAGGCATTTGAGAGATATTGAGACACTTGGGCTAGATTCCTTAGCTTCTATGACAACAATGATGAAGATTCTATGACACTTATGACACAAATAAGACTTGATTGATGGCATCTGACATATATGACATGTCAGGGCTAAAAATATCCTCCAAGATGGTGAACAAGGGAGTTAGGACAGAAAAAGAGTCATCCATTCGAATTGAGTGAAGGATGAGGCTAGGAATGGAGGGACAAGTGGCACACATTGGAATATATTTCCAATTTGAGTTGGCATGAAGCTCATGGATGGAATTAGAGATAAGGAGGCCTTTGGAAGTTTATAAAATTCAAGAAAAATTAAGGAGAGTGGCTTTTGATCATTTCTCATTTGTCATATTGGAGAGCATAGCTTGTCCATGCTTGTGGAGTGTTTACTCTACTTGCCTTAGTACCAATTTCGAGGTTGAAATATTCTCATCCTAATTGGAAATTGGAGAGGCCATTCATACCTTTAATTTGGAGCTAAAATGGAGTCATTTTTTGCAGGTTGAAGCTACAGGGATTCTCGTGATATTCTCTTCTTCAACTTGTTTCCACACCTTTCTCACATTTCTCTTCAACTTTTGGCTCTTGGAGGAAGGGCACAATTCGTGAGATGCTGATCTCTTTGGGGAATACATTGTGGCCCTATTTATTTTTAATATGATGTATTTACTCTGTATTTAATTTTAAGAATATCCTCAGGTATAAATACCGAGTGAAACTATGTCAAAATACCAAACAATGTACAAATGGTGCCAATTTCCTCATATCTTGTTTTGAAAGCTTGAAGTTGCTTTATTTCAACTTGTATTGGTTCATATATGTGATTTTTATGATTTCTGGAGATTCATTAATGTCCTAAAGAAGTTTCATATACATTACATAATCCTTTGGAGCATAAATCGAGAATTTCATAGGAAGTAGTGAAGTTTCCTATCATTTCCCCTATGTGAAGACATGTCCACAAACCTTTGATTTATGGGAGTTGAAGCAGCCTTTAGGAACTGGTTAATGATTAATTTGGGTTCCCATTGAAGTCCTTTAACTAATACATGACTCATTTCTGAAATTTGGGAGGTTTGTACTGCATTTGGGAAGCCATCTTTGTCCTCTTCCCTTGGGGGTTTGAACCTCGAATTTGCTAGTAAGTTTCACTATTTTCTCCTGATTGTAAATGAGTATTGTATAAGTATTTTGAGAGTTTCCAAGCATCCATAAGACTCATTTTTATGTCTTAATATATATCAAACACATTAAGACCCTATTTGGAAGCATTCAGAGCAATTTGGAAGCATTTGAGTCATTACTAGTCTAAGGGTCGAATTGGCCAAAAAGTGAAATTTTTCCAAATATATTAAAAAGGGACACTACAAGTGTTATTAGAACATGTTCCTTGCACCTGTTAATTAATATCATACGTTGAATAATAATTTTCATCCATTTCTTACTATTATGATGAATCCTATGAGTACAATGTTTATGAGCAATACGAAGAAGAATGTGAATGGTATGAGGAAGAGGTTCCATCATGCAACTCTTCTTACAATTTCATAAGGAATAAAGGTTATTCTTATGACCTTGAATCTGATGAATATGAGTGTGTCACACTACCAAAGGATAATTCTATGAATGAATTACAAACATTGACAACAACATGTAAAACCTTGCCCCACCAATATCAGGCATATCTTGATGTGTACAAGGGAGATACACAAAAGGCCATTCCTTTTAAATACTTTGTTGATTGGGTGTTTGAAAATAGGCCCAAAAATGAATATGTGGAGTTAGTGAAGAAAGGTCTATTCCTTTCTTGCAAAAGACCTTGGATAGAAAATCATATGTGTGTGATTGAAAAGAGCAGTGAAATATCTGAAGCTTCAGGGAATGCATGTATTTCCTACTTGAACAGAGTTTTTGGGTTTTCTTCAAAAAGAGATTCCAAATATATTTATATTAAGGAAACCAAGGGGAAAAATGCATTATCTTGCTTGAAGGAGTGAATGGAGGAGACCCATGGTCCACCTAGTTTTGAAATAGGTGAAGTAGAAGAAGCAGTACATGAAGGGGAAAGCTTTTCCCTTTTGAGGGATGTGCATGATCCTACACTTATGCAGCCTAAAAATGATGACACTTTTGCATATTCTAATCATTTGGGTGAGTTGGTTCATTCTCCTACATCTTACACTTCCCTATTTTGCAGCATTCATCCTAATGAAGTATGGGCGAAAAGTTTCTTTTTGATGGTGCCACATGAGGAGTGTGAAACTTCTACCTCTCCTTTTGATGATGAAATGAATATAGCACCTCATTATTTACATTTGCATCAGAATCATTGTTTACCTTATGATGATACATATCTTCATGGATGCACTTATGATGTTCACTTGAGTCACTTGAAGACTCATGATTTTCCTTGCTCCTTGCTTAGTTCAATTGATGTTGGAGGAACTTCATTAACTAATTGGGTGAAGAGATATATGATCGGAGCAAATGTTTATTGGAATCAACATCCCTTGTTATTTCTTGATGATACACATATCCATGGATGCATAAATGGTACTTATGTGAGCCCCTTGAAGGATCATTGTCTTCTTTGCTCCCTACTTGGTTCATATTTTAATGGAGATTATTCATTCACTTCTTGGATGAAAGAACACAGGGCTGATTATTTTGATGCATCCTACATCTTTTTGGAGCAGCATTATAGGACATGGGATCCTCACCTATGTCATTGGAGCATATTTTATTGGTCACTTGATGCTTGTATGCACTTGACAAATTGTGGTCTACTTGCTTGGAGGTATAAGAACTTTCATGATTCTTTGATGAGGCACCTCCTTGATGTACATTTTTATTATGTTTCTATGTACTTTGATGATCTATCTTTTGTAATTATTATGATTGGAAGAATGCATACAAGGAAATGGGATCCGAGAATTCTCTTGCCTGATGGTATGGGTTGGAGAGCACTCCTAATTGTTGGAGTGCAATACAAGTTTGTTGGAGTGCAATAAATTTTAGTCTCATTGGTTTAAAAAAAAAAAAAATTGGAATGGAAGCAGGTTCTTTAACATCCATGTTCAAAATTTCTTGAGGACAAGCAATCTTGGGTGGGGAGGACTATAATGTCCCCATTCAAATAAATCTCAAAAGAGAAAATTCCACCAATCGACTAGTTTCCTAGGTTTGGGTGGAAACATTAGATTTGGAATAAGGAGACTATAAAACCACAAATGGAAATTAGCTTGACATAAGTATATTAACAGGGTTTAAATAAATATTTATGATAGGAAAATAAGGTGGCAGTTGGTGATGGAGACACATTGGTGGTGTGGCACCCACACAAAGCTAGATTCCTCATGCCACATGCAATCCTATTCTCACCCATTCAAATCCAAGGTGGAGTCTAATCTTATTGGGGAGTTGGAAGGTAAATATACTTGGAATTACTCAATGAAGGTAGAATTGGATTGGAAGAGTAACTTCCATGGAAGAGGAAGAGGCATTTGAGAGATATTGAGACACTTGGGATAGATTCCCTAGCTTCTATGACAACAATGATGAAGATGCTATGACACTTATGACACAAATTAGACCTGATTGCTGATATCTGGCATATATTACATGTCAAGAATAAACATATCCTCCAAGAGGGCGCATAAGGGAGTTAGGGCAGACAAAGAGTCATCCATTCGAATTGAGTGAAGGGGGAGGCTAGGAATGGAGGGACAAGTGGCACACATTGGAATCTCTTTCCGATTCAAGTTGGCATGAAGCTCATGGATGGAATTCGAGATAAGGAGGTATTTGGAATTTTATAAAAGTCAATAACAAAGTGTTCATTTTTTAGCATTAATTCAATATACTCTAGGATCTTTACTGAGAGAATAACATGTACAACATATCAAGCATATCAAGCATGTCAATCATGTCAATCACAACAAGAGGCAAACATAAGAGACAATAGACACACAGAGTTTCCGTGGGGAAAACCCTAAGGTGAAAAACCCCACAACTTCCTCAGAGATAGATAGAGCAATAATACAACCCAAGTACAAGAGATAGTCTTCTCCTAGCATATGATCCTCCTCCTCACATGTGTGCCACTTTTCGAGTGATGTAGAAGCGAGTAATGAGATGTCCAAATAGAGATCTCCCGATCTCTATTTATAATTATCCTGTCCTGCCCAATAAACTAATGGGGCCGACTTGTCTAGCTTAGCCTAATAACCCATGGTTAACTTAATTAGGGCCGACCCCACACATGGTGGTCTAATAACCCATAGGCAAGTCACGACACTTGTGACACTTGTCAATACAAATGACGACACTTCCGTATAGAGGAATAATAACATCTCTATAGGAGTAGAATATACATTGATGAAATACATAGGTGAAATACATTCCGAAGTTACATATACATCAACACTCCCTCTTAACTAGGAAGGTATTTGTTGACACAGATCTACTAGCACAAATCATCTTCTGTGGAGCATCATCACTAGATCATCGTCACTAAATCATCGTCATCGTCACTGCTGCTGCTATCTCAATCAATCTCCGATCTACTCGTCATAGGAATTTCTACAGAGCCAGTCCTTTTTCATACTGGATATAGGCCTACCACCTATAGGTCTTCATCATCACTGGCCATACTGTAGAATCCTCAGGACTTATTACGTGACTCAACAAAACCTCAAAAGAGCATCCCAGGACTGATTATGAGCACACAGCTCAACCTATCAGATCTCCCAGGACCTTTTACATGCTACTACACAACCTGTCCACGGCTACAGAGTATCACAAAGCATAACCCAAATGCACATAACACAACACTTACATCTACGCCATGGGAGAACACATCTACAACCATGCGAGAATGGCAAAACACTTATATTGCAGCCATGGGAGAACACATCTACAACCATGCTCAAATGGCCCAGCACTTATATCGCATCCATGGGAGAACACATCTACAACCATGCTCAAATGGCCCCCAGCACTTATATCACAGCCATGGGAGAACACATCTACAACCATGCTCGAATGGACCCAACACTTATATCGCATCCATGGGAGAACACATCTACAACCATGCTTGAATGGCCCCGGCACTTATATCGCAGCCATGGGAGAACACATCTACAACCATGCTCGAATGGCTCGAGCAATTACATCGTGACCATGGGAGAACACATCTACAACCATGTCCAAAAATCTCATGTGCATCTGTGTCTTTGGAACTCATCACACATAATCCAACTAATTATGTAATGTATCCACTTGATACATGTCATCACATATGATCATCCTGATCATCATCACTGCATCGTCCTGATGCATGTCATCTGGAGAAACATCCTGAAGCTCATCATCCATGATCATCCTGATCATACAATGCATCCACTCGATGCATACCAAGTATCTACCTGATACATATCAACATACATGATCCACCTGATCATGCAATGCATCCATATGATACATACACAGATACATGATCCACCTAATCATACCATGTATCCACCTGATATATATCAACATACATGATCTACCTGATCATACAAACGTATCCACCTGATACATATACAGATACATGGTCCAAGCATCCAACATTATTCATATACAGAGCAATAACTGGAGCATCATCCTGATGCTCATCATCCAGTGCCTACATCCACAACCATGGGAAGGATCCTCCTCTCACCCTACTTGGAATGGCTCCAAAAAATGTGTCCATCACTTCTTCCTCGAAGTGTCATCAATTTGAAGAACACCAAGCCTCTCTCTGAAGTACTTGAACTTCACTCTGGCTAGTGGCTTCGTCAGCACATCTACAATATGCTCGTCCGTCATAACATACAGGAGCTTCACTGCTCCTCTCTGCACCATATCCCTGATATAGTGATATTTGATCTCAATGTGTTTTGACCTGTCATGGAACACCGGGTTATCAGATAGCTTCACACAACTCTGGTTGTCAGAAAAGATACCAGTAGCCTCCAACAGGAGTTCAAATAACTCAGACAATATCTTCCAGAGCCATACTGCCTCACAACTAGCCGAACATGCTGTAACATACTCTGCCTCGGCTGTACTCAGTGCTACGCAGGATTGTTTCCTGCTAAACCAAGAGATCACACTTGATCCCATTCTGAAGAAGCACCCCTCTTCCTATCTGTAGTACTGCCTTCCCAGTTTGAATCAACATAACCCTACAGGTTAAACTTTTGATTCGCATCATACTTGATCCCATAATCAATTGTACCCTTTAGGTACCTCAGAATATGCTTTACAGCAACTAGGTGAACACTCCTTGGATCTGTCAGGAACTGGCTCAATGTGTTCACCGCAAAGAAAATATCTGGTCTCGTGTTCATCAGGTACATCAAGGACCCAATCATCTGACGATACACAGTGATATCAACCAGATCAGATGAAGCATCACGCAGACACTTCAGGTTCGATTCCATAGGTGTGGCCATGGCCTTGCAGTCCATCATCCCGAACCTCTTCAGGATCTCTACTTCATACTTCCCTTGTCCAAGGAAGATCCCATCTGTACTCTACCACACCTCCATGCCTAGAGAATAGTGCATCATCCCCAAGTCCTTCATCTTGAACTTGGATGCAAGCTTCCTCTTGGTATCGGCAATCAAACTATCATTACCTATTACAAATAGATCATCTACATACAACATTAGTATCATAGGATTGCCTTCATCAACCTTGTAGTAAAGGTTGGAATCTGCTTTCCTCTTGGTAAATCCCAAACTAGATAAAAAGCTGTCTATCCTACCATACCAAGTCCTAGGAGCTTGCTTCAAGACATACAAGGCTTTCTTCAACCTGCACACATATGACTTCTTGTCATGTGTCTCGAAACCAAGTGGCTGCTCCACATATGCTTCCTCCTTGACTACACCATTCAAGAAATCTGTCTTGAAATCCATCTGGTGTATCTTCCACTTCATCACTACAGCTAGAGCAAGTACTGATCTAATGGAAGTGTATCTGGCTACAGGAGAAAAAGTATTTTCATAGTCTATCTCCTCTTTCTGAGAGAAGCCATGAGCTACAATCCTCGCTTTGTATTTTTCTATGCTACCATCTGCAGCATGCTTGATCTTATAGATCCACTTGGAATTCACAACAGACTTCCCTTCAGGTCTTGGGACTACATCCCAAATATCATTCTTCATGATCGACTGGTACTCCTCGATCATGGCATTCTTCCCGAATCCTAGAAACTTCAATATCTTCAATATCTTCAATAGATAACTTTGTTGCTGAACAAATGTTGTAGTCCTTCTTTTGTAGGTGATGGTATACGATCTTTCCTACAAAACAAGTTAAATTGCATGATCAAAAATATCTCATAGTTTTCAAAACAAATTATTACACATAAATAAATATGTCATACAGTCATGCAATTATCTTAGCCAATGATTCAATACAACATTTATCCATATCCCATAACTTTCTAGATGCCTTCCAATCTCTACCAGAACATTGTTAAGAGTGTGCACAACTCCCAACATGTTAGCAAAGAGGTTTCATTCTAGATAAGTAGCAATGGAATGTTGTATAGTACCATAGGCCACTTACCCATTACTTGCATATTAGTAGTATCTTGTTCATCAATGCAATTATCCTAATATGCATAATACACATCCTAAATTTAGGAACATAAGTATGTACATAATTGAACAATATTATATATATAATAAATGACAATTCAAACACTTATGTTTGTTTGTTTGTTGGGTGGACTCCCTCTAAATCTTTTCTTCCTTGCAGGATCTGCCGGAGTCCGAATCTGAAGTAGCTTCTTCTACTCCTTTCTATTGTGGATTGTAAGGAGTGGTCAACTCCCTCTTAATCCCTGCATAACTTCTTGAAGTCCCTTGAAGTTAATTTTCCACCATTGTCGGATCTACAGATCTTGATCTTCTTTTCAGTGTAGTTTTCTATCAAGGCTTTGAATTCATTGAATTTGCTGAATACTTCATCTTTTTTTCTTCAAGAAATAAGTCCAAGTCTTCCCAGAGAAATCATCAATGAAAGAACCATAGTATACATATCCACTCAGAGAATTGGATAACATCGGACTGCATACATCGGAGTGGATAATTCCTTTTTCCCTTGCTTGAAAATTCCTTCTTTGTGCTCTTTCCTTTTGCACATCCTTTGCAAATTCCTTCATGATTTGTCTAGATTTCAGGAAGACCTTCCACTGCTTTGCTTGCAATTGGTAATTCCCTATAGTGCATGTATGCAAGCATTCTATGCCAAAGTTCACTTGGCTCTTACTGAATCATGGACCATGGCTTGTTCTGGTTGGACCTTCAATTTGTATAGTCCTCCCTCTTGCTCTCCAATCACCACTGCATCATTTATAGTCTTACCCTTTGGCCACATGAGTACTTGGCCATCTATAAATGAAACCCTCATACCTTTTCCATCCAAAGCAGATATGGAGAGTAGATTCTTCTTTAGCCCAGGTACATATAGAACTTCATTCATCTTCAAAAAATTCCCAGAGTCTAGATTGTAGGAGGCTTCACCACTTCCTTTGATAGGATATTGGTAGTCATCCCCAAGTTTCACCTTATGGGGTGAATCATGTTCAAATAGGTTTACAAAAGATTCTTTGAACCTAGCCATGTGTTTGGAAACCCCACTATCAATAAGCCAATAATTACATCCACGAGAGATAGTGCCTGTGAGAGCAAAGATTAAAACATATTCATCTTCGCTTGATGAATCATCACTTTTCGATCTAGCCTTCTTCTTGGGAGGTTCATCATCCTCAGCAGCATGAGCATGATATTTTCTTTTGTTTCCCTTCTCCTTTTAGTTGAAGTTGTTGTTGTTGTCCTTATTGTTCTTGGGAAAATCTGAGGCAAAGTGCCCTTTCTCATTACATGTGAAACATCTTAGATGTTTCCTATTTTTAAAGTGGTGAGAAGGTTTCTTATAATGAGAATGCCCCCTATTGAACTTGCTTCCCTTCTTGGTGTGAGTAGTGAGAGCTTGATCTTCATTTTCCATCTTTTCTTCTCGGGCCACAAGCCTAGCTT
The DNA here is from genome assembly GCA_027924585.1 of Larix kaempferi. NCBI lineage: Eukaryota > Viridiplantae > Streptophyta > Pinopsida > Pinales > Pinaceae > Larix > Larix kaempferi. Next base: position 3,988,805 of record BSBM01000922.1, read on the forward strand.
CTTCTTGAGAGCATTCCTCCCACGGCCTACTGAAGGAGATCAACTTCTTCCTTGCAAAGATTCCATGGATAAAGGAGTCCCATGATCTGGGTAGGCCATTTAGTGTGGTCATGACAGCTTCACCATTATCCAAAATTTCATCCACAGCTTCAAGCTGTTCCTTGATCTAAGAGACTTTAGAAAAATAAGATTGAATGGTCTCTCAATTCTGAAGCTTTACCCCTTTCAATTGGTTCCACAGGGTCAGCTTCCGATTTATGTTCTTCCCTTCGAATAGCTTGGTTAGGGAATCAAACATATCCTTGGGTGTCTTTAGAGATGACACATGTGGGATGAGATGATCCTTGATAGAATCAACAATAATAATTTTTTCCTTGACCAAGTTCTTTTTGTGAAGATCCTTAGCCTCTTCTCCCTCCGGGATAGGGACCTCTTCACTTATATAAGTGTCCAACTCATTTTCTTCCAGGATTAACCCAATCCTATACTTCCATGCTCGGAAGTTATCAGCCCCTTCAAGCTTATCCTCAAGCTTGGTGTGGTGAGGCATCTTTAAAGAGTACTTCAAATGGAAATAGAAGAGATTTAGGTCTTACCACTTGATTTGCTGAAAACTGGATTTGGTCCCAGATTAGGGTTTGTTAGAGAAACCCTAAAAATTCAAAATGTTAATTTAAACTTTCTAAAAGGATCAAAAGATGCTCCTTGATGAGTTGATCAGCCTGGTATATTCAGAATTTGAGATTTGCAAAGTTTCACCCTTCATAAATGCCTTTTAGTCTTCCCGGATTCACTAAGGAGGACCTTGAATTAGGTTTTGAGTTTCCCGGAGCTTCATCCAACCAAAAATCTTGATCCAAATCTCTAAACTTCGATTTTTCCAAGGAGCTTCCAGTTATGCCTTCCGATTTCAGAAATTCCTATTTTTCGAGAAACCCTAATTTTTAGGGACAAAACTGAAAGTGCTCAGAATTGAATTCTGATTGGATAGATAGATTCTCCTTGATGAGTAGAGTCAATCTACCTTTCTGCTTTTCCAAAACATGTGGAGAGAAACCCAATAAACAAGAAACCCTAGTTTCTGCCACTGCACAATGTCTTCTTCTCAGGGAAGCTCTGATACCATGTTAATTTTTGAGCATTAATTCAAAATACTCTAGGATCTTTACTGAGAGAATAACATGTACAGCATATCAATCATATCAAGCATGTCAGTCATGTCAATCACAAAAAGACGCAAACATAAGAGACAATAGACACACAAAGTTTTCGTGGGGAAAACCCTAAGGTGAAAAACCCCACAACTGTTGATGTATATGTAACTTCGGAATGTATTTCATCTATGTATTTCATATATATTTATTGTACCCTTATTAGAGATGTGTTATTCCTCTATAAGGAAGTGTTGTCATGTGGATTGACAAGTGTCGCAAGTGTGTGTACTTGCCGATGGGTTATTAGACCACCATGTGTGGGGTCGACCCTAAAATATATATTATACTGTGGATGTACCTAGCTAGACAAGTCGGCCCCATAAGGTCACTTGGCAAACAAGTTAGTATAAATAGAGATCAAGAACTCTATTTATGTCACTCGGAAAGTCATCTCTCTCTCACTCAGAAAGTGGCGCACTAGTGAGGAGGAGGATCATCTGCTTCAAGGAGACTATCTCAAGTGTATTTTGGTTGTACTTTGGTTGAGCCATTGCTCTCTCTATCTCTGAGGAAGTTGTGGGGTTTTCACCTTAGGATTTTCCCCATGGAAACTCTGTGTCTCTTGTCTCTCATGCTTTTGATTCTTGTGATGCTTTTCATGCTTATTGTGATTGTTATGCATTGATATACTATATATGTTATTCTCTCAGTGAATATCCTAGAGTATTGTGAATTAATGCTCAAAATTTAACATGGTATCAGAGCTAACCTGAGAAGAAGACATTTTGCAGTGACGAAAACTTGAGTTTCTTGTTTATTGGGTTTCTCTCCATATATTTTGGAAAGGCAGTATAGTAGATTGACTCTAGTCATCAAGGAGAATCTATCTGTCCAATCAGAATTCAATTTTGAGCATTTTCAGATTTGGTCCTAAAAATTAGGGTTTCCACAAAAATAGGAATTTCTGAAATCTGAAGACATAGCTGGAAGCTCCTTGCAAAAAGCGAAGTTTAGAGCTTTGGATCGAGATTTTTGGCTGGCTAGATCTCTGGGAAACACAAACCCTAATTCAAGGCTCTCCCTAGTGAACCCGGGAGGACAAAAAGGCAAATCTGAAGGGTAAAGCTTTGCTGATCTCAAATTCTGAATACAACAGGCTGATTAGCTCATCAAGGCGCATCTTTCTATCCTTTCAGAAAATTGAAATTCATATTTTGAATTTTTAGGGTTTTTCCGACAAACGCTAATCCGGGACCCGATCCAGTTTTCAGCATTTCAAGTGGTAAGAACTAAATATTTTCTATTTCCATTTGAAGTACTCTTTAAGATGTCTCACCACACCAAGCTTGAGGATAAGCTTGAAGGAGCTGATAACTTTCGAGCTTGGAAGTATAGCATTGGGTTAATCTCGGAAGAGAATGAGTTGGACTCATATGTAAAAGAAGACATCCCTATCCCAGAGGATGAAGAGGCTAATATATTGCATAAGAAAAACTTGGTCAAGGCAAAGAGAATCATTGCTAATTATATCAAATACCATCTCATACCCCATGTGTCTTCTCTAAAGACACCCAAGGAGATGTTTGACTCTTTGACCAAGCTATTTGAAGGGAAGAACATAAATCAGAAGATGACCCTGCGGAACCAATTGAAAGGAGTAAAGTTTTAGAATGGAGAAACCGTTAAATCTTATTTTTCAAGGGTCTCCTAGATCAAGGAACAACTAGAAGCAATGGATTAAATGGTGGAGAATGGTGAAGTGGTGATGACCACTCTAAATGGCCTACCCAAGTCATGGGATTCCTTTATTCAAGGAATTTGTGCAAGGAAGAAGTTGATCTCCTTCAATAGATTGCGGGAAGAATGCTCTCAAGAAGAAGCTAGGCTTGTGGCCTGAGAAGAAAAGATGGGAAATGAAGATCAAGCTCTCACAGCACATGCCAGGAAAGGCAAGTACAAGAAGGAATCATCTCATAACAGAAGATTCTCACACCACCATTATCATAAAGATAAGAAAGATCTCAGATGCTTCAATTGCAATGAGAAGGGACACTTTGCTTCAGACTGTCCCAAGAAGAAGAAAGACAATAACAACAACTTCAATAAGAAGAAGAACAACAACAAAATAAGATATCATGCTCATGATGCCAAAGATGATGAACCCCCAAAGAAGAAGGCTAGGGAAGAAAGTGATATTGATGATGACTCATCAAGTGAAGAAGAATATGTTCTAATTTTTGCTCTCACAGGTACTATCTCTCATAGTTGTAATGATTGGTTGATTGATAGTGGGGCTTTCAAACACATGACTGGGTTTAAGGAATATTTTGTGAATCTATTCAAACATGAATCACCCCATAAGGTGAAACTTGGGGATGATTATCAGTACCCAATCAAAGGAAGTGGTGAAGCCTCCTACAACCTAGATTCTGGAAAATCTTTGAAGATGAAAGAAGTCCTTTATGTACCTAGGCTCAAGAAGAACTTACTCTCCATCTCTGCATTGGATGCAAAAGGTATGAGGGTTGCATTTGTGGATGGCCAAGTCCTAATGTGGCCAAAGGGAAAGAACATAGATGATGCAGTAGTGATTGGAGAGCAAGAGGGAGGTTTGTATAAATTGAAGGGACAACTTGAACATGCCATGGTACATGAATCCATGGAGCCAAGTGAACTTTGGCATAGAAGACTTGCTCATATGCTCTATAGGGCTCTTCCAATCGCAAGCAAGGCTGTAGAGAGTCTTCTTGAAATCAAGACCAAACATGAAGGTGTTTGCAAAGGATGTGCAAAAGGTAAGAACATTAAGAAGGATTTCCCACGCAGTGAAAGCAAGGCAAAAGACATCCTGGAAATCATCCACTCAGATGTATGTGGTCCTATATCATCCAGTTCTCTAAGTGGGTATGTTTACTATGTCTCATTTATTGATGACTTCTCCAGGAAGACTTGGGTATACTTCTTGAAGAGCAAAGATGAGGTGTTTGATAAATTCAAGGAATTCAAAACCTTCATGGAGAATCAAACTAACAAGAAGATCAAAACATTCAGATCCGACAATGGTGGAGAATTCACCTTAGGTGACTTCAAGAAGATTTGTAGTGATTCAGAGATTAAGAGGGAGTTGACTGCTCCTTATAATCCTCAACAGAATGGAGTTGCAGAAAGGAAGAACAGAACAATCATGGAAGTAGCAAGGGCAATGCTACATGACCAAGATCTACCTATGCATCTATGGGCAGAAGCAGCTAGAATAGCTGTATATGTGCAGAACAGAACACCCCACAAGATATTGGATAACAAGACACCAGAAGATGTCTTTTCTGGTAAGAAACTTGAAGTCAACCATCTCAGAATATTTGGTTGTCCAGTATACACTCATGTCCCAAAGGAAAAGAGGACTAAACTAGATCCTTCAGGAAATAAGGGTATCTTTGTGGGTTACAGTGAAAGCTCGAAGGCTTATAAAATATACTTTCCAGGGTTCAAGAAGATTGATGTCAGCAGTGATGTAACATTTGATGAAAACTCAACATTCATCAAATCAAGGAAGGAACCTATCGAAGTTTATGAAGAACCTAAGGAAACTAGATTTCAAGACACTACCATGACTGAAGCAGTTCCAGAAGTTGTTCGTGAGTTTGAAGATCTGCAAGAACCTGTAGATCCACCCTGTGAGGATAACTCTCACAAGAGGAAACTTGCATGGGCTAGAGATCTCATTCAAGATGCAGAAAGATTTGGCATTCCAGAAGAAGAACACAGAGCAAAGAAGAGAACCAGATCACATACCAGCTATGTTTCTTTACTCTGTGACATTATGAACAAAGAGCCTTCCAGTTATGAAGAAGCAATGGAAAAGAAAGAATGGAAGGATGCCATGGTTGAGGAATACCAATCAATAATGAAGAATGATGTTTGGGATGTTGTACCAAGACCTAAAGAGAAGTATGTTCTGACTTCTAAATGGATCTACAAAATCAAGCATGCTGCAGATGTCAGTGTAGAGAAATACAAAGCAAGATTCGTAGCTCGTGGCTTCTCTCAGAAAAAGGGAATAGATTATGAAGAAACTTTTGCACCTATAGCCAGGTATACTTCCATCAGAACAATACTTGCCCTAGCTGCAGCGATGAAATGGAAAATACACCAAATGGATGTCAAGACTGCCTTCTTGGATGGTGTAGTTGAAAAGGAAGTATATGTGGAGCATCCACTTGGTTTTGAAATACATGACAAGGAGTCGTATGTTTGAAGATTGAAGAAAGCCTTGTATGGCTTGAAGCAAGCTCCCAGAACTTGGTATGGCAGTATGGACAGTTTCCTATCTAGTTTGGGCTTTACCAAGAGTAAAGCGGATTCCAACCTTTACTACAAGGTTGAGGAAGGGAATCCTATGATTTTGCTCCTGTATGTGGATGACTTATTTGTAACAGGAGATGACAGATTGATTGCAAATACGAAGAGGAAGCTTGCTATTGAGTTCGATATGAAATATTTGGGAATGATGCATTATTTCCTAGGTATGGAGGTGTGGCAGAGTATAGGTGGGATCTTCCTTGGTCAAGGGAAGTACACAGTAGATATCCTGAAGAGATTCAGGATGATGGATTGCAAGGCCATGGCCACACCTATGGCATCGAATCTGAAGCTTCTATGTGATGCTTCATCTGAGCCGGTTGATGTCTCTATGTATCATCAGATGATTGGGTCCTTGATGTACTTGAGGAACACGAGACCAAATATTTGCTTTCCAGTGAACACATTGATTCAGTTCCTAATAGATCTGAGGAGTGTTCATCTGGTTGCTGTAAAGCATGTTCTAAGGTATCTAAAGGGTAAAGTGGATTATGGGCTCAAGTATGAGGTGAATCAAAAGTTTAACTTGCAGGGTTATGTTGATTCAGATTAGGCTAGCAGTGCTGCAGATAGGAAGAGCACATTTGAGTGCTGCTTCAGTATGGGATCAGGTGTGATCTCTTGGTTTAGCAGGAAGTAGTCCTGTGTAGCACTGAGTACAGCTGAGGCAGAGTATGTTGCAGCCTGTTCAGCTGGTTGTGAGGCAGTATGGATACGGAAGCTACTATCTGAATTATTTGATCTCCCATTGGATGCTACTGGTATCTTTTGTGATAACCAAAGTTGTGTGAAGCTATCCGAGAACCCAGTGTTTCATGATAGGTCGAAACACATAGAGATCAAATATCACTATATCAGGGATATGGTGCAGAGAGGAGCTGTGAAGCTCCTGTATGTTGCGACGGACGAGCAGATTGCAGATGTGCTGATGAAGCCACTAGACGGGGTGAAGTTTGAGTACTTCAGAGAGAGGCTTGGTGTTCTTAGAATTGATGACACTTCGAGGAGGAAGTGATCGACACATTTGCTGAAGCCATTCCAAGCATGTTGGAAGGAGGATCCTTCACATGGATGTGGATGTAAGTGTTGGATGATGAGCATCAGGATGATGTTCTGTTTTCTGCTTTGTATGATCAGTTGGATAATTTTTATATGTATGTATGTATGCATCATGTTGGATGCTGGATATGATCGGTTCGATCATTTATATGTATATGTATGCACCATGTTGGATGCTGGATATGATCAGTTGGATCATTTATATGTATGTACGCATCATGTTGGATGCTTGGACCATGTATATGTATATGTATCAGGTGGATACATTGTATGATCAGGTAGATCATGTATGTTGATATGTATCATGTATCTGTATTTGTATCAGGTGGATACACTGTATGATCAGGTGTATCATGTATGTTGATATGTATCAGGTAGATACTTGGTATGCATAAGGTAGATGCATTGTATGATCAGGATGATCATGGATGACGAGCTTCAGGATGTTGCAGTGATGATGATCAGGATGATCATGTGTACATCAGGATGATGTATGGTGAGTATCAGGTTGATACTCTGTGGCCGTGGAATAGGTTGTGCAGTTAAGCATGCAATTTGTGCCCTGCGAGATTTGCATATAGTCTTTCGAGGTTTTTCCTATGGCATGTAATTTGTACCCTGGGATATCTGGCAAATGCTCTTTCGAGGTTTTGCTTGGGAGGACATATAATTTGTGCCCTGGGAGATCTGCAGATAGTCTTTTGAGGTTTTGCCAATGGCATGTAATTTGTGCCCTAGGATATCTGGCAGATGCTCTTTCGAGTTTTTGTCCTATGGCATGTAATTTGTGCCCTGGGAGATGCGATAGGTTGAGCCGTGTGCTCGTAATTAGTCTTGGGATGCTCTTTCGAGGTTTTTCCATGACCACATGTAATTTGTGCCCTGGGAGATCCGATAGGTTGAGCCTTGTGCTCGTAATCAGTCCTGGGATGCTTTTTTGAGGTTTTGTTGTGACCACATGTAATTTTTGCCCTGGGAGATCCGATAGGTTGAGCCTTGTGCTCGTAATCAGTCCTGGGATTCTCTTTCGAGGTATTGTGGTGGGGTCACATGTAATAAGTCCTGGAGATCTGGACAGGATGAAAAAGGCCTCAGATGCTCTTTAGGGTTCTTGCTAGTCAAGAGACTCTTTTAAGGTTTTGTGACGCACGTAATAAGTCCTGAGATTTCCACAGTATGGCCAGTGATGATGAAGACCTAGAGGTGGTGGGCCTACATCCATTATGAAAAAGGACTAGCTCTGTAGAACTTCCTGTGACAAGTAGAGTCAGAGAATGGTTGAGATAGCAGCAGTAGTGACAATGATGATGATGATGCATTGATGATGATGATCCCGAGAAGAAGACTTGGCTAGTAGATCTGTGTCGAGAAATACCTTCTTAGTTAAGAGGGAGTGTTGATGTATATGTAACTTCGGAATGTATTTCATCTATGTATTTCATATATATTTATTGTACCCTTAGTAGAGATGTGTTATTCCTCTATAAGGAAGTGTCGTCATGTGGATTGACAAGTGTCTCAAGTGTGTGTACTTTCCGATGGGTTATTAGACCACCATGTGTGGGGTCGGCCCTAAAATATATATTATATTGTGGATGTACCTAGCTAGACAAGTCGGCCCCATAAGGTCACTGAGAAAACAGGTTAGTATAAATAGAGATCAGGAGATCTCTATTTATGTCATTCAGAAAGTCATCTCTCTCTCACTCAGAAAGTGGCGCACTAGTGAGGAGGAGGATCATCTGCTTCAAGGAGACTATCTCAAGTGTATTTTGGTTGTACTTTGGTTGAGCCATTGCTCTCTCTATCTCTAAGGAAGTTGTGGGGTTTTTCACCTTAGGGTTCTCCCTACAGAAACTCTGTGTCTCTTGTCTCTCATGCTTTTGATTCATGTGATACTTGTCATGCTTATTGTGATTGTTATGCATTGATATACTGTATATGTTATTCTCTCGGTGAAGATCCTAGAGTATTGTGAATTAATGCTCAAAATTTAACAACAACTTCCTCAGAGATATATAAAGCAATAATACAACCAAATTACAACTCAAGTACAAGAGATAGTCTTCTCCTAGTAGATGATCCTCCTCCTCACATGTGCACCACTTTCCAAGTGATGTAGAAGTGAGTAATGAGATGTCCAAATAGAGATCTCCCGATCTCTATTTATACTTGTCCTGTCCTTCCCAATAAACTAATGGGGCCAACTTGTCTATCTTAGCCTAATAACCCATGGTTAACATAATCAGGTCCGACCCCACACATGGTGGTCTAATAACCCATCGACAAGTTATGACACTTGCAACACTTGTTAATACAAATGACGACACTTCCATATAGAGGAATAATAACATCTCTATAGGAGTACAATATACATTCATGAAATACATTCTAAAGTTACATATACATCAAAACAAAGAAGGAGGGTGGATTTTGATCATTTCTCATTTTTCATATTGGAGAGCATAGCTTGTCCATGCTTGTGGAGTGTTTACTCTACTTGCCTTAGTACCAATTTCAAGGTCGAAAGATTACCATTCTAATTGGAAATTGGAGAGGACATTCATACCTTTCATTTGGAGATAAAATGTATTCATTTGTTGTAGTTCTAAGATATAGGGATGCTCGTGATATTCTATTCTTCAACTTGTTTCCACGCCTTTCTCAAATTTCTCTTCATATTTTGGCTCTTGGAGGAAGGGTGCATTTGGTGAGATATTGATCTCTTTGGGGAAGATATTGTGGCCCCATTTATTTGTAATATTATTTATTTAATATGTATTTAATTCTCATAATATGCTCAGGTCTAAATACCAAGTGAAACTATGTCAAAATACCAAACAATGTACAAATGGTGCCAATTTCCTCATATCTTGTTATGAAAGCTTGAAGTTGCTTTATTTTGACTTGTATCAATTAATCTATGTGATTTTTATGATGTATGGAGATTAATTAATCTCCTAAAGAATTTTAATAGACATTACATAATCCTTTGTATCATAAATCACGAATTTCATAGCAGGTAGTGAAGTTTCCTATCATTTCCCCCTATGTGAAGACATGTCCACAAACCTCTGATTTATGGGAGTTGTAGCAGACTTTAGGAATTGATTAATGATGAATTTGGGTTCCCATTGAATCCATTTAACTAATCCATTTCTCTGTTCTTAAATTTTGTAGGGTCGTACTGCATTTGGGAAGCCATCTTTGTCCCCTTCCCTTGGGGGTTTGAACCTCGAATTTGCTAGTAAGTTTCCATATTTTCTCTTGATTGTAAATGAGTGTTGTAGAAGTATTTTGAGAGTGTAAAAGAATAAATAAGACTCATTTTTATGTATTAATAACTCTCAAACACATTCAGACCCAATTTGGAAGCATTCCGAGCAATTTGGCAACATTTGAGTCATTACTAGTCCAAGGGTCGAATTGGCCAAAAAGTGCAATTTTTCCATTTTTTCCAAAATTATTAAAAAGGGAAACTACATTATTTTATGAATGTGTATGGTATTTGGGAGTGATATTTAGGTATTTATTTAAATTAAATTATGTATATACTTCTTAGATCAAGCTCCAATGTGCATAATCCCGTTTAATTGATGACATAGTGGGATAAAGATAAGTATTAAAGACTACGTCAAATACTATATTTAGAAATAATAGTGTGTGAGCATCCAAATTCAACCATTTCACCTTTTTGGAAGGAACACATCAATTATTAATGATTCAACCAAAAAATGGTTGAACAACTGAGTCCAAGAGAAACATTAACACTTCTATATTAAGGTAAGAATTTTTTTTCTTAATTAATTTAAAACCAATTCTTTATGACGAAGGGTATTGATCAACCTAACATTCATCACTTTATAGGAATGTTTATTTCCATCAAAAAATTATGTTAATGCAATTATGAAAATGTGCACCGAAGTCCAACATTTATTTCCCTTGGCCATGCTCAATCATTAGCCACTAAATATTATTTCATTTTGATTCTAAGTCTTGAATAAAGGAGAAAGCCAATAAACATTAGAGATGGTTATCTATACCTATAACATGGTTTAGGTATAAATATAGGAATTTATGGCCTACAAGACACTTTTATGACTCATTAACCATGATTAGGATCCAAAACTACATGTAAGTCCTATACAGGATAATTTTTCCTTACTAGCATTATTTCAACATGATTACTAGGTTTTTCCCACTAAGTATGATTCTTGGGTTTGTATATACAGTATGAATGTAGATATGAAATGAAGTTGAATATTAGCATCTTAAGGCATTCAAAATTATTCTAGGGATTATGGACCATGTTTAAGGTCCAAACAGGACACACATGCGCTTTAAATAGAATATTTCTCCTACAAATGCTATATTGGACCCATTACAAGGTTTTGCACACCAAGGATATTTATCAAGACCCTAATAATGGTTCAAGGACAAACATAAACATACCAAAGAATAACATTTTTTAAGGGCTCGTGTACCATGCACAAAGTCCCAAACCACCACAAATATTATGCAAATATTTGACATACATGTGTCATATGGGTAGTATTATGAGGTATTGTGCACCAGGTTATATGGTTCTTAGGGAATGACCATGGTCCAATAATGAACATTGACATATTAGAGCATAAAAAATTATTTAGGTATCATGGTCATGCACGGGGTTAAAAACCACTACACATGGCCTATAAAGGGAGTCTTTGGCTTATGAGGGTTTTTGCACTAGAGATAATTCTTTGGGTCCTAAATAGATTTCAAGGATAGAATTCAACATCTTATGTCCTAGAAGATGCTTCTAAGTTTCATGGATCATTCATAGGGTCCAAACCCACCACACATGGCATTCAAAGAGAATATAGCACCCACATGTGTCATATGGTAAACAATGGCGGGCCTGTGGATGGGGCCAACGTTGAAAAATTTTCAAATTTTTTTTTAATACACTGAAATTTGACAAGGACTGGTGGTTCTCATGCCTCCACGATATGGGAGAGTTTCCAAACTCAAATATGAAGGAAACGCCCAGTATTCGACATCTCAAAGATGAGTACAAAAACAATGATGGTATAAACTTGAATGATCTTCTCTTAGTTTCAAGAATAATATATTATCTATTGAACAAGGCCAACCATGTGAAGGTGGAAGCTCATATGGCTCCTCCCCCCCCCCCTTCACTTCACTCTCAATTCCTCAATACCCAATCTATCTATTATTAAATATTTGAAAGAAACATAATTAATAAAAATCAAACATAGAAACTAAGAAAATAAATATCTACAGTAAATGAAAGAGAACAAACCAACTAAAAACATATGAATATATACCTTGTACATTTCAATATTTTGATATCATTATATTCTTCTTCATCCAACTCATCATCTATATCATCTGGTTCGGATTTCATGTTCAAAATATTGGCCATATCAGTATCACCATAATCAATCCCCTCAATTCCAAACATAGCATCATCAGAAACATAGTCTCCTACATTTGGTTTGAATTCTTCAAGTTATTCATGCTCTGACACATCCTCAATAACATCTTCATTCAGAACATTGTCTTCCACATGTCCTTGAACTTCCTCGATGTCTTTGTATGATTCATGAAATAACTTCTCCTCTACGTCATCTTCTTCTTGCACAGTATACTTTGTTGGCCTTCCTATTGGATCATATCTAACAACATATGGCCAACCCGCTCTACCTGAAACCTCTGAGTAAATTACATGTTCGCATTCTATTAGAAGAACGTAGGGCTTTGATCCTAGCTCAACATTATTAGTCCTTGTATTAACCATGGTAAAATCATTAGCATGTTGAATAACAGTTCTCTCAGGATCATGTTCATTTATTCTTAGCCTGTACCATTTGACATCAAACAGAACTATTTTGAATGAATTAAAGTCACACTCACGTATATCATACAAATACCCATAGTATTGATTTTTAGATTCTCGGGGATGTCTGTCACTCCTAGAGTGGACATTAGTAACCTAAAATACTATTGCTATCCCACTATCAGAATTTTTCCTCTTTTCATCCAAATGTTTGATGAAAAATTTGTGACCATTGCACCACATGGCCTAGTAGTGTTTCAACTGCAATATGCCAAACATGTAAAGAAAAAAATTGTCAATTCAGAAACATATTTATACTTGGAAATTATCCAAATTATGAAAAAAAAATTTCATATGCATCAATAAAATAATATTAAAAAAAAGTAGCCTGGGTGAAAATGCTTTCCTGTTTATTTTTTAAACCATGTGCTAAATCAATCTCCCTTTGAGTAAGATTTGTATCTCGTCTAAGTTCCACTTCTTTCACCAATGTAGACACACCTTCCGATGTTAACATACCATTGTTAGAATTTTTACATTGATCAAGCCATATATTCATCCAATCAAGATTGTTTGCAATGTAGAGATGTATCGCATCCCACTCTGCACCAGTTGTATTAAAATAAAACAATTAACATACAATTAGTTACCATGGTATACCTTCATATTAATAATGGATTATGTAGGATAACTAAAAATTAAACAAGTATGTCATACATTAAAAAAAAAGAATAAAATGTATTATAAATATCCAATATCTACTTACATCTCACTTTCCTCATCCTACCTTTACCCAATAGGTACTCCCCTTCAAATTTGTTGTTGGAGTTGACATCCGAAATGCGATCCTCATCATTAATACTTCCAGCTATTTGAGGACTATATTGAGTGATATCAACCATGGTTTGATATAACATATATCCCTCTACCAGAGAACCCTCGGGATGTGCTCTTTGTCTGACCAAAGCCTTGAGTGATTTCAAGTGCCTCTCAACCATCCACATTGACCTTGTGTGTATAGTTCCACAGTTCTCAATCTCCTCAATTTGGTGTATGAGGTAGTGTTCTTGTGCATTGAAAAATGATGGAGGTAGATACTTTTTCATTTCACACATTAGATGAGGAATTTGTCTCCTCCAATAATTTATACCTTCTTGATCTATTTCTTTAGATGATAACCATCTACACGTGATGCAAGCAAATCATGGGTTTCAACAACGAAGTATATAGTACATTACAAGTAAAACACATTCAATTGTAGTCAAAATTAAAATAAGTTGTACAACAAATTAATGAACAAATTACACTTTGCATTTAAATCACCACTTACCTCATGTATTTTCCCATAGCATATATAACTTGTTTCACATTGTTATGAAAAATTTCTCGAAGAGATAGAGGTAGAACATACTATATCAAAAAAATGACCAATTATTATTTATTCTGAAATTAGTAGAGAAAAAAAAACACTGACAAGATCATGTTTCACCAATATACAAATATATAAACAAAAATAATTACCTTAATGAAGGTATGCCAATCATGAGTTTTTACCCCACCTAATTCACCTTTCTTTGTTAGGATATTCTTCATGTTTGAACAAAATCCAGTGGGAGATTTAATTTTCGCAATAACCTCTTTAACATATTTGCTTTGATGTTCTGTCAATAACCATGGAATTAGGGCACTGATATTTTGGGTGCCTCCCTCTCAATTTGAACGAATCACACGTTGCATTGCATGATTGGCCTCTTTAATGTCATTAAAAATATTGACAAGTTTTTCTTTATCTCTCCTACATCTAATATTTTCCATAAGGTATTTGTTATGTTCTTCCCGATGTTCATGGTATCAAACAAACGAACAATTTCTAGATACTCATAGTATGGGATCCTACTGAATTGCTCGGGATAACTTTTCATTCCTCATGGAAGCACCTCATTATTGATTCCTTGATCATGACCTTCAATACGAAGCATATTTAAAGATATTAGAACAACACTTTTCAATTAGTAAACTGATCAAAATTCAATAAAAATATAAAATATTTGTGAGGAACCTGCAACAATTAATTGATAAAAGGCACAATATATGATATCACAAAATATTTTTATTGATCACATGCCACTTCGAGGGGGAAACCTCCTTTGAGCAAGCTCAATACAAATAACTTCACGGTACCTTCATTGGCCTCAACACACACTTATATACTAATTCTATGCCCAATACCATGGGTCAATACCATGGGACATATAATACTACGAGACGACTTACAAAGCATATGCGTCCAATACTATGGGTCAATACCATGGGCTAATACAAACTATGGATCAACAATTACTATGGGACGACTTACAAAGCATATGCGTCCAACAACAATATACTAACAAAGTAAAGAGAAGGGTTGACAGGGGTTCCTAACATCCCCTCTCCCTTAGAAAAAGCTTTGTCCTCAAATCTTTAGATGTGGAAATTGATGCAGACATGAAGGAGTGGTTCTCCTGTAGAATACTCTAGGTGCATTATGTGCCACTGAATTAATACCTCTGTGATAGAGTGAGAGAGAAGCTGATGCCTTTTGAGTTTTAGGGAGGATTGCTTGGAAGGATGTAGACAAAGAAGAACCATATCACCTACTTGAAAAGTGCGCTCAGAACGGCGTTGATCGGCATGTTGTTTTGTTTGAATTATTGCCATGTGAAGATGGTCCTGTAAAATGAGAAGAATATGGTCGCGGTTTCGAAGAACCAAGTCAATTGCCTGAACTGGGGAATTGCTGAGGGTGGATGGAAGAAGAACTAAAGGTTCCTGTCCATAGATTGCTTCATATGGTGTCATTTTAGATGTGGTATTGTACCTCCAGAGTGCCTCAAGGAAATCCATAGAAATAGCTGGCCAAATTTGTGTAGGGATGGGAAAGGGTTCGAGCAGTCTGGGAAGGAGTGTCGTTTCACCCATGTTGACTTGGAAAGTATCACAGTCAACCACCATCTGTTGAATTTTCATGTTCAGTCCCAGCCAAAAGAAGTTACATTGTTCTCGGTCATATGTTTTGAGGAACCTAGAGTTCCCTGCTAGTGAAGAAGCATGGAGTTCATATAATACATAGCCCTGTTGAATAGATTGCAACCAATTTGGAACAAGCATAGAAATAGATGAAAGAGAAACGGGGTAATCAAATGTGCAATAAGGAGCATCCACCACCAGATTGTACTTACCATTCTTAAAAGTGATTGCATAGGTATGACCCATGAGTTGGCTAACCAATTTCAGGTGTGTTTGGAAATTTTCCAGACTCTGGTGATCAGTCTTGATGCATAAATAATTCCCTAATAGGTATGGATGCCACTTTTGTACTGCATGCAAAATAGCCATCATTTCCTTCTTAGATGTAGATGAGGCTAAATTCTGACCAAAAAGGTCTCTTGAACGAGGCAAGCCCACTGGTTCAGCAAAGACACCTATAGATATATCCAAGGAACTAGTGGAGACCATTGATGGGTGCATCTGAATGGAATGGAGTTGAGCGATGAGACCATGTGAATTCTTCTTAAGGATCTTTTCCAGGGGATGTGAACTGAGGATGTAGAGAGACCCTGTTTGTAAGCCCATAAATTTGTGTTGTGTCCAATTGACTAAAAACTGCATCCAAAGTTTAGCAAAATCCCATAAGATGGGTCCAAGTGTGCGTAACCATTGAACACCCAAAACCACATCACATCCGTCTAAGGAAAAGGAAAACATGTTAGAGCGCAAGTTATAATATTCCAGAGAGATATGCACATTGTGACACTTCCCCTTGCAAGGTAAGGTGCCCCCATTGGAAATCATGACTTCAAAGTTGGAGCAAGGATGGACAAAACAATAAGCCCGTTTGGAGATCCGATGGTCAATGAAATTATGAGTGCTACCCGAATCAATGAGTATTGTAAGAGGGATCTTCTTGAAGTAACCCCTGAGCCGCATTGTTTGTGGGGTGCTCACTTAGGCTAAAGCATGGAGACATATCTCTGGGTGGTCATCCAGAGACAGAGGGTCAACATGACACTGTTGAATGTCGACCTTATCATATAGTGTATCTAGAGATTCTACACCAAGTTCAGAGGCAGGTGGAGAATTGACATCTACTAGATAGAGCTATTTCTCAACACATCTATGTCCCTAAATGAATTTCTCATCACAATTATAACAAAGCCCTTTTTCTCTACATGCCCGCATCTCTGCTTCAGACAAATGCTTGATAGGAGTGGAGCAAGGAGCCAGCATGATGGGATTTTGTTGAGAAACCATATTTCTAAATGGAACAAAAGTCGATTTGGAGCGTTGTTGGGCTGTGATCTTGTCCTCTTCCAACTTAGCCAACCCTAAGACTTCCATCATTATGTTGGGACGGAACATTTTAACCTCTAAGCGGATTTCATCCTTAAGACCACTGATAAAACAACTCCTGTAGGATTCATCAAACAATCCTTCTGTGTGATTGGCTAGTTTCTCAAATTCTTTCTGATACTCTCTCATAGTGCCAAATTTGTGAAGTTTAGTGAGTGCTCCTTTGAAGTCATCAAAAGCACTAGGACCAAATCGTTGCAAAAGGAGTTGGCAAAAACCTGTCCATTTTGGCTCGTCATGAGCCTTGATGTACCAATGGTACCATTGAAGGGCTTCCTATTCCAAATGAAAGGATCCAAGTGGAACTTTTTGGACATCAAAAGTATTATGCAGACTGAAATATTGTTCTACCCGTTATATCCATCCAGTCGGATCATTACCATTGAAGCATGGAAAATCAATCTTTGGACCATGGAAATTGCTGGAAGAAGAGAACCCGTTGTTTGATGAAGACTCAGACTGTCGTTTGTTGTTCATGGATGAATGTTCAAGATGGAGGCCGAGAAATTTTTCATCCAGATCCTAGAGTTTGGTTTGGATGGCTGCAAGTGCTTCCTCCATGGTTTATGCTCCTTTGTGGGAGACAACCATAACCAAGATTTATTTTTTGTGAATGGGTAGAAAAACACAAACAGAAGCTTATTTAGTAAAGGGAAATTTGGATTTGGGAAAAAATCGGATGGGTAATTGGAGTTGACTAGGTTTTGGACACTTGCGAATGGATAGGGAAGTAGAAAATGAGGATTTCAGGAGGGGGGTGAAAGAATGGAAAAATTTGTCAGATAGGGACAAAGAAGCAAAAATAGGGAATGAACGTGGTGGCGAAATTTGAAGGCGATTGGGTGAAAAGCGAAGAAGCTATGGCAAACCCTAAAAATAGACAAATGTGGGATTTCTGGTTTTGGGAAGTGGAATTTTGGATAAGGTCGTCAGCAATGAAATATGCAGAATGGGAGTACAGAGGTGTTAGTGAAGTTTTAGGGGAAACAAATTTAAAACAAACGAGATATGGCAAAAAAATGATTTATTTTTTTTCCAGAATGGATCTGAAAATGGCTTTCGGAATGGATCGGAAATGGTGAGATTTGAAACGACTCGGAATGGATCGAAAACGGCTGGATTTGAAACGGCTTTCAAAATGGATCTGAAATGGATGGATCTGCAATGACTCGAAAGTGATCAGCAACAGATGGATCTACAATGGCACAAAAATGATCGGCAACAAATGGATCTGCAATGGCACAGAAGTGATCGATAACAGTGTAGCTGGAAATAGATATGGACCCCAGGTATGCTCGGCTTCCTAATGGTTAAGGGGTTTCACTTGGCCACCAATGTTGTCTGACGGCTTGCGTATTGGGGCAGTACACCTCACTCCATGGCTCAGGTAAAACTGATAACCTCTTTGCCACAACCGACAACTCTTGGTTTACCTCAAAGGTGGGAACTAGTCAATCAGGTGGGGGGTTGTTTCCCTTTTCGCTGGCAGGTCCTCTAAATGGGCCAGCTACTTTGGGATTCCTTTGGTACTCCTCACAATGAGTTTTAGGGCTTATGCCCAAGTACTTCCCATATTTAAGTGGAAAGGGATTATTCCCAGATCCAAACCTACAACAGATGCGAAAAATAATTGGCAGAAATTTCACGCAACGATCCCAAGAAAGTGCTCTGATACCAGATTCGAGGAACCTGCAACAATTAATTGATAAAAGGCACAATATATGAGATCACAAAATATTTTTATTGATCGCAGGCCACTTCGAGGGGGCAAGCTTAATACAAATAACTTAATGGTACCTTCATTGGCCTCAACACACACTTATATACTAAGTCTATGCCCAATACCATGGGTTAATACCATGGGACATATAATACTATGGGATGACTTACAAAGCATATGTGTCAAATACTATGGGTCAATACTATGGGCTAATACAAACTATGGATCAACAATTACTATGGGACAACTTACAAACCATATGCGTCCAACAACAATATAATAACAAAGTAAAGAGAAGGGTTGTTCATTTTTACTATCGGAAAACAAAAATATTTCTCCTTACCTTAATTAGTTTTCAATGAAAAGAAAACAAAGACTTGCATTTTCATATAGATCAAGTTTGCATCTTGTTTAAATTCCAATTCTACACTACATGGATTCACGTAACCATACAACCTAAAATAAAGCGGTAGCCTAGGTTAAAATTGTATAGAAACTCATGTGCTAAGTTAGAGACGTGTTCCAATGTCTTAAAGTGTGGCAGGTGTCATTATTTGCTTGCATTGCATCCCGAGGGCTTGTAGTTCTTCTACGTATGAGACGATATATCGAACAACCTTTAATGTCCCTTCGGGTATATAGAAATGTACTTCACATACAAGACAGTATATTGGAAGGCTCCTGTCGTATAATTGTGCATTAGACAACACCACTACAGATTGGAGCTCCCAAGTACCTTGAGTATATCAGGAGACCCCACTAGGATTCTTGAAACCATCTGAGTTAACCATTGGCCATATTGGTGCGTAAATACACTAAGAACAACACTTGGGGAGCTACTACGCATGTACTTCTAGGTAGTCAGGTTATACAGTCAGTGGTACGGTCGTAATCGTCCCTGGTTAGTGCTCTAAAATATTGGGCCAAGTATAACTGTTAGACCCTATAATATATAGTAAGTTGCGATGCCTTGATAATCCCATGAGGTTCTAGACTTTTGAATCCCATCTATCACACAATTTGCATGTGGATTTAGGTTGAGTAGATCTTGAAGTGTGTTTTTCTTTTTTAGGATACTTTGAGGAGATGTTTTATTTCAGCTACCCTGGCTGAGAAACCTTTAATAAGATCCCATAGAATATTAAATTTTCCACCTAAATATCTCCTTAAATAGGAGGAGAACTCAGGATCAACCATGGATCAACCCATAAAATTTTTGTCACATGAAGAAGGAACTTCTACCATAGAATCATGAGTGAATTACTCTCCTCCCGTAAACCCACCTATCATTGATCCTACAGGACCTTTGTTGGTGGAACAACCTCTCCCACATGACACAACCTTTCATCATTCGGTTGAAGGAAATCCTAGAACTGTGGACTAGATTTCCAGTCGATTCTAGGATGACCTGATATTGACGTCTTTTGGTCCAACCGCATCATTTTGGGACACCTATTTAGGTCAGCATGTTTTTTATTTTGGTTCACTTCTGATGGTGTAAAATACACCATGCCAGTTTCCTCCCTGGATTCCTGACGATTTCTTCCTCGCTCCCATTTATGAGACTATCAAACATTTATGAACATTTGGTAACCAGCTTAGATGCCATAGTTTTCACCCTGGGTCCAATATGGAAGTACCTGTTTTTGAACAACATTCCCCTATACATTCTTTGTCTTTTTCTTCACCAGGAATATCTACACCTAACATGACCACTTGTGAACCATGTCAACCTTATTTCCCATCTAGTACACCTCAAACTCATTCGACCGGTTCTACACCTTACTTGACCCGAACAATTGGATGGTAACCTTCAGCTACTATTAACTTCATAACTGGAACATAGCCTCCACCTCAAAATTTGAGTGGAATTTATCCTCTAGTTAGTAGTCAACATATGAGTATGGGTCAACCTACAATTAGTGTTCAACATATGCTTACTCAGCATACTCCAATAGGTGGACAATTTTCAACTGGGGGGAAACCACTAGTTAGTGGACCAAATCTAACTGGGGGGAATCTTCCTGTTAAGGGACACAATGTGAGTGGAGGAAATTCTTCACACATGAACTATAGCATGGTTGGAATTTCACACCCAACCATGGGACAACCCATGTTGGTACATCAAATAGGGGTACCATCCACTTGGACCCAACCCCCATGGGGGCTTACATACCCGAGAAATCATAACGTTACTATAGGTCAAAACTATCCATGAAATATTTTTCCTGTATTAACCTATCCAGGAAACATGAACCGCTCGTGGGGGGAACCATAAAGTTCCACTTCCTGGACCTCTAGTTGACGGACCACCACCACCACCCCCACCACATGTCCCGCCTCCTCCCCCACCACCTGTCCCACCTCCACCACCTCCACTTGGAGGACCCTCTCATTCTGGAAGTGGACCACTTTAATCCCGAGGAGGACCCTCTTCAGGTCCACCTCCCAATCTAGGAGTCCCACGACCATAGGGAAAACCCCCTATGGGAGGACCTTACTGTTGGAATATTCTCACCATCATTTATGTATTTGCATGCATTGCATGCATTCTGCATGAATGCATGCATACGACATGCATCCATTCATCAGTACAGTAGTCTCCCCAGCACCTAGAGCTCATATTCATCCCTTGGAGCCTATTTTTATCCCTCAGTATCCCTCCTACCTACCTAGTGTTCCTTTTCTTCCTCACCTGGATCACAACTGCACCCTACTACACCTACTTGGATTCCAACAGTTAGTTCCAACATTGATTACCCAATTCATGCATTTATTGCTCAGTTTAACTGTCTGTAGCTTCTATTTTTCTGTGTCAGAGTGCCACTTCACCTACTGATAGCCTCATGCGCCCACCTTGGAGTCTCCTTCCCTAGATTAGTGCCACATGCACCAGTTAGATTCAATTAGACTCATTTGATTGATATTTGACTATTTGTGACTACTACCACTGATTGGGTGATGTCTCCAATGCTATCCAAGCCACACATTGACGAGAATTCGAATGACCTTAGGTGTATTCAAATTCATTTGATTGCATTGAGTTTGTATTCATATTCATAGTGCCATCTTACAGCTGATGTATGATTATATTGCAGATTTTACCATTTCTGAGTTTATGAGTGAATATTGATTCAATTCTTCTTCTTCTTCTCTGTAATTCTTGAGTGGAATTAGTGCGGTTTTTTCTAGCTATGAGATCTATCATGTATAATTTCACATGGTATCAGAGCTGGAGTCATCTATTTGAATTGCAGCAGTTGCAACAATTCATTGAGCAACTATCTTTCATTGAGCACCAGAAGCCTATGGATTTCCATAGCAATTCCTAGTGCAATTGTCTTGAATTCACTGGAGAAATATAGTGAGGTATAGCTAGGTGTGAAGGATCCAATCACATGTGCTCATTGTACTAAGGCAGTGTTCTCTCGATTTGCAAAAAATATACATCAACAATTTCATTTGTTTTGCAGGTTATCTCCATTTTCGAAAGCCAAGATGGGCATCTTCATGAAGTCCAAAATTCTTTCTAGAGTATTGAATGGGGCTGCAGTCGAACCTACTGGTGCAGTTGAGAAATCAAAGTACCTATATAAACTTGATCAAGCAGTAGCACTGCTACTCCTTAGCATTTCTAAAGACCTTCATTTTCATGTCATTGATCTTACCACTCCTAAAGAAGTTTGGGACAAGCTCAAAACTCTTTTTGGAAATAAAGATGATTTGAAAGGTCACAAGTTGGAAAACGATTTTACCTCACTAAGCCCCTAGATTTTCAACTCAATCAATGATTTTCTCACCAAGTTCAAAAATACGATTTCACAATTGAAGAGATATGGAATAGAGAAAGAAGATAAGCAGCTAATCCTGGCCATTCTATCAAAATTGGGCCCTAACTACTTAGTATTTGTCTCTACCTTCCATACAATGAAGCTATCCATCCCAAAATGGAATTTTCCCACTCTTGAAGTGTTAGAACAGTAATCCAATACTTAGTACCATAGTTCAAAACCTTAGTCAATTTTATTGCCACTTGTACATCATTACACTATAGTTTGGACTAGGTAACTTTAATTGGTCAAATATCCACTTTTGAGAGTGTTCACACCTATTTCTAAGCAACCCAGCTCACCCAAACTCCAATTTTGTCCACAAGTGCACCCTCATTAAATGCTATAGCGCTCTCTCTCCTTGAATTGGGGAATCTCTGTTTACTTGGAGCGCTTGGGTGGATTTGGCCCATTTTTTGCTAGATTTGGAGTATTTAATGCCTCCTTGGACCTCCCACACTCCTCTACTTGCTCAACCACGCATGCCTAGTACTCATCATTGATCCAGCATGATTTAGCCACCTTCACAGCAAAATTTGTGACTGTTTTGGATGATTAGGATTGAGTTGGACCCACCTAGGGGGGATTGAGGCCAATTTGGCCAATTAGCATTGTACACTCATTTTGGGCTCTCTAAAGCTCTCAAATTTCTCTATGATGTAATATAAACCTGTTCTAAACATTTTTACATGTTAGATAGTCTGATAATGCCAAGTTTCAGTTCACATTGTGTGTAAATTTGTCTCCTTTTCAAGCTTTTTTGTTGGTTATTGCAAATTATTCGATTTTGTGAGGTTCTCTATAGCTCCAATATTTTACTGTGGATCGAAATACTCACATGAAGACTTCATCCAGTATCTCACACAAGAGGAGGATAAGTTGATTCGCATGGGAATTATTAAACCCAAGATGGATTCAGCACTTGCAGCTGCTGAAGTGAAGAGAGAAAATGGAAAAGGAAAGAAAAAAGTTTCAGACAGAAATTTGAATGAGAAAAAGTAGAAGGAGGCTCCCTATCACTCAGAAGGGGCTTCGAATTCCAATAAGGACAAGCAATCTCACAAGAAGAAATCCAAATGTACCTATTGCAATAGAGGATTTCATCCTAAGAGTGCCTGTATGAAGAACACCATAGATCTGATGGATCAACTAATTCAAAAGAATAACCTTCTAGTACCTGCATGTTCTAGGAAGAAAGAAGTTGAACCTTCAAGATCTGAGTACAAGGAGAGATGCCATGCTCTCATGGCAGGTGCATCAAGAGAGTCCTCCTTCATCATTGATTTAGGAGCATCAAGACACTTGTCTTCCTCCAAAGATTTATTTTCTGGTTTCGAATGCAATGGTGTCCCTTCAATCATGTTGGGAAATGATTCTGAGGTCTCCTATGAGGGGATTGAAAGGATCAACCTTGATCATGCGTACTGTTATCACCTAAACGGTAGTTACCCCTATGGATGTATCCACTCATGGATGGCAATAGGGAAGGGCAACTCAAAAGGTGCAACCACGATCACCTCGACCTCCAATATATGGTTGTCACACCAGTCGAGGCAACCTTCACTTTATGTTATCTAGCCCAGATAACAAAGGGGGAGACCCGATCTACTCCCAACAGGAGAGATCAAAACCAAGACACCAAATCAAGTTAATTCTAAGTGAAGTAAAGTGTATGGTTTATCCTAGACCTTAGGATGAAGTCACAAGACAAGTGAGGGGTTCAATGAGTATAGCTTTGGTTCATTATCGATGTGAGAGTGACTTATGATTTGTGAAATAGGATCCAGGATTAAAGTACTAGCTCAATGTGAGAAAATCCACTGCCTTGGGAACCGTGTCCAATGCAGGGTAGTTTAAGGATTGAAACGGGGCTAACTAGTACAAGTGACAAGCTTGATCATGAAGTATGATAGCATCGAAGGGTTTAGCTCACCAATCAAGGGTCAAACCACAAGTTAATGTAATAATCTAGGAAAGTCAAATTGACTTGGAGAGAGACCAGTGCCTTGGGAATTGGGATAATGGAGTCAAAGTAAAGTTAACTTGTGGTTAAGGACTCCTATTGCATGAGATAAGTGGGCAATTAAAGTCTTGATGGATGAATAGGTCTAGATCTAGTTTTGACCTAAGTGCACCACAATCCCTTAAAACAAGGAATGTTATCCCCAAGGCAAGATTTGACAAGGTGACCTACTAGACCTAGGTTTTGAATTACTCCCGTTCCAAATCCACTGAAATCTCATGTACCCATGTCCTAGAAGTGAGCCAACTCACTTCTCCAAGGTGGTGCGACTTTACCCAATGAGACTAAAAAGTGGGATAAGTGGGGTCAAGACAAGTCCACTGGCATCCAAATTTTAGATCCAAGTGGTTTAGGCAAGTGAGAGTATGGATCTACAATTTCAAGGCAATCTAATGGCTAGATCTTACTAGATCTAAGTTTGAAGATACCAAGTGGTCCAAAATGGGGATTAAATCCCTTAAAATGTGGAATAGGGCCCACAAGGTAGAAATCAGAAAAGTGACTGTCTGGGGGTAGGTTATTGGATGTGTAGATCATGAATCAAGTGGGATCTCAACTACCCACATACTAGATCTAGGTCAACCCACCAAACTAGGAAGTTCGCCCTTGCTTGGAGAGGTTAAATGCCTTGGGAAGAGGGTCAAATGGAGGCCAATCCTCACCAAACTATAGATCCGGGATGTCGTGGATACTATAGAGGTGGGTTTTAAATATCTTACCCAAGAAGCCACTAGATCTTAGTAGATCTGAAAAAATATAAAAATGGGGTTTTGATTAATTAGGGTTTGAAATGTTTTAGACAAGTGACTAGATCATGGAGATAGAAATTACCTTGAGATCATACCTGAGTGATGAAGAGAGATGTCTTGATGTTGAGGAAGATTCCTGTAGAGATCAAATGAGAGATTGTTAATTTTGCTTGCCAAATCGATGCCCTAGCCCACAAGTGTGCCCTCCTCTACCTGTCAATCCAAGGAAAATCGATTTCAATCAAAGAGGTCAAGTATGGAGGAAATACAAGTAAAATGCAATGATAACATAGAATAGAAGGTCCTGGGACAGTAATACTCCCTGTTACCAATGAAGAGATCCAAAGAAGAAGTAGGGAGAGTCTTCCCCTAGAAATACTTCCTCCTCAAAGAAAAACGGCCTCCACCTGTAGATGCAAAAATGTGGTACAAAAGATATGGAAAAACAAGATCTCCAATAACTCAATGCAAAGGAAGAACCAACGAACGAACACTAAAAACATTCACCACAACATTGGAGATAGATGCAATAATAATATTCTATTCCAATAATCTAGAGCCACAAGTCCCTTTACAATGAGAAGCTCTCTCCTTTAAATAGGAAGGAGAGGCATCAAAATCCTAACCACTTTTTGAATGAGTGGCTAAGATTAAAGATACAAATGTCTAATCAATGGTTGAGATGAGCTCAACAATAAAATACATGGATCACTAATAAAATATAATATAAATGGACAAAATCGCCCTAGAAGAGGGGAATCCACCAAATCATGATGAAAAAATATAATAAGAAGCTTATGGTGGGTCCAAGGGGTAATTTTAGACACCCTTGGTCAATCCCCATAGCACAATAATAATAACATAATCATCAATATACCAAATCGTGCCTCCATGGTCAAATTGTAGGCCTCAAAAGACCTTAGAAATCATCAAAAAGTGCCATAAGTGATGGATGCGGGCCCCGATGAATCTGAAACTACTGGAGGAGGTGTGGAATACATCAATCCATCATCACTGATCATCCCATGCCAAGAAATTACCTCAGTATCCCAAATCGAATTCCTCAATAGCCATTTATACCAATCCTGAAATGCCTCAGGAAGCGTGAAACTGCCCCAAAATGCCTCCTGGAGTGCCTACGCTATCAAGGTGAGGGCACCAGTGTGTCCGGGAGGTGGGGAATATGGTAAAAAAGAGTGGTTGGACAACCCCCTCCAAGCACAGTGCCCTAGGTCAACCGGATAAAAATCACATCTGCTCTGACAGGGTCTCCGACACACCAAAACTGCACTGGGATAGCCTACTGAGGCTCAATCATCACTGTAAGTGCCCGGAATTGAAAACAAACTATCTCATTGGACTCAAAAGGTCGAAATCCATCCAAGATGTGTACTCATACACCATATGAGTCTCTACATGATCAATATATATATCCAATATACCGGAACAGGGCAAATAATAATCTGTAAATGATCAAAGACTGCTATAAACCAAGAATCATCATCATAACCCTGTAGCTGCTGCATAGAATCATCATATACATGTACATAGACCATATATCATCTATCCATATCATCACAAGGTCCAAGCATCTCATGTCCTATGGTTGACCTTGGTCAAACTAGGTCTAACCAAGTCAACATGACCAAATATAACTCAGACCATCATTGGAAGTTGCTGCAAAGTGTCAAAGGTTAATGCATGCTCTACAACTTATTCAAATAAAAATTATAACACAAAGTAATCATTACTGGTGATCTAAATCCAAATATATAATGTCATTAATTATTATTATTACTCAGACTAGACTTTCAAGATCATACTCACTTCATAGTTGTGATCAATTTGCTAGTGAAGGGTGAAGGCTAAAATAATTGGCTAGGCTAAGGGATGACTTGACTGACTTGACTTTGTGACACTTTGGAAAAGGGAAAGGGAATACACACAATAGTATATACTGAATGAGCAACAACACAGGGAATGTCGGTGTCTCACAAATGGATAAGTTGTTTAGAGAGTGCTTATTCAACTTAGGCATCATGTCTACATCAAGTTGATCCAGCTTCATTAGGATCATTCAATTTCATTTCATGCCCTTTTTGGCCTACATAACCCTTCGGATCTCAGGTGTGCTGATAAGCACAACTAGTTGCAGCTTGCATCTAGGGCATGTTTTTTATACATTTATAAGGTCAGCAATTGTTTAGATATAGCTTTTAAGAATCATTGCTTTTTGGACCTTTCTTATACTCTTCGAGGAGTATTTTTCAGCAGTTCATCACTCTTGCCCTTTCAGTTTCCATGGGCGAATTTATCAGTTTCCATAAATAGTACATAAGCTTTCAGTTTTAGCCAACAACATCTCAAGTGACTAGGGGGAGTTCGAGCCAATGCCAAACATCGGGGCAACCGACTAGAATGATTTAGGCCTACAATCCAACTCACCAAAGGTAAGTTTTGTCACCAACTCAGAGCCGAGACACAGTAAAGAGGGAAGCTCATCCAATACAGAGGCTACAGTGGGGAAAAGATCCTCCAGGTCACTAGTCAAGTAGCAAGTCAGGGTGATAAACTAAAAGGTAGGAAATGGATGGATGAAGACAATGAATAATGGAGCCAACACTAGCAAGCCAAGGTATGGTGGAATGATCACCTCTATTCTCCCTAAGGAGGGTAAAACCAATGAGTATGAATAGTGAACTTCTAAGTCTGAGTAGGGACAATATAATATATATAATAAGATCAACCAGGTCCACATATCTATATGATCGCCAGATCATGACACTAAGTGCTAAGACATGCTATAAGAATAAGTATAAAAGCAATATAACCATAACACAATGATATACCTGCTGAGTCATATACCTGAATGCTCATCAACCTATACCATCATCTGTCCTCTGAAACTGCTGCTGTAACTCTGGGCACGACTGACTGCTCTGTACAAATGGTATAATGGCTACATCAGTCATCTCTCTGAGTGTCCTAAGATTCAGTCATGGAATGGGGAATATATACTGCTATCCAAAATCTGATAGTGATGCAATATAGATGTTCATCTCAGCATCTCAAATGTAAGGGAACTCGCTTAATTGTGTAATGGCATCAGAAAAATAATGTATGGTAGCCCGGCTACTATATATGTGATAACATCTGGCTCCGGCTGGGACTAGTGCTCTGCTGAAATGAGTGCTTGAGAACCTCAGAATCTCTGGTCCTCGAACACTGCTACTCGAATCCACGATCTAGCACTCTACCATTTTGCTTCCAGCTTTTTTCTTTTTCTTTTTTGCAACCTATCTCTGCATTCACAAACATCAAAAAATACCTAATGCCGCATGTGTGGGAAAAATATAAAACCAACTGAAATAAAATCTATTCTATGTCAGAAATAGAAATGCATGAAATATAAATGCAGAAAGAAAATTAAACTACTAACATAATTTGCAAAATTTGAAATTTATTGTGCAGGAAAAAGAAAAGTGACAGGTACTCAATTAAACTAGGAGCTTACAAAGGGGCTTAGAAATAAACAAGGTGCCAGACTCAATGGCTGAAAAGAATAACTACTACCCAAGTAGGCTTATTTGGTTTCCTACCTACTCTAATCTACCAGGCAATGCAAGCGGAGAGATCCCAACTATGTGGGATCAGGGATGTGATCCCTTAAGTCCCTCTAATTGACAGGATATAAAATACGTCGTCCACTACCAATGGTCAGAAAGCACATGCCATCAATGCATTGCTCTACAGTGAAAGGTCCAACCCATAAGTATCAGCCTGTCCCAATCTTATATGCAATAAATGGTTGGGAATGATGACTTGAATTTCTATATGAAACGTATTTCTATTGACAGACTCGGGAATTACTCCAATATTATGAATAGGCATGGGATGGATTTCAGCAGGGTTTTGCAGTTGAGGTGTGACAATCCTTCAGCTCCTCCTAGAAGGAACTACATCAACTCTGGGTGGACCACCATCTAAGGAAATAGCAATTCTGCCAACAAGGACCTCCCTAAATCCTCTTCTTGTTTCTTGGACTACTTCATTTGACTTTTCCTCATGGGAAGATACAACTCTTTTAACAACTTCACCTACAGTCCAGAAATCTCTATGTTCTCCCAAGGGAGGTGGCTCATGAGATATGACAGTGTTATGACTAGAACCTTCCCCTGAAGGAACAGGAATGACCATGTTTTCCAATCTAGTAGAAACTGACTCAGGATGAAATGTAGAGGAATTGGGAATGTGAGAAAGATCATGAGTATGATAACTAGATGACTCAAATGGTAGGAGAAAATTAGGGATATGAGGATATGCAGATAAAGCATGGATTTGAGGTTCTGAAGGAGTTTGAAAAATAGCAAGGTTATTTAGATTATATTCTCCTTTAGGTGCATCATTAATTAAGGCATCGTCTTCCCAACTTAGAGAGTTATCATGAACTTGAATTAGGCTACCATCTTCTAGAGATAAATGAGATAGAGAATCTTCTACATCAGAATAATAGGAGGCTTCAGACTCTTCATTCGTTTCAACCCTAGTAGATGTTGCAGGATTGTTTTCCCATGGGTAGATAGGTGCAAGCCCTTAGCTTTCTCTTTCTCTATTATGATCAGTCAAGGCAAACCATTCCCTAACAGTAAAAGGAATTCTTTCTCCCTTCCTAATATCATCAAATTCATTTTCATGCATTGGATTCTCAATATTTTCTCCATCATTTGTTTGATCATGAAGGCTTTCTATTGGGGGATTTGGTTCCAAACTTTGATCATTAGGAAAATTCTCATCTCTTCCTATATCTCTTATGCCATCATCAACTTCCTCAGGTGCTTGATTTTCAATATAGGGTTCTTGAATGATTTCATTGTTTTGTTCATGACCTTGAGGTTGATTCCCACTTCTTCTTACTTCATCTATTTCCTCAACAAATTCATTTCTATGTAACTCCAAGTTGATTGTTCTTGCAATCTCAGTTGCTTGCTCTTCTTCCCAAGAGGAATCAGAATCTTCCATGACCATACACATATTTTGATCAACTTCATATAATTCATCCTCATCTTCAACAAAGTTAGTTTTGGCATTGTTTAACAATTCATCCCCATATGTGTTTTTTAGCCCTTCATCGAATGATTCAACATGCTCATTATAACAAGGCTCTCTGTTAACTCGAATCAAAGATCCATCAAGGTTGGAAACAAAAATAAATGATAAATCCATCATAAGGTATCCACCTAGACCAGCCGCCCATTTTCTAGATAACAACATTCCATACACTGGGGGTAAGTCAATGACAACTACATCCATCATGGTAGAAATGTCTGAACATGAAAAAAGATCAGCTCTAAGGTTTTTTATCAAACCATAAGATGGCACTCGTCGAGAATCTATACCACAGACATTTCCATAAGGTCTAGTCACCTCTAATCCCATTTCCTTCATAACTTGTAAAGGCATAACATTCATTGCTGCTCCAGAATCCAACATACAATTGTGAAGGAGCATGTTTTGAATGTGCAAGGTAAGGTAAAAGGGAGAGTGACCACCACTATTTCTTTCATAAATGGATGAATGGATGTTTATTGGTGGATCCTTCTCTGCTTCACTAGGTTGTGTTCCACTGAGCTTTTGGATATGACATGATTCTAGGACTGGTTCAGGAGTTTTCTCTTGGCCAATACCATCGAAAAATTCCTCTACTTGGCTTCTAACAAAAGGCACCTTCATCAACTCAGTGACAGGGATATTACACATTATCTTGCTTAACTCTTTCTTCATATCAATATTAAGATCATAATCATCCATAGCAAGATCTTCCTCTTCCTTTTTATCTTCATCAATCTTTTTATGTTTATTAAGGAAAGAAGGTTGGGAAGTACTTCCTCGTTTATAAAATTGATACTTGGGTTGCTCTTTAGGTTTTGGGAGCTCTAAGGCACAACATGAGGAACTAGGTTCTTCTACTATGTCTTCTTCTTGCTCCCAAGGCTCTTCTTCTAAAATAATTCTTCCAAAGTTTTCATCATAAGATAAGTCATTTATAAAGTTGATGTTTTCTGGTTGGTCATCATGGTCAATGGTGTCAAAGGGTTCTTCTTCTTTTTCATCACACCAATTGACTTCCTTCTTCTCATAGTTTTCTCGATACTCATGCCGTTGCCTATCCCTATCCCCATCAGGCCTCCTATTATTATTCCAGTAAGGTTTAGGGCCATAAGGATTTCTATGTCTCTCAGGGTCATTCAAACTTGCCACAATCTTTGTTAGGACAGTTAATTGCTTCATCATTTCTTGCATGACTTCTAAAGTGTCCTTTGATTCTTTTGGCACACTCACAGGTTCCTTTAGTTTTTGAAGTATAGGGTCAGATCTGGAAGTGGATGGGGTAAATTGATCGAAAAAGTTTTGTTTCCCCATGGATGCTACATTTTGTTCAGCCATCTTAGCATTTGATTGAGTGGTCTTTAAGTCATTTGGGTTTTTATCCTTTAGCTGATAACCAACCCATCCCTCAAAAGCATTCAAGTAGTGAATAACAACTGCTTGGTCTTTTGGTCTAATTTCTTCAGGGATAATAGCTACAATCTTGTCGAATCTTATGTTAAACTCATGGACTGTTTCATTTTCTCTTTTCTTAATGTCAAAAAGTTGATGTAAGAGAAATTTCCCATCTAACTTTCGGGACCACTCACTATTTAGCTTGTTGACAAAGTTATCATACCCATCAATGGATGAGGCAGGCAACCTGTCAAACCACTTCCTAACATCTCCTTCTAAAGATGCCAGGAGACCCCTCATGAACACATCTTCCTCAAATGCTCCATATGCTTCCATGTGTTCCCATACTTTATCAATGTGGTATTCAATTGATATAGCAGATACTCCATCAAATATGGGAACCTTTTCAAAATCATTTTCAGGCATTTCATGGGGTGCACCCTGGATTTGGGGAAGTCCGAAGGAGATGGTTTTGCCTTCCTTCCAAAAATCCTAGGAGCTTGTGGAGGAGGAACACTCTGGTTTCCCGAGTTTGTTCCGGCCATTGGATTTAGTAAATTTGTGTTTAAGTTTGAACTAGGATATGAGGGAGGAACCGAATTAATCAAAGGGGATCCTAAAGCTCTGTTTGGAGAATTGTTAGCCAATTTCCAAAAGAAGTTAGATGATTGTGCTTTGGGATCTCTTTTACGCTATGTAATTGGGGTTCCTTCAACTTGATCCAAGTTTACTTTACTTATCGAGGTATAAGGATGTAAATGAGCTCGCTCCTCAACGGAGTCACGATTGGGAGTCGCCAGGTACATTTAAACTCTGCTACCAAGATATGTGTCGTTGTATATGCGGGAGAGAGTGAATAATGACTACTAGTTTGTCTGAGGTAAGCCCTATGCCTTTCAATACCAAAACTTTAGGCAAGGGGAATGGGAGTAGGGCTCTAAGAGATATATGTCAAACCAGAGTAAGTTATTTCCTTCCCCGGCAACAGCGCCAAAATGTTATCACCTAAACTGTAGTTACCCCTATGGATGTATCCACTCATGGATGGCAATAGGGAAGGGAAACTCAAAAGGTGCAACCATGATCACCTCGACCTCCAATATATGGTTGTCACGACAGTCGAGGCAACCTTCGATTTATGTTATCTAGCCCAGATAACAAAGGGGGAGACCCGATCTACTCCCGACAAGAGAGATCAAAACCAAGACACCAAATCAAGTTAATTCTAAGTGAATTAAGGTGTATGGTTTATTCTAGACCTTAGGATGAAGTCACAAGACAAGTGAGGGGTTCAATGAGTATAGCTTTGGTTCATTATTGATGTGAGAGTGACTTATGATTTGTGAAATAGGATCCAGGATTAGAGTACTAGCTCAATGTGAGAAAATCCACTTCCTTGGGAACCATGTCCAATGCAGGGTAGTTTAAGGATTGAATCGGGGCTAACTCGTACAAGTGACAAGCTTGATCATGAAGTATGATAGCATCGAAGGGTTTAGCTCACCAATCAAGGGTCAAACCACAAGTTAATCTAACAATCTAGGAAAGTCGAATTGACTTGGAGAGAGACCAATGCCTTGGGAATTGGGATAATGGAGTCAAAGTAAAGTTAACTTGTGGTTAAGGACTCCTATTCCATGAGACAAGTGGGCAATTAAAGTCTTGATGGATGAATAGGTCTAGATCTAGTTTTGACCTAAGTGGACCACAATCCCTTAAAATAAGGAATGCTATCTCCAAGGCAATATTGGACAAGGTGACCTACTAGACCTAGGTTTTGAATTACTCCCATTCCAAATCCACTGAAATCTCATGTACCCATGTCCTAGAAGTGAGCCAACTCAGTTCTCCAAGGTGGTGCGACTTTACCCAAGGAGGCTAAAAAGTGGGATAAGGGGGCACAAGACAAGTCCAATGGCATCCAAATTTTAGATCCAAGTGGTTTAGGCAAGTGAGAGTATGGATCTACAATTTCAAGGCAATCCAATGGCTAGATCTTACTAGATCTGAGT
Organism: Larix kaempferi; assembly: GCA_027924585.1. Taxonomy (NCBI): domain Eukaryota; kingdom Viridiplantae; phylum Streptophyta; class Pinopsida; order Pinales; family Pinaceae; genus Larix; species Larix kaempferi. Next base: position 4,022,443 of record BSBM01000922.1, read on the forward strand.
ATGAAGATACCAAGTGGTCCAAAATGGGGATTAAATCCCTTAAGATGTGGAATACGACCCACAAGGTAGGAATAAAAAAAGTGACAATCTAGTGGTAGGTTATTGGATGTGTAGATCATGAATCAAGCGGGATCTCAACTACCCACATACTAGATCTAGGTCAACCCACCAAACTAGGAAGTGCGCCCTTTCTTGGAGAGGCTAAATGCCTTGGGAATAGGGTCAAATGGAGGCCAATCCTCACCAAACTATAGATCCGGGATGCCGTGGATACTATAGAGGTGGGTTTTAAATATCTTATCCAAGAAGCCACTAGATCTTAGTAGATCTAAAAAAATGTAGAAATGGGGTTTTGATTAATTAGGGTTTGAAATGTTTTAGACAAGTGGATAGATCATGGAGATAGAAATTACCTTGAGATCATACCTGAGTGATGAAGAGAGATGTCTTTATGTTGAGGAAGATTCCCGCAGAGATCAAATGAGAAATTGTTGATTTTGCTTGCCAAATGGATGCCCTAGCCCACAAGTGTGCCCTCCTCTACCTACCAATCCAAGGAAAATCGATTTCAATCAGAGAGGTCAAGTATGGAGGAAATACAAGTAAAATGCAATGATAACATATAATAGAAGGTCCTAGGACAGTAATACTCCCTGTTACTAATGAAGAGATCCAAAGAAGAAGTAGGGAGAGTCTTCCCTTAGCAATACTTCCTCAAAGCGAATTGGCCTCCACCTGTAGATGCAAAAATGTGTTACAAAAGATATGGAAAAACAAGATCTCCAATAACTCAGTGCAAAGGAAGAACCAACGAACGAACACCAAAAACATTCACCACAACACTGGAGATAGATGCAATAATAATTTTCTATTCCAATAATCCAGAGCCACAAGTCCCTTTACAATGAGAAGCTACCTCCTTTAAATAGGAAGGAGAGGCATCAAAATCCTAACCACTTTTTGAATGAGTGGCTAATATTAAAAGATACAAATGTCTAATCAATGGTTGAGATGAGCTCAACAATAAAATACATGGATCACTAATAAAATATAATATAAATGGACAAAATCACCCTAGAAGAGGGGAATCCACCAAATCATGATGACAAAATATAATAAGAAGCTTATGGTGGGTCCAAGGGGTAATTTTAGACACCCTTGGTCAATCCCCATAGCACAATAATAATAAAATAATCATCAATATACCAAATCGTGCCTCCATGGTCAAATCGTAGGCCTCAAAAGACCTCAGAAATCATTAGAAAGTGCCATAAGTGATGGATGCGAGCCGCGATGAAGCTGAAACTACTAGAGGAGGTGTGGAAGAAATCAATCGATCATTACTGATCATCCCATGCCAAGACATTTCCTCAGTAGCCAAAATTGAATTCCTCAATAGCCATTTCTACCAATCCTGAAATGCCTCGGGAACTGTGAAACTGCCCCAAACTGCCTCCTGGAGTGCCTGTGCTGTCAAGGTGAGGGCACCAGTGTGTTCAGGAGGGGGCTAATATGGTAACAATAAGTGGCGGGACCACCCCCTCCAAGCATAGTTCCCTAGGTCAACCGGATAACAATCACATCTGCTCTGACAAGGTCTCTGACAGACCAAAACTGCACTGGGATATCCTACTGAGGCTCAATCATCACTGTAAGTGCCCGGAACTGGAAAAAAACTGTCCCATTGGACTTAGAACGTCCAAATCCATCCAAGATGTGTACTCATACACCATATGAGTCTCTACATGATCAATATATATATATCCAATATACCGGAACAGGGTAAATAATAATCTGTAAATGATCAAATACTGCTGTAAACCAAGAATCATCATCATAACCCTGTAGCTGCTGCATAGAATCATCATATACATGTACATAGACCATATATCATCTATCCATATCATCACAAGGTCCAAGCATCTCATGTCCTATGGTTGACCTTGGTCAAACTAGGTCTAACCAAGTCAACATGACCAAATATAACTCAGACCATCATCGGAAGCTGCTGCGATGTGTCAAAGGTTAATGCATGCTCTACAACTTATTCAAATAACAATTATAACACACAGTAATCATTACTGGTGATCTAAATCCAAATATATAATGTCATTAATTATTATTATTCCTCAGACTAGACTTTCAAGATCATACTCACTTCATAGCTGTGATCAATTTGCTAGTGAAGGGTGAAGGCTAAAATAACTTGCTAGGCTAAGGGATGACTTGACTAACTTAACTTTGTGACACTTTGGCAAAGGGAAAGGGAACACACACCACAGTATATACTGAATGAGCAACAACACAGGGAATGGCGGTGTCTCACAAATGGATAAGTTGTTTAGAGAGTGCTTATTCAACTTAGGCATCATGTCTACATCAAGTTGATCCAGCTTCATTAGGATCATTCAATTTCATTTCATGGCATTTTTGGCCTACATAACCCTTCGGATCTCAGGTGTGCTGATAAGAACAACTAGTTGCAGCTTGCATCCAGGGCATGTTTTTTATACATGTATAAGGTTAGCAATTGTTTAGATATAGCTTTTAAGAATCATTGCTTTTTGGACCTTTCTTATACTCTTCGAGGAGTATTTTTCAGCAGTTCATCGTTGTTTCCCTTTTAGTTTCCATGGGCGAATTTATTAGTTTCCATAAATAGTACATAAGCTTTCAGTTTTAGCCAACAACATCTCAAGTGACTAGGGGGAGTTCGAGCTAATGCCAAACATCGAGACAATCGACCAAAATGATTTAGGCCTACAATCCAACTCACCAAAGGTAAGTTTTGTCACCAACTTAGATCCGAGACATAGTAAACAGGGAAGCTCATCCAATACAGAGGCTATAGTGGGGAAAAGATCCTCCATGTCACTAGTCAAGTAGCAAGTCAGGGTGATAAACTAAAAGGTAGGAAATGGATGGATGAAGACAATGAATAATGGAGCCAACACTAGCAAGCCAAGGTATGGTGGAATGATCCCCTCTATTCTCTCTAAGGAGGGTAAAACCAATGATTATGAATAGTGAACTTCTAAGTCTGAGTAGGGACAATATAATATATATAATAAGATCAACTAGGTCCACATATCTATATGATCGCCAGATCATGACACTAAGTGCTAAGACATGCTATAAGAATAAGTATAAAAGCAATATAACCATAACACAATGATATACCTACTGAGTCATATACCTGAATGCTCATCAACCTGTACCATCATCTGTCCTCTGAAACTACTGCTGTAACTCTGGGCACGACTGACTGCTCTGTACAAATGGTATAATGGCTACATCGGTCATCTCTCTGAGTGTCCTGAGACTTAGTCATGGCATGGGGAATATATACTGCTGTCCAAAATATGATAGTGATCTAATATAGATGCTCATCTCAGCTTCTCAAATGTAAGGGAACTGGCTTAATAGTGTACTGGAATCAGAAAAATAATGTATGGTAGCCCGGCTACTATATATGTGATAACAGGTACTTCTCAGATGTGCTCTATGTTCCTACACTTACTTCCAATCTACTTTTAGTCTACCAGATGACCCATACTGGAGAGCCCAAGAGGGTGATCTTCTCTCCAAATGAGGTCGAAATACAAGACATGGTATCAGGAAATATCATTGCAAAAGGTATTGAAAACCACAAGTTGAAACTCTATGAGTTCTCTCACTTTCTACCTCTCTCCAAGCAGTCTTCTCTTCACACACATGCAAATGAGGAGAGTAGGTTATGGCATGAAATATTTGGGCATCTCAACTACAAGTACCTGCAATACATGCACACTCAACAGATGGTTGAAGGGCTACCCAAAATCAAGTTTTCCAAGGGAAACTGTAAGGGTTGCTTGATGGGAAAGCATCAAAAAAGAAGTTTGAGAAAGGAAAGGCAAGGAGAGCCTCTCAACCTCTATATCTGATTCATAGTGATGTTTCAGGGCCATTTCCAAATCTATCTTTGAACAATGCAAGGTATATTCTTACTTTTATTGATGATTATTCAAGATTTACATGGGTATACTTTCTCATATTAAAATCATAAGTGTTTGTATACTTTAATTTTTTCAAGTCTTCTGTAGAAACATTTTCAGATAAAAAGATCAAGGCCCTCCACATTGATAATGGAGGAGAGTATGTCAAGAGTGACTTCCAATCCTTTTGTGCTGATGAAGGAATAGAGATGCAGCATATTGTTCCCTACACGCCATAGCAGAATGGTGTTGCAGAGCGAAAGAATAGAACATTAAAGGAGATGGAAACCTGGAAGCTAAAGTCGAAAAGGTTGCACCCTAGTCTCTGGGAAAAATCCATCAACTGTGCTGCCTACCTTCAGAACAAAGTCCCTCACAAAGGACTGAAAAATATGACTCCTTTCGAAGCATGGAAGGGTTACAAACCTGATGTATCCCATCTCAAAGTGTTTGGATCCATAGCATGGGAAAGGATACCGACAGAGAAAAGGAGAGCCCTAGATCCACAAAGCAGAGAGTGTATATTGGTGGGCTACGTATTGAGTGCAAAGGCCTACAAGATTCTTGATCCTTCTACTATGACAACATTCTTTGATAGGAGTGTATAGTTTGAGGAATGGCCAATGCAAGATGCTCATTTTGTTGAGCAAGAGAGATTGCCTACCACACCACCATAGCTTGATGATAAAGAGAGCAAAGCTTCATCCCATGAGAGTTCAGATTCCAAATCTGAAAGTGAAGATGATGAAGAGAGAATGCTATATCTAGATCCACAAGAACTTGAAGATCTAGCACCTGACAGTGAAGATGAGCAAATGGGAGATCTAGACCCACAAGAACCTGAGGATCTATAACCTGCAGATCCTCCTCTTCCTAGACCAGCAACCACTACTCTTAATTCTGTTGGTGATCTACTTGATCAAAGGAGAACCATATCTGATTTCTAGAATGGAAGGTTTCATCCTTCTCACATTGATCCATTTCTTGCCGATAGATCCTTCTTTGGTGGAGAAGTCCACTTCCCTTTTGGGGTGAGTGATGTATATGATTGATTATCTTACCACAGTCTATCTTGAGAGGGGGATTTCTTCCCACTGGGTTTTCCCTCTTTCCTCACTTTATTTATTTAGATTGTTGGGGTGACTTATGGTCTCAATTACCAGGGTCCTACTTTTTCAGTTACTTCCTCATAGTTTGGCTTATGGAGGGGTGTTGGAATATTCTCACCATCATTTATGTGGCATGCATTGCATGCATTCTGCATGAATGCATACATACGGCATGCATCCAGTCATTAGTATGGTAGTCTCCCCACAACCTAGAGCTCATATTCATCCCCATGGAGACTGCTTTTAGCCCTTAGTAGCCCTCCTACCTACCTAGTGTGCCTTGTTTTCCTCACCTGGATGAAAAATGCACCATACTACACCTAATTGGATTCCAACAGTCAGCTCTAGTATTGATTTCCTAGTTCATGCATTTATTGCTTAGTTTAACTGCCCATAGATTCTAGTTGTCTGTATCGGAGTGCCACTTGACCTACTAACAGCCTCATGTGCCCACCTTGGAGTCTCCTTCCATAGATTAGTGTGACATGCATCAATTAGACTCAGTTAGACTCATTTGACTGATATTTGACTATTTGTAACTACTACCATTGATTAGTTTATGTCTCCAATGTTATCCAAGCCACACATTGAGGTTAATTCGAATGACCTTAGGTGTATTCAAATTCATTTGATTGCATTGAGTTTGTATTTAGCTTCCCAGTGCCAGCTTACATGTCACATATGATTATACTACATATTTTACCATTTATGAGTTTATGAGTGAATATTGATTCAATTCTTCTTCTTCTTATTCTTCTCTACAATTCTTGAGTGGAATTAGTGAGGTTTGCTCTAGCTCTGAGATATATCCTGTATAATTCCACACTTACGATCATTCGATCCATAGTCGTACAAGTACCCCGATACCCTGTCAATATTACCAATATCCATAGACAAACCGACAGTTACCATTTCTGGATACACTTGATCAACCAGATCTGTCACGTTTGACTAACGATCCCATCCAACATGGTATAAATTGGCCAATTATTCATGTGAAGTTACCATCAGACATCCCAAAGTTTGACGGAAAACTCGGTGAGGACACTAAGAACCATGTCATGAATTATCATTTGTGGTTCTCCTCCAATTCCTTAATGGATGATTCTATCTATCTAAGTATTTTTCAATGAACCTGTTATCACATTTATAGTAGCCGGGCTACCATACATTATTTTTTTGATGCCAGTACACTATTCAGCCAGTTCCCCTACATTTGAAATGCTGAGATGAGCATCTATATTGGATCACTATCAGATTGTGGACAGCAGTTATATTCCCCATGCCATGACTGAGTTTCAGGACACTCAGAGAGATGCCCGATATAGCCATTATGCCATTGGTACAGAGCAGCCAGTAGTGCCCAGAGTTACAGCAGCAGTTCCAGAGGACAGATGATGGTACAGGTTGATGTGCATTCAGGTATATGACTCAGCAGGTATATTACGGTGTTATGGTTAGATTGCTTTTATACTTATTCTTATAGCATGTCTTAGCACTTAGTGTCATGATCTGGCGATCATATAGATATATGGACCTGGTTGATCTATTATATATATCATACTGTCCCTACTCAGACTTAGAAGTTCACTATTCATACTCATTGGTATGTACCCTCCTTAGGGAGAATAGAGGTGATCATTCAACCATACCTTGGCTTGCTAGTGTTGGCTTCATCATCTCATTGTCTTCATCCATCCATGACCTACCTTTTAGATTATCACCCTGACTTACTACTTGACTAGTGGCATGGAGGACCTTTCCCCACTGTAGCCTCTGTATTGGATGAGCTTCCTTGTTTATTGTGTCTCGGCTCTGAGTTGGTGACAAAACTTACCTATGGTGAGTTGGAGTTCCTTGGAATTCCCCCTAGTCACTAAAGTTGTGTTGGCTAAACCTGAAACTTTTGGTGCTGCCATGAATACAAGATCTGGAAAAAATGAAATGTTATATCTTGTATGAAAATCCCATTCATGCAATGTGTTTCTAAACACACATGAATGAAAGGCATGCCAAATGAAAATGGCCATGAAAATAAAATGTTATATCTTTTGGAAAAATAAATACCTAGGTAAACAAGCTGTCCATGACACACCTAGAAGTGCTCAGGTAAACAAGTGCCTTAAAAACACACCTGCAGCAGAAAGCCTAAAGAAAAAATGTAAATATATGCAATGTGTTTGTAAACACACATAGATCAAGGCTATGGAAACCTCAGGCCCAAAAAGCAATGGAACTTAAATGCTATATCTAAACAATTGCTGGCCTTATTTGTATTATGGATTGTGCGCATCTGTGATGGTGAATAAACCCTCTTTAAACAACTCATCCATTTGTGAGACACCGCCATTCCCTGTGTTATTGCTCATTCAGTATATACTATGGTGTATTCCCTTTCCCTTGCCAAAGTGTCACCAAGTCAAGACAGTTAAGTCATCCCTTAGCCTAGCCAGTTAATTTAGCCTTCACCCTTCACTAGCAAATTGATCAGAACTATGAAGTGAGTATGATTCTGAAAGTCTAGTCTGAGTAATAATAATAATTAACGACAATATATATTTGGATGTAGATCGCCAGTTATGATCATTATGTGTTATAATTGCTATTTGAATAGGTTGTAGAGCATGTATTAACCTTGATACTTTACAGCAGCCTTGGATGATGGACTGAGTTATATTTGGTCTTGGTTGGACCTAGTTTGACCATGGAGGACCATGGGACATGAGATGATAGACCTTATGATGATATGGATAGATGATATATGGTCTATGTACACATACAGGATGATTCTATGCAGCAGCTACAGGGTTATGATGATGATTCTTGGGGTACAACAGGGATCATTTACAGAGTATTATTATTGGCCTTGTTCTGGTATATTGGATATTTATTTTGATCATGCAGAGACTCATATGGTGTATGAGTACACATCTTGGATAGATTTGGACCTTCTGAGTCCAATGGGATAGTTTGTTTTCAGTTCCGGGCACTTACAGTGATGATTGAGCCTCAGTAGGCTGTCCCAGTGCAGTTTTGGTCTGCTGGAGGCCCTGTCGGAGCAGATGTGATTTTTATCCGGTTGACCTAGGGCGCTGATGATGGAGGGGGTGGTCCAGCCACTTGTTTTTACCATATTACCCCCCTCCCAGACACACTGGTGCCCTCACCTTGACAGCGCCAGCACTCCAGGAGGCTGTTTGGGGCAGTTTCACGCTTCCCGAGGCATTTAAGGATTGGTAGAAATGGCTATTGAGGAAATCGATTTGGGCTACTGAGGAAAAGTTATGGCATGGGATGATCAGTGATGATAGATTGGGACCTTCCACACCTTCTCCAGCAGTTTCAGCTTCATCGGGGCCCGTATCCCTCACTTATGGCACTTTCTGTGGATTTTTGAGGTCTTTTGAGGACCACGACTTCACTATGGAGGCACGATTTGGTACATTCATGATTATTTATTGGTTATTGTGCTATGGGGATTGACCAAGGAGGGATAAAATTACCCCTTGGACCCACCATAAGCCTCTTATGATATTTCATCATCATGATTTGGTGGGACTCCCCTCTTCTAGGGCGATTTTGTCCACTTATATTATATTTTATGTGTGATCCATGTATTTTATTGTTGAGCTCATCTCAACCATTGATTAGACATTTGTATCTTCTAATCTTAGCCACTCATTCAAAAAGTGGTTAGGGTTTTGGTGCCTCTCCTTCCTATTTAAAGGAGAGAGCCTCTCATTGTAAAGGGTCTTTGGCTCTTGGATTATTGGTATAGAAAAATATTCTTGTGGAAATTCTTGTGGTCTCCTTTGCATCTGGTGTTCTTAGATGGTGATTGGAAAGTCTATTGCAATCTAGCATTTGGAAATTGTGGTAAGATCTATCTTTTTTTTGGAAATCATTGTTTGTCTACAGGAGGGCGACTTCAACAAGGGCGATTTTGCAAGGCTTCTTCAAATCGACTTTCTTGGCATTCGCTTGTATCAGGGGGTTATCATTAGCTTCATTGTGATCTATGCTATCTTCCTGTTACTTCTTTTGTGGCATTAGTCATATCTCTTGATGCATCAAATCTGATATTGTTGACGTTTGTTGTGCAGGAGAGAGGGCGCATTGGCTTCTTGGATCAAATCGATTTGCATAGAAACTACCTCAAAGCTTCTCAAATTGATCGGGTTTGCATAGATCATCATCATCAAGGCATCTACAAGGTTACCCAGGTAAGATCCACAGGTTTGTTTCTCTTTCCTTTATCCAATCCATTGACATAGCTCATAAATTGTTAAAACCCTAAATATCTTAAAACCCCCATTTTACATTTTGTCAGATCTACTTAGATCTAGTGGGTTGTTGGGCATAATACTGAAAACCCACCTCTATAGCATCCAAGGCATCCCGGATCTATAGTTTGGTGAGGATTGGATTCCATTTGATCCCCTTCCCAGGCCAACTTAGCTTCTCCCAAGCAAGGCGCACTTCACTAGTTGAGCAAGTTGACCTAGATCTAGGTGGTGGGTGTTTGAGATTCCACTTGATTTGACATCTACACATCAAATAACATACACCCAGGTTGTCACTTTTCTGAAATTCTCCTTGTGGGCCCTATTCCACATTTCAAGGGATTTAAACCCCACTTTGGACCACTTGGAACACTTAAACTCAGATCTAGTAAGATCTAACCATCGGATTACTGTGAAACTATAGATCCATATCCCTACTTGACTGATCTACCCGGATCTAAAATTTGGGTGCCATCCGACTTGTCTTGACCCACCTAAACCCCACTTTCAGCCTCTTTGGGTAAAGTCGCACCACCTTGGAGAAGTGAGTTCACTCACTTCTAGGAACTGGGTACTTGAGATTATTGCAGATCTGAAACCGGAATAATTCAAAACCTAGGTCTAGACTATCACTTTGTCAAATCTTGCCTTGGGGATAGCATTCCTTGTTTTAAGGGATTGTGGTCCACTTGGGTCAAACCTAGATCTAGACACATTCAACCATCAAGACCTCTATTGCCCACTTGTCTCATGTTGTAGGAGTCCTAAACCATAAGTCAACCCCACTTTGACTCCACTTCCCAATTCCCAAGGCACTGGTCTCTCTCCAAGATAATTCAAATTTCCTAGATTGTTGGATTGACTTGTGGTTTGACCTATGCATGGTAAACTATACCTTTGAAGACATCATGAACCATGGTCAAGCTTGTCTCATGTACTAGTTAGCCCCAATCTAACCCTTAAAACTTCCCTGCATTGGACACGGTTTCCAAGGCAGTAGATCTTCCAACATTGAACTAGTACACTCATCCTAGATCTCACTTCAAACATTATAAGTCACTCTCACATCAACTATGAACCAAAGCTATACCTATTGAACCCCCACTTGGCTTGTGACTTCATCTTTAGGTCTAGGATAAACCATACACCTAACTTCACTTGGAAATACCCTGATTTGGTGTCTTGGTTTTGATCTCTCCTGTCGGGAGTAGATCGGGTCTCCCCCTTTGTTGTCTGGGCTAGATAACATAAAGAGAAGGTTGCCTCGACTGGCATGACAACCATATATTGGAGGTCGAGGTGATCATGGTTGCACCTTTTGAGTTGCCCTTCCCTATTGCCATCCATGACTGGATCCATCCATAGGGGTAACTACAGTTTAGGTGATAACATTTTGGCGCCGTTGCCGGGGAGGCAATAGCTTGCCCTAGTTTGACATACTTTTCTTCAAGCTTTCCCTTTCTCTTTGCCATAACACTTGGCACCGGAGACGTAATAGGATTACCTTGGAAAAGCTACTATTCCTTCCCGCATATACAACGACACATATCTTGGTAGAAGAGTTAAATCTACCTGGCGACTCCCAATCGTGACTCCGATGAGGAGCGAGCTCATTTACATCCTTACAACACAAGAAGTAAAGTAAACTTAGATCAAGGAACTCCAATTACATATCGTAAAAGAGATCCTAAAGCACAACCATCTAACTTCCTTTGGAAATTGGTTAACGATTCTCCAAGCAGAGCTTCAGGATCCCCTTTGATTAATTCGGTTCCTCCCTCATCCCCTAGTTCAAACTTAAACATAAACTTACCAAATCCAATGGCCGAAACAAACCCGGGAAACCAGAATGTTCCTCCACCACAAGCTCCTAGGATTTTTGGAAGAAAGGCAAAACCATCTCCTTTAGACTTTTCCCAAATTCAGGGTGCACCCCATGACATGCCCGAAAAGTATTTTGAAAAGGTTCCCAGATTTGATGGAGTATCTGCTATATCGATTGAAGACCACATTGATAAAGTATGGGAACACATGGAAGCATATGGAGCATCGGAGGAAGATGTGTTCATGAGGGGTCTCCTGGCATCCTTGGAAGGAGATGTTAGCAAGTGGTTTGACAAGTTGCCTGCTTCATCCATTGATGGGTATGACAACTTTGTCAACAAGCTGAATAGTGAGTGGTCCCGAAAGTTAGATGGGAAGTTTCTCTTACACCAACTTTTTGACATTAAGAAGAGAGAAAATGAAACAGTCCATGAGTTTAACATAAGATTTGACAAGACTGTAGCTGTTATCCCTGAAGAAATTAGACCAAAAGACCACGCAGTTGTGATTCACTACTTGAATGCTTTTGAGGGATGGGTTGGTTATCAGCTAAAGGACAAAAACCCAAATGACTTGAAGACCGCTCAATCAAATGCTAAGATGGCTGAGCAAAATGTAGCATCCATGGGGAAACAAAACTTTTTTGATCAATTTACCCCATCCACTTCCAGATCTGACCCTAGACTCCGAAAACCAAAGGAACCTGTGAGTGTGCCAAAGGAATCCAAGGACACTTTAGAAGTCATGCAAGAAATGATGAAGCAATTAACTGTCCTAACAAAGAATGTGGCAAGTTTGAATGACCCTGAGAGACATAGAAATCCTTATGGCCCTAAACCTTACTGGAATAATAATAGAAGGCCTGATGGGGATAGGGATAGACGACGACCTGAGTATCCAGAAAACTCTGAAAAGAAGGAAGTCAATTGGTGTGATGAAGAAGAAGAAGAACCCTCTGACACCATTGACCATGATGACCAACCAGAAAACATCAACTTTATAAATGACTTATCTTATGATGAAGATTTTGGAAGAATCCTTTTAGAAGAAGAGCCATGGGAGCAAGAAGATGATATAGTTGAAGAAATTAGCCCCTCATGTCGTGCCTTAGAACTTCCAAAACCTAAAGAGCAACCAAAGTATCAAATTTATAAACGAGGAAGTACTTCCCAGCCTTCTTTTCTTGATAAACATAAAAATATTGATGAGGATAAAAAGGAAGAAGAAGATCTTGCCATAGATGATTATGATCTTAAGATTGATATGAAGAAAGAGCTAAGCAAGATAATGTGTAACATCCCTGTCACTGAGTTAATGAAGGTGCCTTCTGTTAGATGCCAAGTAGAGGAATTTTTCAATGGTATTGGCCAAGAGAAAACTCCTGAACCGGTCCTAGAATCATGTCATATCCAAAAGCTTAGTGGAACACAACCTAGTGAAACAGAAAAGGATCCACCAATAAACATCCATTCAGCCATTTATGAAAGAAAGAGCGGTGGTCACTCTCCCTTTTACCTTACTTTACACATTCAAAACATGCTCCTTCATAACTGTATGTTGGATTCTGGAGCAACAATGAATGTTATGCCTTTACAGGTTATGAAGGAAATGGGACTTGAAGTGACTAGACCTTACGGAAATGTTTGTGGTATAGATTCTCGACGAGTGCCATCATATGGTTTGATAAAAAACCTTAGAGCTGATCTGTTCGCATGTTCAGATATTTCTACCATGATGGATGTAGTTGTTATTGACTTACCCCCAGCATATGGAATGCTTTTATCTAGAAAATGGGCAGCTGGTCTAGGTGGATACCTTATGATGGATTTATCATTTATTTGTGTTCCCAACCCTGATGGAGCTTTGATTCGGGTTAACAGAGAGCCTTGTTATAATGAGCATGTTGAATCTTTTGATGAAGGGTTGAAAAACACATATGGGGATGAATTATTAAATAATGCCAAAACTAACCTTGTTGAAGATGAGGATGAGTTATATGAGGTTGATCAAAATATGTGTATGGTCATGGAAGATTCTGATTCTTTTTGGGAAGACAAGCAAATGATTGAAATAACAAGAACAGTTGGAAATGAATTTGTTGAGGAAATAGATGAATTGAGAGGATATGAAAATCAAACCCAAGATAGTGAACAAAACAATGAAAGTATTCAAGAACCTTCTATGGAAAATCACACACTTGAAGGGGTTGAGGATGGCATAAGAAATATAGGAGGAGATGAGAGTTTGCTTGATGATCAAGGCATGGAACAAACTCCCCCAATAGAAAACCTTCATGATCAAATAAATAATGAGGAGAATATTGAGAACCCAATACATGAAGATGAGTTTGATGATATTAGGAGGGGAGAAAGAATTCCTTTTACTATTAGGGAATGGTTTGCCTTGACTGATCACAATAGAGAGAGAGAAAGCCAAGGGCTTGCACCTATCTACCCATGGGAAAATAGTCTTGCAACATCTACTAGGGTCGAAACAAATGAAGAGCCTGAAGCCACTTATTATTCTGATACAGAAGATTCTTTATCTCATTTATCTCTAGAAGACGGTAGCCTAATTCAAGTCCATGATAACTCTCTGAGTTGGGAAGAGGATGCCCTAATTAATGATGCACCCGAAGGAGACTATAATCTAAATAACCTTGCTATTTTTCAAATTCCTTCAGAGCCTCAAAGCTATGCTTTATCTGCATATCCGGATATCCCTAGTTTCCTCTTATCATCCAAGTTACCTAGTCATCACACTTATGATCCTTCTCACATTCCTACTTCCTCTACATTTCATCCTGAGTCAGTTTCTCCCAGATTGGAAAACATGGTTGTTCCGGTTCCTTCAGGGGAAGATTCTAGTCATAACACTGTCGTATCTTATGAGCCATCTTCCTTGGAAGAACATCGTGATTTCTGGACTATAGGTGAGGTTGTTAAAGAAGTTATGTCTCCCCATGAGGAAGAGACAAATGAGGAAGTCCAAGAAATAAGAAGGGAAGTTAGGGAAATCCTTGTTGGCAAAGTTGCTATTTCCTTAGACGGGGGTCCACCTAGAGTTGATGCATTTCCTTCCAGGAGGAGCTCAAGGATTGTCACACCTCAACCGCAAAACCCTGCTGAAATCCATCCTATGCCTATTCGTAACATTGGTGTCATTCCCGAGTCAGTCAATAGAAACAGGTATCCTATAGGAAGTCAAGTCATCATTCCCAATCATTTATTGCATATAAGATCGGGACAAGCTGATGACTTATGGGTTGGACCTTTCACAGTAGAGCGATGCATTGATGGCATGTGCTTGCTAACCACTGGTAGTGGACGACGTATTTTATATCCTGTCAATCAAAGGGACTTAAGGGATCACATCCCCGATCCCACATAGTTGGGATCTCTCCACTTGCATTGCCTGGTAGATTAGGGTAGGTAGGAAACCAAATAAGCCTACTTAGGCAGTAGTTAGTCCTTTTAGCCATTGAGTTTGGCGCTTTCTTTATCTCTAAGCTCCTTTGTAAGCTTCTAGTTTAAATGAGTACCTGTCACTTTTCTTTTTCCCTGCACAATAAATTTCAAATTTTGCAAATTATGTTAGTAGTTTAATTTACTTTCTGTAGTTATATTTCATGCATTTATATTTCTGACATAGAATAGATTTCATTTCAGTTGTTTTATTATATTTTTCCCACACATGCGGCATGAGGTATTTTTGATGTTTGTGAATGCAGAAAATAGGTTGCAAGAATAAAAGCTGGAAATAAAATGGTAGAGTGCTGGATCGTGGATGCGAGTAGCAGAGTTCGAGGACCAGAGATTCTGAGGTTCTCAAGCGCTCACTTCAGCAGAGCACTTGTCCCAGCCGGAGCTAGATGTTATCACATTTATAGTAGCCGGGCTACCATACATTATTTTTTTGATGCCAGTACACTATTCAGCCAGTTCCCCTACATTTGAGATGCTGAGATGAGCATCTATATTGGATCACTATCAGATTGTGGACAACAGTTATATTCCCCATGCCATGACTGAGTTTCAGGACACTCAGAGAGATGCCCGATATAGCCATTATGCCATTGGTACAGAGCAGCCAATAGTGCCCAGAGTTACAGTAGCAGTTCCAGAGGACAGATGATGGTACAGGTTGATGTGCATTCAGGTATATGACTCAGCAGGTATATTACGGTGTTATGGTTAGATTGCTTTTATACTTATTCTTATAGCATGTCTTAGCACTTAGTGTCATGATCTGGCGATCATATAGATATATGGACCTGGTTGATCTATTATATATATCATACTGTCCCTACTCAGACTTAGAAGTTCACTATTCATACTCATTGGTATGTACCCTCCTTAGGGAGAATAGAGGTGATCATTCAACCATACCTTGGCTTGCTAGTGTTGGCTTCATCATCTCATTGTCTTCATCCATCCATGACCTACCTTTTAGATTATCACCCTGACTTACTACTTGACTAGTGGCATGGAGGACCTTTCCCCACTGTAGCCTCTGTATTGGATGAGCTTCCTTGTTTATTGTGTCTCAGCTCTGAGTTGGTGACAAAACTTACCTATGGTGAGTTGGAGTTCCTTGGAATTCCCCATAGTCACTAAAGTTGTGTTGGCTAAACCTGAAACTTTTGGTGCTGCCATGAATACAAGATCTGGAAAAAATGAAATGTTATATCTTGTATGAAAAGCCCATTCATGCAATGTGTTTCTAAACACACATGAATGAAAGGCATGCCAAATGAAAATGGCCATGAAAATAAAATGTTATATCTTTTGGAAAAATAAATACCTAGGTAAACAAGCTGTCCATGACACACCTAGAAGTGCTCAGGTAAACAAGTGCCTTAAAAACACACCTGCAGCAGAAAGCCTAAAGAAAAAATGTAAATCTATGCAATGTGTTTGTAAACACACATAGATCAAGGCTATGGAAACCTCAGGCCCAAAAAGCAATGGAACTTAAATGCTATATCTAAACAATTGCTGGCCTTATTTGTATTATGGATTGTGCGCATCTGTGATGGTGAATAAACCCTCTTTAAACAACTCATCCATTTGTGAGACACCGCCATTCCCTGTGTTATTGCTCATTCAGTATATACTATGGTGTATTCCCTTTCCCTTGCCAAAGTGTCACCAAGTCAAGACAGTTAAGTCATCCCTTGGCCTAGCCAGTTAATTTAGCCTTCACCCTTCACTAGCAAATTGATCACAACTATGAAGTGAGTATGATTCTGAAAGTCTAGTCTGAGTAATAATAATAATTAACAACAATATATATTTGGATGTAGATCGCCAATTATGATCATTATGTGTTATAATTGCTATTTGAATAGGTTGTAGTGTATGTATTAACCTTGATACTTTACAGCAGTCTTGGATGATGGACTGAGTTATATTTGGTCTTGGTTGGACCTAGTTTGACCATGGAGGACCATGGGACATGAGATGATAGACCTTATGATGATATGGATAGATGATATATGGTCTATTTACACATACAGGATGATTCTATGCAGCAGCTACAGGGTTATGATGATGATTCTTGGGGTACAACAGTGTTGGATCATTTACAGAGTATTATTATTGGCCTTGTTCCGGTATATTGGATATTTATTTTGATCATGCAGAGACTCATATGGTGTATGAGTACACATCTTGGATAGATTTGGACCTTCTGAGTCCAATGGGACAGTTTGTTTTCAGTTCCGGGCACTTACAGTGATGATTGAGCCTCAGTAGGCTGTCCCAGTGCAGTTTTGGTCTGCTGGAGGCCCTGTCGGAGCAGATGTGATTTTTATCCGGTTGACCTAGGGCGCTGATGATGGAGGGGGTGGTCCAGCCACTTGTTTTTACCATATTACCCCCCTCCCGAACACACTGGTGCCCTCACCTTGATAGCGCCAGCACTCCAGGAGGCTGTTTGGGGCAGTTTCATGCTTCCCGAGGCATTTCAGGATTGGTAGAAATGGCTATTGAGGAAATTGATTTGGGATACTGAGGCAAAGTTATGGCATGGGATGATCAGTGATGATAGATCGGGACCTTCCACACCTTCTCCAGCAGTTTCAGCTTCATCGGGGCCCGCATCCCTCACTTATGGCACTTTCTGTGGATTTTTGAGGTCTTTTGAGGACCACGACTTCACTATGGAGGCACGATTTGGTACATTCATGATTATTTATTGGTTATTGTGCTATGGGGATTGACCAAGGAGGGATAAAATTACCCCTTGGACCTACCATAAGCCTCTTATGATATTTCATCATCATGATTTGGTGGGACTCCCCTGTTCTAGGGCGATTTTGTCCACTTATATTATATTTTATGTGTGATCCATGTATTTTATTGTTGAGCTCATCTCAACCATTGATTAGACATTTGTATCTTCTAATCTTAGCCACTCATTCAAAAAGTGGTTAGGGTTTTGGTACCTCTCCTTCCTATTTAAAGGAGAGAGCCTCTCATTGTAAAGGGTCTTTGGCTCTTGGATTGTTGGTATAGAAAAATATTCTTGTGGAAATTCTTGTGGTCTCCTTTGCATCTGGTGTTCTTAGATGGTGATTGGAAAGTCTATTGCAATCTAGCATTTGGAAATTGTGGTAAGATCTATCTTTTTTTTGGAAATCATTGTTTGTCTACAGGAGGGCGACTTCAACAAGGGCGATTTTGCAAGGCTTCTTCAAATCGACTTTCTTGGCATTCGCTTGTATCAGGGGGTTATCATTAGCTTCATTGTGATCTATGCTATCTTCCTGTTACTTCTTTTGTGGCATTAGTCTTATCTCTTGATGCATCAAATCTTATATTGTTGACGTTTGTTGTGCAGGAGAGAGGGCGCATTGGCTTCTTGGATCAAATCGATTTGCATAGAAACTACCTCAAAGCTTCTCAAATTGATCGGGTTTGCATAGATCATCATCATCAAGGCATCTACAAGGTTACCCAGGTAAGATCCACAGGTTTGTTTCTCTTTCCTTTATCCAATCCATTGACATAGCTCATAAATTGTTAAAACCCTAAATATCTTAAAACCCCCATTTTACATTTTGTCAGATCTACTTAGATCTAGTGGGTTGTTGGGCATAATACTGAAAACCCACCTCTATAGCATCCAAGGCATCCCGGATCTATAGTTTGGTGAGGATTGGCTTCCATTTGATCCCCTTCCCAGGCCAACTTAGCTTCTCCCAAGCAAGGCGCACTTCACTAGTTGAGCAAGTTGACCTAGATCTAGGTGGTGGGTGTTTGAGATTCCACTTGATTTGACATCTACACATCAAATAACATACACCCAGGTTGTCACTTTTCTAAAATTCTCCTTGTGGGCCCTATTCCACATTTCAAGGGATTTAAACCCCACTTTGGACCACTTGGAACACTTAAACTCAGATCTAGTAAGATCTAACCATCGGATTACCGTGAAACTATAGATCCATATCCCTACTTGACTGATCTACCCGGATCTAAAATTTGGGTGCCATCCGACTTGTCTTGACCCACCTAAACCCCACTTTCAACCTCCTTGGTTAAAGTCGCACCACCTTGGAGAAGTGAGTTCACTCACTTCTAGGAACTGGGTACTTGAGATTATTGCAGATCTGAAACTGGAATAATTCAAAACCTAGGTCTAGACTATCACTTTGTCAAATCTTGCCTTGGGGATAGCATTCCTTGTTTTAAGGGATTGTGGTCCACTTGGGTCAAACCTAGATCTAGACACATTCAACCATCAAGACCTCTATTGCCCACTTGTCTCATGTTGTAGGAGTCCTAAACCATAAGTCAACCCCACTTTGACTCCACTTCCCAATTCCCAAGGCACTGGTCTCTCTCCAAGATAATTCAACTTTCCTAGATTGTTGGATTGACTTGTGGTTTGACCTATGCATGGTAAACTATACCTTTGAAGACATCATGAACCATGGTCAAGTTTGTCTCATGTACTAGTTAGCCCCAATCTAACCCTTAAAACTTCCCTGCATTGGACACGGTTTCCAAGGCAGTAGATCTTCCAACATTGAACTAGTACACTCATCCTAGATCTCACTTCAAACATTATAAGTCACTCTCACATCAACTATGAACCAAAGCTATACCTATTGAACCCCCACTTGGCTTGTGACTTCATCTTTAGGTCTAGGATAAACCATACACCTAACTTTACTTGGAAATACCCTGATTTGGTGTCTTGGTTTTGATCTCTCCTGTCGGGAGTAGATCGGGTCTCCCCCTTTGTTGTCTGGGCTAGATAACATAAAGAGAAGGTTGCCTCGACTGGCGTGACAACCATATATTGGAGGTCGAGGTGATCATGGTTGCACCTTTTGAGTTGCCCTTCCCTATTGCCATCCATGACTGGATCCATCCATAGGGGTAACTACAGTTTAGGTGATAATAGAACCCTTACCGGTACTGCCATAAAGTGGTACATCGAGTTTCCCCCACACTCTTTTGTCGATTTTTGATCTTTAGCTATGGCCTTTTTTACTCATTTTCAACTACCGTTCTGCTACAAAACCAGAATGGATCTTTTGAATTCTCTCCAACAATCCACCTCCACTCACATTTCTGATCATATTCATGAGTGGAGAAGGAGACGATGTCTCATTAAAGCTCCCATTCCATATCAACTACTTGCTGATTAGTTCACGAAGTCATTACTACCTATCATATGTAAAGACATGGCTATGGGAGGGGTTGTTACGGAAGAACAAGCTATCTCACATGCTCAGTATCTAGACTTAGTCTATGCTCAATCTGGAAAATTATACGATATTATTCCTAATTCCCCCTTCCCTACATATGATCCAACAAAAATTCCTATGTGATCCCATGCCGATGGCATCATTGGTTCTGTTCATACCCATCCTACTACACAATTAGGTGGATCACAAAACCACCATAGTTCGACTCCACCCCACCACAGGATGGAAACAACACCAATCGATCACCCAACCATGCTTACACTACGGAAGTGAATTAAGTTCAATCTGCTTCACCTCAAAAATCCAGTGGCAAAAAGAAGAATAAGGAAAATCCAAGAAGTCTTCTAACCAGCAGGAGCCCAAAAATAATCCTGATGACACCAAACAAAAACGGAAGGTTAAATATCCTTGTTTACTGTGTGGTGATCATCACTTCATGAAAGAATGTCCACATCATTAAGAAGTGAAAATTTTTCTCAAGGGAAACCCTACACCTGCAGTCCTAACTGATCCCTTCCCCACACAACAGCAGCAAATGGTTGCACAACAACCACCTCCTTCTCAAGGAGAACCATCTACAAACTCTCATGTTCTCATGATGCACACAAAAGCAATCAACGTGTCTACCAGGACACATACATACGACGCTATGTCTGACAAGGAATCTAATGGTGGTAATACTCAAATATCCTTTTCATCTACATCTAGCATTCATTCACCTCAAGGCCCTCTCGTCATAGAGAAACCTTTACCAGATTCAGTATTGCATCTTCCAAAGAGCATGATTTGAAAATCTATTTTCAATCCAAATGCCCAAACCGCTCAAAACTACAACATTGTAGGAGATCTATCTCAGGCCCCTTGTGCTATGTTGACACTATAAGTCTTAAAGAACTATCCCAACTAGCATAAGACCCTGCTATCAGTAGTAGGAGATGTAGATCCTGATTCCTCCAACACCATCATGTTCAAACTAGAGTATTTCAAGCCTAGGCTTTCCCACCAACTAGAATTCCAAATTGCTACTAATTTTTTTGGGAAAAGAATCCATCGTACTATCTTAGACGAAGGAGCCTCTACCTCAGTTATGTGGTTATCCTGTCGGCGAGACATCTTCTCTCCAGAGTTGAACCATTCCCCCACTACATTGAAAGAATTTGACAGACGTGGATTTCAACCCCACGGGTTGTTACAATCCTTGGTTGTAGAGTTTGGAGGTAAGACTATTTCCATTAATGTGGAAGTAGTTGCTGACCCATTGGATTATAACTTATTACTTGGTTGAAATTGGTTCTATTCCATGACCGCGGTCGCATCATCTATCTTCCTCATTGTGCAATTTACCCACCAAGTAAGAATTTTCACTATCAACAAGTTCAATTTATGTACACCTGACACCACTACTCATCCTGCGGATAATGTCCCTCTTTTAGCACACTATTAGCAGATATATGAGAGTGTGGGGGTATGAATCCTTAATTATTCATCCCTCATGGGAGTATTTCCAACACCAGATCCCCCTTCCCATGTTTCCATGGTGAACATGATATCATATATGATCCCATCCTCTTCCAACTTGACCAACCAATGGGTTGTGTTGGATCCTGATCATTTAGATTTGATTGGAGATGTGATGCCTCTCAGACCTGCTAAAGCTACTTATGATGCCATCCAATCAACACCTAATCTACCAGATTCCCACTCTTCAGTGGCATCTACCTGAGGTTCTCTTCCGATACATGTTGATGTATTTGTAACTTCGGAAGATATTCTTCTATGTATTATACTTGTACTTTATTATATTCATGATGGAGATGTGTTAGGAACCCATGTCAACCCTTCTCTTTACTATGTTAGTATATTGTTGTTGGACGCATATGCTTTTTAAGTCGTCCTGTAGTATTTGTTGACCCATAGTTTATATTAGCCCATAGTATTGACCCATAGTATTGGATGCATATGCTTTGTAAGTCGTCTCGTAGTATTATATGTCCCATGGTTTTGACTCATAGTATTGGGCATAGACTTAGTATATAAGTGTGTGTTGAGGTCATTGAAGGCACCGTGAAGTTAATTGTATTGAGCTTGCTCAAAGGAGGTTTCCTCGTCGAAGTGGCCCATGATCAATATAAAAGTGATTCTGAGTTCTATTGTTTATGATATCTTGTGTATTTGCATTAATTAATTATTGCAGGTTCATCACATCTGGTATCAGAGCACTTTCTTGGGCTTGTTGGGTGGAATTTCTGCCAAATTGTTTTTTCGCGCTGTTGCAAGTTCGGATCTGGGGATAACCCCTATCCGCTTAACTATGGGAAGTACTTGGGCATAAGCCCTAAAAATCATTATGAGGAGTACCACAGGAACCCCAAAGTAGCTGGCCCATTTAGAGGACATGCCAGCGAAAAGGGCAACAACCCCTACCTAATTGACTAGCTCCCACCCGTAAGGTAAACCAAGAGCTGTCGTTTGTGGCAAAGTGGTTATCAGTTTTACCTGAGCTGTGGAGTGAGGGGTACTACCCCAATACGCAAGCCGTTAGATAGCATTGGTGGCAGAGTGAATCCCCTGAATCGATAGGAAGCCGCACATACCTAGGGTCCATATCTATTTTCAAGTGAACTGTTGCCGATCACTTCTGCTCCAGATCCAGCCATTTCAGATCTATTCTGAAAGTCATTCTAGATCCAGTCGCCATTTCATATCCAGCCATTTTCGATCCCTTGTGCGCCATTGCAGATCCATCTGTTGCGGATCCCTTCCATGTCGCTGTTGCCGATCCATTTTTGAAAAATAAGATAAAAAAAAATAAAAAAATAAAAAAAAATCCCTTGTGCGCCATTGCAGATCCATCTGTTGTGGATCCCTTC
This sequence comes from Larix kaempferi, assembly GCA_027924585.1. Lineage (NCBI taxonomy): Eukaryota > Viridiplantae > Streptophyta > Pinopsida > Pinales > Pinaceae > Larix > Larix kaempferi. The sequence continues at coordinate 4,045,225 of BSBM01000922.1, forward strand.
CGTGCCGCTGTTGCCGATCCATTTCTGGAAAATAATAATAATAATAATAATAATAATTCTGTTTTTCGTCCATATCTCCCCTGTTTCAACTATGTTTTCCCTGAAACTTTACTGACATCCCTGCAATCCCATTCTGCATATTTCATTCCTAAAGACCCTATCCCAAATTCCACTTCCCAAGACCAGAAATCCCACATTGTCTATTTTTAGGGTTTGCCATAACTCCAATTTTTCCACCGTGTTCCTTTCCTAATTCTACTTCTTTGTCCCTCTCTACCAAATTTTCTCATTCTTTCACCCCACTTCGGAAATCTCCATTTTTTGCCTCCTTGTCCATTAGAAAGTGTCCAAATCCTAGTCAAATCCAAATTACCAATCCAAGTTTTTCCCAAATCCAAATTTTCCTTTACTAAATAAGCTTTTGTTTGTGTTTTTCTATCCATTCCCCCCCCCCCCCACAAAAAGAAAACTCCTCGTTCTGGTTGTCACCCGTGCAAGAGAAAAAACCATGGAGGAAGCACTTGCAGCCATCCAAACCAAACTCCAAGATCTGGATGAAAATTTTCTCGGCCTCCATCTTCAGCATTCATCCATGAACAATAACCGACAACTAGAATCTTTTGCAGCCACCGGGTTATCTTCTTCCAGCATATTTCGGGGGCCGAAGCTTGATTTTCGTCGCTTCAATGGTACTGATCCGACGGGATGGATATACCGAACATAACAATATTTCAGTCTGCATAATATTTTTGATGTCCAGAAAGTTCCACTTGCATCCTTTCATTTGGAACAGGAAGCCATTCAATGGTACCATTGGGACATCAAAGCTCATCCCGAGCCAAACTGGACATATTTTTGCCAACTCCTTTTGCCACGATTTGGTCCTAGTGCTTTTCATCAATTCACAGGAGAACTCACTAAACTTCACCGAACTGGCACAATGAGAGAGTATCAAATAGAATTTGAGAAACTAGCCAATCACACAGAAGGATTGTCTGATGGATTCTATAGGAGTTGTTTTATCAGTGGTCTCAAGGATGAAATCCGCTCAGAGGTCAAAATGTCTTGTCCCAACACAATGATGGAAGTCCTAGGGTTGGCTAAGCTGGCTGAGGACAAGATCACAGCTCAACAATGCTCCAAACCCACCTTTGTTCCCTTCAGAAATATGGGTTCCCAATGACCTCCCATCACATCTGATCCTCGACCAACTCCTATCAATCATTTGTCTGAAACAGAGATGCAGGCATGTCGAGAAAAAGGGCTTTGTTATAATTGTGATGAGAAATTCACTTGGGGACATAGATGTGTTCAACAAAAGCTTTATCTCTTGGATGTGGATTCTCCGCCTGGCTCTGAACTTGGTGAAGAAGCTCTAGATATAGTAGATGATCAGGTTGACATTCAACACTCGCCTTTTGACACCCCATCTCAGGACGACCCACCCGAGATATCTCTCCATGCTGTAACCGGCATCACCACCCCACAAACAATGCGGGTCAGGGGATACTTCAAGAAGTTCCCTCTTACCATACTCATTGATTCTGGTAGCACTCATAACTTCTTTGACCCTCGGATTACCAAACAGGCTGATTGTTTTGTCCATCCTTGCTCCCACTTTGAAGTCATGGTTGACAATGGGGGCAGCTTACCTTGCAAGGGGAAGTGTCACAATGTGTGTATCTCTATGGAAGATTATAACCTGCGCTCTGACATGTTTTCCTTGTCGTTAGGTAGATGTGATGTGGTTTTGGGCGCTCAATGGTTACGCACACTTGACCCCATCTTATGGCATTTTGTTGAACTTTGGATGCAGTTTTTAGTCAATGGGGCACAACACAAATTAATGGGCTTACAACCAGGGTCTCTCTGCATCATTAGTTCACATTGCTTGGAAAAAATCCTTAAGAATAATTCACATGGTGTCATCCCTCAGCTCCATTCCATTCAGATGCACCCATCAACGGTCTCCACTACTTCCTTGGATAGATATGCAGGTGTCTTTGCTGAACCAATGAGCTTGCCACCTTCAAGAGACCTTTTCGGTACAAATTTAGTCGCATCTACCTCTCAGCAGGAAATGATGGCTATTTTGCATTCAGTACTGAAGTGGCAGCCATACCTATTAGGGAATTATTTCTGCATCAAGACTGACCTCCAGAGTTTGGAAAATTTTATGGAACAATGGGTCTCCTCCCTAACACACCTGAAATGGGTTATCCAACTCATGGGTCATCCCTATGCGATCACTTACAAGAAGGGTAAGTACAATATGGTGGCAGATGCTCCTTCTCGCACAATTGATGACCCAGTTTCTCTTACAGCTCTTTCTCTGCTTGTTCCAAATTGGTTGCAATATGTTCAACAGGGCTATCTCTTCTATGAACTCCATGCTTCTTCATCAGCAGGGCACTCTGGGTTCTTCAAAATATATGACTGGGAACAATGTAACTTCTTTTGGTAGGGACTGAAAAATGACAATTCAACAGATGGTGGTTGACTGTGATACTTTCCAGGTCAACAAGGGTGAAACGAAACTCCTTTCGGGATTGCTCAAAACCTTGCCCATTCCTACACAGCTTTGGCCAACTATTTCTATGGATTTCATAGCAGCGCTCTGGTGGTACAATACCACATCTCAAAGGACACCATATGAAGCAGTCTATGGACATACACCACCAGTTCTTCTTCCATACACCCTTAACAACTCCATAGTTCAGGATATTGACTCGGTTCTGTGAAACCGTGATCAAATTCTTCTCATTCTGCAGGGCAATCTTCACATGGCCAGAATTCACCTGAAACAACACGCCAATCAACACCGTTCTGAGTGCATTTTCCATGTAGCTGATAGGGTTCTTCTTCGTCTATAGCCTTCCAAGAAATCCTCCTTGACACTCCAAAGGCGTCAGTGGCCCGAAATGCAACCCGAGGATGCTACCGGGGAACCACTCCTTCAGATTTTGCAGCAATTTCTCCAACCAAAGCTCTGAGGACAAAGCTTTTTCTAAGGGAGAGGGGATGTTAGCAACCCATGTCAACCCTTCTCTTTACTATGTTAGTATATTGTTGTTGGATGCATATGCTTTGTAAGTCATCCCGTAGTATTTGTTGACCCATAGTTTATATTAGCCCATAGTATTGACCCATAGTATTGGACGCATATGCTTTGTAAGTTGTCTCGTAGTATTATATGTCCCATGGTTTTAAATCATAGTGTTGGGCATAGACTTTGTATATAAGTGTGCGTTGAGGTCATTGAAGGCACCGTGAAGTTAATTGTATTGAGCTTGCTCAAAGGAGGTTGCCCCCTCAAAGTGGCCCATGACTAATATAAAAGTGATTTTGAGTTCTATTATTTCTGATATCTCGTGTATTTGTATTAATTAATTATTGCAGGTTCATCACAAGATGTTTTATTCCTCCAATCAAAAGTGTCGTCATTTGTATTTGTAAGTGTCGCAAGTGTTGCAAGTGTCGCAACTTATATTTAATGGGTTATTAGACCACCGGTGTGGGTTCGGCCCTAGTTGAGTTATGTGGTTGGGTTATTGGACTTCCTTAGGAGGTCGGCCCTATTAGGTTATTGGCAGGTCAAGTCAATGTATAAATAGAGAGTGAGTGTGTCTCATTCTATTCATTCACTCACTCATCCAACTCGCATAGTTGAGAGAGAGAGTTGCGCACAAGTGGAGGAGGAGTAGCTGCTGGAGACATCTATCTTTAGGGTTTGATCCTTGTGATATTTGTATTGGGGCTTATTCTATCTCTGAGAAATTTGAAGGGTTTTTCACCTTCTTGGTTTTCCTCGGTGAAATGATTTGTGTCTATTTTCTCTTGTGATTGATATGTTGTAGATGTTATTCTCTTAGTGATCCTAGATAATGTTTGAATGAAATTATCAAAAAATTAACATGGTATCAAAGTTGACGTAAGAAGAAGACACTGTGCAGCTACAGAAGCTAGGACTTCTTAATTTTTGGTTTTCTCTCCACAGATCATCAAACGTAGGAGGTTATATTGACTCTCCTAGCAAGGGTGCATCTTTCTGTCTAGACAGAATTCAATTTTGAGCATTTTCAGTTTTTGGCCCGTCACTATTAAGGGAAATTAGGGTTTCGAAGAAAGTTGGAATTTTTGGAATCTATGACCACGGCGGGACACTCCTCAGAAAAATTGAAGTTTAGAGCACAATATCTAACTTTTTGGTTGGGAAGAAGGTTTGGCATTATCAAACCCTAGTTCGGGATCCTGTCAAGAAGATCCGGAAGTTTCTAAGGCAATTTTGAGGGGTCAAATTTTGCATTTTTCAAAATTGAAGTATACCAGCTTGATCAACTCAGTAAGACGCATATTTCCACCCTTTCAGAAGTTTGGAATTCAAAGTTTGAATGTTTAGGGTTTCTCTAACAAACCCCAAATCTATCTCCAGACCTAGTTTTCAACAAATCAAGTGGTAAGACCTAAATATTTTATTTCCATTTGAGTTTCTCATTAAAATGTATCACCACACCAAGCTTGAGGATAATCTTGAAGGGGCTGATAAATTCCGAGCATGGAAATATAGGATTGGGTTAATCCTAGAAGAGAATGAGTTGGACACCTACATAAGTGAAGAGGTTCCAATTCCAGAGGGAGAAGAGGCTAAGGCCTTACACAAGAAGAACTTGGTCAAAGCCAAGAGAATCATTGTTGCTTCTATTAAGTACCATCTCATACCCCATGTGTCTTCCCTAAAGACAACTAAAGAGATGTTTGACTCCTTGACCAAGTTGTTTGAAGGAAAGAACATAAATCAGAAGATGACTCTGTGGAACCAATTGAAAGGGGTAAAGATTGAAAATGGATAGACCATCTAATCCTACTTTTCTAAGGTCTCTCAAATCAAGGAACAACTTGAAGCAATGGATGAAGTAATAGAGAATGGAGAAATTGTCATGACCACATTCAATGGCCTACCTAGGTCATGGGACTCCTTCATTCAAGGAATCTGTGCAAGAAAGAAATTGACCTCTTTCAGTAGACTGTGGGAGGAACTTCACACGAAGAAGCTAGGCTTGTGGCTCAAGAAGAAAATATTGGAAATGAAGATCAAGCTCTCATAGCACACACCAAGAAAAGTAAGTTCAAGAAGGAGCAACCTCAGAGCAGAAGATCTTCACACCACCATCATCAAAGAGATAAGAAAGATCTGAGATGCTTCATTTGTAATGAGAAGGGACACATTGCCTCAGTTTGTCCCAAGAACAAAAAGGGCTACAAGAAGAAGAAGAAGAAGAGCAACAAGAAGAGATATCCTGCTCATGCTGCTGAGGATGATGAACCTCCCAAGAAGAAGAATAGGGCATAAAGTGAAGATTCTTCAAGTGACGAAGAATATGTTCTAATCTATGCTCTCACAAGTACTCTTTCACATGGGTGTGATGATCGGCTTATTGATAGTGGGGTTTCCAAACATATGACAGGATTTAAAGAATCGTTTATGGATCTATCTGAACATGAGTCACCTCATAAGGTGAAACTTGGGGATGACTATCAATATCCTATAAAAGGACGTGGTGAAGCCTCCTACAAGTTACTTTCTGGGAAGTCTTTGAATATGAAATATGTTCTATATGTACCTGGACTCAACAAGAATCTTCTCTCCAAATCATTTTTGGATGCAAAGGGAATAAGAGTTGTATTTGTGGATGGCCAAGTACTTATGTGGCCTAAAGGTAAGACCATAGATGATGCAGTAGTGATTGGAGAGCAAGAGGGAGGATTATACAAATTGAAGGAACAACCTGAACATGCCATGGTACATGAATCTATGGAGCCAAGTGAACTTTGGAATAGAAGGCTTGCACATGTGCACTATAGAGCACTACCAATTGCAAGCAAAGCAATAGAAGTTCTTCCTGAAATCCAGTCAAAGCATGAAGGTATTTGCAAAGGATGTGCAAAAGGAAAGAACACAAATAATCCATTTCCAAGTAGTGAAAGCAAAGCAAAAGGAATCTTGGAGATTATCCACTCCGATGTATGCGGTCCGATTTCATCCAGTTCTCTGAGTGAGTATGTATGTATATTATGTTTCTTTCATTGATGATTTCTCTAGGAAGACTTGGGTTTATTTATTGAAGAACAAAGATGAAGTATTTAGCAAATTCAAAGCCTTGATAGAGAGCCACACTGAAAAGAAGATCAAGACATTTAGATCCGACAATGGTGGAGAATTCACTTCAGAAGACTTCAAAAGGCTATGTAGTGATTCAAGGATTAAGAGGGAGTTGACCACTCCTTACAATCCACATCAGAATGGAGTTGCAGAAAGGAAGCAAAGATTGAGAGGGATTCCACCCAACAAACAAACAAAGATAAGTATTTGAATTGTCATTCTTGTATATCTGATTGTTTAAATATTGTTCAATGATGTATATACTTATGTTCCTAGACTTAGGTTGTGTATTATGCATATTAGAATAATTGCATTAATGAACAATATACAACTAATATGCATATAATGGGTAAGTGGCCTATGGCACTATACAACATTCCATTGCTACTTATCTAGAATGAAACCTCTTTACTGACATGTTGGGAGTAGTGCAAACTCTTAACAATGTCCTAGTAGAGATGGAAGGCATCTAGAAAGTTACCATATGAATACGGGATATGGATGAATGTTGTATTGAAGCATTGGCTAATATAATTGCATGATTGTATGGCATATGCCTTTGTGTGTAATTCTTTTTTCTGTAAACTACAAGAAGTTTCTAATCATGCAATTGAATTTGACTTGTAGGAAAGATCATGTACAATCACCTACAAAAGAAGGACTACAACATTTGTTCCAACAACGAAGTTCAAGAAAACCATCTGTTGAAGATATTGAAGAATCTGAAGTTCCCAGGATCTGGGATGAAGTAATGGAAGAATGCCATGATCAAGGAATACCAGTCGATCATGAAGAATGATGTTTGGGATGTGGTCCCAAGACCAGGTGGGAAGTCTATTGTGACTTCCAAGTGGATCTATAAGATCAGGCATGCTGCAGATGGTAGCATAGAGAAATACAAGGCGAGGTTTGTAGCTCATGGCTTCTCCCAGAAAGAGGGGATAGATTATGAAGAGACTTTTGCACCTATAGCCAGATACACTTCCATCAGAACAATACTTGCTCTGGATGTAGTGATGAAGTGGAAGATACACCAGATGGATGTCAAGACAACTTTCTTGAATGTTGTAGTCAAAGAGGAAGTGTATGTGGAGAAGACACTCATTTTTGAGACACATGACAGGGATTCATATGTGTGCAGATTGAAGAATGCCTTGTATGGCTTGAAGAAAGCACCCAGGACATGGTACAGCAGGATAGATAGGTTCCTATCCAGTTTGGGCTTTACTAAGAGTAAAGCGGATTCTAACCTTTACTACAAGGTTGAGGAAGGAAATCTAGTGATACTTCTATTGTATGTGATGACCTATTTGTAACAGGTGAGGATAGGTTGATTGTTGATACGAAGAGGAAGCTTGTTTACGAGTTCTAGATGAAGGACTTGAGTATGATGCATTACTTTCTAGGTATTGAGGTGTGGCAGAGTGCAGATGGAATCTTCCTTGGATAAGGGAAGTATGTAGTAGAGATCCTGAGGCAGTTTGGGATAATGGACTGCAAGGCCATGGACACCCCTATGGAATCGAACCTGATGCTATTGTGTGATGCTTCATTAGATTCAGTTGATGCCACAATGTATCGTCGGATGATTGGGTCCTTAATGTACCTCACAAACACGAGACCATATATATTCTTTATGGTGAACACATTGAGCCAGTTCCTGACGGATCCTCGACATGTTCATTTGATTGTTGTAAAGCATATTTTGAGGTACCTGAAGGGTACGGTTGACTATGGGCTCATGTATGATGTGAATCAAAATTTTAACCTGGAGGGTTATGTTGATTCAGATTGGGTAGGCAGTTCTGCAGATAGGAAGAGAACCTCGAGGTGTTGCTTCAGTATGGGATTAGGTGTGATCTCTTGGTTTATCAGGAAGCAATCTTGCGTATCACTGAGTACAGCTAAAGCAGAGTATGTCGCAGCTTGTTCGGTTAGTTGTGAGGAAGTATGGCTAAGGAAACTATTGTCTAATTTATTTGATCTCTAGTTGGATGCTACTTCTATCTATTGTGACAACCAGAGTTGTGTGAAGCTATCAGAGAACTCGTTGTTCCATGACAGGTCAAAGCAAATTGAGATCAAATATCATTATATCAGGGATATGGTGCAAAGAAGAACAGTGAAGCTCCTATATGTTGCGACGGATGAGCAGATTGCAGATGTGTTGAATAAACCACTAGCCAGAGTGAATTTTGAGTACTTCAGAGAGAGGCTTGGTGTTCTTCAGATAGAATATACTTCAAGGAAGAAGTGATGGGACACATTTGCAGGAGCCATTCCAAGCATGGTTGTAGGAGGATCCTTCCCATGGCTATGGATGTAAGTGCTATGGGACGAGCATCAGGAATATGATCCAAATGATATGCCTCAAGACGATACTATGATGATTATCAAGATGATCATGAGATGATGATATGCATCAGGACGATGCTGTGACGATGATTAGGATGATCATGCAATGATGATATGCATCAGGATGATGCTATGACAATGATCAACATGATCATGCGATGATGATATGCATCAGGATGATGCTGTGACAATGATCAGGATGATCATGCGATGATGATATGCATTAGGATGATGATGTGATGATGATCAGGATGATCATGCAATTATGATATGCATCAGGATGATGTTATGATGATGTGCATCAGGATGATGTATTGTATGATGATGATCAGTATGATCATGAGAATCAAGATGATGCTTCATGCGAGGATGATTAGGTTTATCTTGAGTATCAGGATGGTACTCTATGGTTGTGGATAGGTTGTGCAAGGGTAGCATGTAATACATCCTAGAGATCCAAATAGGTTGTGCTAGTCACGTAAAAGGCCTCAGATTCTCTTTAGAGATCTTGCTGAACAAGACACTCTTTTAAGGTTTTTCTAGACCACATGTAATACGGCCTGGAGATCCGGACAGGTTGTGCTAGTCACGTAAAAGGCCTCGGATTCTCTTTAGAGATCTTGCTGGGAAAGACACTCTTTTAAGGTTTTGTGGGGAACACATGTAATACGTCCTGGATATCCAGACAGGTTATGCTAGTCACATAAAAGGCCTCGGATACTCTTTAGAGATCTTGCTGGGAAAGACACTCTTTTAAGGTTTTGTAGAGATCACATGTAATATGTCATGGAGATATAGACAGGTTGTGCTAGTCACATAAAAGGCCTTGGATGCTCTTTAGAGATTTTGCTGGGAAAGACACTCTTTTAAGATTTTGTGAAGGTCACATGTAATGGCTCCCTGGGAGATCTCGCCAGTCGTGCTTAGGCACATAAAAGATCCTGGGATACTCTTTCGAGGTTGTGTTGATGCAAGTAATTAGTCCTGAGGATTCCACAGGATGGCCAGCTTGTAGAGATGATGAAGACCTACAGGAGGCTAGGCCTACATCTAGCATGAAAAAGGGCTAGCTCTTTAGAACTTCCTATGACAAGAAGAATTCAGAGATAGCCCAGTGATCAAGATGTCGAGTACAACGGAAGCAGTGATGATGATGCTCCGTGATCTAGTGACGATGATCCAAATCTAGAATTGAAGACTTGTGTCGACATGTATTGATAACCTATGTCAAGAGAATACCTTCCTAGTTAAGAGGGAGTGTTGATGTATTTGTAACTTCGGAATATATTCTTCTATGTATTACACTTGTACTTTATTATATTCATGATGGAGATGTTTTATTCCTCCAATCAGAAGTGTCATCATTTGTATTTGTAAGTGTCTGAGATGAACCTGCAATAATTAATTAATGCAAATACATGAGATATCAGAAATAATAGAACTCAAAATCACTTTTATATTGATCACGGGCCACTTCGAGGGGGCAACCTCCTTTGAGCAAGCTCAATACAATTAACTTCACGGTACCTTCATAGGCCTCAACACACACTTATATACTAAGTCTAGGCACCAATACCATGGGTCAATACTATGTGTCAATGCAAACCATGGGCTAAGTCTAGGCGCCAATACTATGAGTCAAAACCATGGGACATATAATACTATGGGACGACTTACAAAGCATATGCATCAAATACTATGGGACAATACTATGGGCTAATATAAACTATGGATCAACAAATACTATGGGATGACTTACAAAGCATATGCGTCCAACAACAATATACTAACAAAGTAAAGACATGGGTTCCTAACATCTCCTCTCCCTTAGAAAAGGCTTTGTCCTCAAAGCTTTAGATGTGGAAATTGATGCAGAATATAAAGGAGTGGGTCCCTTGTAGCATCCTCGGGTTGCATTCTGAGCCACTGGCGCCTTTGGAGTTTCAGGGAGGATTGCATGGAAGGCTGTAGACGAAGAAGAACCATATCAACGATGTGAAAAGTGCGCTCAGAACGGTGCTGATTGGCTTGTTGTTTCAGTCGAATTCTTGTCATGTGAAAATTGTCCTACAAAATGAGAAGAAGCTGATCATGGTTTCGAAGAATTGAGTCAATTTCCTGAACTGGGGAGTTACTAAAGGTGTATGGAAGAAGAACTGGTGGTGCCTGTCCAGAGACTACTTCATATGGTGTCATTTGAGATGCGGTACTATACCACTGGAGCGCTTCTAGGAAATCCATAGAAATAGTTGTCCAAATTTGTGGAGGGATGGGTAAGGGTTTCGAGCAGTCCCGAAAGGAGGGTCATTTCACCCTTGTTGACCTGGAAAGTATCACAGTCAACCACCATCCATTGAATTGTCCATTTGAGTCCTTGCCAAAAGAAGTTACATTGTTCCTAGTCATACGTTTTGAGGAACCCAGAGTGCCCTACTGATGAAGAAGCATGGAGTTCATAGAAGAGATAGCCCCGTTGAACAGATTGCAACCAATTTGGAACAAGAAGAGAAATAGCTGTAAGATAAACTGGGTCATCAAATGTGCGAGGAGGAGCATCTTCCACCATATTTTCCTTGCCCTTCTGGTAAGTGGTCGCATAGTCATAACCCATGATTTGGAAAACCCATTTCAGGGGTGTTACGGAGGAGACCCATTGTTCCAGGAAAGTTTCCAAACTCTGGAGATTAGTCTTGATGCAGAAATAATTCCCCAATAGGGATGGCTGCCACTTCTGTACTATATGCAAAATAGTCATCATTTCCTGCTGAGAGGTAGATGCGGCTAAATTCTTACTGGAAAGGTCTCTTGAAGGCAACAAGCTCATTGGTTCAGCAAAGACACCTGCATATCTATCCAAGGAAGTAGTGGAGACTATTGATGGGTGTATTTGAATGGAATGGAGTTGAGCGATGAGACCATGTGAATTCTTCTTAAGTATTTTTTCTAGGCGATGTGAACTGATGATGCAGAGAGACCCTGGTTGTAAGCCCATAAATTTGTGTTGTTCCCCATTGACTGAAAACTACATCCAAAGTTCAGCAAAATCCCATAAGATGGGGCCAAGTGTGCATAACCATTGAACGCCCAAAACCACATCACATCCGCCTAAGGACAAGGCAAACATGTGAGAGCGCAGGTTATAATATTCCATAGAGATACGCACATTGGGACACTTCCCCTTGCAAGGCAAGGTGCCCCCATTGGAAACCATGACTTCAAAGTTGGAGCAAGGATGGACAAAACAATCAGCCTGTTTGGAAATCCGAGGATCAATGAAGTTATGAGTGCTACCAAAATCAATGAGTATGGTAAGAGGGAGCTTCTTGAAGTATCCCCTGACTCGCATTATTTGTGGGGTGGTGACGCCGGTTACAGCATGGAGAGAGATCTCAGGTGGGTCGTCCTAAGATGGGGTGTCAACAAGCGGGTGTTGAATGTCGACCTGATTATCTACTGTATCTGGAGCTTCTTAATCACGTTCTGAGTCAGGCGGAGAATCCACATCCAAGAGATAGAGATTTTGTTGAACACATCTATGTCCCTGAGTGAATTTCTCATCACAATTATAACAAAGCCCTTTTTCTCGACATGCCTGCATCTCTGTTTTAGACAAATGCTTGATAGGAGTTGGTTGAGGAGCAGGCAGAATGGGAGGTCGGTGAGAACCCATATTTCGGAAGGGAACAAAAGTGGGTTTGGAGCACTGTTGAGCTGCAACTTATCTTCTGCCAACTTAGCCAAACCTAGGACTTCCATCATTGTGTTGGGACAGAACATTTAAACCTCTGACCGGATTTCATCCTTAAGACCACTGATAAAACAACTCCTGTAAAATTCATCAGACCATCCTTCTGTGTGATTGGCGAGTTTCTCAAATTTTTTCTGATACTCTCTCACTGTGCCAATTTGGTGAAGTTCAGTGAGTGCTCCTGTGAAGTCGTCAAAAGCACTAGGACCAAATCATGGCAAAAGGAGTTGGCAAAAATCTGTCCAATTTGGCTCGGGATGAGCTTTGATGTACCAATGGTACCATTGAAGGGCTTCCTGTTCCAAATGGAAGGATGCAAGTAGAAATTTCTGGACATCAAAAGTATTATGCAAGCTGAAATATTGTTCTACACAGTATATCCATCCAGTCAGATCAGTACCATTGAAGCGAGGAAAATCAAGCTTCGGCCCACGAAAATTGCTGGAAGAAGAGAACTCGGTGGCTACAAAAGATTCTGGCTGTTGGTTATTTTTCATCGCTGAATGTTGAAGATGGAGGCTAGGAAATGTTTCATCTAGATCTTGGAGTTTGGTTTGGATGGCTGCAAGTGCTTCCTCCATGGTTTTTGCTCCTGCACAGGTGACAACCATAACCAGGAGTTTTTTTTTTTTTGGGGGGGGAATGGATAGAAAAACACAAACAAAGGCTTATTTAGTAAAGGGAAATTTGGATTTGGAAAAAATTCAGAGCGGTAATATGGGTGTGACTGTTTTGGACACTTTCTAATGGACAAGGAAGCAAAAAATGGGGATTTCAGAAGCGGGGTGAAGGAATGAGAAAATTTGGCAGAGAGGGACACAGAAGCAGAATTAGGAAAGGAACTCTGTGGTAAAATTTGAAGGTGATTGGGTGAAAATTGAAGGAGTTATGGAAAACCCTAAAAATAGACAAATGTGGGATTTCTGGTCTTGGGAAGTGGAATTTGGGACAGGGTCTTCAAGAATGAAATATGCAGAATGGGATTGCGGCGATGTCAGTGAAGTTTCAGGGAAAACAGTGTTGAAACAAGGGAGATATGGCCAAAATGGATCGGCAACAGCGGCACGGAAGGGATCTGCAACAGATGGATCTGAAACGACGCAGAAGGGATTGAAAAAAGCTGGATCTGAAACGACGACTGGATCTGGAATGACTTTCAGAATAGATCTGAAATGGATGGATCTGGAGCGGAAGTGATCGACAACAGTTCAACTAAAAATAGATATGGACCCCAGGTATGTGCGACTTCTTATCAGTTCATGGAATTCACTAGGCCACCAATGTTGTCTGACAGCTTGTGTATTGGGGCAGTACCCCTCACTCCATGGCTCGGGTAAAACTGATAACCGCTTTGCCACAAACGACAGCTCTTGGTTTACCTCACGGGTGGGAACTAGTCAATTGGGTAGGGGTCATTACCATTTTTGCTGGTAGGTCCTCTCAATGGGCCAGCTACTTTGGGGTTCCTGTAGTACTCCTCACAATGAGTTTTAGGGCTTATGCCCAAGTACTTCCCATAGTTAAGCAGATAGAGATTACTCGCAGATCCGAACTTGCAACAGATGCGAAAATTTTTTTTAGCAGAAATTCCACCCAATGAGCCCAAGAAAGTGCTCTGATACCAGATGAGATGAACCTACAATAATTAATTAATGCAAATACATGAGATATCAGAAATAATAGAACTTGGAATCACTTTTATATTGATCACGGGCCACTTCGAGGGGGCAACCTCCTTTGAGCAAGCTCAATACAATTAACTTCATGGTGCCTTCATAGGCCTCAACACACACTTATATACTAAGTCTAGGCGCCAATACCATGGGTCAATACTATGTGTCAATACAAACCATGGGCTAAGTCTAGGCAGCAATACTATGAGTCAAAACCATGGGACATATAATACTATGGGACGACTTACAAATCATATGCGTCCAATACTATGGGTCAATACTATGGGCTAATATAAACTATGGATCAACAAATACTACGGGATGACTTACAAAGCATATGCGTCCAACAACAATATACTAACAAAGTAAAGACATGGGTTCCTAACAGTGTTGTAAGTGTTGCAAGTGTTGCAAGTTTCGCAACTTATATTTGATGGGTTACTAGACCACTGGTGTGGGGTCAACCCTAGTTGAGTTATGTGGTTGGGTTATTAGACTTCCTTAGGAGGTCAGAACTGTTAGGTTATTGGCAGGTCAAGTCAGTGTATAAATAGAGAGTGAGTGTGTCTCATTCTATTCATTCACTCACTCATCCAACTCTCATAGTTGAGAGAGAGAGTTGCACACAAGTGGAGGAGGAGTAGCTTTTGGATAAATCTATCTTTTGGGTTTGATCCTTGTGATATTTGTATTGGGGCTTATTCTATCTCTGAAGAAGTTACGGGGTTTTTCACCTTCTTGGTTTCTCCTGGTGAAATGCTTTGTGTCTATTGTCTCTTGTGATTGATATGTTGTACATGTTATTCTCTTAGTGATCCTAGATAATGTTTGAATGAAATTATCAAAAAATTAACATTATAGTGGACCTCATCCCTACCTAATCCTATACTCCAAACCTTTCATTCTGATGAATCAATCATGGATATTATGAGCATTTATGAACCCCCATGGGAATACCTTCATCATCGATCATCCTTCTTTCCACCTTTAGTTATGGTAGAGAGCACCATTGAAACTATTGTTTCACCGGATGTCTTTTCTTTCCCTCAATATCTTATTCTTACCTATGATACAGTAATTGAGGGAAATTTGGAAAACATTATGCCTACCTTTCCTATAGAAATCTCAGTAAAACCAGGAGTCATGGAACATATTCACATAGGCCAATCTTGTTCTCCTGATGAAGTCAACACTTTTACGGCCTTGTTTAAAAAATTCTGTGACATATTTGCATGGAGCTATGAGGAAATTCCCTGGATTGATCCTTCTATTGTCATGCATGAGATTCAAACATATCTCAATGCAAAACCTGTCCGGCAAAAAACTCCATCCTGTGCACCCTAGGAAGACCGCGGCTATCAACGTAGAGATAGAAAAGATGTTGAAGGATGGGTTCATTTATCTTGTTCCCTTAATAGATTTGGTCTCTAATGTCATCCCATTTACAAAAAAATAGGGAACCATCATATTTTGTGTTGATTACAGGGATCTGAATAATGCTTGTCAAAAGGACAATTACCCTACCCCATTTATTGACCATATTATAGACAAATGTGCTAGAAGTGTCATCTTTTCATTCATGGCTGGATTTTCTGAATATAATCAGATTAAGATCCACCCAACTGACCAACATAAACTTACATTCATCTTCCCATTGGGTACGTTTTCATATTGCAAACTCCCATTTGGCCTTAGAAGTGTTGGTGCCACATTCCAGCAGGCCATGTCCTATGCTTTCCAGGATGTGAAGGATTTTGTGGAACCTTACCTGGACAATCTACCTGCTCATTCGAACCATCGTGACTTCCACATCGACCATCTAATGGTCGTGTTTCTCAGATGTCGACAGTATAATATCCATTTAAATCCTCATAAGTGCATTTACTGTGTGGAGTTCAAACGCATACTAGGCTTCATCATTTCCAAGGATGGGATCTGCATTGATCCCCTCAAAGTGTAGGCCATTGTTTCCATAACACCACCCATGGATATTACGGAACTTCAAATTTTACTGGGGAAGGCAAACTACCTACGCCATTTCATGTGTAATTTCGCAGATAAGACACAAGGATCCATGCAGTTGTTAAAGAAAGATGTCCCGTTCATTTGGGATGACTATGCCCAAAAATACTTTGACAACCTCAAACATGCAATCACTCATGCACCCATGTTACAACCACCCGATTACACCAAGGATTATATCCTTTATCTTGTTGCTTCTACTTCAACTATCTCTATGGTTTTAGTACAGGAAGGTAGTCACACGCAACAACATGTGATATACTACCTTAGTAAGGGTCTCATTGAATTTGAAACCCAGTATTCACATGTAGAGAAGTTAGCTCTAGAAGCACTCAATGTTGTTCATAAGTTCCGTCACTATATCCTACTCCACACTACTACAATTATCGTTGAATCTAACCCCATGTACCACGTTCCCATGCGTTAGGTACTAGGGGGAAAATATGCACGTTGGATCGTGATTCTCCAAGAATTTGATCTTCAATTTGAGAAAGCCAAATCAAAGAAACCTTTGGTATTTGCAGAGCTCATTTGTGATCTTCTCCATACTGATCAAGAATATGAGCCCATTGACTCTCTCCCCGATGAGTCCTTGTTTCTAATTAGTACTTCTAACCCTTGGTATGGATACATTACATTGTATCTCCAAACCCAACTCTTTGGTCCTCATTTATCTCGTGATGAATGTCGTTTTGTCCATCACCACTCCAAATATTACCTAATCATTGGTTATAAATTATATCTTAGTGGAATTGATTCCATTCTCCGACATTTTTTAACTCATGAGGAGGCCGAGCATGTTCTGAAACATTGTCACTTGGGGGCATGTAGAGGTCATCTTTCTGAAACATTCCATTTTAAAATATTGTATTGAGGTGTGAAAGAAGTGTCCTCCTTGCCATATTTTTCATTATAAAAATCACTCACATCCATCCCCACTACATCCAGTTATCGTCGTTGGTCCCTTTTCCAAATGGGGCATCGAAATCATACATTGTAAGCCTACCTCGGTCAGGGGGCATGGTTACCTTATTGTCATAGTTGAATACTTCACCAAATGGGTTGAGGCTATGCCTACATACAAAGAAGACAACAAAATTTTCACACTCTTTATTTTTAACCACATCATTGTGAGATTCATTGTCCCTCAAACAATCGTCACCGATCACAGATCACACTTTCAAACCAAGATGGTGGATGAAGTAAGGGCCAAATTGGGTTTTCGGCATGAAAAATCCACTCCCTACTATCCTCAATCAAATGGAAAAGTAGAGGCCATTACCATTGTCTTGAAAACCATGATTCAGCGTATGGTGGGAACACACAAGTCCAATTGGCATGTGATGTTTTTATCATCCCTTTGGGCATATAGGACTTCCGTTAAAACTGCCACTACTTTCACACCCTTCCATTTGTTGTATGGACTAGAGGTAGTATTACCTATTGAGTGCGAGATTCCGTTGCTAAAAATCGCTATCAAACTTTTACTGAACACGACTGTCGAGGAAGAACGATTTCTATACTTGGAAAAACTCGACGAAACTCGTCGTGATGCATCTCTAGCTAACGAAGCACATAAGAATCGCATCAAGGACCAGTATGATAAATCCGTAAAACCTTGTATCTTCAACGAGGTGATTTGGTCCTTACTTATGACCAAAAACACGATAAGATGGGGCCAAGAAAACTTGATTCCATGTGGCATGGTCCATATGTAGTGAAATGTGTTTTGGAAAAGGGAGCCTATGAATTAGTCGATTATGATGGGATACATTTAGGGGAGCCTTGCAATGGGATCTACCTCAAATGGTACTATGCTTAAGTCATTTTGCATTAGTACTTTGTATATATTGTACATGATGTGTGTTTTTGTTTAGTGTGGACCTTTCTTTTAGTGTGTTGGGATCTTATCGTTGTGCTTATACCATGTTCTGTCTAGATGTGCAGATCGAAATTTGTTATGGATTGGCATACGGCGCTAGCCAGCACACCACAACCTTGCTTCGGCAGCATGGGTACTCTATTCCCCTAAAGGCGAGCTGACAAGATCAAGAGGAATTTTCCTAGGTTATGCAACCAATAATGCCGTTGAGTATCACGCGGTTATTTGATTATTGAACGACGCTTTTTCCCTAAGTGTGGAACACATTGTTATCTACCTTGATTCACAGTTAGTGGTCTCTCACTTGAACCATCTATATGCTATCCGCGACCCCATATTACTCTGCTTATTTCGATGGGTATGTCTCTTAGAGAGGTCTTTTGATTCCATTCAATACCTACATATTCCAAGAAGAATGAATGCAATTGTTGATTCCCTAGCTAATTTCATATTATATTGGTATATTGCACATTCATAAACATTTTTATCAAAGTCATATAAATTGACATACCATGTAATCTACTCATAGTGTATAGGCCAACATCCATAAGATCCCAAATTCATCATAGAAAACACAGTATATAAAACCACTAGATAATGTTTTTGTATATATATCATCATGTCTAGTAAAATGCCATACAAAATGTGGTACTGATAAAAAAATATGAAGCTCATAAGCTTTCAGTAGATCATATCTACAAAATCTAAAGCCTATGGATTTTAGCACGTCATACATAGAGCCTATCCTTGAGGATGCTCATGATAACATGTAATGGCCCTAGCCACTCGATGGAGTAGTTGGCCAAACCTTATAGAAACCCCAGCCGTATTGCGCTCGTAGTGTCGACAAAGTTCATCAATAGATATCTCAGGAATATCGACAGTCAATCTCTAGAGGTTCTCCTTGAGCTCATCTAGTTCCTCCATCACCTCCTGCTGGAAGGTCGCCATCTCTCGCACGACTCCCCTCCTCTTGATCTGAGAGGAACCCACTGGTCGGGAAGGGACAATATCTGCATAAAACATGTTTGAACCATCAATACTACTGACGCAGGAGAATCGGAGCCTAGGCAGATCAGTCGAAGTTAGTCGACATGGAGAAGGATGACCAGAGGAAGTTCCAACGACCACTGGTGTGGAAGAGCGGATTGTCTATCGAAGTTAATAAGTCAGGAAGGAATAGTAGGTCACATATCGACATATGTTGCGAAGGCCGAGAATCGATAGATGATAGGAAGAGCGAAAGGCATCGATGGTTGACATGTGTCGAACCACGATTCCAACAGGTTTGGGCATGAGCCAAGTGAGGAGGATGGGGCAGACTAGAGAATCCTAAGCGCGGAGTGAAACCGATGAGTATGTCGAAGGTTGACAAAATATAGTATGGTCAAGGCAGAGACATGACTGACGACTGTAGCAGTGTCATAAGGACACACAGGAAGTCAAGCAAGTACCTGGCAGTCATTCGGGGTTGCTAAGGAAGTTATTGGAAGTTATTGTAGGAAATTGGGATCGTGACAGATGTCAACATAGGTAGAGATTGTGAAGCACAGTAGAGGCGCTGATAGTTGCAGGTCTGCAAGATCAGGGATATCGGTGGACAGAGGAAACATGTCTCGGGGGTCGGGGTGAACTCGGGAACAGCAACAACAAGTAGAAGACTTGTGTGTAGGCACAGGGTAGACAGTTCAGTTCGATGAGGGAGATCGGAGAATAGAGGCAAAGAAGTGATCAAGCCATAGCTCAGAGTTCCACAGTGAACCAGGAGAGGGTGAAGATCGACACACTGAGATAGCACACAGTTACTTCTGTATGGCCGACAATAGTTAGTTGTTTTACATTTCTTGTAGTTTTCATCATAACCATTTCGGTAGAAGTAATATAAGCCAGCTTTTGGCATCCTGTTTACATCTTGTTTATGTGAACGTGTGTGTTGTGTGTAATCATTAAGCAATACCCTTTGCAAAGGCACCTTGTGTCAAGTGGTATCAGAGCAGAAGAATCCTGCGAGCAGGAAGGTGGGGATATCAACCTGAATAGGTTGAGTGGTATCAACAATGGAAGTGAATCCAGTGAGAAAGTGCATTGAACAACTCCAGATGAGGTTGGATAGAGTTGTACATGACTAGTGTGTCCGGTTGCGATTGTACAAAGTGGGAGTTTCAACTGAGATTGAAAATGGCTCAGAGAGGCATTAATGTCCGAGGTATAGGGAGAATAGTATGTGGCGCAACAGTCACAATTGATCATGAGATGTTCGACAAGTGCATCCGAACAATGTGAACTTTGAATAATGAAGTCAAATCGATCAAAGAAATCCAAAGGCTTGGTTGTATTCATGATGCATTAAACCACAGCGACAAGGAGGTCGAAGAGGTGTAAGCACAGGAAGAGGCAGCTGATGAACCAGAAGAAAAACTCATCAAGCTTTTGACAGAGATGAGAGGTCGGAAAAAGATAGACGTGCATACCTACTCAGGAATTCTAGATCCAGAAGACTTGATCGACTGGTTTAGAGAAATGGAGAAATACTTCAACATAGAGTAGATCGAGGACCCCAAATGGGTTAAGACTGCATGTCTGAGGTTGAAGATTCATGCCTTATTGTGGTGAGACAATGTGCAGGCTGACAGAGTCAAGAAATGCAAGGAGAAAATCAAGTCTTTGGATAGGATGGTCACCAAGCTGAAAAGGAAGTTCTTGCCAAATGACTATGTGATTTCCTTGTTCTGGAAGTTGCAGAACTTTCGACAAAAAGAGATGGCCATGAAGGAGTAAACGGAAGAGTTCTACAGACTGTTGATAAGGTTAGGACATATCGACGAAGGAGAAGAAGCTATCGCTATATATGTGAATGGCTTGAAATATGCTATTTAGGATGAATTGAGCATGTCAAGATTTAGAGCGGTTGGTGAATCCTACCAGTTAGCTCTGAAGGAAAAAGAGAAACTGTCAAGGAAATCTGCAGTGACCAGAGGTAGGATGATTGGTCGGGGTGCGAAGATGGTTTCCACAAAAGGCCAAATTAGTGGATACAGGAAGGAATCTATCGAAGAGAATTGATGGACATAAGGGACATCGACAAGGGAGAAAACATGAGAGAACCGACGCGATGGTAGTGAGAACCTTGGTTGAGGTGCATATGGTTGAAGTGGTCCATCCAACAGAAAAGGAGCTGACAGACTAGCCATAATTTGTTACAAGTGTCAAGGAGTGGGACACAAGGCATACGAGCTCCCAGAGAACGTACATGCTGCAGAGGAGTCGAAACCAAGACGTCAAAGGGATGAGTAGGTCGACGAGAGGGAAGAGTCAACATCCAACAACAGTGGAGCTGAGAAAAGAAAGAATTGAAACCTGGTGGTAAGGAGAACATTGGTTCAAGAAGACCGACACGATGAGAAAGAGCTGTCACAGTGAAAGGCCATCTTTCAAACTAAGGTGTGAATCAGTGAATGGTGTTGCAAGACCATAGTTGATGGTGGGAGCATGGAGAATCTTGTGTCAACAAAGGTCATCGACAAAATAGGTTTGAAGTGTCGAGAGCACCCACACCCATACAAGATCTCATGTTTGCAGAAAGGAAATGATGTGAAGGTGACCAGACAGTGCCTGATTAACTTTAAGGTCAGGAAGCTTGGAGATAGTGTGTTGTGCAATGTTATCCTAATGGACGCATGTCATTTGTTGTTAGGGATACCATGGAAATATGATCAAAAGATGATCTATGATGGTCGAGCCAACGTAGTCACAGTGTGGAAGAATAGCGTGAAAAGGAATCTTAAGCCGAAGCCAGAGGAACAAGCCGACTGTAAGCAAGGTGAGAGCAACTTTTGGGAAAAGCGAGTGCTAATGTGTTCAGCAAAAGAATTCCTCACAAAGGAGGAAAAGAAGTCGGCGTGTTATGCTATCATTCTGAAAGGACTATGTGTCGAGATGTTGACAATGGAGAAGATTTTGGTCAAAGTTGGAAAGATGCTTGACGAGTTTCAAAGCATAGTAGTCGACGAGATGTCGATGGGATTGCCACCGCCAAGGATCATATCCCATCAGATCGACTTGATTCCAGGGTTGAGTCTACCAAATAAGGTACCACATAGGATGATTCCAATAGAAGGTTAGGAACTCAATCGGCAGGTCCAGGAGTTGTTGGACAGGGGATTGATCAGAGAAAGTCTGAGTCTGTGCGCAGTACTAGTTGTATTAGTGCCGAAAAAGGGAGGACAATGGAGGGTGTGTATAGATTCCAGA
Source organism: Larix kaempferi (assembly GCA_027924585.1). NCBI lineage: Eukaryota > Viridiplantae > Streptophyta > Pinopsida > Pinales > Pinaceae > Larix > Larix kaempferi. The sequence continues at coordinate 4,067,316 of BSBM01000922.1, forward strand.
GCTATAAACAAGATCACGATCAAGTATCGATTTCCATTGCCGATAATGAACGACTTGATGGATTGTTTGTGTGGACCGAAGTACTTCACAAAGATAGACCTGAAAAGCGGTTCTCACCAGATTCAGGTTAGAGAAGGAGATGCATGGAAAACAACATTCAAGATGAAGGAAGGATTGTATGAGTGGTTAGCCATGCCATTCGGATTGAATAATGCACCCAGTACGTTCATGCAAATGATGAATGAAGTACTAAAACCATTCTTGGGGAATTTTTTCGTATTCTACCTAGACGGCATTCTAATTTTCAGTCGAACCAAGACGAAACACTTGGAGCACATTCAACAGGTATTGCAGAAGTTGCAGGAAGAGAAGCTGATGGTGAACCTGCAGAAATGCTTCTTCATGAAGGAAGAATTGGTGTACTTGGGATTTGTAATCTCGGGTGAAGGGTTGGTGATGGACCCAGAAAAGGTGAAGGCAATATTGGATTGGTCTGAACCGACAAGTGCGACTCGAGTAAGGAGTTTCCATGGACTTGCCAGTTTTTACAGGAAGTTCATTCGGGGATTCAGTCAGATTTATGCACCTTTGACAGAGTGCATGACAAAAGGCGAGTTCAAGTGGATGGAAACTATCCAAATAGTTTTTGACAAGTTGAAGGAAAGGGTCACTGAGAGCCCAGTGTTAGTGCTCCCAGAATTTGACAAAGTTTTCCAAGTCGTTTGCGACGTGATTGGGATGGAAATTGGGGCAGTGTTGATCCAGGAGGTCTGACCAATTGCATTCTTCAGTGAGAAGTTGGATGACGCAAAGCGAAAATATTCGATCTATGACCAGGAATTCTATGCTATTGTCCAAGCATTGAAGAAGTGGAGGCATTATTTATTGCCAAAGGAATTTGTGTTATACATAGATCACCAAGCACTAAGGTATATGAATACTCAGTCAAAGTTAAATCAACCGCACATGAAATGGATCGAATTCCTGCAAGGATACACATTCATGTTACGACATTAGTCAGGCAAGTCGAACAAGGTTGCCGACGCGCTGAGTTGAAGAGTTGCATTGCTGAACACGATGACAGTTCAGGAAATAGGAATAGAGTTGGTGAAGACAGAGTATGAGACCGACGAGGATTTTGCGAAAACATGGGAGGCTTGTCGTGAACCTTCGAGTGTCGACAGAACTCCATACTTGGATTATTTCATCCAAGAGGGATACTTGTTCAGGGGACAATAGCTATGTATTCCTAGAGGATCATTTAGAGAGAACCAAATCCAAGAATTGCATAGCGGTGGATTAGCAGGTCATTTTGGCATCGACAAGACCAGGGCATTGGTCGAAGAAAAGTATTATTGGCCAAGACTAACAATAGATGTCGAGAAGTGGGTACGACACTGTCGATTTTTCCATTTGGAAAACGGGATAATTCAGAACACGGGGTTGTATACACTGTTTCTAGTACCGAATACCCCATGGGAGCACCTAAGCATGGATTTTGTGAAGGGATTGCCGAAGATGAAACAAGGAAGCGACTCGATCTTTGTTTCAGTCGACAAATTTTTGAATATGGCACACTTTATTTCGTGTCAGAAGACAAGTGATGCCACAAGCATTGTTGTTCTATTCTTCAAGGAGATAGTCAGATTGCATGGGTTACCGAGGAGTATCACGTCGAACAGAGATAACAAGTTTATGGGGCATTTATGGAGAACCCTATGGAAGAAACTGGACACGAAGTTGCAGTTTAGCTCGACATATCATCTGCATATAGATGGAAAGACCGAGATGGTGAATAGAAGTATGGAAAACCTTCTGAGATGTTTGATGTCCGATAAACCCAAGCAGTGGGAGAATGTGTTGGTGCAGGCAGAGTTCGCATACAACAATTCTGTGAATCGGTCGACAAGTTTGAGCCCATTCCAGATTGTTCAGGGAAGAAGCCCACATGGAGTGGTGGATTTGGTCGAGTTATCAACAGAAACCAGGAAAAGCACGGATGCGAAATCATTCGCAAAGCATATGAAAGAAGTGCATGAATATGTGTGAAAGCACATAGAAAAGAGTAATGCAACATACAAGTTGAGAGCCGACAGGAAGAAGAGGATATAGTCATTCAGTGAAAGAGACTTAGTCTATGCACATTTGCAGAAGGATATATTTCTGACAGGGACATATAACAAGTGGAAGCTGAAGAAGATTGGACCATGTAAGATTATGAATAAGATTTCAGACAATCCTTATGTGTTGGAGCTACTGAATGACTTGAGCATTTCACCAACATTCAATGCCTCAGATCTGTACAAATTTGAAGAAAGTTTAAGCAGTGGAAGCGTGGAAGTGTCGAACATTGACTAGACAATGCAGATTCCAGATCGACACAAGAAGGAAATCACAGAAGTGATAGAGGAACGCGAAGTTGGGCATACGCACAACTTGCGAAAGAAGGAATACTTAGTGCGATGGAAGGATGATGAGTTGCAGGAAGAGACATTGATTTCCGAAGAAGAGTTCAGGATACTGACAGAGCAGTCTAGTTCTTTTTCACTTGGGGAGTCTGATGCAGGAGCATTGGAGCATAGGTAGATCAGTCGAAGTTAGTCGACATGGATAAGGCCAACCAGAGGAAGTTTCGATGACCACTGGTGCGGAAGAGTGGATTGGGTATTGAAGTCAATAAGTCGGGCAGGAATGGTAGGTCGCATATTGACAGATGTTGCGAAGGTCAAGAGTCGACAGGATGGGTCGAAAGATGATAGGAAGATTGAAAGGCATCGATGGTTTACATGTGTTGAATCACGACTCCGACAGGTTTGGGCATGATCCAAGCGAGGAGGATGGGGCGGACTGGAAAAGCCTAAGTGCAGAGTGAAACCAATGGGTATGTAGAAGGTTGACGAAAGATAGTATGGTAGAGGCAAAGACATGACCAACTACTGTATCAGTGTCAGAAGGATGCGCAGGAATTCAAGCAAGTACCTGGCATTTGTTCGGGGTTGCTAAGGAAGTTATTGGAAGTTATTGTAGGTAGTTGGGATCGTGATAGATGTCGACACAAGTAGAGATTGTGCAACACAGAATAGGCGCTAACAGTTGTAGGTGTGCAGGATCAGGGATATCGGTGGACAGAGGAAGCATGTCTCAGGGGTCGGGGTGAAATTGGGAACAGCAGCAGCAAAGTAGAATACTTGTGCACAGGCACAAAGTAGACAGTTCAGTTCGATCAAGGAGATCGAAGAACAAAGGAAGAAAAGAGATCAAGCCATAGCTCATAGTTCTATAGTGAACCAGGAGAGGGTGAAGATCGACAAACTGAGATAGAACACAGTTACTTATGTATTGTAATAGACTGAGGCTGAAAATCGTTAGTTGTTTTACATTTCTTGCAGTTTGCATTGTAGCTATTTCACTAGAAGTAATATAAGCCAGTTTCTGGTATCTTGTTTACATCTTGTTTATGTGAATGTGTGTGTTTTGTGTAATCGTTAATCAAGACCCTTTGTGAAGGCACCTTGTGTCAACTACACAAAAACATTAAAAAACTATAAAATACATAAAAACAACAAGAGTTTCTTTCTTACCAATGTCTCCCCATTTTTGTCCCTCTGGAAGAGCCAAATCTGGATCCCCTCTGAGATCAGTTCCCGTATAAGCATAGTCCTCGATGATGAGGATCTTTCCATGGAGCCACTTGAAGAAGCTTGGCCCATAGGAAATGATAGGCCCCCCACCTCCATGGTGGACCATCACCTCTGACCACCTAACCATGTGTGGATCTCTTGGATCGAGATCATCCAAATCAACATGTGGCCGCAGTAGTGGAACTCTTTCTAAGAATAAAGAAACCACGATGGAACTATAACCAAACTGTTTCAACTCACACCTTTGGAACTTGGTGAGCTAATCATTCATGTTTACGATGAGTCCCTCGCACTAGTTGAAAATTGTCAGCACCATGCACTCAATGGCATATAACATGTGAGCTTTCGTGGCCTGATGAGAATCCCTGCTACCTTCCTCCCTCTCAATGGTAAAGAGCACGGTCCTTAGAGGTTAGTCTCGTATGTTCTTTATGGGGTTTTCCCACCAAGCATATGTGTACCCGGTGTGCCAAACTATGCGATAAGACTTTTAATAGATTGGTCACTACCCCGAGGCCCGGATAGTGATACACGTGCCCCACGTCTCGATAACCCCATCAAAAAATAGATATATTCCACATCCAATGTGAGGATATGGGAACCTACCCTGAAATATTTTTGATCTGGGTCCCACAACCTGATCAAATAGTCTAGTTGTACTTGGACCCTCATCCCTTATACATGGAAGAATTTGAGTAGTCCACTCCCTCGCAAATCATTAACAGAGTGTGGGTCATTTGTTGCTTGAGTGCCTTCCAGTTTGTGTTCCTTTTCCTTCCACTAGACCATCTTTCTAGCTAAAGTTTGCATAAACATCAATAAGATGGTTGTTAGACCCTTTTCAAGACATTGGATTTGGTTTTTTGGGCCCTATTTTTTATTTTGGTGATCAAAATGCGGCGACACACCACGTATTTGTGGACAGTGCACCGATGATGCAATTTTCTCATTGGGAAGGTGCATCAGACCCCTTGCGATGCACTTACCACAAGGAGAAAGTGCGTCGCCCAGGGCATGCGTAATCCCCACCAATATAAGCCCAAAAAACCTAAAAATTGCACTTAAAATCAAATTTCAAACCATTGAAAAGCTTAAGCGTGAGATTGAGGACTACCTGCAATTAACGGGAGGTTGATTGGATGAATGAGGCATTCATAATCGTCATCATAAAATCAATCTCCAAAGAGGTTTTTCCCACTATTCCAACTTGGTAAAATGAATTGGTAAATAATTTTTTACTATTCACCTTTTTATATGAAAAAATGGAATATTCCTTTGTTAATATTTATTTTATGGGTTCTTTGCTATAGTTGGTGTCCTTTTTATATTTTAAAACCTCATAAAGGATCCTAACTTAGTTCATGGACCTTGCAGATAGAGAGAAGTGGTGTTTTGACTATGTTGGTGACCATCGTAGACTTTTCGTGCTTTTCATCAAGTATGAACAAGTCTTTGAGAGTTTTTTATGCCATCATCATGCTCGTTAAAATTAAGTATTAATGGTATCGAGCTTACTCTTTGTCCCTTCTCATGTTCATAAAACCATGAGAATAATTCACTAAGTTATAGTTTATCTCTTTTTCGAGCTCATAAAACTCCCAGAAAAAAGGAACCCCCTCAGATTTCTTCTTTAAGATCTTTTTAGACTCCCTAAATAGGAAAAGATTGCCAAGCAAACTTGATTCTTTCACACTTGTAAAATTATTTGAAAGGTTGTATTTCTGGTGATAGTTTAGCCCTTTTTCGGACGAGTGAGACTATTTATGAAAAAGGAACACTCTGGTTAATCATAATTGGAAGAGTTCTCTCTCATATTGTTTTATCCTTTTTCGTATGAGGAGATTAACTTTTATGAAAAAGAACCATTTGAAGTCTTCTTTAGTTCTTTCAGACTCTCTAAATATGAAATGATGTTCATTTTACCTTCTCTAGACTCATTAAAATATGACATTGAAGGTCCCTTTCAGGGATGATCCCCTCCTATCTCAGGTTTGTAAAACATGTGAGATTGGACTTGTCTGATAGATGAGCTATATCGAGCATATGTTACCCTCCTCAAGCTCGTTAAAAAACAAAGAGTTACTCATCAATCATGATGGGGATAAGGAAAGAGTTTGTGTTTACTTGTAAATATGGCAGTACTTAGTCAACTCTTGAACATGCCACTCGTTTGCATATTCATTCAAACTACTTGGATAATTTTCTTGTCCTCAATTCCCATCAATTGCATGAGTCATTTTACTCCTTTGAGTCATTCAAAGAATGATTCCATCATCAGTTGCATTTGGTATCGGTGTCATTCTCATCATGTCAATAATTCCAAGTCATTCCATCCCATGTTTAAGAGAGGTATTGTTATCACATATATAGTAGCTGGGCTACCATACATTATTTTTCAGATTCCAGTACACTATTCAGCCAGTTCCCTTGCATTGAGATGCCGAGATGAGCATCTATATTGGATCACTATCATATTTTAGACAGTATATATTCCCCATGCCATGACTGAGTCTTAGGACACTCAAAGAGATGACCAATGTAGCTATTATACCATTTGTGCATGAGCAGTCAGTAGTTCCCAGAGTTATAGTAGCAGTTTTAGAGGATGAGCATTCAGGTGTATGACTTAGAAGGTATATCATGGTGTTGTGGTTATATTCCTTTTATATTCATCCTTATGGCATGTCTTAGCATCTAGTGTCATGATCTGGTGATCATATAGATATGTGGACTTGGTTGATCTTATTATATATATTCTATTGTCCCTACTCAGACTTAGAAGTTCATTATTCATACTCATTGGTTTTACCCTCCTTATGGAGGATAGAGGTGATCATTCCACCATACCTTGACTTGCTAGTTGGAATTAATTACGATTATTCTAGTAATACTCATGCTTATATCTTATGTATGATTTATAAATCTGCTGCAATATCATCTCTATGTATGCGAATTGGTTGATCTGTTTGTTAAAAACACTCTAAAAATAGTATCCTGTAGGCGGTGGAAATGACCACTGAGCGGATTGTAGGAATCCAAAAGGTGTAAGAGTCATTCCGAAGTCATAGCAGTAAGGCCCGCCAGAGTTAGGGGAGTAAGTCTACAAAGTTGCCGGAAGACTATTAGTCATCCCTCACCTTTTCTTTGTTAAATGGATCCTACAATGGATGTTGTTTCGCTGACCCATCTAGAGTGTGAATCAGCCAACAACCCAGAAGTCTCATTAGCAGAAAGACGTAGTTCTTCATTCAATCCCTCCTCCTCAGGAGATGAAGCATCATACATAACTATTTCCGACCAGAATCCCTCAGAGAACTGGCAATTACCCCAAATTTTACCTAGAGATGTCTACAGACTTAATTGGTGGAACTTCTATTCTGTCACCCAAATAAAAGTGTCAAGCATTGATGTTGCATTCACAGATAATCAAGAACCGATTCATATATCTCTTCTTGACAAAGAACAAATTGATTGGGCACGTTCAAAGAAGTTCAAATATGCACATTTTGGTGCAGTCAAGCTTGGCCTTGGTCCATTAGTACGCCCTTGTCTTGCTGTGTCTTCTTTAAGTTGTGTTGTTGATACTCGTCACAATAAATTCTCTGATGCTGTGATAGGAGGATTTACAGCTCCTCTGCATGATGGTCCTACATTTGGTACTATCTATTCGAAGTTTTCTGTGAGTCTTGATGATCCACATATCTATAACATTCTGAAAGCTTATATCCTACCCAAAGGGTTTGACATGCAAAATGGCTCCCGTATAATCCAGTTGAAGGGTGGTGTATGTATTCGTTTTGGTAATGACACCCTCCCACAGTTGTGATCCCATGTCCACCAAAGCTCTACAGACTGCAGTGTGGTGGAACAGCAAAATGCTAAATCGAAAAACGCAACACTAGTTACATTTAACTGGACTGGAATTAATTATCCACAATATTGGGAACTAAAGTATTCTGAGTTAAGACACCGTGAAAGAGTAGCTTCTACTATGAACCCAAAACCCCTGATATATGATGAAGCATCTTGCTCCTTCTGGTTAGCCCAAGAAGAGCCAATAAAAATATTTGGTCCCCCTTTGATCAAGTCAACATCCATGTCCTCATACAATAATGCTAAGCTTCAAGCAATGTCGGATCAGTTGTCTAAACAGAGTCAAGCTAAATCTTCCACTCCTGTAAATAATTCTTCTTATACAGGTCTGTTTGATTTTGAGCACAGAGGTCAACATGCTGACTGTCCAGCATGTAGAAAAATAAAACAAAAATTAGTCCAAAAGAATAAATAGAAGGAATCCCTTTCTCTCCATGAGTATCCTAGTCTAGGAATGTTCTCCCTTCCTAGAGAAAAGGCCATTGTAGAAACTACAAACACTGCAGGGAAAAAATCCTACTACCCTCGTAGAAATCTTCCAGAGACTACTTTTAGACAGTATACACAAGATGGTTTGACTCATAGAGAGTTCCTTCCTACAAAGTCTTTAGCCACAGATCAAACTGTCTCCGATGAAATCCAATTAGCCAATTGGGGAAACTTGCAAGCAATTCATACTGCAAGAAATTTAGATGATATGGCTAATGATATCCTGTTACTCAAGCATAGATGTTCAGTTCAGAGAGCACAGTTAGATAAGTCATCACTAAACTTGAACTGTTAGATCATTTGCTGCACGATACAACCCAGATAGAGAAGGTTGTTTCAGAAGCTTCTCTAAAGTTAGAAAGGAGAATGGCAGTTTTGAGTTATCTGAGCTCGAAGACACAGGAACTTAAACAAAAACAGTATATAGTTCCTGATCATGTAATTAAACTTGCCAGAAAGGGTCATTCAAATTCAGCTGCACTAGGACAGTTCAATTCCATTCCTGATGAGGAAAATCTGGAATGGGATTTCGGTGAGAGTGATGCCATAAAGCAGGATATAGAAGAATGGATCGATGCATTAAAATCCTATAGACCAGTCCTTGATCCAAAGTATATTGGTGATTTAAGTATGATGGAAGAATCTTCTAACAAAAGAAGATTAGAAGGCCCTCGTGTTGAATCATTTGACACTCATATGCCTAATGTTCAGTCTGCATCTGCCCCTCCTCCAAAAGTCTTCAATTTTGGGATAAACTCAATGAACAATTTGATTACACAGATGCTAGAACAACCAGTCCTTAATATCAAGTGTCAGTCCCGTGAAGATATTAAGAATGCTATTCAATTATTAACCCATTGGATATTGTATAAGAAACAACAATATCATAACCTAACAGGTCAAATGTTAGGAACACAGTTAATTGCTGGTTTGTCAGGACTTGCCTATGAGTGCTGGCGGTGGTTGCCACAAGAGACAAGAAATGACCTGTTGTCTATAGATGATGTAGATGAACAGATTCTCTCTGCACTTGGCATATAATTTTATGGCCCAGAGGATGGAGAAGATTATGATCACTTAGCTTCACTATTCATGTCCGCCAGATTATGTGATTTGAGCAAAGCCGAAGAGTATTTCTACTATATGCAGAAGTTACTTATCTCCTCTGGTAAATCAGGAAATCTAGCCTACCTTAAGCACTACTTGAGAAGCTTCCCAGGCCATGTCCCAGATGTAGTAGAACAAGTTCTCAAGGATAAAAAGGTAGAGTTAAGAAGTCTCTCTCTTGCACAATTGCATAATCATATCTTAGAAACTTGGCAAGAGCACTGTTTGGATAAGCATGTTTCAAAAGATTTTAAGAGGCATCAAAAAATGTTTTCTGCATCTTTCTGCAAGGATGTAGCCCGTATGCCCGATTGGGGGTGTGGTGCCCACAATAGAGGTCACTTTGGAAAAGGAGATTGCCATTGTGAGAAGAAGAAGAAACACAAGAAGTTTTATACTTCAGAATCCAGATCGTCCCTACAAGCACAAGTCCAAACATTGCGACAAAGAATTTAGAGATAAAAAGCCTTTCAAAAAGCACAGGTATAAATCCAAAAGATATGTGAAAAGAAGGCATGAAAAAGGAAGAGGTGATGTTTTCTTTATATGTGGTAAATCTGGTCATTGGGCAAGCAAGTGCCCAGAAATAAAGTCTAAGCCCTGGTTGGCAGCCCTATGTGAGTCTCTTGACCCAACCTGGTGGGATTTGTACAAAGTCTCTGCTTCCTCCCCTAATCCCTTTGATGAAGTTATTTACCTACCTGATACTGAGTCTGAATCTTCTACTTGTACAGAGTATGAAGAATATTTTCCAGCCTTAGCTAAATGTGGTCAGTCCTCATCTTCCTCATCTGAGTCCGATTCTGACAGTGAACCACATTTAGGGGGGTGTGAACTGCCTGAATTTTATTTTGCTTTGTATATGTTTTCCAGTTCTGTTTCCCCTTACCAAATTGAAAAACAGATTGCAGCCATAGATTTAAAGTTGTCTACTATTCCTGTATATAGACATGTAGAGAGAACAGAGTTAAGAGAAGAAAAGAAAGCTTTGCAAACTCAGTTGAAAGCTCTGACAGAGGAAAAAGGGAAGAGTAAAGAAAAGGCTATTGTAGCATTTAATCCGATAGAGATTTATCAAGAATATCCAGGTAGCCACACTGACAGGCAAGCCCATAGAGCAGATAGAGAAAAAATTCTAAGGATACAATTGAAAGAAAAGCAGTCAAAGATAAAGGAACTGCTAAAAGAGGTTGATGCTTTAAAACATGCTCTTATTTGTTTGGTACAAGAAAAGGATCAATCTTCAGATGAAGAATTGTCTAAAGAAATTGAAAGAGTGTGTGGTTAGCCAAAAAGAAAGGAAGAGTCACCAGAGTCTTCCCCAGAAAGGTCTCCCTCTCCTCAGTCCCAAAGTATTAGCCTGCTTGGAGCCTTGTCAAGTCCTAAACTATTCATTACCCTAGAGTTTTGTCCAGAAGAATTTAAACCCTATCCAATCCAATGCCTGATTGATTCTGGATGTCAGTTCAACCTTGCTAGAGGTAATGCAATCCCTTCCTACTATTGGGAATCTACCAAAGAGTTTGGTTCAGCAATTCAAGGTATGCCTGTGTATTTGACAGGTAAAACTAAAGATTTCCCAATATCTTTTTCTGGTGTACATAGTTCAGTTTCTCTTTTCAGGTTGGATGCAGTCCGTGAGGATTGTGTTATAGGTTCAAAATTTTTAATGAAAGTCAGTCCATTTTCATTTGATACCCAGAAAATGATATTTTCCTGTACAGTAAATAATCAGTCTATTTCTCTTCCCCTCAGTCACAAATTTGTACAGCGTTGTAAGCCTGTGTCTGGTCCCTAGAGTCACCCGGTTCAGTCCAAAACCTCACTGAATAAGATGGAAAGGTGTATATCATATGTAGAAGCACACAGTGATAAGTTTCTTGCAGGGATCACAGAAAAGATAAAAAAGGATTGTTGTTCAGAGAGCCCAAATGCTTTTTGGACAAGAGAAAAATATTTTGTGTCACTTCCTTTCGACCCTCTGCAAAAGATTCGGCCTATGAAAGCCTCTGCTAGATTGATGAGCCCAACAGAAAGAGATTTCTGTGCTAAAGAGATTCAAGATCTTCTGAAAAAAGGACTAATTGAACCATCTAAAAGTCCTTGGGCATGTCGTGCTTTTGTGGTAAATAAGCACTCAGAGCAAAAGAGAGGTAAGCTGAGGTTGGTGGTTAATTTTAAGCCACTGAATGCTGTGTTGCAGAAGATCAGGTATCCATTACCTGATAAAGCAAGCTTGTTGGAGAAAATTACAGGTTGTTCAATTTTCAGCAAGTTTGATTTAAAGTCAGGATTCTACCAGATTGGCATTGATGCCAAAGACAGGTATAAAACTGCTTTTGTTGTCCCCCATGGACAATACCAATGGAAAGTTCTCCCTTTTGGAATAAACAATGCACCTTCAGAATTCCAAAAGCGCATGGAAGATATATTTAGAGATATTCCTTGGTTAGCAGTGTTTATAGATGATATTTTGATTTGTTCAAAGAATTTGCAAGAACATCTTAAACACCTGCAGCAGTTTTATGATTTAGTTTTTAAACATGGTTTGGTTCTGTCTAAGTCCAAAATGGAGATTGGTAAGACAAAAATTGAGTTTTTGGGTTTGCATATTAAAGGAGGTCAGGTTATTCTGTAGAATCATGTATTGAAATCGTTTGATCATTTTCCTGACAAGATACTTGGCAAAACCCAATTGCAAATATTTCGTGGTTGTTTAAACTATATCAGACCCTTTTATAAAGGATAGGATTCAGATATTCATTGTCTGCAGTAGCGGTTAAAGAAAAATCCTGCACCATGGTCTGATGCCATGACTCTAGCTGTACAGCAAATTAAAACTAGAGTAAAAGATCTGCCAGCTCTCCATCTTCCTCAGGGAGTTGGTAGGTTGATAATAGAGACCGATGCATCCAATACCACTTGGGGTGGTGTTCTCCTCGAAGAGATAAATGGTAAAGAAAATATTTGTGGATATGCATCTGGTTCGTTCAAAGGCGCTGAGCTTAATTATCCCAGCATTCATAAGGAGATTTTGGCTGTTAAAAAGACTGTCAATCATTTCATTCTCTACCTAAAACTAGTGCGATTTATAATTAGAACGGATCTCAAAATAATGCCTGGTATATTCAAAAATGAAAATCTAATGGAAAAGAACAGCAGAAGAATCTTGAAATGGTTCATTTGGCTTTCTCATTCTGATTATGATATTATTTACAAGCCTGGTTATTTAAATTGTCTTGCTGATATGTTGACACAGGAAACTGTGCAGAAAGAAGTTCCCATCTTAAATATGTTTTCAGCAGGTGAAAGTTCCAGAGAAGACAAGGGGAAAGCCCCTATGCCAGATGACGACCAGCTGCCGAGAAATGCATTGTTTTTAAAGCCATGGGATAACAGCTTAACTGCAAATGAATGTTAACACCCAAAAAGAGTTCACTACCTCATCTACCCCATTACATGGCTCATTTGTCCATTTCCCTACCATATTTCCCTTAAAAACCCTGAAAATCCCACTAAAAAGCCTCCAAAAGGCCTAAAATGCCTCCAAAAGGCCACAAAACCATCAAAAAAGCCTAAAAAAGGCTAAAAAACCCTTTTTCCCTCCAAAAATATCCAAAATTCCTCTAAAATAGCAAAAACCCTCTAAAAAGGGAATAAAAAATATAAAATAATGAGGAAAAAACCCTATACAGCTGCCCTAAACCATATGGTTCCCAAAACCATGGGCCAGCACTCCACCACCAAAAAACTATAAATAGGTGATGGAGACCCCTTATTTCACATCCACAATCAAGTATATCGTTACTCTGCTAGAATCTCTCTTGAAACCCTAGCTCACCCTTGAGCTACTTTCACCTTGAGAGCCCCTTTTGGCCCATTCCCATCATTTGGAGAAAGAGAAGGAGCAAGTTGGAGCTTGGAGCAACCCTCTTGGACATTGCAAGAGCTTCACCAACCTTCACATTGGAGGTAAAATCAATACAAAAACCATTCTTTATATTTTGTTTTTTCTGTTTCATGCATATGTTTAGAGTAATTTACATTTCTGTTTTAGCACTTTAATTTACAATTTACTAAACTGCTACTAAGGAGTCCCTTCTCCTTAGTAGGTGCTCATTTGCACAAGCTAGGGTGAAAACCCTAGCTATAGTTTTGGCGACTCCCCTTGGTTTGAATTTTTGGTTTTAGCTTAAAATTTTTTTAGTTTTCTGCAATAATTTCTTGTCTTTTCCCTTCAGCTGTCCCTTTCGGTTGCCGTAAACCGCATCTTTAACCTCTGCAGTCGTGTCCCGACCGCGTCTTTCAGGCCTTTACCTGCGACCCGACCGTGGCTCTCAGACTGTTTCCAGCGTTCTGCCGGCAGATTCAAGTCTGTTACCTGCGATCCGACCGCGGTTAATCAGCCTATTTGTTGCGATCCGACCGCGGCTGTTAACCCTTTTCTAGCGTCCTGATCACGGATTTAAGCCCTTTTCCAGCGACCCGACTACGCCTATTGCTCTGTTTCCCACGACCCGACTGCAGCTTTCGGCCAGAAACCCGCAACCCGACCGCGCTTGTTGCTCTGTTTTCCGCGACCCGCCTGCAGCTTTCATCCCGAAAGCCGCGACCTATCCGCACCTGTTTCCCTCTTTCCCGCGGTCCGACTGCTCAGTTTCGCCACCAACCCGTGATCTGATTTCTGCATTTTTTCCCTGGTTTGAACCCAACCCCCTTTGCTACAATATTTTCTGCACAGCCATCTGTCCTACCTGTAGCCCTACTTCCCTACAGCCTTTTCTGCAACTTGATTTTTGTACCATTTACAGAATCTTTTTAAAATTTCAGCATTTTAATTCAGAAAATTTTGCATGTTAAAATTCAGTATTATTAGTTAGAAAGTTGCCCACCCCGTGGCACCTTTACTTGGGTTCATCACCTCACGTGCACACACTCTGTCACCTAATTCAAGTGAGCCTTAAAAACTACTTAACTCAACCAACATTCTAACCCCACTTGGGGAACACGAAAGAATTTTTGTAGTTAGGTAGGATCGGGGGGATAAGCTTCCAATAACACCCCTCGGTTACTTACACTTGAGACATAGCTGTTGTCCAATTAAGGAACCAGAATCCCCTAGTATTTTTTGGCACGGTCACGACCAGTTTATCAGAGGGCCTCTCCCCTAGGAGGGTTGAAGTCGCCAGACTGGTTCCGGAGGCCTGAGTGGAATACCGCACTCCATTCAGTAACCGAAGGGCTACCTTTCGCAGTTCTCAGAGTATCCATGAATAGGGGTACTGCGGTAAAAGGACCAAATGGAAGATTCACCTTTCTGGACGTGTCATGAACGGGGTATCTTAGTTGCCATTCTTCTAGGATTGACTACCCGGTGTCCCTCCCGGTAGGGGGATATCTTAGCCACTTGGCTCTCCTATCCATATTGTCTGACTTGGATTTCATCACCTTGTAGAGGATATGTCTAGTTGAGTCAGAATACTATTTAGTTAGGTGTTTGCTTGCTCCCTTACCTCCTTTTGGTCTAGTGAGTCCACCATTTTTTATTTTTAGGAAACCTGCTACTTGTTGGTATTCTGACCATTTCTGTTGATACTCCACCTATTGTAGCACAGCTGTTACAGTGGGTGTTTTGAGTTGGTTGTTGGCCTGAGTGCCCTATTTTTTGAGCTCTCCTTCTGCACACTCGGTTGCATTAGGGTTTTTGAGCTATTTTTTACTCACCTCAACCCCCAGAGATTTGACACCATCTGTCACCATTGAGTCCCCGAGACATTCTCGGTGCCTCAGGGGCGAGTCCCCACAGCACGGTTCACTTGACACCACCCGTCATAGACATAGATCTTCATCACTTGATACAACTTATCATAGATCTTGAGCCTTGTCACTTGACTCCACTCGTCAGCGGCATAGGACTCTGTCACCCAATCTTGACGCCCCTTATTTTACCTCTGATTCTGAGGTAGAGTCTGAGAACCCCATTTACACTGCCCCTACTAGCCCCATGGCTGGCATGACTTCCACCCCTTTCCTTGTAGGGACCATTGGTGGCACATCCACCACTACACCAGTTACCACACCTGCTTTGGGTATACCCTCGATGGGGGCCACGACCACCATTCCAGTTACCGTACCCATTTCCGTAGCTGGCATACCTACCACCACTCCACCAGTGACTCACACTACCCATGGTGGTGCAGGACCATCCTATACCACCTTCGCTCCCCCACTTGGGGGCAACATCCCAAACCCTGCCCCTCCACTTGGGGGCATTGGCCCCAACTTGGTCCAACCCACTACTGTGTCACATCCTTCTTCCAGTTTTCCATTCATGGCTAGCCTCAACCTGCCTGACCTAGCCAGATTGACTAACGATCCCATCCGGAACGACCCTACATGGCCTCACATGCCCACCAAGCTCCCCTCTGACATCCCTAAGTTAGAGGGTAAGGCAGGTGAGGACCCTCAAAACCATATTATGTCCTTCCATCTATGGTGTTCCTCCAACTCCATAGTGGACGACTCTGTTCCCCTCCGTCTATTATAGCGCACCTTCACTGGCTCTGCAGCTAAGTGGTACATCGAGCAATCCCATGGGACCCATGCCACCTTTACTTCCCTTGCCTCGAATTTCCTGCAGTTCTTCTAGTTACCTGTCTGCTATGACGCGGGAGTTGAGATTCTCCTGTCTTGTAGACAAAACATGGCTACCCACATCACAGACCACATTCATGAGTGGCGTCGACGCCGCAGCCTCTGCAAGATCAAATTAGACGACCGTATCTTCTTAGATTGGTTCCTCAAATCCCTTCTTCCTATCATTGCTAAGGATGTGGCATCCGAAAGACCCCAGTCTGAAGAAGAGGCCATCCTTAAGGCCCAGCAATTTGAACTCATTTATGCCCAGTCAGGTTATCTCTATACCATTATACCGGATGCCCCTCATAGTGATTCCTCCCAGCACGATGCGCCGGGGGCATCCCATGCTGCAGACGGCATCATCCGCCATGTTTCTTCGCATCCCCAACCCTTTTCCATAGCACATCCTAACCCTGGCCCCGACCTTTCGCGGGCTACGTCACAGTCTGGAGCAACCAACTCGTATGCTCCTATGACACATCACCACCATTCCCATGGACCCACCTGTCCACCTGAGTGCTTCGGTCATGCACCCCCCACTTACACCCCCCCGGTCACACCTCAGCCCTATTACCACCAGCAGGCTGCACTAGCTCTTGCACCTTCCCAAGCCCAACCCGCTTATTACCCGCCATAGGCAGCCCCTGCGGCAAACCCACAACCTGCTCTGCAGACATATCAGCAACCCCCTTAGGGTCCCGCACTTGTGCAGCCTCCACCTACATATCACCCACCGCAGCCTGCTCCAACACCTGCACAACCCCAGAACCCACCGACTGCTCAAGGGCAAGTTTACGCCCAACACAACCCGCAGCAAAACCAAAACAACCAACGCAACCAAGGCCAAAAAAACCGCGATATGGGCCGTAACCATGGGAACAACCCTCCTCCTGACCAAGGTGGTCAAACTCCTAATCCCCCAGACAAAAATAATGCGGCCCCCGCTAACCAAAACCCTGATCGCCCGGCCAAGCAGGCTAAAAACCCTAATTTGTGAAACAACCATCCTTGTTCTATCTGCGGGGTCTATGGCCACTATACACATGCTTGCCCACACTTGGAGCGCGCTCGACAACTTTGGGTTGATGATGCCCATCGCCAAGGGCATGCGGCTCCTCAAGCACCGCCCAACCCCCCACAGCCTCAGCAGCCACCTTTAGTGCTGCAAAACCCCTTACCAAACCAAGGTGTAGTGAACACTCAGCTGTTGGCTCCCCCTCAAGCCAATGCGCCACCCCAACAACAGATCACTTACACCGCTCCTAATCAACCCATGTTTGACTCAGGTACCCACCACTTGTTGATGATGTCTTCCGCTGATTTCAACCTCCAGACCTGTCGGAACTAGTATGGCTCCACCTCTGAAGCCCCTCCCATCGATAAAGCCACTAACGCTCATCCCACTGATCAGGCGTTACGTATACCTCCACCTCCACTAGATGGCGCTCCCAAATCACCTCGTTTCCCACTTTGCCGTATCAACAATAACCCCAATGTGCGCGTTGCGTCAAACTACAACATTGTCGATGACTTAGCCCAATCTCCCGCAGCCATGTCTACGTTAGAAGTCTTGAAAAAATGCCCTTCCCAGCGCAAGACTTTACTCTCAGCCATTGGGGATATTGACCCAAATGATTTGAATTTGATGGCATTTGATTTGGACCAGTCCGAACCCCGCCTACCTTCCACTTTAGCATTCCAAGTTTTTGTTTCCATTCGGAATCTTTTCATCCATCGGTGCATCATCGATGAAGGTGCCTCCACATGCGTTATGTCCACATTCGTATGGCATAAGTTGGGATCCCCTACTCTTCAGCAGTCCACCACTGCATTACGCGCCTACGACAGTCGTTCGGCTCAGCCCCAAGGCCTCCTAGCCAATGTCCCCGTCCAGTTAGGTGGTAAAACCATACTCATTGACATCGAGGTAATCAATGCCCAACTTGATTATAAACTCTTACTTGACCGCAGCTACATGTATGCCATGCGAGCGGTTGCCTCTTCTGTTTTTCATACCATGATGTTCCCCCATGAGGGACGTGTGGTCAAGGTCAACCAACTCACCTACTATGATCCCAATTCCCCCGCAGCACCCGAAAATGTTCTCCCCATGGTTGAACAACCTGTTTCGGGTGCCACCACCTCGTTTGTTTCCTCTATGGGGCCCAGAGTTTACTCAGACGCGCTGATGACCTCCACCTTTCAATCTATTCCACCCCTGTCACCTGCCACTGACGTGTCTGACCTATGTACCCTGTCCCATAACACACAAACTCCTCATAATCAACCACCCTTATTGACTAAACCACCATTGGTACCTAGTCACATTGGTGTTACACCCATCCACACCATCCCTTTCCTAATCCCTCCCTCGGGAGTAGTAAGCACCCCAGTTATGGCTACCCTTAGCCTCCCTGGGTTAACCTTGGGATTACCTATGTGGTACCTTTTGCCTTCCGTTCCCCCGCCGACCCCAGATGTCGTCCTGCAACCGGTGCAACCCATTGTCACTACTACTCAGCCACCTCCTAGTGTCGCTACCCCTTCATCCTCGACAAACCCCCCTCCTCTTACCAAGCCCACTAGGGGCAAAGGCCCACAACCATACACTGCTGTACCCCCTCCCAAAATAGTCAAAAACCCCCCAGTATTTCGTGCTCCTCCCAAATGCTCGTTGTGCGATGAGTTAGGTCATCCGACTCATCAATGTCCTCAGTTACTGGCATTACAGGAACACATGCAACTGCTTGACGACAACCCCAATATTCCCGTTGTCAAACTTGACCCCACCCCCAAGCCTAAAGATAAATCCCTACGTACCAACCACCCCTGTGCCATATGCAGTGTTTACAGGCATTACTCACACCACTGTCCTAATCTCCCAGATTACAGAGCAGCTCTCTATGAGATGAACAATCTGGATCTCGAGACGGCACCACCCACCATTGAGGAGATCCACCCCCCGGTCTCATCCCCTTCTGGAGAGATTAATACCATTTATATGATCTCTTCCACCACCAGTCCCTCATCAACCGATTTGATGACCCCGACTTTCCATTCTGATGAGGAGATTCTTGAGGCACTCATTGCCCCGGAGTATCCTTGGGATGACATGCACCATCATTCGTATTTCCTCCCAGAAGTATCTTCCTCTAGCACCGCTACTCAATTTGCGGTTGAATCCAAAGACTTCCTTCCTACCAAGGTCGACTAGTTCAAGGACCCTATTCCTGCTCCTGACGCCTTCGAGGAAGGTAACATGGCCAATATTTCACCCATCATCCAAATTGATATCGCTGCCCTAGGAAGTACACCTGAACTCATAACTTTAGGAGCCTCCTGTAGTGAGCAAGAGATTGAGGAATATAAAAAACTCTTCAGAGAGTTTCGTGATGTCTTTGCCTGGTCCTATACTGAAATGCCTGGTCTCAACCCCGCTATTATAGAACACCGCATTGACACATGGCCTGACGTACCCCCCGTTCGTCAGAAACAACGCCCCATTCATCCCTCAAAGCTCCCAGCTGTTAAAGTAGAGATTGAGAAACTTCGCAAGGCAGGATTCATTTATCCTATTGCTTATACAACCTGGGTTTCAAACCCCATTCCTGTTAACAAAAAACAAGGCACCATTAGAGTATGCACTGACTTCTGAGATCTAAACCGTGCTTGTCCCAAAGAAACCTTCCCCATGCCATTTATTGACGAGCTCATCGATGCGTGTGCGGGGCATGAAGTCTTGTCCTTCATGGACGTTTTTTCCGGATACAATCAGATTCAGATCCGAAAGGAGGATCAGTAGAAAACTACCTTTACTACCCCATGGGGCACGTTTGCCTATCGCGTCATGCCTTTCGGCCTCAAAAATGCTGGTGCCACTTTCCAGCGGGCCATGACCTATTGCTTTCATGACTTGGTCCATATCTTGCTCGTCTACCTTGATAACCTTACAGCTCGTTCCCGAAAACGATCAGACCACCTTCACGACCTTCGGCAAGTTTTTCTGCGTTGTTGCAAATATCAAATCCGCTTGAACCCACACAAGTGTGTCTTTTGCATTCCGGCAGGCCGATTGTTGGGTTTCATTGTTTCCCAGAAAGGAATTACTATGGACCCCCTGAAAGTCAAAGCCATCTTAGACCTCCCCTCTCCTCGTACGCTCCGACAGCTCCAAAGTCTGCAGGGGCAATCCAATTTCCTCCATCGTTTTTTTCCTGATTACGCCATTACCGTTCATGGTTTCTTGCGCCTGCTCCGTACCCACATACCATTTGTCTGGGATGAGCAAGCAGAAGCTGCATTCAGAGCCCTCAAGAAAGCTCTCACACAAGCCCCCTTGATCTCCCCTCTGTATTTCTTTCAAGACTTCATCCTCTATGTCTCGGCATCCGAGCATGCTGTGTCCGGCGTCTTGGTTCAAGAAGACGCTTCTCACTAGGAGCATGTCATTTATTACGTCAGCCAGACCTTGTCTGGACCACCTCTACGATACCCATATGAGGAGAGACTCACCCTAGCTGTGGTCTTTTCCGTCCAAAAATTGTGACACTGCATTTTATTTAGTCATACCACAGTCGTCGCCGACTCCAACCCCATGGTCTATCTCCTAAACCAGAGGCTACTGCAAGGTCGTGTTGCTAAATGGGTCATTATCCTCCAGGAATATGACCTTACCTTCAAAACCCCTAAGAGCACCAAAGCCCCCGCACTTGCCCATCTCATCACTGATCTCCCCTCCCTTCTACCACCCCCCCAAATCCCTGATGAGTTACCTGACAACCATTTGTTCACCATCTCGTCTGATGACCCATGGTATGGTGATATTTTTCTATACCTGCACATGCAGAAGTTCCAACCCAAAGTCACCCGCAATGGACGTCATCGTATCCGTCAGTAGGCCTCTTGCTATCTCCTCCTAGGAGATGTCCTTTACCAGTGAGGGGTCAACACAATTCTTCGTCATTGCCTTACACACGAGGAAGTTGAACACATCCTCAATGACTGTCATAGCGGTGCCTATGGTGGCCATTTCTCTGGGATGGCCACTTCCCAAAAGGTCGTTCGCGCCAGATATTTCTGGCCTACCCTCTTTACCGACTGCATCACAGCAGTCAAACATTACCATAATTGCCAATTTTTTGCCCCCAAGGCCCGTATGCCACCTGCTCCGTTACACCCAGTCATCACCGTTGGTCCCTTTTGTAAGTGGGCCATTGACTTCATGGAGTGTAAACCCCCATCTGCTAACGGCCATAAATACATCATTGTCGCCATCGATTACTTTACCAAATGGGCCGAATCCATGCCTACTTTCAATTGTACCACTGATACCGCTGCCCGTTTCTTTTTTAACCATGTTATCACTCGATTCGGTGTACCGAAACAGTTGGTCTCAGACCATGGTTCACACTTCGAAGATTCCATTGGGCGCGAGTTATCCACCCTCCTCAAGTTCGAACATCAATTTTCCTCTACTTACTACCCCCAAGGGAACGGCCAAGTAGAGGCCATTAACAAAATCTTTAAAACCATCCTTCAATGCACTGTTGACCGGCATAAGTCCAATTGGCACCACATGTTGTTCCCTGCCTTATGGGCTTACCGTACCTCTACTAAGACCGCCACTGGTTTTACCCGATTTCACTTAGTTCACGGCGTAAAATCTGTCCTCCCCATCGAGTGTCAGATACCTGCCCTGCAAATCGCCGTTGAGCTTCTCCCCGACACCTCCCCACTCGAGAAACGTCTGCTATCCCTAGAACAAGCCGATGAAGATCGTCGTGCCACTCTCTAGACTATTGAATCCGCCAAGAACCGCTCCAAAGCCGGTTATGACAAACATGTACACCCTCGAAATTTCCATGAAGGGGACCTCATCCTCGCATATGACCAAGCCCACGACAAAACTGGTAAAGGAAAGTTTGAATCTATGTGGAAAGGCCCTTACATCATGCAGACCTGCCTCGACAAGGGGGCATACATTTTAACTAACTCAGAAGGTCGCCCTTTGTGCAACCCTCGTAATGGGTTGTACCTTAAACGATTTTATCCCTAGATCGCTCGCGGCCCCATTGGTCCGTATTGCACATTTTTTTCTCTTTTTTGTTTTCCACCTTTTTTACCTCACTCTCATATTCATCATTTTTGCATGACCATAGATGGACTATCTTCCACCTCACTACACTGGCTTCGCCGATGGAGCAAGCCGCTGGTCTCCCAACCTGGCTTCTGCACAATGGGTCTTATATTCCCCTTCCCATGAAATGATTCACCTTGACAGAATCTGCATAGGTGCTGCTACCAATAACCAGGCAGAGTATGATGCTGTGACCGGTCTCCTGACTGCTGCCCTCCAGATAGGCATATGTCACCTTCATGTGTTCCTAGACTCCCAGCTGCTTGTCTCCCAGCTCAACAACTACTACCAGGTGCGTGATCCCTGCCTCTTTAGAAAATTTCTGCGTCCAAAACAACTCAGCCGACAATTTGAATCCATCACATTCACACATGTCCCAAGAGCTCACAATAGTGTCGCAGATCAAATGGCAAACAACATCCTAGATTGGAACATCAATCATACCATGTAAAATGTCCATCATGCATCATCATCATCCCATAGCATCTCATAAAATATATAAAAACGCCAAAAAAATCCAAGGGGCATCCACGTGCCTATCCTCACACAAACATTTGCATCCATGTGCAATACATTACATAACATACACAGGGGGCATCCATGTGCCCAACATCCTATACTACTTGCATCCACGTGCAATGTAAACATATCACAAACCATAAAGCGCATCCACGTGCGTACAACCAAAACATCATCATAAAAAGGTGCATCCACGTGCATATATATATCAAAAAATACCCGTTCATTGGCTATACATGTCATGAGTACCCCCATACTCATCTATACACAAAAAATATCTACACATCTCATAAGATACATGCCGGAGATACAAAACTCGGGGGGAGTCCCCTGCACTCCCTAATGAGAGTCATACCCTGCATCACTACCTGCATCTGCTGCCTCTGAGTCCTCCCCTCGCTCCTCCTCCAGCAAATCCTCATCCCCTGCGGACTCTTGTGCCCGAGCCCTGTCCGCCAAGATAGCCACCCGGATCGCAATCGACTGGAACTCCGGAGGTGCCCTCATGCAATCCTGAATCACATCGGGATCCACATCCTGCCATCCCTCGTCAGTCACTCCAACTAGTAACCGATCTAGCAACACTCGTACGGACTCCAAAGTCCCCTCTGCATCCCACCGACGCACCTCCCCTCGACCCGATAGGGCTGGTACCGCCACATGCCCTCTCCTTGCGACGTGTCCTGGCGGTGGTCTCAGACCGACATATGTAGATCGCACGTCAGTTAGTCACAGTATATATCATAACACACATCATATATACAACTTGACATCCATAACATGCAAGTAACTCAATACGTACCATCCGGTCCCCATGCCTGTCTTGGCGCCCGTGGCACCTCTGGATCCCCAGTATAGTCCATGTCCCTGTATGGGTAGTCATCCAGCGGCAGCGGTGTTTGTAGCCACTGCAGGTACAGTTCCTGTGTAAAGTACCTACCCACCTCACCGCCACCCCAGCAACGCATCATCTCTCCCCACTGCACCATCCATGGCTCCCTCAAACCTCTTGCCCTGATTGGTACCCGCAGCCACAGGGTGGGTACCCTCTCCATGAAAAACGCACATAAGAAGGAACCATAGCAAAACCCCTTGCTAGATTCCTTCGCCGCCATCAGCTGCTGCTGCACGTAGGTGAGGAACATCTGGCCCCACACATAGTAGACCCCATCCAGTACGCATTCCACAAGCTGCATCTGGCCCCCAGACACCTTCTCCGGTGACTGGGACCCCAACACACATACCACGCATGCTGCAATAGCCTGCACTGCCGGCTCCTATAGGTCTATCACCTGGAGTGCATTCCTATGCACCCTAGCCTCCGGACCACAGTACCGCTCTAGCATGTCCTCCATATCTACATCGGTGGATACTCGCGGCTGCGTATCCGCCACCCTACCCAGACAGGGAAACCCCGTCAGGAAATATACATCTGTCAGGGTGAGGTCCACCCTCTCACCCTGCACCCTGAACGCCTGTATGTCTGGCTCCCAGAAACTAATCAGTTAGTTCAATAGCAACCCTGCCGAACGCATCATAGGTACCTACGCGAACTTCAATAGTCTGCACAACTCCAATACTACCTGCACATGCTGATCCCCCTGGATGACTGTCACTATCTCATCCGGGATCTCCTGCTCCCTCCACAGTACCAGCGGCATCCTGTCAAACATGCAAGGCAAACCCATCAGACTCATGTAAAAGAAATAAACCCTGCCCTCCCCCCCGGGAGGTCCTAACAGCTCGCTTCACATCATGGCTTTAGGCCCCCTTGCCGCGGTTTCCGACCGCGGTTGTATGACCCACAGTCGCGGTCCAAGACCACGACTGTTCAGGCCGAACTCGTGGTTCCAAACTGCGACTGTCGAGCCCGAACTCGCGGTCCCAAACCGCGTTTACAGCCTCGAAACACGCGGTCCCAGACCATGCGTTCCATGTCAAACCCCGCAGTCTCCACGCGTGTCATCCGCCATGGAACCTGCGGTCTCCGACCACGGCTCCCTCCTACAAACCCACGGTCCACCCCACGTGGGTCGTACAAATAACCCCTAGGACCCACTACCCACCCCCCGAACCCAAATAATATGCAGGTATGAGTTTTACGGAATACCTGTATCTCCCAGATCTGAAATCGGCCGGTCAGATCATCCAGAAATGCTACCTCACCTCTGGTCCACTCTGATCACTAGTCAAAGTCAAATAGTACAAATGACACTTGTCATGTTGGACCCACTCACTATTTATAGTCCATTGACTTTTTCTTGTTTTGGCCATTATGAACCCATACGGATTCCGTTTTGCGAACCGTTTCCACCATTGGAATCAGCACGATGAGACCGTCACGATGGTCACCTCGTTGCATTATTTTTTCTACGTCATTTTTTGCCCATTTGTTAGACACCACTAGTCGCCTCGATTTGCATGCCACTTCGGCTGCTCTCCATTTTTCGCACATTTTATATCATCGAAATCATTTTTCCGAGCCGGTGATGATGCTTGAGATCATTTCTCGCTCTCACCCCCAGATTTTTCAAGCATTTTTTCCAATATGCCCCCCGTCGCCTTGGTTTGCGTGCCCCATTGTTCGTTCTCTGGTTTTGACACTCTTTATATCGTTGGATTCATTTTTCCGAGCTCGTGATGATGCTTGAGATCATTTCTCGCTCTCACTTGGTACAATTTCAACATTGTGTCCTGACACCATGCTGCCTCGGTTTGTGCACCACATCGGCTGCCATCGGATTGTTCCACTTTATTCCATGAGCCATTCACTCCTGTCATACTGCAACCATTTCGTTATTTTGCCACCATTCATTAGCCCGCAAGGAGGCCCATCAGTGTTCCCCCCTACCCTCGTTCCTGGTCATCATAAATGTTCCTTGATTGAACACTTCCTCCTTGCCTGGCCATTCCTTTTGTTTGGTATAATTTTATCCCTTTTTCGGGCCAGACAAGTCCTTTACGAAAAAGGCACTTAGGGAGTTTCTGTTAAGCTCTTTTCTGACTCCTAAAACAATGAAAAGATCACTGAGCAATCTTGCTTCCTTTCATGCTCGTTAAAGTACCTGAAAGGGCGTCTATCTAGTATAAGTTTAACCCTTTTCCGGACCTGGTAGACTAATTATGAAAAAGGAATACTCTAGTCACACCGGCTAGAAGAGTTCTTCATTGCATCCTTTTATGCTTCTTTGGGCCTTGGAGACTAACACACGAAAAAGCAACCCCCTGGAGTCTTCTTATTTGCTTTCAGGCTCTGTAAAATTGAAAGCAACCACGAGCATGAACTGTCCTGGGTTCGTATAAATCCACACGACAGTACCATTCCATTACTTCAAAGTCTTCTCATCGCTTTCAGACTCCTTAAAATTGAAAGCAATCACGAGCATGAACTATCCTGGGCTCGTATAAATCCACACGACAGTACCATTTTACACACACTTCTTCTAGTTCCTTAACCCATGAAGAAGTCCCCACCCGTGCCTCCTGGCACTCTAATCGATCATCTCGGAAGCACCCCCAATCAGGTCGCCTTTGTTCAAAGTATTCTACAGTCTCCTGCCATTTTACACCAGCTTGAGTCTCCCTCATCCCAGTCACTTCCCAATACAGCTATGATCCCTTTCCCCTCAGTTAGTTTCATATGCTGCCCGATCATCCTTGCCATCATACTCTGAACAAAGGAAGTTTGAGTCCACCCACTCTACTTGCCCAGTTATTCCCCCTAGTTTGTCAGTCCTGCCATTAGTACTATCACATTTCGGTTCTCCACCTCGTCCTCCTGCCAAGGAAACATCATTGCCTTGATAGTTGCAGGTCTCCCTCTGTCGACGACAGCCCCTCTATTCCAGAGGATAGACCCAGAGGCCCCTGCGCCTTGGATCCATCACCATCTGTGGTGAGTGCCTACGGACCATTTTGGGAGGAGTCATCATTGCCTCTCTGAATGGTTGTTTCTCACATGCTCGACTTCAGCACCTTAATCGCATCATTGAGAATCGCGCAGGAATTACATCCCTTCCATTATTTGTCGAAGACCCCGGATTTCCCCCGACTCTAGCACATTGGTGAGTCACTTCGGAACAACCAGTTATATGTTCCCGTGGATGTCCGGGCTGCATTGGCAATTGTATTCGGAAGCCATCCAGTTCTATGCTTCCTTGAGTACCCAGTTCCATCCCAGATCAGTTCCAGTTCAGTGTACCATTAAGAGTATGACCCTTGTCACTCTAATCCAGCAGCTCATCAGTTCCTTTGGTACCACATTCAGTAGCACTGTCATCATTCCAATGTATCAGTCCTTCAACTATGACATGGTCAACCCAGCAGTATGTCCCAGATTTGGTGTCCCTTCTGGACTCTTATGATGTACACAGTGGTTCTCTATGTATCTTACAGGTCCTCATTTTCGGGCCTCCCAATTATTTTTTATGTATCTTGATACGAGCATGGGTATGCCCGCCTCGTCCATATATTGAGATTCTTCCTCATTCTGTATTTGAGGTTATGTATATTTCAGGTCCCCATATTTTGGACCCCATTGTTATTATTACGTTATATCCTGATCCGAGCATGGGAATGCCCGCCTCGTCCATATGATCAGATGATTCCTCATCCATTATTGAGGTTATGTACTTTTAGTTCTTGTAGTTTGTTTGGGATCGTTGTTCCGGGATTCCGTTTGTTTCTTCTCTTCTCCACACCCCAGGAAAACCATACAGGACTTATGATGTCCATCATCCATATGATGAGCTCCTGCCCTCACACATCAGGGGGCAATCTGTTAACACCCAAAAAGTGTTCACTACCTCATCTACCCCATTACATGGCTCATTTGTCCATTTCCCTACCATATTTCCCTTACAAACCCTGAAAATCCCACTAAAAAGCCTCCAAAAGGCCTAAAATGCCTCCAAAAGGCCACAAAACCATCAAAAAAGCCTCAAAAAGGCTAAAAAACCCTTTTCCCTCCAAAAATATCCAAAATTCCTCTAAAATAGCAAAAACCCTCTAAAAAGGGAATAAAAAATATAAAATAATGAGGAAAAAGGAGGAAAAAATCCTATACAGCTGCCCTAAACCATATGGTTCCCAAAACCATGGGCCAACACTCCACCACCAAAAAACTATAAATAGGTGATGGAGACCCCTTATTTCACATCCACAATCAAGTATACCCTTACTCTGCCAAAATCTCTCTTGAAACCCTAGCTCACCCTTGAGCTACTTTCACCTTGAGAGCCCCTTTTGGCCCATTCCCATCATTTGGAGAAAGAGAAGGAGCAAGTTGGAGCTTGGAGCAACCCTCTTGGACATTGCAAGAGCTTCACCAACCTTCACATTGGAGGTAAAATCAATACAAAAACCATTCTTTATATTTTGTTTTTTCTGTTTCATGCATATGTTTAGAGTAATTTACATTTCTGTTTTAGCACTTTAATTTACAATTTACTGAACTGCTACTAAGGAGTCCCTTCTCCTTAGTAGGTGCTCATTTGCACAAGCTAGGGTGAGCACAAAGAACTGCTTGACTATGCAGATAGACATAAAGCAGAAAAGTATCTTAGCTTGACCCTGATCAAAGAAATTCAAGCGAGCCCGTGCAAGCTCCAGATCTTAGAACGATGGGAGAAGAAAGCCTTTAATGGTTTTCGAGATGCTGAAGAAAAGCTGAGGAAATGCAAAGAAATCTGGGTTGATTGCAACGAGGAAAAAGATGGGTTAGTATGGTATGTTGATTTGGGAGAAGGTAATTTAACATGGACTTCCTACAACCTTATCTTACAGTTCTGTAGAGAACAAACCTCTGTGGTTATCTGCACAGACCCTGCTAATATGTGCAATAAAAAATGGTTTAGTTGGACAGAGGTGTTTTTAGATAAATTTTGTCCCAGAGTTGATTGGCTCAATCGGCGAGCTAATTTCATTCTACATTTGGAGGCTGATATGCAAGCTGCAGATCAGCATAATCAATGGTTTAAATTTTTGCTGCGACACCATGGAGGCCGGTATACCCCATTGGA
The DNA here is from genome assembly GCA_027924585.1 of Larix kaempferi. Classification (NCBI taxonomy): domain Eukaryota; kingdom Viridiplantae; phylum Streptophyta; class Pinopsida; order Pinales; family Pinaceae; genus Larix; species Larix kaempferi. The sequence goes on from BSBM01000922.1 coordinate 4,095,740, forward strand.
ACATTGTGTTAATATCACTCAAAAATTCATTAAGAGAGATGTTAATGGAAACAGATTAGACACAAAGGTTCATAAAAGAACACTATCGTTAAATTATCGAGTGGAATATCTATTTGCTTCCGAGTTTGTCTTTGGTCCAAATGAGGCACTGCATGGTTCAGATGTTGAAAAATGCTTTGGTGATCTACTTTATCCTGAAGTAGAATATCCGGAAGACAGCTATTGGCAAAACACTGAATCCCAACCATACAGCTGGGAGGATGATTTGGTGCGCAGGGAAATTGAAGAGAATCTCTTCGATGAAGGTGTTTTAGACTGTGTCTGTGGGGGTGTCCCAGGTGGCGAAGAAGGTGAGATTCGATGTGTCTGCGGATCTGGATACAGCACTGATTAAAGTTATTCCTTCCATGGGAATGAAGCTGCATGGTCTGTGATCTTTGAATCTTTTGTACATATTGTTTTGAAAGCCGTGGTGGGCCGGTTAATGCTCCACTTTGTATTTTGTCGGCCATGTTTTGGCCTTGCTTTTATTTGCTTTCCGGGATGCTTTTCCCTGATGATATGTAATATGTCGATAAGAATATTTGCATAGTGATTGATATAAGTGGGCCAGTTGTTTGTCGGCCACAAGAATCTACTTTCGGTGCAAGTCATGTGTCAGTCTGTCATAGTACCGGGTCCCCGTATGGCCGAGCCTCTGAGGGATGAGATAAACATGATGTGGTCCCATCATGTCCCCAGGAATCTTACTTTTCTACCGGCTGGTGTATGTTTGTGTCCACCGGATGACCCTCTCAAATGCTATAAATAAGAGGCTCTGGGGTTCATTTAAATCATGGAGTCATTGAATCTTGAGTCGCATGAGCAAGTAGTCCACTCTGCAAGTAGGATTCGCATGAGCAAGTAATCCGCTCGTCAAGTAGGAGTCGCATGAGCAAGTAGTCCGCTTTGCAAGTTTGTAAGTTTGTGTGAGAGCCGAAGTAAGTATGCTCTGCGAGTTGCCGTAATTGGTATAACATCGCATCAGAAAGCTAAGACTCGTCTCTGTAAAAAGAGTCTGTGTAAGGGTGTTCTAGTGAGCATATCTTGGGACTCCTAGGAGCCTGCGAGTAGCTTCATGCCTTTGGGAAGTTGCAAAAGCTAAACGGACCCAAGAAATTGTGTTCAGGCACAGTTGAGAGACAATGGTGACGAACTTCGCAATCCGAGGTCGATCCACTATTTGAGTCTGTAATGTCTGTAGTATTGTTGAAAGATTAATGAAAGCTTGAAGTTTGGGAGATCCTCCATCCATTACCTACCTTTTAGTCTATTACCATGACTTACTACTTGACTAGTGGCATAGAGGACTTTTCCCCACTATAGCCTCTGTATTGGATGAGCTTCCCTGTTTATTGTGTCTCGGCTCTGAGTTGGTGACAAAAATTACCTATGGTGAGTTGGATTTCCTTGTGAATTCCCCCTAGTCACTAAAGTTGTGTTGGCTAAACCTGAAACTCTTAGTGCTGCCAGGAATACAAAGTATGGAAAATGAAATGTTATGTATTGTATGAAAAAGCCCATTCATGCAATGTGTTTATAAACAAACATGAATGAAAGGAAAGCCAAATGAAAATGGCTAAGAAATAAAATGTTATATCTTTTGTGAAATGTAAAATACCTAGGTAAACAAGTTGTCTGTGACATAGCTAGAAGTGCTCAGGTAAACAAGTGCCTTAAAAACACACCTGCAGCAAATAAGCCTAAATAAATGTAAATCTATGCAATGTGTTTATAAACACACATAGATCAAAGGCTATGGAAACTTTAGGCCCAAAAAGCAATGGAACTTAAATGCTATATCAAAATAATTATTGGCCTCATTTGTATTATGGATTGTGCGCATCTGTTAAAGGTGAATAAACCCTCTTTGACCAACTTATCCATTTGTGAGACACCACCATTCCGTGTTTTGTCGCTCATTCAGTATATGATATGGTGTGTATTCCCTTTCCCATATCTGAAGTGCCACAATGATTAGTCAGTTAGTCATCCTTTAGCCTAGCCAGTTTATTTTAGCCTTCATCCTTCACTAGCAAATTGATCACAACTATGAAGTGAGTATGGTCTTGAAAGTCTAGTCTGAGTCATCATAATAATTAATGAAATTATGTATTTGTTGGTAGATCACCAGTAATGATTACTTTTTGTTATAATTGCTATTTGAATGAATTATAAAGCATGCATTAACCTTTGACACTTTGCAGTAGCTTCTGATGATAGTCTAAGTTATATTTGGTCATGTTGACTTGGTCAAACCTAGTTTGACCAAGGTCAACCACAGGACATGAGATGGTTGGACCTTGTGATGATACAGATAGATGATATATGGTCCATGTAAATCTACATGGTGGTTCTATGCATTAGATACAGGTTTATGATGATGATCTATGGTTTTCAGCATTATTTGATCATTTATAAATTATTACTATTTCACCTGTTTGGGTATATTGGATATATTATATGATCATGCAGAGATCCATATGGTGTATGAGTACACATCTTGGATAGATTTGGACCTTCTGATTCCAATGACACATTTTTCTTTCAGTTCCGAGCATTTACAGTGATGATTGAGTCTCAGTAGGCTATCCTAGTTCAGTTTTGGTATGTCGGAGACTCTATCAGAGCATAGATGGATTTTATCTGGTTCACCTAGGGTGCTGTGCATGGAGGGGGTGGTCCAACCACTTGATTTTACCACATTACCCCCACCATCGACACACTAGTTCCCTCACCTTGATAGCGCAGGCACTCCAGGAGGCAGTTTGGGCAGTTTCACGCTTCCTGAGGCAGTTCAGGATTGGTAGAAATGGCTACAGATGAATTCAATTTGGGCTACTGAGGTAAATTTTTGGCATGGGATGATCAGTGATGATGAGTGGGATGTCTTCCACAGCTTCTCCAATAGTTTCAGCTTCATCGGGACCCACATCCATCACTTATGGCATTTTCTGATGATTTCTGAGACCTCCTAAGGCCCACGATTTGTCCATAGAGGCACGATTTGGTACTTTGATGACTATTTTATTATTATTTTGCTATGGGGATTGACCAAGGGTGTCTAAAATTACCCCTTGGACCCACCATGAGCTAGTTGTTATATTTTTCTATCATGATTTGGTGGGATCCCCTCTCCTAGGGCGATTTTGTCCACTTATGATTATATTTTATTAGTGATCCATGTATTTTATTATTGAGCTCATCTCAACCATTGATTAGACATTTTGATCTTTTAATCTTAGCCGCTCATTCAAAAAGTGGTTAGGTTTTTGGTGCCTCTCCTTCCTATTTAAATGAGAGAGCTTCTCATTGTAAAGGGGTCTTTGGCTCTTGGAATCTTGATATAGAAAAATTCTCTTGTGGAAATTCTTATCGTGTCCTTTGCATCTAGTGTTCTTAGATGGTGATTGGAAAGTCTATTGCATCCTACCATTTGGGTATTTGTGGTAAGATCTATATATTTTTTTGGAAATCGTTGCCTTGTCTACATGAGGGCGACTTCAACTAGGGCGATTTTGCAAGGCTTCTTCAAATCGATCTTCTTGGCGTTTGCTTGTATCAGGGGGTTATCATTAGTATCAATGTGATCTATGCTATCTTCCTAATATTTCTCTTGTGGCATTAGTATTATCTCTTGATTGCATCAAATCTGATATTGTTGACGTTTGTTGTGCAGGAGAGAGGGCGCACTAGCTTCCTTGGAGCAAATCGATTTCATAGATCTACATCAAATTGCTTCAAATTGATCGGGTTCGCATAGATCATCATTGTCAAGGCATATACAAGGTTATCCAGGTAAGATCCATAGGCTTGTTCTTCTTCACTTGATTCCAATCCATTGGCACAAGCACATAATTGACAAAACCTTTATATTTCAAACCCTCATTTTTACATTTTCTCATATCTACTAGGATCTAGTGGCTTCTTGGGTAAGACATTTAAAACCCACCTCTATAGTATCCATGGCATCTCGGATCTATAGTTTGGTGAGGATTGGCCTCCATTTGACCCCCTTCCCAAGGCAACTTAGCCTCTCCAAGTGAGGCACTCCTTGGTTTGGGTGAGTTCACCTAGATCTAGTACGTGGGTTGTTGAGATTCCTCTTGATTTGCAATATACACATCCTATAACCTACCCCTAGACTGTTACTTTGGTGATTTCTACCTTATGGGCCCTATTCCACATTTTAAGGGATTAAAAACCCATTTTGGACCACTTGGTATCTTAAAACTCAGATCTAGTAAGATCTAACCCTTGGATTGCCTTGATTTTCAAGGTCCACATTGTCACTTGTTTAAACTACTTGGATCTAAATTTTGGATGCCATTGGACTTGTCTTGATCCCATTTATCACACTTTTAACCCTCCTTGGGAAAGGTCGCACTTCTTGAAGGGATTGAGTTGGTCCACTTGTAGGACATGGGTAGTTGAGATTTTGGTGGATTTTGAACAAGCATACCTTGAAACCTATGTCTAGTAGGTCATTTTGTGAAATCTTTCCTCGGGGATAGCATTCCTTGTTTCAAGGGATTGTGGTCCACTTAGGTCACATCATGAATTATTAGATCTAGAAAGATCCATCCATCAAACCTTTAATAGCCCACTTGTCTTATCTTTTAGGGGTCATGATCTACAAGTTAACCTCACTTTGACTCCATTTGTCCCAATTCTCAAGGCACTGATCTTCCTCCAAGCTCATTCGACTTTCCTAGATTGCTGGGTTAACTTGTGATTAGATCCTTGTTTGGGTTGCTTGAATCCCTTGATGTTGTCATATCTCATGATCAAGCTTATCTCTTGTACTAGTTATCCCCAATTCAATCTTTAAGCTACCCTACATTGGACATAGTTCCCAAGGCAGTGGATTTTCTTACGATTGACTAGTACTTTAATCCTGGATCTCATTTCAAATACTCTAAGTCACTCTCACATTAACAATGAACCAAAGCTATAATCATTGAATCCCTTACTTATCTTGTGACTTCATCTTTTGGTCTAGGGTTCACCATACGTCTTACAATACTTCACTTATATTTAACTTGTTTTGGTGTTTTGGTTTGATCTCTCCTATCGAGAGTAGATCTGGGTGTCCACCTTTGTTGTCTGGGCTAGATAGCATAAAGTGAAGTTTGCCTCGATTGGCATGACAACCATCTATTAGAAGTCGAGGTGATCAAGGTTGCACCTTTTGAGTTTCCCTTTCCTACTGCCATCCATTAATGGATACATCCATAGGGGTAACTATAGTTTAGGTGATAACATTTTGGCGCCGTTGTTGGGGAGGGAAGAGGCTTACTTTGGTTCAACATAGTAGTCATTACTCACTCTCTCCTGCATTCTAAATGACATATATCTTGGTAGAAGAATTTAAATACTACCTGGCGACTCCAAATCGTGACTCCGCTGAGGAGCGAGCTCATTTACATCCATACAACACTAGAATTAAAACAAACTTGAATCAAGTTGAAGGAACCCCACTTACCTTTCACAAAAGAGATCCTAAAGCACAATCATCTAACTTATTTTGGAAATTGGTTAACGATTCTCCAAACAGTATTTCAGCATCTCCTTTGTTTAATTCGGTTCCTCCCTCATCTCCTAATTCAAACTTAAACACAAATCTACCAAATCCAATGGCCAGAACAAACTTTGGAAACCAGAATGTTCCTCCTCCACAAAATCCTAGGATTTTCAGAAGAAAGGCAAAACCTTCTCCTCTAGACTTTTCCCATATCCAAGGAGCACCCCATGACATGCCTGAAAAGTATTTTGAAAAGGTTCCCATATTTCATGGAGTATCTGCTATATCCATTGAACACCATATTGATAAAGTATGGGAACACGTGGAAGCATACAGAGCATCTGAGGAAGTTGTTTTCATGAGAGGTCTTCTAGCATCTTTAGAAGGAGATGTTAGGAAGTGGTTTGACAGGTTGCCTGCCTCATCCATTAATGGGTATGACAACTTTGTCAATAAGCTTAGCAGTGAGTGGTCCCGAAAGTTAGATGGGAAATTTCTCTTGCATCAATTTTTTGATATTAAGAAAAGATAAAATGAAACAGTCCATGAGTTTAACATAAGATTCGACAAGATTGTAGTTGTTATCCCTAAAGAAATTAAACCAAAAGATCAAGCAATTGTTATTCATTACTTGAATGCATTTGAAGTATGGGTTGGTTATCAACTAAAGGATAAAAACCCAAATGACTTGAAGACCGCTCAATCAAATGCAAAGATGGCTGATCAAAATGTAGCATCCATGGGGAAACGAAACTTTTTCGATCAATTTACCCCATCCACGTTCAGATCTGATCCCAGACTCCGAAAACCAAAGGAACCTACAAGTGTTCCAAAGGAATGAAAGGACACTCTAGAAGTCATGCAAGAAATGATGAGACAATTAACTATCGTAACAAAAAATGTAGCATGTTTGAATGATCCTGAGAGACATAGAAATCCTTATGGCCCTAAATCTTACCGGAACAACAATAGGAGGCCTGAAGGGGATAGGGATAGGTGACCACCTGATTATCCAGAAAACTCTGAAAAGAAGGAGGTTAATGTTGATGTATATGTAACTTCGGAATGTATTTCATCTATGTATTTCATATATATTTATTGTACCCTTATAAGAGATGTGTTATTCCTCTATAAGGAAGTGTCGTCATGTGTATTGAAAGTGTCGCAAGTGTGTGTACTTGACGATGGGTTGTTAGACAACCATGTGTGGGGTCGGCCCTGAAATATATATTATATGGTTGATGTACCTAGCTAGACAAGTCGTCCCCATAAGGTCACTGGGCAAACAGACAAGTATAAGTAGAGATCGGGAGATCTCTATTTTGATCACTCATAAACTCACACTTCTCTCACTCAGAAAGTGGCGCAGTAGTGAGGAGGAGGATCATCTACTACTATGAGACTATCTCTGTGTATTTTGGTTGTACTTTGGTTGAGCCATTGCTCTCTCTATCTCTGAGGAAGTTGTGGGGTTTTTCACCTTAGGGTTTTCCCCATGAAAACTCTGTCTCTTGTCTCTCATTATTTTGATTCTTATGATGATTGACATGCTTGTTATGATTGATATGCATTGATATATTGTACATGTTATTCTCTTAGTAAAGATCCTAGAGTATTGTGAATTAATGCTCAAAATTTAACATGGTATCAGAGCTAACCCGAGAAGAAGACATTGTGCAGTGATGGAAACTAGGGTTTCTTGTTTATTGGGTTTCTCTCCACAGATTTTGGAAAAGCAGTATAGTAGATTGACGCTACTCATCAAGGAGAATCTATCTGTCCAAATAGAATTCAATTCTGAGCATTTTCAGATTTGGCCCTAAAAATTAGGGTTTCCACAAAAATAGGAATTTATGAAATCTAAAGACATAGCTAGAAGCGCCTTGCAAAAATCAAAGTTTAGAGATTTGGATCGAGATTTTTGGCTAGGTAGATCTCTGGGAAATGCAAACCCTAATTCAGGGCTCTCCTCAGTGAATCTGGGAAGACAGAAAGGCAGTTTTGATGGGTGTAGCTTTGCATATCTCAATTTCGGAATACACCAGGTTGATCAGCTCATCAAGGCGCATCTTTCTATGCTTTCAGAAAGTTGAAATTCACATTTTGAATTTTTAGGGTTTTTCCGACAAACCCTAATCCAGGACCTGATCCTATTTTCAGCAAATCAAGTGGTAAGACCTAAATCTTTTATATTTCCATTTGAAGTACTCTTTAAGATGTCTCACCACACCAAGCTTGAGGATAAGCTTGAAGGGGCTGATAACTTCCGAGCCTGGAAGTATAGGATTGGGTTAATCCTGGAAGAGAATGAGTTGGACTCATATGTAAAAGAAGACATCCCTATCCCAGACGATGAAGAGGAAAAAATATTGCATAAGAAGAACTTGGTCAAGGCAAAGAGAATCATTGTTGATTCTATCAAAGATCATCTCATACCACATGTGTCATCTCTGAAGACACCCAAGGAGATGTTTGACTCTTTGACCAAGCTATTTGAAGGGAAGAACATAAATCGGAAGATGACCCTATGGAATCAATTGAAAGGGGTCAAGATGTTGAATGGAGAAACCATTCAATCCTATTTCTCCAAGGTCTCTCAGATCAAGGAACAACTTGAAGCTGTAGATGAAATGGTGGAGAATGGTGAAATTGTTATGACAACTTTGAATGGCCTACCTAGGTCATGGGACTCTTTTATCCAAGGGATCTGTGCAAGAAAGAAATTAATCTCCTTCAGTAGACTGTGGGAGGAATGTTCTCAAGAAGAAGCAAGGCTTGTGGCAAGAGAAGAAAAGATGGGGAATGAAGATCAAGCCCTCATAGTACACACCAACAAAGGCACATTCAAGAGCAATACATCCCATCACAAGAAGAAATCTTCTCATCCTTATCACAACGATAAGAAAGATCTAAGCTGTTTCAATTGTAATGAGAAAAGTCACTTTTCTTCAGAATGTCCCAAGAACAAAAGGGACAACCACAAAAACAACAACTCCAGCAAGAAGAAGAAGAGTAACAAAAGAAGGTGCCATGCTCATGTTGTTGAAGATGATGAACCTCCAAAGAAGAAATCTAGGGCAGAAAGTGATGATGACTCATCAAGTGAAGAAGAGTATGTTCTAATCACTACTCTCATAGGTACTATCTCCCATGTTTGTAATGATTGGCTAATTGACAGTGGGGCTTCTAAACACATGACTGGGTTTAAAGAATCTTTTGTAAATCTGTCTGAACATGAATCACCCCATAAAGTGAAACTTGGGGATGATTATCAATACCCCATCAAAGGAAGTGGTGAAGCCTCCTACAACCTAGATTATGGAAAATCTTTGAAGATGAAGGAAGTCCTCTATGTACCTGGGCTCAAGAAGAACCTACTCTCCATCTCTGCATTGGATGCAAAAGGTATGAGGGCTGCATTTGTAGATGGCCAAATCCTAATGTGGCCAAAAGGTAAAACTATTGATGATGCAGTAGTGATTGGAGAACAAGAGGGAGGATTGTACAAATTAAAGGGACAACCTGAACATGCTATGAAGACAAAGATTCATCCATAGTCATGGATCACATAGAGGTATGTATAATTTTTTTTTGCAAAGGTTAACTAATGAGTTATGCAGGTCATTGAAGAGAACAAGAACACATTGCTAGACATAACTAGCAAATATGATGACCAGGTATGCTTTTGTTGTATATATCGATAATGATTACTCTTGAAGTTACAAGTTTGAGTAATCTATGGCTTATGCATATTATGTTTCTTACCTTAATTGGTGATATGACTAACCAGAAGAATCATAGGTTTCAGTAATCACGGGTTTAGGTATATTATGACTAACCATAAGAATGCTTATTATTTCTGTTTGAAATGATCCTGACTATACATGCTTGAGATTATTGTGTTTTGATAATATTAAGATTATACTAATGAATGTTTGATTATGTATGAGACCTCGAGGATAACACAATTATGATACTAATAAGAATGCATAGGGATCGAGAATGAATTCAAGAACAGGTAATCTAGGAAGCAAAGATCAAGAGGGAGCACACTCCAGTGGTTTCTGCAAGGATGCAGATATTCAGAGGGAGTTGACCATCTCTCTACATTCCATAACAGAAAGATGTAGAAGAAGCTATTTCAGGTTAGGACTCCAGCAGCTCCTACAAGGAAGCAAAGACTCAGAGGGAGTCCACCCAACAAACAAACAAAGATAAGTATTTTAATTATTTGTTTATTTAAATAATATTGTTCAATGATGTATATGCTTATGTTCCTAGATTTAGGATGTGTATTATGCATATTAGAATGATTTCATTAATGAACAGCTTACTACTAATATGCATTTGATGGGTAAGTAGGCCTATGGCACTGTACAACATTCCATTGCTACTTATCTAGAATGAAACCTCTTTGCTGACATGTTGGGAGCTATGCAAACTCTTAACAATGTTTTGGTGGAGACAGGAAGGCATCTAGAAAGTTATGGAACATGGATAAATGTTGTATTGAAGCATTGGATAAGATAATTGCATGACTGTATGACATATTTCCTTATGTGTAATAATTTGTTCTGAAAATTATGAGATGTTTCTAATCATGCAATTTAACTTGTTTTGTAGGAAAGACCATATACCTTCACCTACAAAAGAAGGACTACAACATTTGTTCCAGCAACAAAGATATCTATTGAATATATTGAAGATATTGAAGTTCCCAGGATCCGGGATGAAGAAATGGAAGAATGCCATGATCCATCGATCATGAAGAATGATGTTTGGGATGCAGTACCAAGACCTGAAGGGGAGTCTGTAGTGAATTCCAAGAGGATATACAAGATCAAGCATGCTGTAGATGGCAGCATAGAGAAGTATAAAAGTGATGAAATGGAAGATACACCAGATGGATTTAAAGACAACTTTCTTGAATGGTGTAGTTGAAGAAGAAGTATATGTGGAGCAGCCACTTGGTTCTAAGGCACATGACAGGGAATCATATATGTGCAGAACTTGGTAGGATAGACAGCTTTCTATCTAGTTTGGGCTTTACCAAGAGTAAAGTGGGTACCAAAATTTACTGCAAGGTTGAGGAAGGAAATCTAGTGATACTACTTCTGTATGTGGATGACCTGTTTGTAATAGGAGAAGATAGATTGATTGTCGACACGCAGCGGAAGCTTGCTGGAAAGTTTGAGATGAAGAACTTGTGGATGATGCACTATTTTCTAGGTATGGAGTTGTGGTAGAGTGCAGATGGGATCTTCCTTGGACAAGGGAAGTATACAGTAGAGATCCTTAAGAGGTTCGGGATGATGGATTGCAAGGCCATGGACACACCTATGGCATCGAACCTGAAGCTTCTATGTGATGCTTCATCTGAGCTGGTTGATGTCTCTATGTATCGTCAGATGATTGGGTCCTTGATGTACCTGACGAACACGAGACCAGATATTTGCTTTGCAGTGAACACATTAAGTCAGTTCCTGACAGATCCGAGGAGTGTTCACTTGATTGCTATAAAACATATTCTAAGGTACCTAAAGGGTACAGTGGATTATGGGCTCAGGTATGAAGTGAATCAAAAGTTTAACCTGCAAGGTTATGTTGACTCAGATTGGGCAGGCAGTGCTATAGATAGGAAGAGCACATATGGGTGCTGCTTTAGTATGGGATCAAGTGTGGTCTCTTGGTTTAGCAGGAAGTAGTCCTGCGTAGCACTGAGTACAGCTGAGGCAGAGTATGTTGCAGCTTGTTCAGCTAGTTGTGAGGCAGTATGGCTTCAGAAGCTACTGTCTAAGTTATTTGATCTCGTGTTGGATGCTGCTGGTATCTTCTATGATAACCAGAGTTGTGTGAAGCTGTCTTAGAACCCAGTGTTTCACGATAGGTCGAAACACATAGAGATCAAATATCACTATATCAGGGATATGGTGCAAAGAGTAGCAGTGAAGCTCCTGTATGTTGCGACGGACGAGCAGATTGCAGATGTACTGATGAAACCACTAGCCAGAGTGAAGTTTGAATACTTCAGGGAGAGGCTTGGTGTTCTTCAGATCGACGACACTTCGAGGAAGAAGTGATGGACACATTTGTTGAAGCCATTCCAAGCATGTTGGAAGGAGGATCCTCCACATGGCTATGGATGTAAGCACTGGATGATGAGCATCAGGACGATGCTCTAGTTACTGCTCTATATGTGAATCAGGATGATGCTGGATATGATCAGTTGGATCATTTATATGTATATGTATGTATGCATCATGTTGGATACTGGATATGATCAGTTGGATCATTTATATATGTATGTACGCATCATGTTGGATGCTTGGACCATGTATCTGTATATGTATCAGGTGGATACTGTGTATGATCAGGTAGATCATGTATGTTGATATATATCAGTTAGATGAATTGTGTGGATCATGTATCTATGTATGTATCAGGTGGATACATTGTATGATCAGGTGGATCATGTATGACGATATGTATCAGGTAGATACTTTGTATGCATCAGGTGGATGCATTGTATGATCAGGATGATCATGATGATGAGCTTCAAGATGTTGCTTCAGATGATATGTGCCAGAATGGTACAATGATGATGATCAGTATGATCATGAGCATTAGGATGATGCTTCGTGTGATGATGATCCGTTGGATCATGAGTATCAAGTTGATACTTGGAGGTCAGAGATGATATGTGGCAGGTTGTGAAAATAGCACGTACTCAGTCCTTAGATATCCGATAGGTTGAGCTGTGTGCTGGTTATCAGTCCTAGGATGAGGTATTGCTATGTAGTATGTAATCAGTCCTCAGATATCCGATAGGTTGAGCTGTGTGCTCGTAATCGGTCCTGGGATGAGGTATTACTACGGAGACATGTAATCAGTCCTGGAGATCCGATAGGTTGAGCTGTGTGCTCATAATAAGTCCTGGGATGCTCTTTAGAGATATTGCCAGTCATGCTGTGGCACAGAAATTTTCCTAGGATGCTCTTTAAAGGTATTGTCTATTCACATGTAATCAGTCCTGGAGATCCGAGAGGTTGAGCATTGTGCTTGTAATAAGTCCTGGGATTCTCTTTAGAGATCTTGCCGGTCGTGCTGCGACACATAAATATTCCTGGGATGCTCTTTAAAGGTATTGTGAAGGAGATGCATGTAATCAGTCCTGGGAGATCTTGCCGATCTTGCTTAGGAACATAAATGTTCCTGGGATTCTCTTTCCGGTATTACATCCGCACATAAAATTAGTCTTCAGAGACCACCTCTATCAGACCGTTCGCATAGATGATGAAGACCTACAGGTGGTGGGCCTACATCCAGTATGAAAAAGGACTGGCTCTATAGAACTTCCTATGACGAGTAGATTCAAAGATTGGTTGAGATAGCAGCAGCAGTGATGATGATGATGACAGTGCATTGATGACGATGATCCCAAGAAGAAAACTTGTACTAGCAGATCTGTGTCAAGAAATACCTTCCGAGTTAAGAGGGAGTGTTGATGTATATGTAACTTCGGAATGTATTTCATCTATGTATTTCATATATATTTATTGTACCCTTATAAGAGATGTGGTATTCCTCTATAAGGAAGTGTCGTCATGTGTATTGACAAGTGTCGCAAGTGTGTGTACTTGCCGATGGGTTATTAGACCACCATGTGTGGGATCGGCCCTGAAATATATATTATATGGTTGATGTACCTAGATAGACAAGTTGGCCCCATAAGGTCACTAGGAAAACAAACAAGTATAAATGGAGATCGGTAGATCTCTATTTTGATCACTCGGAAACTCACACTTCTCTCACTCAGAAAGTGGTGCACTATTGAGGAGGAGGATCATCTGCTACTAGGAGACTATCTCTATGTATTTTGGTTGTACTTTGGTTGAGCCATTGCTCTCTCTATCTCTGAGGAAGTTGTGGGGTTTTTCACCTTAGGGTTTTCCCCACGGAAACTCTGTGTCTCTTGTCTCTCATGCTTTTGATTCTTGTGATGATTGACATGCTTGTTATGATTGATATGCATTAATATATTGTACATGTTATTCTCTCAGTAAAGATCCTAGAGTATTGTGAATTAATGCTCAAAATTTAATAGTTGATTGGTGTGATGAAAAAGAAGAAGAGCCTTCTGACACCATTGACCATGATGAACAACCAGATAACATCAACTTTATAAATGACTTATCTTATGATGGAGACTTTGGAAGAATCCTTCTAGAAGAAGAGTTGGGAGCAAAAAGAAGACATAGTTGAAGAACATAGCTCCTCATGTTGTGCCATAGAGCTCCCAGAACCTAAAGAACAACCAAAGTATCAAATTTACAAACGAGGAGGTAATTCCCAACCTTCTTTCCTTGACAAACATAAAAATATTGATTAATATAAAAGGGAAGAAGAAGATCTTGCTGTGGATGATTATGATCTTAAAATTGATATGAAGAAAGAGTTGAGCAAGATAATGTGTAATATCCCTGTCACTGAGTTAATGAAGGTGCCCTCTGTTAGAAGCCAAGTAGAGGATTTCTTTGATGGTATTGGCCAAGAGAATGTTCCTGAAGATGTGTTAGAATCTTGTCATATTCGGAACCTTAGTGGAACAAAATGTAGCAACGTGGAGAAGGATCCACCAATAAACATCCATTCTGTAATTTATGAAAGAGAGAATGGTGGTCACCCTCCATTTTACCTATCCTTACACATTCAGAACATGCTCCTTCACAATTATATGTTGGATTCTGGAGCAGCTATGAATGTTATGCCTTTACAAGTTATGAAGGAAATGGGATTAAAGGTGACTAGACCTTATGGAAATGTCTATGGTATAGATTCTCGTCAAGTACAGTCTTATGGTTTGATCAAAAACCTTAGAGCTGACCTTTTTGCATGTTCAGACATTTCTACCATGATGGATGTAGTTTTCATTGATTTTCCTCCGGCATATGGAATGCTTTTATCTAGGAAATGGGTAGCTAGTTTAGGTGGATACCTGATGATGGATTTATCATATATATGTGTTCCCAACTCGGATGGAGCTTTGATTAGAGTAAACAGAGAGCCATGTTATAATGAACATTTAGAATCATTTGATGAAGGGATAAAGAACACATATGAGGATGAACTGTTAAACAATGCTAAAACTAACCTGGTTGAAGATGAGGATGAACTTTGTGAGGTTGATCAAAACTTGTGTATGGTCATGGAAGATTCTGACTCCTCTTGGGAAGAAGAGAAAATAGCTGAAATTGCAAGAATAATTAATTTGAATTTGCTTAGAAATTAATTTGCTGAGGAAATAGATGAATTGAGAAGAAGTGAAAATCAACCCCAAGGTTAGGAACAAAACAATGCAATCAATCAAGAACCAATTATTGGAAATCAAGCACCTGAGGAAGTTGATGATGACTTAAGAGACATAGGAAGAGATGAACATTTTCCTAGATTAGTCACTGAAACAAATGCATTTACTGATAGTGATATGACAAGGCAAAGTCAAAGCTTGGAATCAATTTCTCCATTGGAGAACCTTCATGAGCAAACAATTGTTGGAGAAAATATTGAGAATCCTATCCATGTAGGTGAGTTTGATGATATTAGGAGGGGAGAAAGAATTCATTTTACTGTTAGAGAATGGTTTGCCTTAATTGATCATAATAGAGAAATGGAAAGCCAAGGGCTTGCACCTATTTATCCATGGGAAAACCTTCCTGTAGCCTCTACTAGAGTTGAAACAAATGAAGAATCTGAAGCCTCCCACTATTATGATATACATGACTCTCTATCTCACTTATCTCTAGAAGATGGTAATCTAATTCAAGTTCATGATAATTCTTTAAATTGGGAAGAGGATGCCTTAATTAATGATGCACCTGAAGGAGAATTTAATTTAAACAACCTTGCTATTTTTCAAACTCCTTCAGACTCTCAAAACTATGTTTTATCTGCACATCCTCATGTCCCTAATTTTCTTTTACCACCTGAGTCATCTAGTCATCTTAGTCATGATCCTTCTCACATTCTTAGTTCTTCTACATTTCATTCAGAGTCAGCTTTTACTGGATTAGAAAACATGCTCATCCCAGTTCCTTCAGGAGAAGTCTATAGTCATAACACTGTCACATCTCATGGGTCACCTCCCTTGGAAGAATATAGAGATTTCTCGACTGTAGGTGAAGTTGTTAAAAGAATTGTGCCTCCTCATGAGGAAGATTCAAATGAAGTAGTCCAAGAGACAGCAAGAGAGGTTAGGGAAGTCCTTGTTGGTAGGATTTCTATTTCACTAAATGGTGGTCCACCCAAATTTGATGTAGTTCCTTCTAGGAGGAGCTCAAGGATTGTTACACCTCAACCGCAAAACGTTACTGAAGTCCACCCTATGCCTATTCGTAATATTGGAGTTATTCCTGAGTCTGTCAATAGAAATAGGTTTCCTACAGGAAGTCGAGTCATCATTCCCAATCACTTATTGCATATAAGATCGGGACATGCTGATGACTTATGGGTTGGACCTTTCACAGTAGAGCAATGCATTGATGGCATGTGCTTTCTAACCACTGGAAGTGGACGACGTATTTTATACCCTGTAAATTAGAGGGACTTAAGGGATCATATCCCTGATCCCACATAGTTGGGATCTCTCCGCTTGCCTTGCCTGGTAGAATAGAGTAGGTAGGAAACTGAATAAGCCTACTTGGGTAGTAGTTTTTTTTTTTTTTAGCCATTGAGTCTGGCACCTTTTTGTTTGATCCAAAGCTCCTTTCAAAGCTCCTAGTTTAATTGATTACCTATCATTTTTATTTTCCTACACAATAAAATTTCAAACTTTGCAAGTTATGCTAGTTTACTTTCTGCATTTCTGTATTTAAAATGCTGCTATAGAATAGATTTCATTTTCAGTTTGATTTTATATTTTTCCCATACATGCTGCATGAGGTATTTTTGATGTCTGTGAATGCAGAAATAGGTGCAAAATAAAAAAATGTTGGAAGCAAAATGGTAGAGTGCTGGATCGAGGATATGAGTAGCAGAGTTCGAGGACCAAAGATTCTGAGGTTCTCAAGTGCTCATTTCAGCAGAGCACTTGTCCCAGCCAGAGCCAGATGTTATCACATATATAGTAGCTGGGCTACCATACATTATTTTTCTGATTCCAGTACACTATTCAGCCAGTTCCCTTGCACTGAGATGCCGAGATGAGCATACATATTGGATCACTATCAGATTTTGGACAGTATATATTCCCCATGCCATGACTGAGTCTCAGAACACTCAGAGAGATGACCGATGTAGCTATTATACCATTTGTGCATGAGCAGTCAGTAGTGCCAGAGTTATAGTAGCGGTTTCAGAGGATGAGCATTCAGGTATATGACTCAGCAGGTATATCATGGTGTTGTGTTTATATTGCTTTTATATTCATCCTTATGGCATGTCTTAGCATCTAGTGTCATGATTTGGCGATCATATAGATATGTGGACTTGGTTGATCTTATTATATATATTCTATTGTCCCTACTCAGACTTAGAAGTTCATTATGCATACTCATTGGTTTTACCCTCCTTAGGGAGGATAGAGGTGATCATTCCACCATACCTTGGCTTGCTAATGTTGGCTCCATTATTCATTGTCCTCATCCATCCATTACCTACCTTTTAGAGTCTTACCCTGACTTACTCCTTGACTAGTGGCATAGAGGACTTTTCCCCACTATAGCCTCTGTATTGGATGAGCTTCCCTGTTTATTGTGTCTCGGCTCTGAGTTGGTGACAAAACTTACCTATGGTGAATTGGATTTCCTTGTGAATTCCCCCTAGTCACTAAAGTTGTGTTGGCTAAACCTGAAACTCTTACTGCTGCCATGAATACAAAGTATGGAAAATAAAATCTTATATCTTGTATGAAAAAGCCCGTTAATGCAATGTGTTTCTAAGCACACATGAATGAAAGGAAAGCCAAATGAAAATGGCTAAGAAATAAAATGTTATATCTTTTGTGAAATGTAAAATACCTAGGTAAACAAGCTATATGTGACACACTTAGAAGTGCTCAGGTAAACAATTGCCTTAAAAACACACCTGCAACAAATAAGCCTAAATAAATGTAAATCTATGCAATGTGTTTATAAACACACATAGATCAAAGGCTATGGAAACTTCAGGCCCAAAAAGCAATGGAACTTAAATACTATATCAAAATAATTGCTAGCCTCATTTGTATTATGGATTATGCACATATTTTAAAGGTGAATAAACCCTCTTTGAACAACTTATCCATTTGTGAGACACCACCATTCCCTGTGTTGTCGCTCATTCAGTATATGATATGGTGTGTATTCCCTTTCCCATATCCGAAGTGCCACAATGTTGAGTCAGTCAGTCATCCTTTAGCCTAGCCAGTTTATTTTAGCCTTCATCCTTCACTAGCAAATTGATCACAACTATGAAGTGAGTATGGTCTTGAAAGTCTAGTCTGAGTCATAATAATAATTAATGACATTATATATTTGTTGGTAGATCGCCAGTAATGATTAATTTTTGTTATAATTTCTATTTGAATGAATTGTAAAGCATGCATTAACCTTTGACACTTTGCAGCAGCTTCTGATGATAGTCTGAGTTATATTTGGTCAAGTTGACTTGGTCAAGCCTAGTTTGACCAAGGTCAACAACAGGACATGAGATGGTTAGACCTTGTGATGATAAATATAGATGATATATGGTCCATGTACATGTACATGGTGGTTCTATGCATCAGATACAGGTTTATGATGATGATCTATGGTTTTCAGCATTCTTTGATCATTTACAGATTATTACTATTTCACCTATTCGGGTATATTGGATATATTATATGATCATGCAGAGATCCATATGGTGTATGAGTACACATATTGGATATATTTGGACCTTCTGAGTCCAATGAGACAGTTTTCTTTCAGTTCCAGGTAGTTACAGTGATGATTGAGCCTCAATAGGCTATCCTACTGGAGTTTTGGTCTATCGGAGACCCTATCAGAGAAGAGATAGATTTTATCTGGTTCACCTAGGGAACTGTGCATGGAGGGGGTGGTCCAGCCACTTGATTTTACCATATCACCCCCCTCCTAGACACACTGGTGCCCTCACATTGACAGTGTAAGCACTCGAGGAGGCAGTTTGGGCAGTTTCACGGTTCCCGAGGCAGTTCAGGATTGGTAGAAATGGCTACAGAGGAATTCGATTTGGGCTATTGAGGAAAATTTTTGGCATGGGATGATCAGTGATGATGAGTGGGATGTCTTCCACACCTTCTCCAGCAGTTTCAACTTCATCGGGACCCACATCCATCACTTATGGCATTTTCTAATGATTTCTAAGGCCTCCTAAGGCCCACAATTTGTCCATAGAGGCACGATTTGGTACTTTGATGACTATTTTATTATTATTGTGCTATGGGGATTGACCAAGGGTGTATAAAATTACCCCTTGGACCCACCATGAGCTAGTTGTTATATTTTGTCATCATGATTTGGTGGGATCCCCTCTCCTAGGGAAATTTTGTCCACTTATGATTATATTTTATTAGTAAGCCATGTATTTTATTGTTGAGCTCATCTCAACCATTGTTTAGACATTTTTATCTTTTAATATTAGCCACTCATTCAAAAATTGGTTAGGTTTTTGGTGCCTCTCCTTCCTATTTAAAGGAGAGAGCTTCTCATTGTAAAGGGGTCTTTGGCTCTTGGAATCTTGATATAGAAAAATTCTCTTGTGGAAATTCTTGTGGTCTCCTTTGCATCTGGTGTTCTTAGATGGTGATTGGAAAGTCTATTGCATCCTAGCATTTGGGTATTTTTTGTAAGATCTATATTTTTTTTGGAAATCTTTGCCTTGTTTATAGGAGGGCGACTTCAACTAGGGCGATTTTGCAAGGCTTCTTCAAATCGATATGCTTGGCATTCGCTTGTATCAGGGGGTTATCATTAGTATCATTGTGATCTATGTTATATTTCTATTATTTCTCTTGTGGCATTAGTCTTATCTCTTGATTGCATCAAATCTGATATTGTTGACATTTGTTGTGCAGGAGAGAGGGCGCATTGGCTTCCTTGGAGCAAATCGATTTCATAGATCTACTTCAAATTGCTTCAAATTGATTGGGTTTGCATAGATCATTATCATCAAGGAATCTACAAGGTTATCCAGGTAAGATCCACAGGTTTGTTCTTCTTCTCTTGATTCCAATCCATTGGCACAAGCACATAATTGACAAAACCCTTATATTTCAAACCCTCATTTTTACATTTTCTCAGATCTACTAAGATCTAGTGGCTTCTTGGGTAAGACATTTAAAACCCACCTCTATAGTATCCATGGCATCTCGGATCTATAGTTTGGTGAGGATTGGCCTCCATTTGACCCCCTTCCCAAGGCAACTTAGCCTCTCCAAGTCAGGTTGCACTCCTTGGTTTGGGTGAGTTAACCTAGATCTAGTACGTGGGTAGTTGAGATTCCTCTTGATTTGCAATCTACACATCCTATAACCTACCCCTAGACTGTTACTTTGGTGATTTATACCTTGTGGGCCCTATTCCACATTTTAAGGGATTAAAACCCCATTTTCGACCACTTGGTATCTTAAAACTCAGATCTAGTAAGATCTAACCCTTGGATTGCCTTGATTTTCAAGATCCACATTGTCAATTGTTTAAACTACTTAGATCTACATTTTGGATTCCATTGGACTTGTCTTGATCCCATTTATCACACTTTTAACCCTCCTTGGGCAAGGTCGCACTTCTTGAAGGGATTGAGTTGGTCCACTTGTAGGACATGGGTAGTTAATATTTTGGTGGATTTGGAACAAGCATACCTTGAAACCTATGTCTAGTATGTCATTTTGTGAAATCTTTCCTTGGGGATAGCATTCCCTATTTCAAGGGATTGTGGTCCACTTAGGTCACATCATGAATTATTAGATCTAGAAAGATCCATCCATCAAACCTTTAATAGCCCACTTGTCTTATGTTATAGGGGTCATGATCTACAAGTTAACCTCACTTTGACTCCATTTGTCCCAATTCTCAAGGCACTGATCTTCCTCCAAGCTCATTCGAATTTCCTAGATTGTTGGGTTAACTTGTGATTAGATCCTTGTTTGGGTTGCTTGAATCCCTTGATGTTGTCATATCTCATGATCAAGCTTATCTCTTGTACTAGTTAGCCCCAATTCAATCTTTAAACTACCCTGCATTGGACATAATTCCCAAGGCAGTGGATTTTCTCACGATTGACTAGTACTTTAATCCTAGATCGCATTTCAAATACTATAAGTCACTCTCACATCAACAATGAACCAAAGCTATAATCATTGAACCCCTTACTTATCTTGTGACTTCATCTTTAGGTCTTGGGTGCACCATACGCCTTACAATACTTCACTTTTACTTAACTTGTTTTGGTGTTTTGGTTTGATCTCTCCTATCGGGAATAGATCTGGGTCTCCCCCTTTGTTGTCTGGGCTAGACAGCATAAAGTGAAGGTTGCCTCGATTGGCGTGACAACCATCTATTGGAAGTCGAGGTGATCGTGGTTGCACCTTTTGAGTTTCCCTTTCCTACTACCATCCATTAATGGATACATCCATAGGGGTACTATTTAGGTGATAACCTGTCTATTAATCGAGTCAATATCTTCAATCATTGTATCTTCTATCATGTCCGTCACCCCTAATTCAATCTCAAACATTGCTCTTCAGTATGATCTACTCCAAAAATCATTGATCTCATTTTGTTTCGATGATGGGGGAAACATCATGGCCTTCCTTCAACCGGTTTATCCTTGTTGACTTCAATACATCATCTAAGGATTAAACCTAGAAACCAATCAAGTACCTTGGGCATGCATGCCTCAATGGCAGGTTACCTTGCTTTCAATGGTAAGTTCACATCATTGACTTCTAATTGAAATATTCCACCAAATGTTTGACCTCAACTTATTGATTCACATTCAGTGGTATGTATGATGATACCTTGGTGATCATTGACATTAATGGTGATTTCCCTCGTACTTGTTAATGGTATACATCAATGACCAGTAATCAAGTGGTTTCTACCATGTTCGACTTCAAAAAATTGTAATCACATGGTTAGATTCATATCATTGCGGATTCTACTTGAAGACCCTAGATTAACTCATATATATTACCCAGGCTGCGATGGATATTTTTTGAGTCATATCACACGGATCCACTTTTGTATTGGTTGTGGTTGTCTTATCATCTCGTCATGGATCTATGCTTGTGTCTAGTGTCCATGATTGTGTCCAGTCAATATTTACTATCATGGATATGCAATGTATTGGTCGGCATCCATGATTGAGTTAGTTGATACATATATGTCAGAATTATTTGTACCACAGGTGTCTTTGTTCATCAATCCAACTGATGATCCTTGCCTCGATCCGTCATATTGAAAATCATTTCACCTACCCTATTTTTCCCGCTTCATGGTTTGGGGGGGATTCTATTACACCAAAATCTTGTCATCATGAGTTATGTATCCTCTATATATTCCTTAATTCTTAAATCACCTGGGCTTAAAGACCAAATGGAAATCCGATGTCTATCGCTTTAACTTTTTGTTGTCACCCCGATGTGCACTGCTCACTGACAAGGTGTGTTAGACATTAGGTGACACGCTCTGCACATTGACAGAGCGCGTCGGTGATGCCATTTTCCATTGTACAAGAAGTGTCATCCTTTGAATGACATGGGTTTCTAGTGTACAATGTGCGTCGTTGTTGGTTAAAATGGATAAAGAGAAGCTTCGAGTGACTTCTCGAACCTTGGGTTGTGTGGAGGATTATCACTACATGTCAGGAAAGGTGGCACTTGATTCCCTTACCTAGTGAGATGATCCCTTAAGGTTCTCCCATAAATCATGAACCTCTCCTATCCCTTTTGGCCTATAAATATCAACACCCTCTCTATTGTTAAGGGAGGAAGGATAGAGTACCTACATGTTGGTGGAATTCTTCTAGGAGATCCCTTTCATCTATAGGAGGCAAAAGATTTGATCTTTGAGTCTAACATTGTTGGAAAGGAGTTACGATGTCAAAGAATTGGTTGTAACACCTCTCTCTTTATACTTTCTGTAATTACATTTAATACAATTTTTTTCCATAAACATATTATCTTTATAATGTTTAGGATTGGCTTCTTTGACTACTAATCTAGATCGATTCAAGATCATATGCTTTCATTACTTGTTTGTTTCCACTTGTTTTATATTGTTTTGCATTGGAAGATCTGAAGATCAAGGACTTGGATCAAACGAGGAGAAAGGAGTTGCATTCATAAGGTAAGTTATTCCTTTACTTACTTTGAAATTCAATCAATCTAGGAAAGTGATATGTTTTGTGTATATTGTTTTTTCTAAATATGAACCATTCAAACTAGGGAGATAAGTTTGTGTTCTCCCTTACAGATTGTCCATAAACAAAGACCTGCAAGAGATGTATTAATTTTTATATCAATTATTTAAAATGATGTAAATTATGCAGGGTAAATTTATAACATACCACAAAAATTTGTTAACCCTGGTGCATTATCAATTGTCCATACAAGCATTGCATGCAATTGAAATTCCCTTTGTGCATTTGTTGGTCTAGAGATATCATACATAGTGACGCCCTTCCATAACTCGAGTAATTCATCAATAAGAGGCTCCATATATGCATTCATATCTTTGACCTGGTATTTACCTATTTGATTTAACATACAACACAAACTTATGCAATATATGAGTAAATAAAGATATATAAGACATTATTTAAAAAAATAATTGAACATATATTAATAAACAAGAAAGAAGAAGACATAATTATGAAACAAAGAAGACAAATTAGATATTAAAGTTTAAAAAATATATATTATAAAAAAATTAATACCTAGAACAATCATTGCCAATAGTATGTGCTCCTTCTTTATTAACATCCATGGAGGAATGTTATTGTTAACAAAAAAACAGGCCATAGCGAGTAAGTATGTCTAAGCTCTCCAAATGGATTGACACCATTAGTTTCCAATGAAATCCTAATATTGTGAGGTTCTTCTTTAAACTATGGCCATATTTCTTCTATCTTCGTCCATATAGATCCATTCACAAGCATTCGAAGAACACCATCTTCACTTATGTTTTTTGCATGGTAATCCATTAGTTGTGCTATGCTTTTGCACCTGAACAATTGCCACAAATGTGGAATTATGGGAATATAACGAAGAACCTTGTGAGGCACCGTTTTTGTTACTTTATCGACTCGATATCTACTCTCTTCATATTTCGGGCATTTGTATTTCGTTGCATGTTCTTTATAGTAAAGAATATAATCATCGAGACATGCAAGAATAGCTTGATACTCCATTCCAATATCTTTCATTATGGCATGTAAATCTCGGTATGTGCGAGGTAAAACATTTGACAATGGTAGAAAAAATTCACCTATCAATCTACAACATATTTAAAAAACAATACTATTTGTTAATGTAAATAATATCAATAATACATATTGCATCCAAATGTTACAGATGATGATCAACTAACATTAAAAATAGGGGAAAAAATAAAAACTTTCTCATCATGTACTAAATGTGACAAAATTAATATATTACATACCTTAGGAGTTGTGTCACACATGTGTTTGGCATACCATTTACAACCTTTAGGTTCAACAACAACAATAAAGGAGAGAGAATACTTGTTTTTTATCCTTCATAAAGAGATTCACTTTCCCTATGAAGTATAGGTATATCATAAGCAACTTCAAACTTATTTCCATCGTCATTGATTCCAACATTATTAAATGTCTCCTAGATAAATCTATTTATACCATCTTCTTCATCTTCTTCAACTGTGTTATTAACATCATTATCTTCTTCCATAGGATCATTAGATCGATCCTCAATATTTTCTCCATGCAATTATTGATCAAGAGGCGCTTGTACAAAATGCACCTCTTCCTCCTTGAGCAATTCCCTAGGGCGATTTCTCTTTACAATTACAAACAATAAAGTAATATTAGTGTATATAAAAAATATTTAATTATACAAACGTTTAAATATATAAATTAGGAAAACAAAGACAACAGAGACAAACACAAATTAGGTGAGAGTGAGAAACAAAGACAACAAATCAATGACGCATCATGGGAAACTTATCAAGATAATTAAGAATACAATTAAAAAGATGCCCCAACATGCATATTGAAATAATTTTAAAAGAAACAACTAAAATACATTGTATTGGGACTAGACATAGGAAACAATGACCTCTAAAGGGAGCCAATGTTGAAATTTTATCAAGTTATTTCTTTATGCAGTGGAATTTGACAGGGACGGACTATTCGCATGCCTTGACGATATGGGAGGGTTTCCAGACTCAATGATGACTCAAATAATTATCAATTTGTATATAGTTAATTTACTGTTATAAAACATTTATCAACTAACATTATTGTTTATAAAAAAGATGAATAGATATTTGGATTATAAGCACTTTTTAACCAAAAAAAATATAAAATTAGATTTTAAATCAAAAATTTTAAAAATATATATATTATTAAATAATAATAAAGTAAATTATGAATATAACCCCTAACTCTTTAATCCCCTAAAATATATACAAAAAATAATAATAATTCATTACTTTTCTTCTACATTTAACATATAAACATTTACGAAAAGAATCTACAATACAAAGGCATGTAATGAATAACTTACTAATGGATGATATTTAGGCCCACCTTCAGTGTGTCCATACAGTCCACAATGTTTGACAGCCATTGTTATTAGAAGTATCCTTCGTTTCAATCCCTTGCATATTTTACAGGGGCAATAACATTTTGCATACTTCGAAGCACTCGATGCAGATCCCACATTTCGTTTGCCTCCTTGAGGATTGTTTTGTGACATGTTTCCTCACCAAACCTCCAGTGATGATTATCTTCAATAACTTTGTATTATGAACAATAGAAAATCATCCCTATAGAATTCGAAAACATCGAAAGCACAATGACAATGTCGAAGCTATTAGATTACATAGACCATCTAGTACCTAATTATAGATGTTATCAAACGGATAGTACATTAAATGCGGTTTACATCAGATGACCAACAATTCTTGATTTTAATTGGGTATCCGACAGTTCTTCACTTTTAGTCAGATATCCGAAATTTATTCATGTTTCGTTGGATATCCGACGATATCGGGCATTATAAAAATAAAAAATAAAAAAAATACATTTACGATCCGACATTTTTCTCTTATTTTCGTATATTATCAGATTCCACCATCATATTTTCCTCCCATATGTAGCAGTGAAGGTAGGGGATTAGAGGTAGAGAGGGGGTATTATGAGGTTAGAGGTATGTAAAGAGGGTGGGATGTTAGAAAGTGAGATGTATAGAGAGGGGTTTGTTAGGGAGTGAGAGGTAGAGGGAGAGGGTGGGTTTAGGGATAGGGGGTTAGAGGTACGAAGGTGTAGGAGAGATATAGAGAGATATTGAGAGAGATAGGGGGAGTAGAAGAGAGATAGAGAGAGGGGGTAGTGGGTTAGGGATAGATGGAGTATGACATATATAGAGAGAGGGTGGGGGATATTAGAGGATATAGGAGGGGGTGTGTTAAGGGATTAGAGGTAGAGAGGGGGGGTGTAAAGGGATTAGAAGTAGAGATGGGGGGGGGGGTGTTAGGAGGTGAGGGGTAGGGGGATTAGGAGATTAATAGAGAGATGAGGGGTGTTAGGGGGTTAGAGGTAGGCATTTAGAAGTAGGGAGAGAGAGAGAGGTGGTTATTCTGAGGGGTTAGACATAGATAGTGGTGGGTTTTAGGGGTTTAGAGGTAGAGGGGTGTGTTAGGGGGTTGAGGGTAGGAGGAGTAGGAGAGAGATAGACAGGCAGGGGGTTAGGGGTATATGGAGTAAGATAGAGAGAGAGAGATGGGGTGTTATGCATAGAGGGAGTAGGAGAGAGATAGAGAGAGGAGGTTTTAAGGGGTAGGGGGAGAATGTGTGAGATAGATAGAGGGAGGGGTGTTAGAGGTAGAGAGAGAGTGGGTTAGAGGTAGATATGGGGTGGTTGTTAGGGGTTTAGATAGAGGGGGGGTGTTAGAGAGAGAGGGTGGAATAGGTGGTTAAAGGTAGAGAGAGGCAATGGGGTTTTAATGTTAGGGGTATTAGGAGAGAGATAGAGAGAGGGGAGGTTATGGGTAGGCGATTAGTGTTAGGGGGTTATACATAGAGAGAGGGGGGTGTTAGGGGGTTGTAGGTAGAGAGGGGGGATGTTAGGGGGTTAGGGGTAGGAGGAGTAGGAGAGAGATAAATAGATGGTGGGGGTTAGATCTAGGAAGTTAGAGCTAGAGAGAGGTGAGGGGTGTCAGGGGGTCATAGGTAGAGAGAGGGGGTCTTAGCGGGTTAGGGGTAGGGGGAGTAGGAGATATAGAGAGAGGGGAGGGGTTTTAGGGGTAAGTGGTTATAGATAGAGAGAAGGGGTGTTTACGGGGTTAGAGAGAGTGTTAGGCCATCCCTAATATTTTCTAACTAGTATGAATTTCATTGAGGAATTTGTTTTGGATCTGGAATCACAACAATACAAGCCAAGGATGGTTGACCAAAAGTTGACAGGAGATCTTGACACCCAAAGGGGCTAAGTGGGTGTTAGTGGTCTATTGATTAAATCAGGGGATTAGTGGTAGGGGGAGGTGTAGTGATGTGTGTGTGTGTGTTAGAGAGAGTGAGAGAGAGAGAGAGTTATCAAGGATGTGGGGTGTTAGGTGTTAGGGGTTAGGTGTAGGTGTGGAATGGAGGGTTTACGGTTAGAGAGAGAGAGATAGAGAGAGATATGGGGGGATGGATAGTGGTATGGGGGAGAGGGATTAGGATCTAGATAAATATAGAGGGGGGAGTAGGGGAGGAGGTTGAGAGAGAAAGGGGAGGGGTGTTAGGGGGTTGGGGGAAGGAGAGAATGGTATGTTGTTGGGGGGGGGGTCATATTATAAATAAACATAACATGCATGTGTTTTATAAGGATATCAATAGTCATGTAAGCACCACCTTTAATGTTACAAAATGTGCACGCATTTTAGAACTACATAACTCGTACATGTTTTTCTCTATTATATACAATGATTTTTCATATCTGACAAACACTCTAATAGGTTGAAATACAGTCAGATTCATGCATTTCTTAGGAATTCCTTCAAGAAAAATCTCAATTTGATCATTGCATTTGAAAATCTCCATCATTTAGTTGTTAATAATTGAGGAGCACCTTGAAATCATTCAACAATGTTGAAGAATCTCTAATAAAATAGGACCATAGACCATCTCCAATTAAAGAGCACCATATCCAATTGAATATCACCATCTCCAATTAAAGAGCACCATATCCAATTGAATATCACCATCTCCATAATTTGCTTAAGGATCACCTTGAGGTAAATGAGAAATGTTGAAGAATATCCAATAGAAGAGGACCATGCACCATCTCCAATTAAAGAGCACCATCTCCAATTAAAGAGCACCATATCCAATTGAAGAGAATCATCTCCAATGGAAGACTCCAATAATCCATATCCATAATTCACTTGATGAGCACCTTGAATTCATTGAAAAATGTTTAAGAATCTCCAATAAAAGAGGACCATAGACCATTGCATATTGAAGAGCACCATATACCAATTAAAGAGAAACATCTCCAATATGCCATCTCCATTATTTACTTGAAGAGCACCTTGAAGTCATTGAACAATTTTGAACAACCTCCAATATAAGAGGACCATAGAACATTGCATATTGAAGAGCACCATATACCAATTGAAGAACACTATCTCCAATTGAAGAGAACCATATCCAATTGAAGACTCCAATAGGCCATCTCCATCCTTAAATTCATTGAACACTGTTGAAGAATTTCCACTAGAAGAGGACCATAGACCATTGCATATTGAAGATCACCATATACCATTTAAAAAACACCATATCCAATTGAAGAGCACCATCTCCACAGACATTGAGGAGCATCAAAGACATTGGGAAAGGTTGAATACTCTCCAATAGAAGAGCACTGTATACTATCTCCAACTAAAGAGCACTGTATACTATCTCCAACTAAAGAGCACCATATAAATTGTGGTGATGGGAAATTTATGCAATCAAACAAGAAAATTAGTAAAGAAGAAGAAACCTCAAGAAACATTGAATAAAATATAGAGAAGAAAATATCAGACATGATCAACTAGAGGCATTCTATGGCCACTCATCTAACTCCAATTATAGATGATGGCATGGTTTTTCCTACCAATCCACGACAAGAAAAATGAAAGCATTCATTAGAGGGGCACTCAATTTCCACAATAGGTGAGGAAAAAGAACCCCATGGCAGTCATCAAGAAGTAAAATATGGGTGCTCATTGGGGGAAGCTTCGAACCCCACATCAAGGCCACCTAAATCCTTTGTCTATTTGGTCTCTTGTGGTTATAAAAGTGATCAAGTTAGAGATACATTGAATCAAGGATGTATGATTGAAGAAGAAAGGAAATGTTATTGAGAACATCCAAGAGGATGTCCAATTTCCACCATCCAACTTCTAGAAAGATAAAGAAGGACATGAAGCTCCTGTTGAAATCCCAAACTGACTTAGTTCTGTGGTATAGTGTACAGTTCCAAGCTCCCTACCTCCTATAGAAAGTTAACACCAAAGAACCCCGAAACATATACAAATTAATGAGAGTTTCTTTGGTTCACTTGAATTTACGCTATCTAAACATAGTATTGCATATAAAACTCGACAGATACTTGTTAAATATTTTGATTCTAAATGTGATGGAGATAAATGTAGATTTTTTTTTATCATTGTTAAAATCTAGGTGTATGATTATTGTTAAGAGAAAGTTAAAGATAAATATGATAAACCATTATGAACCAAGTTCCCATATTGTTAAAATATTACTAGATGCCTTTAGCACAATTGGTAAGAAAAATCGTTCGAAGGTCATGATGCAACTCATCGATTGTTGTCATAGCAATCATAAACAAGAACAATAGGGCCCTGTTCTTTCTTAAGCCTACATATAGACTTCTTAATTTGAATTTCAAACCACTCCATAGGTATTCTATTAGAAGAGAACATCTTGAAATCATCCAGATAGATTTTTTGGCCTTCATTGGTAGGTTTCCACATTTGGCCATGAAACTAATTGATGCAGTAAAGCGATTAGTGCAAATTTTTTGTCATGATAGAACCAAGCCTTATTCAAATAGGAAGGATGTACTTGAAGAAGTTCAAAGGATCATTAACCACACATTAAACAACTTCTTGACATAACACAAACGAAACTATATGAGAAATTCAAGATTGAGCATAGGGAGTTGAAGTTGGGACAAAGGTATGTTAGAATAAATACACTTCCTAACACTTGTTTCTATAGATATCATGTAGAATATTAATATTACTATTATACATTTTTGAACATTTTTCATGTGTTTCATACTAACCATGTGTAGGATTGATCCATGTCAATACCACCATCTTCATCAAGAGAATTCATCCATAACATCATGTGTGATAGGTCGGAGGGGTAAGCTTACTATGGAAAATATTGTATAGCTGGGATGTGCTCCAACTATGGTGGCATGGAGTTATTGGACAAGTGCATTCATGAAAGTGTAGATAATGAATTTGGGAAAATGGATATAGACATGAAAAGATTTAAATACATCAACTATGAAATTGGCCCTAAGAAAGAAAACAAAATGATACAATTGGTGACATATTAGGTCAATATCTAACTCTAAATTTTAATTCCAATTATGTTTCAATCCTTGCATATAAGAATAACTTATGCTAAGATAATTTTCTGCCTCCAGGTACAGGTCAGCCCAATCATCAAAGAATTCATCAAAAAAACATAACAATATGTTAAGCATGCCCACCAAGCTAGATGGCAAGACGAGCAGTTTTGACTTTCCCAGATACAATTCCCAATG
The DNA here is from genome assembly GCA_027924585.1 of Larix kaempferi. Classification (NCBI taxonomy): domain Eukaryota; kingdom Viridiplantae; phylum Streptophyta; class Pinopsida; order Pinales; family Pinaceae; genus Larix; species Larix kaempferi. Next base: position 4,126,330 of record BSBM01000922.1, read on the forward strand.
GCACTATACTTTCAGTGGTTGATTTTGCAAATAACTACACTCTACAGCCTCAAAATGCGATTCAAAGTTAATATTATTTTTTTGAGTGGATTTCTTTGATTGTCCATATCACATACATGCATGGCCCAAATTGCAGTGAAGAGAAATGACAAATTGTGAAGAAATATCACTTCTACATAAGTGATGATAGGTTCCATGAATTCCATTATGTACGTCATTGATTCCTTATGTTATATGAGAACCTGGAGGGGATGAACATATAGATGGATGTGTTGGTCAATTAAAAAATGCATGCATATTTCAATGGTTCTCTTCATTGCAAAAAAACTATAGGGTGCCACATATGTGATACTATTTTGAGACTAGGCATGGTAAAGGAGATCATGATGGAGCTGGAGCATGTGTAAAACAAACCCTACATAGAGAGGAATTGAAATTATCTACTAAACCTACTATTCAAGATGTTCAATCTATAGTAGAGTGGTGCATGCCAGTAATGGGAGAGGAATCAACTATGTGAGCAGAATCCACAAGAAAAAGACATGTACTAAGATTTTTTTGGGACGTGGTTGATGTAGATCATTCACATGCATGGGAATGCAAGAGTGAATTAGGATTTAGTTTTCCAATCTTGTGATTTTTAATTTCTCAATTCTAGCCATTCAATTCCACCATCTTTCAATTCTTTTCTATGCCAATATTAACCTTCTGCAATTTCAGCGGATGTGTATAAAGTGATCCTATTTATTATGGTTTTGTTTGTATAACTTCCCAATATCCCTCATGTTGATGTTATCCATGGTTCTAGCATTCGGAAATCATTGTGCATATCATTATCCTAGATGGGTTCACAACCCACGTAGAGGATGGCTTCGTCGCAGCCCTATTGACTATGTATCCGGAGGCTCATAGGATTAGACTTTGTCTAGCCATGTGGATTGAGTGGAGTGTTAAAAGGCCAAAGGTAACATTGTATACTCTATGTGGGAGTGCTTTGTAGAGGAAGTGACTTGTTCTTATAGAGCGATATGACTTGTCTATGTTACAAAGGGATCTTATCTCCTTGTATATTAGACAAATTATAATCTAATGTTGAATTTGACACTAGCTCTAAGAGGTGTCTGGGACGTCTTGGAGTATGGTCAAATCAACATTAGAGCTCTATGAAATATTTCGATCTACATGTGAGGATATATAAACGAGGAGAAATTTTCTATAATGAAGAAATAACCAATAAGTTAAGACAATCCATTGAAGAATTCCCAGATAAAATAGAAGGCTTGAAAGAGCACAAGTACCCCAGTAAAAGTGGTAAATTGACCCTAGAAGACAAAAGTACAAATCGGCCTCAAGAGTGAAAATCAAGTCAACTAAATAATATAAATAGAAGTGTTCTCACACTTCATTTGTCACATTCACAACACACATCTTCTTATGCTCATAAGTGCGGACCTCCAAGCAAGGCCTAGAAAAGGCAAGAAGCATAATTTTTGGGTTCTCTTATTCTCTTCAAAGATTATCTACCCTCGCTAGAGTTTCTTATGGAAGAAGGGAAAAATATTGTGCTAGGGATTATGTCATGTCCCAAATTTTGCATTGGGTCACAATGGCCTAAGCCCATTGTCCATATTCATAAGATTTTATCAAATTGATGCTAAGGGTCCCATAATTTCCAAGGAGGAAAATTACTAGTTTCCTAGGTTGGGGGTGGAAGCTTTGGGATTTGGAATAAGGGGGATAATAAATGATGTTTGAAAATTAGAATGGAATAAATATTTAATAAAGGAGATAAATAAATATATAGAAGTGAAAATCAATGTGGCATTTGGTCATGAAGACAATTGGAGGCTTATGGAGTCCTTAGGTGGCTAGATTCCCTCCACACACTTGGCATGCACATCATCCAATTCGAATCTATGGGTAAGGAAATGTATTTGGCGGTTGGTAAGGTTTCATATGGAAGCTAATGAGCTAAGGAAGTTGAATTGGTAAATAGGAGTAACTCCCATGGAAGAGGAAGAGACAATTTGGAGCTAGTGAGACACTTAGGATATATTCCCTAGCTCTATGACAACAATGATGAAGATGCTATGAAACCTATGACACAAATCAGACCTAAAGGCTGACATATGACATATATGACATGTCATGGATAAACATATCCTCCAAGAGTGAGCTCAAGGGAGTTAGGGCAGCTAAGATGCTTCCACATGTGATTTGGTGGAAGTGGGAGACTAGGAATTGTTGTACAAGTGGCATTCTTTGGAATCTCTTCCCAACTTGAGTTGGAATGCATATATTGGAAGGAATTCGACCCATAAAGATATTGGAACTTTAAAAAGTCAATAACAAAGAATTAAACCGGCTTTTGATCATTTGTATAATTTGCAATCGCATTTGTGAAGAGGGAGAGCTAGTGGATGACTAGTTTCTTGCCTTAGCCAATTTCGAGGGTGAAAGATTCCCATGCAAGTTGGTAATTGGAAAGGCCATTCAGACATTTCATTTGGAGATTTAATGGATCATTTATTTGCAGGTGTAAGCTACATGGAAGCTCATGGTTTCTTCTAGTGCAGCTCACTCTTTCAACCATTTCCAATTCTCATGGCATATTATTGATCCTTGAGGGAGGGCGTTTTTGGTGAGCTATTGTACTCTTTGTGGGAGATTCCCATGCCCAATTTATTTTTTAATATGAACTAAATACTCTGTTATTCATCTCCAGAAAGTTTCAGGTCGAAATTTCAAGTAGAAATGTATAAATCTTATTTTTAATGAAAGAACAGTGTCATTTCCCCACTACCTTGTTGTGAACCAATGTAATGTTGATGGATTCGAATCGATAAGTAAAATAATGATGGTTTATTGATGAATGGAATTTTATTGATGTATTATACAAGTTTGATTTTCAGTACTTAATCTTTTGATGTCATTTTACTCAGTTTATTTACATTTGGAAAAGATTTGGTGCCATTTCCCCAAGGGTCGAACTAGTGATTTTTGTTGTTTTTTGGAAGAAGGGTAGAACAAAATTAATAACTGGTTAATGGTTAATATGAGACCTTAATAATACCCATGATAAATACCCTACATATTTTCATAAATTCGAGTGGTATTGGAGGCATTTGGGAATCCATTTTTAGTATTTACCCTGGGGGGATTTGAACCTCCAATTGCTAGTGAAATGACATACTTTGGACAGAATCTTAAGGGAGTTTTCAGAAGTATTTTTGTGGACATATATCATCCTTGAACATCATAATCAAGTCCTAATACCATTCATACAACTTCTCTGAAGATTTGGTAGCATTTGGAGCCAATTGGAGACCTAGAGACCAATACTAGTCAAAGGGAAATTACTAGTAAAGTTCCCTACATTGGCCAGAATTGAAAGAGGATTTGCATAAGTATTTTAAAGGTCAAAAATCATCCCTGAAACACATATTTATGTCCTAATATCATCCATATACCTTCTCAAAATATTTGGGAGCATTTGGGGAAAATTGGAGACCTAGGCATCAAAACTAGTCAAAGGTCGAATTTTGGGGAAAAAGTGAAAAGTTGGTCATTTTAATAAAATTTTAAAAAAGGGTCATTATAGTGGTATCGGAGCATGATATTGGCACTTGATGTGGTCTGATATTCATGAGGACAAGAATTCAAGTACCACCATTAGATATTGAAACCAAAAGTGTTTTTGTTGAAGAAGAAAAAGTGAGGAAAATAAGCCAATGGGTGAGCATATTCTCTCAAGCACAGAACCCCATAATAGAGCAAATGAATTTAAGAGAACACCAAGGCCTACTGTACCAAAATTTCTTGAGTCCAAATATGTGGAATAAATTCATCTCGAATGGAAAAATTTGACTGAATATTGCAGAAACACTATACCATTTTATCAATACCTCATTATCTCAAACAAGCTCAAGATGAAGGAAGGTAATAAGAATCCATTTAAAAATAGAGAATTGAATTATGCAATAAGTAAAATGCCACTTCCCACCTTTGATGGATCATCTCAAATTTCTTCACATACTTGGGTACAAAATGCATCAGCTTGCTTGAAGGAGCAAATGGAAGAGACGTCACATGAGCATGAAGAAGATCCTATTGAAAATATTGAAGATCATTTCGGGACACATTCTAACTTGGACACAAATCAATGAGCATCTACTGATGGATGCTTGAACTATGAAGGAGTACCTACTGATGGGTGCTCACACCTCTATGTTGGTGACATAGAGATCACTTTTGATAGTATTGCTGCAAGAAAAAATTCCCCTAAGCATGAAAATTAAGACCTTGTAGCAGTTGAAGAAGAAACAAGATCAACTTCTCCATCACCATTTGAGCTTCATGAAGTTGGTCCAAGCAAGAAGGGAGAAGATGAGGAGGTTCATTTGCAAGATCCTCCTTTTCTTGAAGGGTCCTTAAAGATGAATGAAAATAAGATCCAAGAGTCCCTTAGCTTTCTCCATGACAGTCAAGCATTGGTGTCAAATTCTTGTGGGAGAGCTACTTCATTGGAGGAAACATCCTTCCTTGAAGACATGGAGAAGATTCAAAGAGCAATGTGCCACATCAAAGGTAATTTCATGTCTTTTCTTTTTGATAGAAACCATTTGTTTGAGCTTAATGAATTGTTACATGATGCATACTTGAAGAATAATGAGGATAATCATAAGCTCACAATTCAAAATGAGCAACTTCTTGAAAAGTCGCAAGATACTTGTTTTTCCTCCTATGTTTCATATTGTCAAATGGTAGATTGTTTGGAGGATTCTCATGACATGGTGGATCATGAGAAATGTGGAAATTTGAATGTTCTTGATGTGTTTGAAGATGAACTTGAAGAGATCCAAACACTTGATGTGGTGGAAGAGGAACTTGAATTGTCTCTTGATAAAGGTTATGCAATTTTTAAAGAAAAGCATGATTTCTCTACATTAGAACCAATCTATGACAAAGGTTTCACACTTTTGAAGGAGCTACATGATACTACCCATATCGATCATTCCCATGATGAAACTTCTATACTTGTTGATCATTTGGGTGAGTTATTTCATTCTCCTACATCCTACAATTCCATGTTTTGCAGCATTGGTCTCAATGAAGTATGGGCTAAATGGTTCTTTTTTATGGTGCCACATGAGGAGTATGGAAATCCTAGATTTACCTTTTATGATGAGATGGTTGGAGCACATTCTTATCCACATTTGCAAAAGCATACTTTGTTACATTATGATGATGTACATCTACATTGATGCACCTATGATATGCATTTGAGTCACTTGAAGACTCGTGGTTTTTCTTGCTCAACATTTGGTTCATTTGATGTTGGAGGAAATTCATCCAACACTGGGGTGAATAGATTTATGATTGGAGAACAATTTTATTGGCAGCCACATACTTTGTTATATCTTTATGATTCTCACATTCATGGATGTATGGGTGAGACTTATTTGAGTCCTCTGAAGTCTCCTTGTTTTTTCTGCTCATTATTTGGTTCAGATTTTAGTGGAGATTCTTCATTCACTTATTGGATGAAAGAATACATGGATGAATATTTTGATGCATATCACATCCTTTTGGAGCAGCATTATAGGACATGGGATCCTCACCTATGTCATTGGAACATATTTTATGGGTCACTTGAAGATTATATGCACTTGGAAAATAGTGGTCTACTTGCTTGGAGGTGTAAGCACTTTCATGACTCTTTGATGAAGCATCTCCTTGATGTACATTTTCATTATCTTGTTATGTAATTTGATGATATATATTTTGTACTCATGATGTTTGGAAGAATTCATACAAGAAAATGGGATCCGGGAATCCTCTTATCTGATGGTATGGGTTGGAGAGCACTCTTAATTGTTGGGGTGCAATACAAGCAATGGGACCCTGGAATAATTTTTGTCTCATTGGTTTCAAATTTTTTGGGGAAACAAGCACTATGGGAGATGGATTTCCCACTTAATCAAGTGATTTTAATTAGAGTAGTGCAGCAGCAAGCATGGTGGTTTCTCTCTAAAATATTCATGGAATCTCAAAGACTCAAGGTTGGGCAATTCAATGGCAACTTCAAGGATATATACAGAAAGCATGTTCTTCAACACCCATGTTTGAAATTGATTGAGGACAAGCAATATTGGGAAGGGAGTATTTTTCATGTCCCAAATTTTGCATTGGGTCACAATGGCCTAAGCCCATTGGCCATATTCATAAGATTTTATCAAATTGATTCTAAGGATCCAATAATTTCCAAGGAGGAAAATTACTAGTTTCCTAGGTTGGGGGTGGAAGCTTTGGGATTTGGAATAAGGGGGACAATAAATGATGTTTGTACATTAGAATGGAATAAATGTTTAATAAAGGAGCTAAATAAATATATACAAGTGAAAATCAATGTGGCATTTGGTCATGAAGACAATTGGAGGCTTATGGAGTCCTTAGGTGGCTAGATTCCCTCCACACACTTGGCATGCACATCATCCAATTCGAATCTATGGGTAAGGAAACATATTTGGAGGTTGGTAAGGTTTCATATGGAATCTAATGAGCTACGAAAGTCAAATTGGTAAAGAGGAGTAACTCCCATGGAAGAGGAAGAGACAATTTGGAGCTAGTGAGACACTTGGGCTAGATTCCCTAGCTCTATGAAAACAATGATGAAGATGCTATGACACCTATGACACAAATTAGACCTGAAGGCTGACATATGACATATATGACATGTCAAGGCTAAAAATAGCCTCCAATAGGGCTCTCAAGGGAGTTAGGGCAGCTAAGATGCTTCCACATGTGATTTGGTGGAAGTGGGATACTAAGAATTGTTGTACAAGTGGCATTCTTTGGAATCTCTTCCCAACTTGAGTTAGAATGCATCTCTTGGAAGGAATTCGAATCATAGAGAGCTTGGAACTTTATAAATGTCAATAAAAAATAGTGAAACCGGATTTTGATCATTTGTAGAATTTGCAATTGCATTTGTGAAGAGGGAGAGCTAGTGGATGACTAGTTTCTTGCCTTAGCCAATTTCGAGGGTGAAATATTCCCATCCAAGTTGGTAATTGGAAAGGCCATTCAGACCTTTCATTTGGAGCCTTAATGGATTCTTTATTTATAGGTGTAAGCTATAGGGCAGATCATGGTTTCTTCTAGTGCATTTCACTCGTTCAACCATTTCCAGTTCTCATGGCATACTCTTGATCCTTGAGGGAGGGCGTTTTTGGTGAGATATTGTAATATTTGGGGGAGCTTCTCATGCCCCATTTATTTTTGTTAGAACTATAATCCACACTTAGTACCATAATCCATAAATTTTTATTGCTCATGTGCTTAATTGAACCATAGTTTGGACTAGGTGACTACAGTTGGTCAAAAACCCACTTTTGAGAGTGTTCACACCCACTTCCAAGCAAACCAGTTCACCCAGCCTCCTGTTTTGTCCACAAGTGTGCCCTCATTAATTTTTGGTGTGTCCTCTCTCCTTGTTTTGGGGAATTTTAGTTGACCAAGGGCGCTAGCGTGGATTTTTGCCCATTTTTGGCTAGATTTGGAGCATTTAATGCTCCCTTGGGCCCCCCAACCTCCTCTACTTGCTCACCCACGCCTGACTTGAGCTCATTATTGATCCAGCATGCTTCAGCCACCTCCACACCAGAATTTGTGGCTGTTTGGGGTGATTGGGATTGAGTTGGACCCACCTAGGGGGGATTGAGGCCAATTTGGCATTGATGACTTGTACACTCATCTTGAGCCACCTAATGCTCTTGAATTTCTCATGGATGTAATAAAAACCTGTTACTAACATTTTCACATGTTAGACAGTCAGTTAATCAAAGGTTTCAGCATACATTGTGTGTAAAATTATCTCCTTTTTCAAGTTTTTCCACTGTTTTTGCAAACTAATTCAATTTTGTGAGGTTCTCCATAGCTCCTAGGTCTTCTGTCATCAAAATAATCACATGGTATCAGAGCCATCATGGATTTAGTGAGTTGCAGGTCAATATTGAGCACTGAACTGCATTCTAGAGAGGATTTCCAGACAAAAATTGAGTGTTTTTTGCAGGTGTTTCAGTAGTTTTCTCACCATTAACGCAACAGTCATGGAAGCAAACCAAATGTTGCTCACACCCTTCAATTTTTTCGATTGGAAGGCTGGGATGGTTATCAAGCTGAGATCTAAGGGTCTCTATAGAGTAACCATGGGCACAGAAGTGGAGCCAAACTCTGCTGTGGAGAAAGCAAAGTACTACAATCGACTTGATGAAGCTTATGGATTGCTATGCCTGAGCATTTCAAGGGAACTCTTGTTTCATACAGACAGTTTGACAACCCCCAATGAAGTATGGGTGAAGCTAGAATCACTCTTTGGGAAAACTGATGAACTGAGAGGCCACCGGCTTGAAAACGAGCTCATTAGCTTGAGCCCAGCGCATTTTGAAACCATCCAGGAGTTCTTCACGAAATTCAAGTCACTGGTGCTTCAACTGCAACAATGCGGAATTGTTAAGAAGGAGGAACAACTGATTCTGTCCATCCTTTCGAAGCTAGGCCCAGAATTCTCTGTATTTGTCAGCACATTTCACTCAGCCAAAATGACCCTTCGAAATTGGCAAATGCCATCAGTAGCTACCTTCATGGAGTGTCTCACTCAGGAGCAGGACAAACTAGTTCAGATGGGTACCATAAAATCAAAGGACCAAGCATTGGCAATGGGTGTTTCAAGTGCCAACAAAGGCAAGCAGAAAGCCAAGAATTCGAAGCAGCAAGAGAAGAGCAAGTCTGACAAGACCAAGTCTGCAGATGGGGGTTCGAATCTGTCAAAGGAGAAGGACAAGAAGGGAAAGGAAAAGACCAAATGCACCTATTGTCATAGGGGATGGCATCCAGAGAGCTCATGCATGAAGAAAACCATTGACTCAATGGCGCAGCTGCTGGAGAAGAACAACATCCCAGTCCCTGAGGGCGCAAGGAAGAAAGAGAGCACCTCAAATCCTGACAATAAAGAGAATTGTCATGCTTTGGTAGCAGGTACTTCGAATCCCTCATCCTTTATCATTGATTCAGGAGCTTCCAGACATATGGTTTCATCCAGAGAGCTCTTCTCCTCTATGCATTCGAATGGTGGCCCAACAGTTCGAATGGGAGATGATTCAGAAATCCAGACCAAGGGGATTGGTAGGATTGACATGGAGCATGGCTATTTCAGTGATGTGCTCTATGTACCTTCATTGGCTGCAAATTTGCTATCAGTCTATCAAATGACCCATACAGGAGAAGCCAAGAGGAGTAACATTTACTCCAGATTTGGTAGAAATCTCAGAAATTTCCTCAAATCAAGTTGTGGCTGTAGGGTATGCAGATCATGATGAGAGAATGTACAAATTCTCAAATTTCATTCCAAATTCTAGTGACCATGCTCTTGTCTCTCATGCCAACGAGACCTCCAAGTTGTGGCATGAAAGATTTGGCCACATGAACTACAAATATCTCCAGCAATTGCACAAGGACGAGATGGTGGAAGGACTTCCAGAAATCAGATCTTCAAATGGTGCATGCATTGGGTGTGTAGTTGGAAAGCATCCTGAGCGCAGCTATGAGAAGGGAATGGCAAGGAGAGCCACTCAACCACTTTGATTGGTACACTCAGACCTCATTGGTCCTCTTCCCACTCCATCATATGGTGGATCAAGTTATGTACTTACATTCATAGATGACTACTCTCGATTCTGCTGGGTTTACTTCCTTAAATTGAAGTCAGAAGTGTTTGAGAAATTGAAGATTTGGAAAGCCCTAGTGGAGAACCATAGTGGTCATAAGATAAAGATCCTTAGGACTGATAATGGAAAGTAATATGTGAATAACAACATTCAGCACCTTTGTGAGGAATGTGGCATCCAAATGCAACATTCAATCCCCTACACACCTCAGCAAAATGGTGTGGCAGAGAGGAAAAATAGATCTCTCAAGGAGATGGCTACTTGCATGATTGAAGCTAGGGATCTAAGCCCTAAGCTATGGGATGAAGCCATCAATTGTGCTGCTCATATTCAGAATAGAGCCTTTCACAAATCAGTCAAAGGAAAAACCCCCTATGAGGCATGGTTTGGCCAAAAACCAAATGTGTCAAATTTCAGGATTTTTGGGTCTAGAGCATGGGCTCGAATTCCATCAGAAAAGAGGAAGGCTTTGGAGCCACAGAGCAGGGAATGTATCATGGTTGGATATGGTGAGGACAAAAAGGGCTACAAGCTCTTTGACACATCCACACTCAAAAATTTCATTGAGAGAAGTGTGCAATTCGAAGAAGAACCAATTCCAGATTTTGAGCTTGCACCGGGGGAAAGCTCCTCTCCTCCACACCTTAATGAAATTAGTGATGATTCCACCTATGATTTTTCTGATATTGCTGAAGATGACATGGCTGAAGATGACATTGCTGTACATGAGTCACCATCAAGGCCCAAGTGGGCTGAGAAAATCATACAAGCTGCAGGTGAATTGGCAGGCAATCCCCAAGAGCCTAGGAAGACTAGATCTCAAACAATCAATGCTTCCTTTGCAAATGAAAGTGAACTTGCTGATCACTGTTATATGATGATTGGATCTGATCCAACATCATATCAGGAAGCTCATCATGATCCAAGGTGGAGAGCAGCAATGCAAGAAGAATTCCAGTCTCTCCAAGAGAACAAAACATGGGATTTGGTGCCTCTTCCTCCCAAGAGGAAACTTGTGCAATGTAAGTGGATTTTTCGAACCAAACCTGTTGCTGATGGTTCTGATCTGAAGTACAAGGCTAGGTTAGTGGCTAAGGGCTACTCACAAATCCATGGTGTGGATTATATAGAGACCTTTGCACCGGTTGCAAAGATGGACTCAATTAGACTAGCTCTTGCCATGGCAGCTAGTAAAGGTTGGGAAGTTCACCACATGGATGTCAAAAGTGCATTCTTGCATGGTGAGCTACAGGAAGAGATATATATGCAGCAACCTGAAGGATTCCAAGAGGATCCCACACTTGTATGCAGGTTGAAGAAGTCACTCTATGGACTCAAGCAAGCCCCCAGGGCTTGGTATGCCAAAATGGATGCTTTTTTGCTCTCAATTGGTTTCTGTCGATGCAAGTCTGATCCAAATGTTTATTTGCAGCATTGTGATGATAATTTGCAGGTCATTGTACTGTATGTTGATGATCTCTTAATTACAGGGAGCTGCACCAAACAAATTGGCTCAATTAAAGCTTCTTTGCACAGTGAATTTGCCATGAGCGACCTAGGATTGCTAAGGCAATTTTTGGGTTTGGAAATTGAGCAATCTGAGAGAGGTATATTGCTGAGTCAACCTAAGTATGCTTCAGACCTGTTATTCAAGTTTAAAATGGCTGAATGTAAGGCATCCAAGTGCCCATTCCTTTCAGGCATAAAACTAGGTGAATTTGAAGACTCTCCATTGGTGGATTGCACACTCTACAGGTAGCTAGTCGGAAGTTTGCTGTACCTTACACATACAAGACCTGATTTGTCTTATGCTGTAAGTGCTGTAGCAAGGTATATGCAGCAGCCACATGAGATCCATTGGAAGTCATCCAAAAGGATCCTTCAATATGTCCAAGGAACAAAGAGCTTCGGGGTACACTATGCAGCTGGTTCTTCACTTCAACTAGCTGGATTTTTTGATTCCGATTGGGCGGGAGATCCCATCGATAGAAAGTACACTTCAGGTTTTGTGTTTATGTTTGCTGAAGGTCCCATTTGCTGGTCAAGTAAGAAACAGCATACAATTTCTCTTTCATCAGCAGAGGCCGAGTACAGGGCAGCAGTGAACGCAGCCACACAGTGTGTTTGGTTGCAAGGCATTCTTCGGGAGTTTGGTGTTGCTATTGATTCTCCAACCAATATTTGGGTGGATAATCAAAGTGCCATCAAGATATCTACTGATCCAGTACAGAGGCAAAGAACAAAGCACATTGAGATCCACATGCATTACATTTGGGGCTTGGTGCATGACAGGGTGATTTCACTGCAGTATTGCCCATCCACCGAGCAAACTGCAGATATTTTCACCAAGTGCTTTACTGAGAAGACCTTCACTCACTTGAGAGCTTTACTTGGAGTGAGTGATGGATGGTGATTGCTGCAATTTAGTTGCAGGTTCAGCCCCATGTCCATTTTAGAGGGAAGTTTTTATCCCATGAGGTTTTACTTCTTTTCCTCGGTTCATATGGACAAATAAAATTTCTGTTTGTAATGAGGTGACTTGAGCCTTTGTTGCCAAGGCCTCCCACTTATCTTTCGTGAGATGTACTAAGTTATGGTTAAGGGGGGGTGTTAGAACTATAATCCACACTTAGTACCATAATCCATAAATTTTTATTGCTCATGTGCTTAATTGAACCATAGTTTGGACTAGGTGACTACAGTTGGTCAAAAACCCACTTTTGAGAGTGTTCACACCCACTTCCAAGCAAACCAGTTCACCTAGCCTCCTATTTTGTCCACAAGTGTGCCCTCATTAATTGCTGGTGCGCCCTCTCTCCTTGTTTTGGGGAATTTTAGTTGACCAAGGGTGCTAGGGTGGATTTTTGCCCATTTTTGGCTAGATTTGGAGCATTTAATGCTCCCTTGGGCCCCCCAACCTCCTCTACTTGCTCACCCACGCCTGCCTTGAGCTCATTATTGATCCAGCATGCTTCAGCCACCTCCACACCAGAATTCGTGGCTGTTTGGGGTGATTGGGATTGAGTTGGACCCACCTAGGGGGGATTGAGGCCAATTTGGCATTGATGACTTGTACACTCATCTTGAGCCACCTAATGCTCTCGAATTTCTCATGGATGTAATAAAAACCTGTTACTAACATTTTCACATGTTAGACACTCAGTTAATCAAAGGTTTCAGCATACATTGTGTGTAAAATTATCTCCTTTTTCAAGTTTTTCCACTGTTTTTGCAAACTAATTCGATTTTGTGAGGTTCTCCATAGATCCTAGATCTTCTGTGATCAAAATACTCACAATTTTGTAATATGAATTAAATACTCTGCTATTCATCCCCAAAAATTTTTAGGTCGAAATTCCAAGTATAAATGTATAAATCTCATATTTAATGAAAGAACAATGTCACTTGCCCACTACCTTGTTGTGAACCAATGTAATGTTGATGGATTCGAATGGATAAGTAAAATACTGATGGTTTTGTTATCACACAACTTGTAGTTGCCCCTAGAGGTATCCCATCCGGGACGGTAGAGGAGTTAGGCAACTAAAGAGGTGACCTAAGAGATGCCACGGTTCCCAATGCAATGTGGGAGTCACGTCAACCGAAGCACTCTTCGCTTTAAGTCAGGGTATAACCAGACCAAGGGGGAGACCCTAATACCCCAATCACAGTTGATTGGACCCCAAGCAAAGGTTTCAAAGGGTGAATAAATGATAAGTTACGGAAACCAATGCAAGGCTAAGTGGACCTAATGTTTGAGGTATGGTTGAAGGTGGTATCATGGATAGTTAATGTTTCAATCTATGTATGGTTTAGGCCACTTGATGGGGTATGATTATTAAGTATAGTACCATGTGTTTACACAAGTGGGTCTTGTTGCCTTGGGAAGTGTGAAATGGTTCTAGAAAGGCCCACAAGGTGAAGTTAAGTGTGAAGATGGTACTATAGGCTAGATCTAGGTTAGACCTACAAGTTAGAGTTGGTTCTAGGATTACCCATGTGCTAGATCTAGGGTTTGACACTAATCCCAAGAAGTGCGCCTTGCTTGGAGAAGGACTAGTGCCTTGTTGGATGGGCTAATGGGGTCAAGAAGAATGTCAAAGTGTAGATCGGGACACCTAGAAGCCAAGTCAAGTGGTTTGGATGAGATCCAATGGTTGGATCTTGCTAGATCTAGGTTTTTAGGTGATGACCAAAAGTGGACCACAATTCCTCAAAACAAGGAATGCAATCCCCAAGGTAGATCGGGACAAAAGGACAGTCTAGACCTAGGTTTCAAAGCATGGGCGATCCAAATCCACAAAAATCTCCAACACCCACTTCCTAGAAGTGGTCCAACTCAAAATTCCCAAGGGGTGCGACTTTCTCAAGGAGAGGCAAAAAGTGGTTTTGGTGGACCAAACCAAGTCCAATGGCCACCAAAATGTAGATCCGGGATGTTAGTACCCCGATCTATGTTCCTTCAAAGTTTCAAGTAAATCCAATGGGTAGATCTTAGTAGATCTAAGTTTTAAGGTACCAAGAAGATCAAAAGGGGGTTTCAACCCCTCAAAACATGGAGAGATGTCCACAAGGTAGTTTTCACCAAAGTAAGGATATGGGTATGTGTTATCAAGTGTCTAGTTGTCAAATCAAGCGGGATCTCACATACCCATGTGCTAAATCTAGCCCAACAAGCCTCTCTCAAGGAAGTGCGCTTTAGGTCAAGGAGAGCTTTTTGTCTTAGAAAATGGGTCAATTCTTAGCCAATCACCACCAAATTATAGATCCAACTAGGGGTGGATGCTATAGAGGTGGGTTTTCAATATCTTTTCAAATTGAGGGCTAGATCTAAGTAGATCTAAGAAATACCAAAAACAAGGGTTTTAATTTGATTAGGGTTTTTGTGATCTAGAAATTATGGAAGATTCAAGGAAGAGAAGATCATACCTCTTGGGACATACCTGGATGAAGAGATGAATGCTAGTTGAGACGAGGATTACTTTGCCAAAGATCAAATGGAGAATTGTTGAAGCCCTCTTGCCAAATCGATTTTTCCAAGCCACATGAGATTCCTTCTAACCTGTCAAGCCAAGGAGCAAAGCATCAATTAGTTTAACAAATTGAAGGTAGATGCAAACAAGAGAGAGAAAAACATAGAATAGTTGACACAAAGGAAAAACCACTCCCTGTCAAACCCAAAATGACTTCTTCCAAGCTTGAAGGGCAAGCCTCCCCACCAATTCGCACTTGTCAAAGTCGCCCTCTCAACCTGCAAATAAAGTATGGCAAATACGCAAGAAAGCTACAAAAGATCCTCCAGTGCAATGGACAATAGCATTTACAATCGAAACAACCAACATCCACTCCAATCCAAGCATGTACTCCAAAAGATAGAAATTTTATTCCAAGAGCCAAGAGCCAAAAAACTCTAGATGAGTTTTACAATGAGGGGGTCTCCTCCTTATATAGGATAATAAAGACCAAAACCCTAGATCTCAAAACCACTTTTTGAAATGAGTGGTTGAGATTAAAAGATCTCACAACATAATCAATGGCTAAGATGAATCCATAACATAATATCACATGGATCACTCAACATAACAATAGCGCCCTCAATAAATGGTACAATAGAGGGTGACGTCATCCCACAAGAGGGGTATAAAGTACAATAATCCACCTCATGATGACTAGGACATGATAAAATAAGCACATGGTGGGGCTAGGAGGTATAAATCCTTGCTAGCTCACCCCAAGGCACAATGAAATATAAAAATATGTCCAATATAATAATAATGACCAAAACTGTCCTCAGAATCCATGACAGTCGAGCAGTAAATGTCCTCCTGTGATCAATCTGGAGATACCCACATGGTGAAAAATGACTGGAAGATAGTGAGATCAACCTGGAAGACCTCTGTGAAAACCAAATGCCAAAACCTTGCCTCAATTGCCCAAATCGATTTCCTCAGTGACCACTTTATCCCATTTTTTAACTGCCTCGGGAACTGTGAAAGTGCCAAAACTGCCTCCTAGGGTGCTAGCGCTGTCCATCTGAGCCCACCAGGATCTCCGGGAGGGGGGATAAATGGTAATAACAAGTGGCTGGACCACCCCCTCCATCATCAGCGCCCTAGGTGAACTGGCCTCTCGGGGCCCCTGCTGCTCAGGCTGGGAAATCAGCCCCAAATCTGGTCAACAAGTGTAAAACTGCATCAATCACTGCCAGAAGTGCCCGGAACTGAAAGATAAGTGTCTCAATGGATCCAGAAGACCCAAATCCACTAGGAATGAGTACTCATACACCCTGGGTTGCCCTAATGGGCCAGCTGTAGGGTCCACCATATATGGACAATGTATAATCTGCTGATCTGTAATAATAATAACCTGCTGAACTGGATCAAACATCATCTGTATCATATGTCCATCATATGACATCATCATCAAACATGTGGGACCATAAATCATCACCAATAATCATCATACATGGTCCACATCATCACGGATCCCAAGAATATATATAATCAAGGATAAACCACATCAGTAGACTAAGACAATGCTTCTTTAATCACTTCATAGCTAAGGTCAACGTATAAATTCCATTCAGTGGCATTAATTAAGTTAACATATTCCGTGATAATATAAAATTACTTGCACCCTAGTTCAAATGACAAACTTACCCATTGGACATGGTCAAACTGCTAGTGAAGGATGAAGGCTAGGAGCAAGGTTGGGCCAAGGGTTTGACTTGTCTAACTTAACTCAAAAATACTTTGGACTGGGAGAAGGGGGAAGCTACAAACTCTGTGCTGGACAAAAGAACACGGGGGATGGCTGTGCCTCACAAATGGATAAGTTGTTTAGAGAGTGCTTATTCAACTTTAGGCACCATGTCTACATCAAGTTGATCCAAGTTCATTAGGATCATTCAATTTATTTCCATGGCCTTTTTGGCCTACATAACCCTTCGGATTTCAGATGTGCTGAGAAGCACAACTAGTTGCAGCTTGCATCCAGGGCATGTTTTTTTATATATTCACAAGGTCAGCAATTGTTTAGATATAGCTTTTAAGAACTATTGCTTTTTGGACCTTTCTTTATACTCTTCGAGGAGTATTTTTAGCTTTTCATTGCTCTTGCCCTTTTTTTGTTTCCATGGGCGAATTTATTTAGTTTCCACAGGTAGAACATGAGCTTTCAGTTTTAGCCAACAACATCTCAAGTGACTAGGGGGAGTTCGAGCCAAGGCCTACAATCCAACTCACCAAAGGCAAGTTCTGTCACCAACTCAGAGCCGAGACACTGAATAAACAGGGATGCGGTCCAAACACAGAGGTAGAAAAATGGGGAAGTCCTCAGTATCAGAAAGTCAAATAAGACAAGTCAGGGTTTAAAGTCAAACAGGAAGGTCATGTATGGATGGAGACAAGTGGATATGGAGCCTACACTAGCAGACAACAGGTGTCGGGAAAGACCATGTCTATGTAAGGTGAAATACCAGTAAGTTTTGTTAGATGACCTAAAAGTGCAAGCAATTGTCCATTTTAAGGTTTACAGTTCATTTTAAATAGTTTGCCACATCAAGAATAATATACCAAGCACATGCTATAATCATGACTAAATCAACAAGCTAATAATCCACTGTCAGTGAGAACATATCCATAGATCATACAACATCATCATAATAGCAATCATCATGCATCATCTGAAACACTGCTGAAATACATCTCTAGGCACTGAACTGAAACTGTAATGGGATAAGTGATCACATCAGTCATCAAATCTGAACTCTCAAGGCTCAGCCTTGACACAAGGTCATAAAATCTGAATAATGTACTGCTCTGATCATGAGTGATCCAATATATATATAGCCATGCTCTGGAATAAAGGAAGCTCTGGAATGTGCAGATATCTGCTGTACAAGAATAGTAGCCCTGCTACTATGGTGTGATAACAGGTTTATTGATGAATGGAATTTTATTGATGTATTATACAAGTTTCATGTTCAGCACTTAAGCATTTGAAGTCATTTTACTCAGTTTATTTACACTTGGAGAAGATTTGGTGCCATTTCCCCAAGGGTCGAACTAGTGATTTTTGTTGTTGTTTGGGAGATGGTTAGAACAGAATTAATAAGTGATTAATGGTGCATATGAGACCTTAATAATAACCCTGAGACATTTGTTGGAATATCCAACAATACTAAGAGGGGTGGTGAATCAATATTGCCTTCTTTTTCCTTTTAAAACAATTAGTTCAAGACACACAAATAATCAAACAAGTTAGGACACAATATTTTATTGCGGAAACCTCAAAGAGAAAACCACAAACTCATACTCATTAGTAAGATGAATTTTACAAAATTGTTTATCTGCTTCTACAGAAAGGATGCAACTACACCCCAGGTTTTTCCTACTGCTACAGACGAGGATTCTACAACACCCTAGATCTTCTACCTGCTGCTACAGGAAAGGATGCAATGACACCCTTTTCTCCATGTTCTACTGGATGGTGGCTACGACCCCCAGCAGGCTTCTTGCCTGCCCTAGCACCACCCTACCACCCTATTCTTGATCTAGTCAATCTTCCATATCTCTTTCTTTTGATACTGTCAGAACTTCTTCATCTTGTTGGTCTGACTTCTTGCTCTGCTGCTAGATCAAAACTACTGAGACACATCTCTTCTTCTTCAAAAATATGCTTATATATTCTATATCTCAAAGCATTGCATCTTTTCATAATAGACTCGTAGCTTTTCACACTTTCACCTCTTCAGATCTTTGATAGGTGATTACTGTTTTAATTAAGTAAACAATTAAAACTCCCCTTCATGCCTCTTCAAATTCTTCATGCCCTTTTAGATTCGTACCTCTTCAAATCTGGAAATTGTCTTTTATTTATTTCATCTTTTAATTAACTGGTTGAACAAGCTCCATTTAAATATCTGGCTTTATTATATTTTTATTAATTTATTCCTGTAGCTTATCTTTTGTTATCATATCTATGTTTATGAATAATACGCTTCTGTGTTTACTTCAAAATTAATAAACTCTGTTTTATATGAATGATAAATTTTTTATTATTTTTCTGTTTAATAATAAATAATTTATTTCTCGGATATTAACTAATCCAACATTCCCCAAACCATAGCGTAGGGATTTCTTAATATATGCAGGAGTATATTAATTATTTATTTCATGACATCTTAATCATTTTGTATTAAATTGACTTAGCTGGGCAATTTTAAATAAAAACTTGTTAACATCTATTTTCAGGCTTATTCAGATTTTTGTGTAAAACATAATTTTTCTTCAACTTGGGAATTCAATTTTTCACACGTGTGAATTCCAAAAAATATTCTGACCCCATGGCTAAATGGAAAAATTACCAAATAAAATATCCCCAACTTTGGATGAATTTATCTACACACCCACAATTTCTGGTGTGCAATTTCTTGAGGCAATTTAAGCAGATTTACCAGTACTGGAACAGTGCAAAAACCACCAGAAGGCACTTTTGGAAAATTAATATCTTCATCCTCAGATAGCTTTTTGAAAAAACTGATTGTATGGTTAGATGAACCAATCAAAAATATAGATTACTTTACCTTCATAATAATTTAATTCATCAAGTAGAAATTATGGCAAGCATTTTACAGAGGCCACTTAGGCAATTTTACTAGCAGATTTTACACTTGGACAATTTGTGCCATTTTCAAGGTGGATTTTTTATTTCACCAAAACCATGAAACAATGTTACCAGATGATGTATAATATATCAATAAGCACATCAAAACTCATTTCACCTTCAGACTCTTCTTCATTTGCCCTAGGCGGGCATTTTACTAAACTTGATGCAAAAAATGCCTAAAACCCTGTTTTGGCAGATCCATAAATTTCACCTCAAGAATGATTAGGGTATAATGAGACCATGAATAGATATAAAAACCAACATAATATATCCTAGTCATGTCATGTGGGCATTTACTTGAACCAATAATTTACGGCGGGTATCTTTCTAAGGCTACTTAGTCCTTTTTACAAGCTCTGGTGCAAAACCCTATTTTGACAGACCTAGAACTTTCTCCTCAGAGGTGATGAATTCAAATTGAGACCATGAATAGATATCCACTATAACAAGATATATCCTGGTACCATGTTGCGGTCATTCTTCTCAAACCATAAATTATGGTGGGAATTCTCTTAATGCTACTTGGATCAATTTTGACTAATTATTCCATACTTAGTCAATTTCTTGATTTTCACCAAACTGCCATATTTATTCATAATGATATTAGGATGAAACAATGACTTCCTCATAGCACCAGAACACCATCAAATGTATTTTCAACTTCATGCCATATCATCATAAATGGCATTGCATGTCATCATATCTACCACATCATCATACAGGCCATGTCATCAATGCTTGTGTCTTTCACTGAGTTCACCTTTCCATCATGTCCTTGGTTATTCCTTTGTCATTACTGAACTCCTTTGACATCAATGACAACCATATCCAACATTCCCCGCATTTGGCATTCATGGCAACACCTACACATTCTCCCCCTTTGACAACAATGACAAAGGATAACCTATTATGCCTTTATTGTAATCATCTTGATATAGAATTTCCAATCATTCTCTTTTAGACAACTGCCCTTCTTTTTCTTCTCTTCCTCCAATTAACTTGGGCTTGGTGCTGATCATCTAGTTAGCATCCTTCTTTACCTTCTTATAGTAATTTTTTGATAAGTTCATGGAATCCCCCTATCGAATTGCTCCTCCTCTTGCAAACACATTTTACTCCCCCTGAGTATATAATCCCTTCTAATGCTAGTTTTATAATTTCTCTTTTTAGGTCATGAGAATTTTAGAAGAGAATTTCATGATTTTTCTTTTCATTGGTGAGTCCTTCATCTTCATCTTCCTTTCCATCATAATGGATGTCATTTTCATCTGCAGCACTATTATGCCGATCATCATCATCATTGATGCTTGGAAACTGTGTTTCCTCTAAAACACTGCTATCTTCTCTTTTTCTCCATATTTTTCCATGAGTTACCCTGCTTATTGATCTTTTGTGTTCCTTGAGTTCCTTACTTTGATCTCTTTTCTTGGTTCTACAATCAATAGCTTTGTGACCAAACTTGTGACAGTAGTGACAATATCAATAAAATTTTCTTTTATGTTTGAGGAAATTTTTATCTTCCTGCTTCAAATCTTCCATCTTCTTCCATTCCTTCTTTTGTTCTTGACCTTCTATTAAGGCATTCCTCCTTAGCTTGCATTCTCTAGTCATATGTCCAAAATTATGACAAGTGTAGCAATGGACAAAAAATATATGTTGGACTTTACTTGTCATTGGTCCTTTAGGTATCATATCAATTCTACCTTTATTATGGGATAATGGACCAGACTTCTGAATATTCTTCTCAATTTTTCTTTTGAGTGCAGCAGCATAGCTTCTTTCATCTCTATCTTGGAGTGTAGAGGATAAATATTTTGAATCTTTTTCTTTGTCATAGCCTAATCCAGTTTTATCACTTAATGGTCTTTGGCTACTCAAGATATCATCTAAAATCATTGAACTACTTTCATATTTTGACTTAATATTTTCTTCATTGAGCTTCTTTATAAGCTGCATAATCTCTTCTTAAAGCTTCTCTGATTTTTGCATTCTCCTTTTGAGTTGTAAAACTAGATCCTCTTCAATCTTCTCGGCCTCTTCAAGCTGGTTTTTCAAGTTACTAATGATTTGATTTGATTGTTTGTCTTTTTTCTTGATTTTATCAAGTTTTTCAAGAGCACTGATTAACTCAACTCTTAGATATACTTCTCCTTCTTCCATTGATTCATCATCTTGAGCCTGGGCTTCTAATCCCATAAATAGAATCTTTGTTTCTTCATCTTCACTTGTGTCTCCATCTTCAATATCTTCCATGATGTAAGAAATCTTCTTTTTGTTTCAAGTTTTGCTCTTTTCGAACCTCTTTGAGACTTCTTTCTCATCACTTCCATTTTGTTTAGGATAAGTACATTTTGTAGCAAAGTGTCCAATTCTTCCACAGTTAAAACACTTTAGAGGTAACTTTCCCTTGTACTTACCATTACCTCTCTCGAGCTTCTTGATGAAAAGGGCTTCTTCATCATCTGAATTTCTTGATAGGTTCTTGGATAAGATTCTAAATGTTGCTTCTTTTTTTTTATTTTCCATCTTTTCGTTTTCTCATCTCGTAGGCAGTGAGGATCCCATGTAGTTCATCTACTGTCATGTCTTTAAGATCATCTCGTTCTTCTACAGTAGATACTTTTGAGTCATACTTCATTGGCGGGGTTCTTAGTACTTTGTCCACTACTTCTTGCTCCTCTAGTTCTCCTCCAAGGCCTTGAATAGCATTGACAATTTCATCTACTCTTAAAAGATATTCTGCAATATTTTCTTCCTCTTTCATTTTTAGGCTTTCAAACTGTCCTTTGTATGTCTGAAGTTTTTCATGTTTGACTTTGGATGCTCCTTCATAGACAATTTTTAATTTATCCCATGCTTACTTGGTTGTCTTGCATTGCGTGACTTTCACAAACACTGAGTTTGTTAATTCATTTAGGATTTCATTCAGAGCTTTTGAATTGGCCTCATATTGGTCAAGTTCTTCTTGGTCTGTAGGTAGGTTGTCTCCTATATTCTACTTCTTTTCAACTACTCTCCAAACCTTCCCTACAAGAGCCATTAGACGACACTTCATTCTTGCACTCCAATATGCATAGTTACTTCCTATGAACAATGGAGGTCTGTTGGCAACTAATCCTTCCTGTTGATCCATTGTGGTCTTAATGAGGATCTTCCTTCCATTGGTTAAACTGTAGTGAAGGATCCTGCTCTAATACCAATTGTTGGAATATCCAACAATACTGAGAGGGGGTGTGAATCAGTATTGCCTTCTTTTTCCTTTTAAAACAATTAGTTCAAGACACACAAATAATCAAACAAGTTACGACAGAATATTTTATCGTGGAAACTTCAAATATCAAACCACAAACTCATACTCATTAGTAAGATGAATTTTACAAAATTGTTTATCTACTTCTACAAAAAGGATGCAACTACACCCCAGGTTTTTCCTGCTACTATAGACGAGGATGCTACAACACCCCAGATCTTCTGCTTGCTACTACAGGAAAGGATGCAACAACACCCTGTTCTCCAACTTCTACTAGATGGAGGCTACGACCCCCAGCAGGCTTCTTGCCTACCCTTGCACCACCCTGCCACCCTATTCTTGATCTGGTCAATATTCTAGATCTCTTTCTTTTGATATTGTCACAACTTCTTCATCTTGCTGGTCTGACTTCTTGCTCTGCAGCTATATTAGAACTACTGAGACACATCCCTTCTTCTTCAGAAATCTGCTTATATATTCTATATCTCAAAGCATTGCATCTTTTCATAATAGACTCGTTGCTTTTCACACTTTCACCTCTTCATATCTCTGATAGGTGATTACTGTTTTAATTAAGTAATCAATTAAAAATCACCTTCACGCCTCTTCAGAATCTTCATGCCCTTTTAGATTCGTACCTCTTCAAATTTGAAAATTGTCTTTTATTTATTTCATCTTTTAATTAACTGGCTGAACAAACTCCATTTAAATCTCTGGCTTTATTATCTTTTTATTAATTTATTCATGTAGCTTATCTTTTGTTATCATATCTTTGTTTATGAATAATATGCTTTTGTGTTTACTTTAGAATTAATAAACTATGTTTTTTATGAATGATAAACTGTTTATTATTTTTTTGTTTAATAATAAACAATTTATTTCTCGGATATTAACTAATCCAACATTCCCCAAACCATAGAGTAGGGATTTCTTAATATATGTAGGAGTATATTAATTATTTATTTCATGACATCTTAATCATTCCGTATTAAATTGACTTAGCTGGGCAATTTTAAATAAAAACTTGTTAACATCTATTTTCAGGCTTATTCAGATTTCTGTGTAAAATAGATTTTTTCTTCAACTTGGGAATTCAATTTTTCACACGTATGACTACCAAAAAATATTCTGACCCCATGGATAGATGGAAAAATTACCAAATAACAGATCCACACCTTTGGATGAATTTATCTACACACTCACAATTTATGGTGTGCAATTTCCCGAGGCAATTTAAGCAGATTTACCAGTACTGGAACAATGCAAAAACTGCCAGAAGGCACTTTTGGAAAATTAATAACTTCATCCTCAGATAGCTTTTTGAAAAAATGGATGGTATGGTTTGATGAAAAAATAAACAATCTAGATGACTGTACCTTCATATTAATTTAATTCATCAAGTATAAATTATGGCAGGCATTTTACAGAGGCCACTTAGGCAGTTTTACCAGCAGATTTTACACTTGGACAATTTGTGCCATTTTCAAGGTGTATTTTTTATTTCACCAAAACCATGAAAAAATGTTACTAGATGATGTATAATATATCACTAATCACAACACAACTCATTTCACCTTCAGACTCTTCTTCATTTTCCCTAGGAGGGCATTTTACTGAACTTGGTGCAACAACTGCCTAAAACCCTGTTTTGGAAGATCCATAACTTTGACCTCAAGAATGATTAAGGTATAATGATACCATGAAGAGATAGAAAAACCAACATAATACATCTAGTCATGTCCTCCATGAATTTACTTCAACCCATAATTTATGGCGGGCATCGTTCTAAGGCTACTTAGTCCTTTTTACAAGCTTTAGTGCAAAACCCTGTTTTGACAGACCTAGAACTTTCTCCTTAGAGGTGATGAAGTCAAACTGAGACCATGAATTTATAGCCACTATAACAAGATATATCCTAGTACCATGTTTTGTGAATTCTTCTCAAACCATAAATTATGATGGGCATTCTCTTAATGCTACTTGGACCAATTTTGACTAATTATTCCATACTTAGTCAATTTCCTGATTTTCACCAAACTGCCATATTTCCTCATAATGATGTCAGGAGGAAACAATGACTCCTGTATAGCACCAAAACACCATCATATGTATTTTCAACTTCATGCCATATCATCATACATGCCATTGCATGTCATCATATCTGCCACATCATCACGCAGGCCATGTCATCAATGCTTTTGTCTTTCACTGAGTTCACCTTGCCATCATGTCCTTGGTTATTCCTTTGTCATTATTGAACTCCTTTGAAATTAATGACAACCATATCCAACAACATTTCCTACCTCTTTTCATAAATTCGAGTGGGTTTGGAGGCATTTGGGAAGCCATTTTCAGTATTTACCCCGGGGGGATTTGAACCTCCAATTGCTAGTGAAATGACATACTTTGGAAAGAATATTAAGGGAGTTTTTAGAAGTCTTTTTGTGGCCATATATCATCCTTGAACATCATAGTCATGTCCTAATATCATTCATACAACTTCTCTGAAGATTTGGTTGCATTTGGAGCCAATTGGAAACCTAGAGACCAATACTAGTCAAAGGGAAATTACTCGTAAAGTTCCCTACATTGCCCAGAATTGAAAGAGGATTTTCAGAAGTATTTTAAAGGTCAAAAAGCATTCTTGAAACACATATTTATGTCCTAAAATCATCCATATACCTTCTAGGAATATTTGGGAGCATTTGGGGCAAATTGGAGACCTAGGCATCAAAACTAGTCAAAGGTCGAATTTGGGGAAAAAGTGAAAAATTGGTCATTTTAATAAAATTTTAAAAAAGAGTCATTACAGATTAATATTAATTATTGGTATTGTTCTTGTATTGGATTAATTTATTTTGAGAAAATTTTGCTAGGTTTTCTCCCGTTTTGGTTTCCAAGGAAAAATATTTGTGTCACTTGTGCATGGTTACCTTTCATTGAACCTTATTTTTATTTCCACTGCAAATGAATGGTGATATTTATTTCAAGCATTATTGTGGGATGAAATCAATTATGAAATCAGGTTTAAAGAGATGTAAAATATACTACTAAGCTAAAATTCAACAGCTCTGACTCTTTGAAAGTTAAATTTCACATATGTTCTAAATTGTCTAGGTATGAATTATCATGTTCTACCTTTGCAAGACAAAAAGGAGATGCCATTTCCGAGATCATGAAGTTCATGTATGGAATTTATTGGTGGGAAAGATAGATATATGAGCTTCCCCGCCCTCCACTTCCTCTATCATTGGAATCCCTTGTAGGTACCACTATGATCCCCGCTACAATCATTAAATATTCATTTCCTCCCTAGGCTGGTGAAAACGCCCCCATGTCAGTCAATCCCCCAATGAAACACCCGCACTCGCCACCCATACCATCCCAATTCCCTCCTTTACATTTCTTTCCCAAGATACTCAAATTTTTACCACCCTCTAGCTTGTGTCATTCCCTTTACCACCTTCCATCAGCATGCCAAAAGCAGCTTCAACCTTCCTTTAGACCAATGCCAAGAAGACCTCTATTATCAATATCCTTGATGACTCCCCAGACAAAATTCATACAATGTCATGAGCCCCAATATAACCGTAAATCCAGAAACAAAATCTATCCTTCCAGTAAATTGTGGAAGGTCAAGAATTATTGGTTGACTCATAAGCAACTATAGGCAACCCATTGTTTCCTCAGGTCGATCAACACACAGAACCTCTAAGTGATCAAGGACCAGAGCAATTTGATTCACCTTAGTAGTATGCATATTTTCAGAAAATATATCCATTGGAGGATATCCCCATGAATGAAGAAAAAGATGAAAAACAGATGAAGACACAGGAACTCTCTTCACCCCCTCCAACAATTGAGTAGATTTCTCTCCAAGACCAAATTACATAGTTCACATAGGACCCCGATAATTGTGGGTTATTCTTAATATTTTTCAAGAGAACATTGACATCATTTCGTTCATGTTTGAAGAGAATAAAAAAAATATCATGCAAAGTAGAGTAGCACACCAGGAATTAAAAACTCAACCTAGGTACCATTCTACGCAATCAGTTTCCAGCGACCCGCCTCTATGATGACTACCCCCATGTGAAACAATTATAGTACTATGATACATTTTCATCACATTATTTATTTGAGTATATTATATTTACCATGGATGTGTAATGTCCCCAATTTAAAATTTTTCCCAATTTAGTCAATTTTCGAAACTTGGACTAGTGAAGCCCTAAATTGTCCCAAATGATTCCAAATCTTTTAGAATGGTGTATGGAGTGGATTGAGGTGTATTTTGACACACTAAATAAGCTATTATATACTTGTACACTTTATAAATACTTCACCAACTTTCATTTACAATTAGAGAATGAAAGGCGGAATTTCTAGGAAAATCAATGTTGAAACCCCCAAGGGTAGATGGCTCCAAAAGAATCCGAAGGATTTCGAATTGGGACTGAGAGTGTTTGAAAGGTATTGAGACATAAAAATTAATATTATGGATTCTTTGAAATTCTCAAAATACTTCTTCAACATTCATTTAACTTGAGGAGAAAATAGGGAAATTCACTAGGAAATTTGAGTTTCAAACCCCCAAGGGTAGGAGTCATAAATGCATTCCCAAATGAAGTACGACCCTCCAAAATTTTAGAACAGAGACATGGATTAGTTAAATTAATTCAAT
Source organism: Larix kaempferi (assembly GCA_027924585.1). NCBI lineage: Eukaryota > Viridiplantae > Streptophyta > Pinopsida > Pinales > Pinaceae > Larix > Larix kaempferi. Next base: position 4,153,661 of record BSBM01000922.1, read on the forward strand.
GGGAACCCAAATGCATCATTAATAAGTTCCTAAAGGCTTCTGAAACTCCCATAAATCAGAGGTTTGTAGACATGTTTTCACATGGGGGGAAAAGCTAGGAAACTCCACTACTTGTTATGAATTTCGAGATTTATGTTCCAAAGACTTATCCAATGTATATGAAACTTCTTCCGGACATTAATGGATATCCTTACATCAACAAAATCACATATATTGACTGATACAAATCGAAATAAAGCAACTTCAAGCTCTCACAACAAGATATAGGGAAAATGGCACCATTTATGCATTGTTTGGTATTTTTACATAGTTTCACTTGGTATTTATACCTGAGGATATTTTCACTTGGTATTTATACCTGAGGATATTATGAGCATAAAATATAGATTAAATATATCATATTAAAAATAAATTTTGTATCTTGTACTCTCACATAGAGATCAGCATCTCACCATGTGCACCCTTCCTCTAAGAGCCAAAATATGAAGAGAAATGTGTGAGAGAGAGATGGGAACGAGTTCAAGAAGAAAATATCACGAGATTCCCTCTAGCTTAAACCTGAAAAAAATGACTCCATTGTAGCTCCAAATGAAATTTCTTAATGGCCTCTTCGATTTCCAATTAGGATGGGAATCTTTCACCCTCGAAATTGGTACTAAGGCAAGTAGAGTAAATACTCCACTAGCATGGACAAGCTATGCTCTCCAATTTGCAAAATGAGAAATGATCAAAAGCTTCTTTCATTCTTTGTTCTTGTATTTTATAAACTTCCAAAGGCCTTCTTATCTCGAATTCCATCCAAGAGACTCATTCCAACTCAAGTTGGGAAGAGATTCCAATATGTGCCACTTGTCCAACAATCCCTAGTCTCCATCTTCCCTCAATTCGAATGGGGAAGATTTTTGGCTTCCATAAATCCCTTGTGCGCCCTGTTGGAGGCTATTTTTAGCCCTGGCATGTCATATATGTCATATGTCAACAATTAGTTCTGAACTTTGTGATAGGTGTCATAGAATCTTCATCATTGTTGTCATAGGAGTTAGAGAATCTAGCTCCAAGTGTCACAATTTTTCTAAGATGCCTCTTCCTCTTCCATGGGAGTTATTCTTCCACTCCAATTCGACCTTACATGACTCATGCCATGAATAATACTTCTTAAAATCCCCCAATTATTTTACCCTTCATCTTGAACTCGAATTGGGGAGAGAATCATGCCAAGTGTAGTGGGGAATCTTGCCACATGTGGGTCCCACAACCTCTTATGTGCCCTCATGATTCAATGCCACCTTGTTTTCATTGTATTATTATTGAATTGACCCATTTAATGTGAATTTGTAAGTATAAGGTAATTTTGGGTCTTGTATCTCCTTTACTCCAACTTTTAATGCTTCCACCCCCAACCTAGGGAACTAGTAATTTTCCTCCACAATGTTTCATTTGAATGGGAATATTACAACTTTGAATTCGGAATTTTCTCCTAATGTTACCCACCTTGTCCATTTGGGTCTAATTTTACATTATTACTAACTTGGACATCATTCTTGGCAATTATTTGACACTTAGAACCAATTTGACAAACTACCATGAGTATGGCCAAGTTGCTTAGTCCATTGTGACCCAATGTAATATTTTGGGACATGAAAAATCCTCCCCTCCCAATATTTCTTGCCCTCAAGCAATTTAAAACATGGATGTTGAATAACTTGCTTTCTTTCCAAAACTTTTCTTCCAAAAATTTCTTTCCAAAACTCTGAGTAGTGGCACTCATGTACTACAATTGTGTGTTTCCAAAAGCAAGGAGATGTGGGTTTTATTTTTCATATTGATATCCCCTATAACATCACCACTAAACACCAAAACATTAATTAAATCCATCAAAACAAATTTTGCACAATCACTCTTTACATCTTTCATATTTGGAAACCCTTTCTAATACCATTGTATAATTCTTTGAAGTTTCCACTGAGTTGCCGACTTTCAGTCTTCAAGATGCCATGAAAATTTTAGAGAGGAAACACCATGCTTGTTGATGCACTACTCTGATTAAAATCACCTTATTAAGTGGGTACTCAATCTCCCATACTACTTTTTTTCCCAAAAATATTTAAACCAGTGAGACTAAAAATTATCCCAGGGTCACATTGCTTGTATTGCACTCCCACAATTAGGAGTGCTCTCCAATCCATACCATCAGTCAAGAGAATTCTTGGATCACATTTCCTTGTATGCATTAGTCCAATCATCATAAGTATGAAATATATATCATCAAAATACATAAAAACATAGTAAAAATGTACATCAAGGAGGTGCCTCATCAAAGAATCATGAAAAAACTTATACCTCCAAGTAAGTAGACCACCATTTTCCAAGTGCATACAAGCATCAAGTGACCAATAAAATCTCCTCCAATGACATAGGTGAGGATCCCTTGTCCTATAATGCTGCTCCAAAAGGATGTAAGATACATCAAAATAGTCAGCCATGTATTCTTTCAACCAAGAAGTGAATGAAGAATCTCCATTAAAATCTAAACCAATTAGGGAGCAAAGAAAACAATGAGCCTTCAAGGGGCTCACAGAAGTACCATTTGTGCATCCATGGATATGTGTATCATCAATAAATAATAAATGATGTTGCTTCTAATATAAATGTGCTCCAATCATATATATCTTCACCCAAGTATAGGATGAATTTCCTCCAACATCAATTAAACTAAGCAAGGAGCAAGGAAAATCATGAGTCTTCAAGTGACTCAAGTGAACATCATAGGTGCATCCATGTAGATATGTATCATCATAAGGTAACAAAGGATGCTACTGAAAAGGTGAATATTAAAGTGCTCTAATCATGTCATCATCTAAAGGAGAGATAGGACTTTCATACTCCTCATGTGGCACCATCAAAAAGAAACTTTTCACCCATACTTCATTAGGATGAATGCTGCAAAATATGGAAGTGTAAGATGTAGGAGAATGAACCAAATTACCCAAATGATCATAAAATCAAAGAGTGTCATCATCTGAAGGATCCATAAGGGTAGGATCATGTACCTCCCTCAAAAGTGCAAAAAATATCCTCATAGGTTGGTTCCCAGGTAGTGGAATCACACCCTTCTTCAAAAATTGTGTAACCATTTCCAAGAGGAAACTCAATTTCCTCTTCCACCACAACAAGTTCTTGGTTCTCATAAAGATCATCTTCAAAGACATCAAGCACCTTCAATTTACAATGTTTCTCATGATCCATCATGTCATGAGAATCCTCCAAGCAATCTACCATTTGACAATCTGAAACATAGGAGGAAGAACAAGTATCTTGCAACCTATCAAGAAGTTGTTCATTTTGCATTTTGAGCTTATGAATATCCTCATTATTCTTCAAGTATGATCCATGTAAACATTCATTAATCTCAACCAATTGTTTTCTATCAAAAAGAAAATACATGAAACTACCTTCGATGTTGCACATTGCTCTTTGAATCTTCTCCATGTCTTCAAGGAAGGATGAATCCTTTAATGAAGAAACTCTCCAACAAGAATTTGACACCAATGCTTGAGTGTCATGGAGTATGCTAATGGTATCTTGGATATTATTTTCATTCATCTTTAATGACCCTTCAAGATAATGAGGCTCTTTCAAATGAACTTCCCCATCTTATTTTTTCTTACTCAGACCAACTTCATGAAGCTCAAGTGGTGATGGGGAAGTTGATCTTGTTTCTTCTTCAACAACTACAACGCCTTCATTTTCATGATTAATGGAATTTTAGATTGCAAAAACACTTTCAAAAGTGATCTCTATGTCACCAACATATAGGTGTGAGCACCCATCAGTAGGTACTCCTTCATAGTTCAAACATCCATCAATAGATTCTCTGTGATTCATGCCCAAGGTAGAATGTGTCTCGAACTGATATTCAATATTTTCAATAGAGTATTCTTCATGCCCATGTGATGTCTCTTCATATTTTTCAGGCTCACTTGGGAGTGACTTTCGATCTTCTTCATGTACTGCTTCTTCTACTTCACCTATTTCAGAACTAGGTGGCTCATGGGTCTCTTCCGTTTTACTCAAACATATGTGATTTTCTCTCCAACGTATTTTACAATAAGGGCATAGACCTTTATTCACCTACTCCACATATTAATTTTTTACCCTATTTTCAAACACCCAATCAAAAAGTCTTCAAAACAAATGGCCTTTTGTGTACCTCCCTTATACCGATCAAGATATGCCTGATATTGTTGGGGGATGGTTGTACAGGGTCCTCTCAATCTTTGTAATTCATTCATGGAATTATCATTTGGTGGTGTGACACACTCATATTCATCATATTCAAGGTCATAAGAATAACCCTCATTCATTATGAAATTGTAAGAAGTGTTGCATGATGGCACCTCTTCCTCAAACCATTCACATTCCGCTTCATATTGCTTACAATCATATTCATATTGCTCATAAGAATTGTAATCATAGGATTCATCATAATAGTAAGAAATGGATGAAAATTATTCTTCAATGGATGATATTAATGCATAGGTGCAAGGACCATGCTCTAATACCACTGTAATGTCCCCAATTTGAAATTTTTCCCAATTTAGTCAATTTTCGAAACTTGGACTAGTGAAGACCCGAAATGTCCCAAATGATCCCAAATATTATCAAATGATGTATGGAGTGGATTGAGGTGTATTTGGACACACTAAAGAATCTATGATATACTTGTACACTTTAGAAATATTGCAGCAACTTTCATTTACAATTAAAGAATGAAAGGCGGAATTTCTAGGAAAATCGATGTTGAAACCCCCAAGGGTAGATGGCTCCAAAAGACTTTGAAGGATTTCGAATTGGGACTAAGAGTGTTTGAAATGTATTGAGACATAAAAATGAATCTTATGGATGCTTCGAAACTCTCAAAATACTTCTGAAACATTCCTTTAACTTCACGAGAAAATAGGGAAATTCACTAGGAAATTCGAGGTTCAAACCCCCAAGGGTAGGAGTCAAAAATGGCTTCCCAAATGCAGTATGCCCTCCAAAATTTCAGAACATAAAAATGGATTAGTTAAAGGACTTCAATGGGAACCCAAATGAATCATTAATCAGTTCCTAAAGGCTTCTGAAACTCCCATAAATCAGAGGTTTGTAGACATGTCTTCACATAGGGGAAAAAGCTAGGAAACTCCACCACTTGTTATGAATTTCGAGATTTATGTTCCAAAGACTTATCCAATGTGTATGAAAATTATTAAGTACATTAATTTTTATCCATAAATCAACAAAATAACATTTATTGACTTATACAAATCGAAATAAAGCAACTTCAAGCTCTCACAACAAGATATAGGGAAAATGGCACCATTTATGCATTGTTTCGTATTTTTACATAGTTTCACTTGGTATTTATACCTGAGGATATTCTAAGAATAAAATAAAGATTAAATATATCATATTACAAATAAATGGTGTATATTGGACTCTCACAAAGAGCTCATCATCTCACCATGTGCTCCCTTCCTCCAAGAGCAAAAATATGAAGAGAAATGTGAGAGAGAGAGATGGGAACAAGTTGAAGAAGAAAATATCAAGAGTTTCCCTATAGCTTCAAACTGCAACAAATGAATCCATTGTAGCTCCAAATGAAAGTTATGAATGGCCTCTCCAATTTCCAATTAGGATGGGAATCTTTCACCCTCGAAATTGGTACTAAGGCAAGTAGAGTAAACACCCTACTAGCATGGACAAGCTATGCTCTCCAATTTGCAAAATGAGAAATGATCAAAAGTTGATTTCATTCTTTTTTTTTTCTTTATAAAATTCCAAAGGCCTCCTTAGCTTGAATTCCATCCAAGAGACTCATGCCAACTCAATTTGGGAAGAGATTCCAATGTGTGCCACTTGTCCAACAATTCCTAGTCTCCATCTTCCCTCAATTCAAATGGGGAAGCTTCTTGGCTTCCATAACTCCCTTGTGCACCCTCTTGGAGGATATTTTTAGCCCTGACATGTCATATATGTCATATTTCATCAATCAGGTCTAAAATTTGTCATAGATGTCATAGAATCTTCAACATTATTGTCATATGAGTTAGGGAATCTAGCTCTAAGTGTCACAATTCTTCTAAGATGCATCTTCCTCTTCCATGGGATTTATTATTCCACTCCAATTTGACCTTACATGAATCATACCATGAATAATACCTCTTAAAATCCCCCAAGTATGTTACCCTTCATCTTGAACTCAAATTGGTGAGAGAATCATGCGAAGTGTAGTGGGGAATCTTGCCACATGTGCGTCCCACAACCTCTTATGTGCCTTCATGATCCAATGCCACCTTATTTTATTTTTATTATTATTTAATAGAACCATTTAATGTGAATTTGTAAGTCTAAGTTCATTTTGGTTCTTGCAGCTCCTTTACTCCAACTTTTAATGCTTCCATCCCCAACTTAGGGAACTGGTAATTTTCCTCCATGATAGTTCATTTGGATGGGAATATTACAACTTTGAATTGGGAATTTTCTCTTAATGTGGCCCACCTTGTACATTTGGATCTAATTTTAAATTATTACTAACTTGGACATCATTCTTGGAAATTATTTGACACTTAGCACCAATTTGACAAACTATCATGAGTATGGCCAAGTGGCTTAGGCCATTGTCACCCAATGCAAAATTTTGGGACATGACAGGATGAGTCCAAGTGTCACCAATTTCAGGTCAAGATTGAACATAGCTCACTTAGACAATCCTATGAAGATTCCTGCATACAACTAACTTATGCCCTCGCGTCGAGTAACTGTGAAAAACACCATGACAACTCTTTGTGATTATATGAAATCAATGTGGCCCAAATTTTGACATCATTTAGTATCTGCACTAGAGGAACTTTCAATAGTCGTATTGCAAGAAATACTTCATCTATTTTGCACCTCATGGCAACAAGTCCAGGAAGAATGTGCAAAACTACAACAACAAGTCCTGACCATATAGAATCAAGGGAATGCGCAATAAGTGTGAAATTCCACAAGGGTAGATCACTGACCTTGAACAAACCTCACAATTTCACAATTTAATTATTGAGAATAATTAGACAAAAACATGAATCAATTCACTCATAAAACTGAAACACACATGAAAAACTATTGTTGATACATTAATCAGTTGTAATATGGAAATCAATGAATTTTACAATAGAATGAATTCGATACACCTGGGAGGACTCGAATTCACCTCAAGTCTAGGCGTAGTTTGCATTGGAACCATCTTCCAATAAGGTTCAGTGGCCACCAATGATCAATAATCAATCTGTTGAGGTAGAACTGAACATAACTAAATCTTGTGGGCACCAAAATAGGGGAGGAGACTCCAAGGAGGAACATAACTAGCTTTCAATGGTCAAGGAGGGCGCTCCTATACTCAGTGGAAACCACACTAGGAGCTACAGTCAATTAACTAAGCAATCAAGGGGACAAGAAACCCTAAATCATGGAACTGATTGTGTAGTCTCCTAAATTTGTGCATGAGGGTGGGTTGGAACTCCAGTGATGTAAACAATGCACTCTGAGTGGATAGGAGGGATAATGATGGCCAAAAACAAGCTCTAGGGGGGAAAGTAAGGACTAGGTGTTAGGAGACTCAAATGCTAATGCATGGATGCATGGAGTGTTGCATGGAATGCAAAGCATGCAAGACCAAAATAATATGGTGAGAATATTCCAAAACCCCCCCTTAAGCCAGACTATGAGGAAAAATACAAGTAAATAAATGGAAATTGGGGCCCTAGTTACTAAGACCAAAGTTCACCACATATAATCAATCTAGAAAAAGTGAGGAAAGAGGGAAAATCGAGTGGGAATAAAAAAACCCTTAAGATAGACTGTAAAAAAATAATCAACCAAGGTAGCACTCACCCCAAGAAGCGATCAGTGATGAGTGAACTTCTTCACTGAAAAATTCTTGGTGAAAATATCTACAATCTACTCTTCTGAGTTGTCTCCATACCAATTTGAATTTGTATACCCAACCAGGTTCAATGGAGACCCATATGCATAGTGAATACCATAGGTCTTCGTCCCTCGCACATAGTGCAAGTTCCTTTTGGATGCCTTCCAGTGAATCTCATGAGGCTCTTGCATGTATCTGGAGACAACACTCACTGCATAGGATATATCATGGCGAGTATGTGTAAGAAACAAAAGAATCCCGATCAGTTGCTGATACAAAGTACTATCCACCAAAAGGTGAAGAAGAACCATCCTCAAGACTGATACTTGAAAGAAAAGGAAATGTTGTTGGTTTGCATTATATCATGTTAAACCTTTCAAGTATATCTGATGCATACTTTGACTACGCAATCTTGATTCCTAAGTCACTCTTAGAGACTTCAAGACCAAGAAACTACTTTAGCAGTCCCAAATATGACATAGAGAAGGAGTTGTGTGTTATCGGACAATCCATTCGAGCGGATGCAAGCAAGATCTCCCTAGCTCAATGTGAGTCTAGAACAAATAGAAGAGACTACCAATGCATTTCCTAGATATACTTAAGGATCAAGTACTAGATGTCTTACCTTTTTACTACGCAATCCTTTCTCCTGGATGCTGCTCCACGTTCCGCGGTTGTTAGATCCAAGCTGCAAGACCTGTCAAGACAAAGAAACAAGAGAAAATAGTAAAAGACATCTATACAATAAGCGATCTAAGTAAACAATTAAGCAGGTAAACTACTCAATATCATTGCACACATGAACAATATTGGTGGAAAGCATTTGTATTACTGTAAATAGAGGAGTACATGATAGAGAAATGGAACTACAACCAAGACTTAACGTAGTAGCCCTTCTCTGACCAAGCCAACTGCCATGTCCTTCCAAGGAAGTATGAGTTCTCCAATAGGTGAATGGAGGTGTTCTAAGAGAGATTTCACCAACATATAGATACCATAGGCTTCCTCCCCTTGGGATGGGAGTGAGCTTCACTTATATAAGAATAAGTGGATAGGATATGGATAGGATAGGTTGAGAGATGGTAGGAGAGAGATAGGGGATCCTCCCAAAGAGTTAGGGGTCGAGTACCAGCTCCCCCACAGGTCAAGGATAAGCCCCTAAATGAGCAAGTTTCAAGAAGGATCTCGAATAAGCTATTTTTTCCCATTAACTGACCTCGTCGCACCCTGCAGTGGAGCAAGATGCGACGTCACATGTTGCTAGTATGCAACCTACGATGACCCTTCAAAACCTAGCACAATGGGGTGCAAATCCTCCTAGGATGATTACTTAGCCCAAGTATCTTTAGGGGTGTATACACTGAATCTTATGATGAGTAGATTCTGGGTGTAACAGAATGCCCCCCAAAGCATGAAGCTGTTAAAGATGTACAGGTGAATTGCTTTGAAAGAACTTATGGCAATAGACTCGGCGGACGAAGGACACTACTGCAGTACAACTGACTCTGAACTGACAATATCATATGAAGTACAACATGGATTTTGACTAATACATTGCAGATCCATGGTAGTAATGACCGACTGAACACAATCATGGCTACTAGACACAAGCGTAGATCCATGATGAGATGATAACACAGCCACGACCAATACAAAAGTGGATTTGTGTAATATGACTCAATACAAACTCCATCGCAACCTGGGTAAAACATGACTCCTCAGGGCCAAGGTACTTGGTTGGTTTCTAGATTCAATCCTCGGATGATGTGTTGAAGTCGACAAGGATGAATCTGTCGAAGGAGGGCCATGATGAATCCCCCATCAATAGACACGAAACATGATGAAAGATGTGTAGAGTGGATCGGATGGTACAGTAACATGTAAGACTAACTCAAAGTAACAACGGCATGAAGATGTGTGTACTGACTGTAGATGATAGATATTAAACGTGTTCTTGAACATGGGCATGGCATGACTTGGCAGTATTGGCATAATGAGAATGACATAAAATTCTAATGCAACTGATAATGGAAGCTTTCTCCGAATGACTTAGAGGAGCAACAAGACTCAGAAAGTAAGCAAGGACTCATAGACAAACAGATGACCCAAGTATTGTATGCAAATGTAGATGAGAGCCATGTTCAAGAATGACTATATACTACCACTAAGGTATGTAACATAAACACTTTCCTTTTTCCCCATCATGAATGATAAGTGCCTCATGTGTTTTTTACGAGCTTGATGAGGGTAACCAGATGCTCAGTATAGCTCTTCTCATAGATGAGTCCAATCCCAAATATTTTTCGAACGTAGGATAGGAGGGGTTCGTCCCATGATAGGCCCTTAAATGTGAAAATTTTAACAAGTCCATAGAAGGTAAGTTCGGTCGTCATTTCATGTTTAGAGAGTCTGAAAAGAACTAAAGAAGACTCCAATGGTCCTTTTTCGTAAATTTAGCCTCCTCGCCTGAAAAAGGGTAAAACAATGCAGGAGAGGACTCTCCCAGTCATGATTGGCTGGAGTATACCTTTTTCGTAATTAGTATCTCCTGGTCCAAAAAAGGGGTAAACTATCACCAGGAAGATGACCATTCAAAAACTTTAACAAGCGTGAATGTGACAAGTTCGCTTGGCGATCTTTTCATTTTTCGAGAGCCTAAAAAGAGATTAATGGTAGACTTTGGGGGGTGTCCTTTTCCGTGGGAGTTTAACGAGCCCGGAAAAGTGATAAATCATAACTCGGTACTTGTTCTCATAGTTCCGTGAGTACGAGAACAAATGAAGAGTAAACTCATCCTCATGCAATAATTACGACTAACCAAAAATAATAATGACAAAACATTCAAAGGGGTGTTCATACCTGTAGTTATCGTTGGTGATGCAAGAAACGGCACAAAAAACCACTTTATGACTTCTGTACACTAGAGAAAGTGTCAAATAGCCCCAAGTATAATGACAAATAGTCGAAACTATAGTAAATGGCCCAAAAGCATCAAAATATTTGAAAAGGAATATTCCATTCTATTTATAAATAGAAATATGGGCCAAAAATAGAAAACATTGTTTCAATTGCCAATTTGGGTGGAGAAGTACCAATTTGGAGCCAAAACTTCCTTTACCGATTTCGGGACCTGTTATCACATATATAGTAGCCGGGCTACCATACATTATTTTTCTCATTCCAGTACACTATTCAGCCAGTTCCCTTACATTTGAGATGCTGATATGAGCATCTATAATGGATCACTATCAGATTGTGGACAGCAGTTATATTCCCCATGCCATTACTGAGTCTCAGGACACTCAGAGAGATGACCGATGTAGCCATTATACCATTGGTATAGAGCAGTCAGTAGTGCCCAGAGTTGCAGCAACAGTTTCAAAGGACAGATGATGGTACAGGTTGATGAGCTTTCAGGTATATGACTCAGCAGGTATATCATAGTGTTATGGTTAGATCGCTTTTATACTTATTCTTATAGCATGTCTTAGCACTTAGTGTCATGATCTGGCGATCATATAGATATTTGGACCTGGTTGATCTATTATATATATTATATTGTCCCTACTCAAACTTAGAAGTTCACCATTCATACTCATTGGTTTTACCCTCCCTAGGGAGAATAGAGGTGATCATTCAACCATACCTTGGCTTGCTAGTGTCGGTTCCACCATTCATTGTCTCCATCCATCCATGGCCTACCTTTTAGTTTATCACCCTGACTTACTACTTGACTAGTGACATGGAGGATCTTTCCCCCACTGTAGCCTCTGTATTGGATGAGCTTCCCTGTTTATTGTGTCTCGGCTCTGAGTTGGTGACAAAACTTACCTATGGTGAGTTGGAGTTCCTTGTGAATTCCCCCTAGCCACTAAAGTTGTGTTAGCTAAACCTGAAACTTTTGGTGCTGCCATGAATACGAAATCTGGAAAAATGAAATGCTATATCTTGTATGAAAAGCCCATTCATGCAATGTGTTTCTAAACACACATGAATGAAAGGCATGCCAAATGAAAATGGCTATGAAAATAAAATGTTATATCTTTTGGAAAAATAAATACCTAGGTAAACAAGCTGTCCATGACACACCTAGAAGTGCTCAGGTAAACAAGTGCCTTCAAAAACACCCCTGCAGCAAAAAGCCTAAAGAGAAAATGTAAATCTATGCAATGTGTTTGTAAACACACATAGATCAAGGCTATGGAAACTTCAGGCCCGAAAAGCAATGGAACTTAAATGCTATATCAAAACAATTGCTGGCCTTATTTGTATTATGGATTGTGCGCATCTGTGAAGGTGAATAAACCCTCTTTAAACAACTCATCCATTTGTGAGACACCGCCATTCCCTGTGTTATTGCTCATTCGGTATATGCTATGGTGTGTTTTCCCTTTCCCTTGCCAAAGTGTCACAAATTCAAGTCAATCAAGTCATCCATTAGCCTAGCCAGTTAATTTAGCCTTCACCCTTCACTAGCAAATTGATCACAGCTATGAAGTGAGTATGATCCTGAAAGTCTAGTCTGAGTAATAATAATAATTAACGACACTATATTTTTGGATTTAGATCGCCAGTCATGATTACTCTGTGTTATAATTGCTATTTGAATAAGTTGTAGAGCATGTATTAACCTTGACACTTTGCAGCAGCCTTGGATGATGGTCTGAGTTATATTTGGTCTTGGTTAGACCTAGTTTGACCATGGAGGACCATGGGACATGAGATGTTAGACCTTATGATGATATGGATAGATGATATATGGTCTATGTATACATACATGATGATTCTATGCAGCAGCTACAGGGTTGTGATGATGATTCTTGGGTTACAGCAGTGTTTGGTCATTTACAGATCATTATTATTGGCCTTGTTCCGGTATATTGGATATTTATTTTGATCATGCAGAGACTCATATGGTGTATGAGTACACATATTGGATAGATTTGGACCTTCTGAGTCCAATGAGATAGTTTTTTTTCAGTTCCGGGCACTTACAGTGATGATTGAGCCTCAGTAGGCTGTCCCAGTGCAGTTTTGGTCTATCGGAGGCCCTGTCGGAGCAGATGTGATTTTTATCTGGTTGACCTAGGGCGCTGATGATGGAGGGGGTGGTCCAGCCACTTGTTTTTACCATATTACCCCCCTCCCGGACACACTGGTGCCCTCACCTTGACAGCGCAGGCACTCTAGGAGGCTGTTTTGGGCAGTTTCACGCTTCTCGAGGCATTTCAAGATTGGTAGAAATGGCTATTGAGGAAATCGATTTGGGATACTGAGGCAAATTTATGGCATGGGATGATCAGTGATGATAGATCGGGGTCTTCCACACCTTCTCCAGCAGTTTCAGCTTCATCGGGGCCCGCATCCATCACTTATGGCACTTTCTGTGGATTTCTGAGGTCTTTTGAGGACCACGACTTGACTATGGAGGCACGATTTGGTACATTCATGATTATTTTATGGTTATTGTTCTATGGGGATTGACCAAGGAGGGATAAAATTACCCCTTGGACCCACCATAAGCCTCTTATGATATTTTGTCATCATGATTTGGTGGGATTCCCCTCTTATAGGGTGATTTTGTCCACTTACATTATATTTTATTAGTGATCCATGTATTTTATGGTTGAGCTCATCTCAACCATTGATTAGACATTTGTATCTTTTAATCTTAGCCACTCATTCAAAAAGTGGTTAGGGTTTTGGTGCCTCTCCTTCCTATTTAAAGGAGAGAGCCTCTCATTGTAAGGGGGACTTTTGGCTCTAGATTATTGGAATAGAAAATTATTATTGCATCTATCTCCAGTGTTGTGGTGAATGTTTTTGGTGTTCGTTCGTTGGTTCTTCCTTTGCACTGAGTTATTGGAGATCTTGTTTGCCATATATTTTGTACCACGATTTTTGCATCTACAGGTGGAGGCCGATTTGCTTTGAGGAGGAGGTATTGGTAGGGGAAGACTCTCCCTACTTCTTCTTTGGAGCTCTTCATAGGTAATAGGGAGTATTACTATCCCAGGACCTTCTACTTCATGTTACTATTGCATTTCTCTTGTATTTCTTCCATACTTGATCTTACTGATTGAATCTTCATTCCTTGGTTTGACAGGTAGAGGAAGGCGCACTTGTGGGCTAGGGCATCAAATTGGCAAGCAAATCAACAATCTCTCATTTGATCTCTGTGGGAATCTTCCTCAACATCAAGGCATCTCATCCACATCAATCAGGTATGATCTCAAGGTAAGTTCTATTTCCATGATCTATCCAATTGTCTAAAATATTTTAAAACCCTAAATTAATCAAAACCCCATTTTTACATTTTCTCAGATCTACTTAGATCTAGTGGGTTGTTGGGCATAATATTGAAAACCCACCTCTATAGCATCCACGGCATCCTGGATCTATAGTTTGGTGAGGATTGGCTTCCGTTTGACCCCCCTCCCATGCCAACTTAGCTTCTCCCAAGCAAGGCGCACTTCCTAGTTTGAGCAAGTTGACCTAGATCTAGGTGGTGGGTGTTTGAGATTCCACTTGATTCGTCATCTACACATCCAATAACATACACCCAGGTTGTTACTTTTCTGAAATTCACCTTGTGGGCCCTATTCCACATTTTAAGGGATTTAATCCCCATTTTGGACCACTTGGAACACTTAAACTCAGATCTACTAAGATCTAGCCGTTGGATTGCCACAAAATTATAGATCCATACTCCTACTTGACTAACCTACCCGGATCTAAAGTTTGGATGCCATCCGACTTGTCTTGACCCACCTAACCCCCATTTTTAGCCTCCTTGGGTAAAGTCGCACCACCTTGGAGAATTGAGTTAACTCACTTCTAGGACGTGGGTACTTGAGATTCTTGCGGATTTGGAACGGAAATAATTCAAAACCTAGGTCTAGACTACCACTTTGTCAAATCTTGCCTTGGGGATATCATTCCTTGTTTTAAGGGATTGTGGTCCACTTTGGTCAAACCTAGATCTAGAAACATTCATCCATCAAGACCTCTATTGCCTACTTGTCCCATGTACTAGGAGTCCTAAACCACAAGTCAACCCTACTTTGACTCCACTTCCCAATTCCCAAGGCACTGGTTTCTCTCCAAGTTAATTTGACTTTCCTAGATTGTTGGATTGACTTGTGGATGGACCTAAGCATCGTAAACTAAACCCTTGAAGCTATCATGTATCATGGTCAAGCTTGTCATCTGTACTAGTTAGCCCCAATACAACCCTTAAACTGCATTGGACACGGTTCCCAAGGCAGTGGACTTTCCAACATTGAACTAAGTACACTCATCCTAGATCTCACTTCAAACATTGTAAGTCACTCTCACATCAACTATGAACCAAAGCTATACCTATTGAACCCCTCACTTGGCTTGTGACTTCATCCTTAGGTCTAGGATAAACCATACACCTAACTTCACTTAGAAATACCCTGATTTGGTGTCTTGGTTTTGATCTCTCCTGTCGGGAGTAGATCGGGTCTCCCCCTTTGTTGTCTGGGCTAGATAACATAAAGCGAAGGTTGCCTCGACTGGCGTGACAACCATATATTGGAGGTCGAGGTGATCGTGGTTGCACCTTTTGAGTTTCCCTTCCCTATTGCCATCCATGACTGGATACATCCATAGGGGTAACTACAGTTTAGGTGATAACAGGACCTACGATCCACCATTTCACCAACCATCCAGATCAGGTAGGCCTAAAGTTCATCCAGCAACTTTCCAGTGGTTTAGTTTTTGCTTTTAGGTCCATTTTTTGGGTTTTTGATGGTGTTATGGAGGAATTCATGTGCCCTCGGCTCGTTGCAGGTTGCCCTTTCGGGACCTGGAACGAGACCGAGTCATCACAAGCCTCGAATGTGAGAGGTGCAACGTCATCGCACTATACTTAAATGTACAGTGCAACAATGGAGAACCACAATCCAAACATCAAAAATAATTCAAAAAATGGACTTCTAAGGTTTGAAGCAGGACCTAATAGTGTTAAAATGTCATTCTTGGTAGGTTACCATCTAGCCAATATGGTATTGGAGTGGCGAGAGAGAGAACATGAAGTATAAGATGAACAAGCTGCGAACGATCCATAATGCGTGGAAGCTTTGAGAAACTGCGGGTTACTGAAGTATTTTGAGATCCAGGGGATGAGATCCCAGATCCCATTATTGACACACATGCTCCAGAGTTGGGATGCGGCCCAACAATACTTTGTGGTAGGTGAGCATATCCTCATGATAGACATTGACGATATCTACTTTCTTACTGGTTTGTCCCAAAGAGGGGACACTATACATCTTATAGGGACACGGGCTAGTGACCGTACAGTTAAGGACATGATATCGCAACACTGTATTGCTAGCTCTCGACCTTCTAGTGGGAAGATTCTCATCAGGGATGTGGTGAGCCGTCCACTGCAGACCATATTGCTTACCATTACTAGGGTGGTGGGTAGCCAAGCCCCACACATGGCTACTCAGACCTAGATGTTGTATGCGGAGGACTGTATGTCTCCCATGGTTTCCAACTGGTGCGAGGGTCTCCTCGCAAACATCCGAGCTCAGCTGACCAAGTGTTGGCGAGGGGAGCTCAAGCAGTTTGGGTATGGATCGATCATAGTATCATTCCTCTTAGAGCGGATTCCTCTTCTACATCCATAGTTTCTACTTGATAACAGGGAGCCTAGGGATCCCCATATGCTCAGATGGGCTAAGGTCATGACCCGTCATGGTGGCGGGCCCATCATTAGCTTTGATCCCAAGTTTTTTAGCTGGCTAGAGGGCCAGTTATTCATGGTCGAGGACTTTCCATACAGTGGTATGGACTTTCGAGAGGACCCCGACTTGATGCTGCCGGAGGGCGTGGCATGGGGCGACATAGGTGAGAACAAAACTACCCTTGTATTTTTATTTTTGTATATTATATCATTTTTTTGATGCAATGCTAACAAGTATGTAATATGTGTGTGTAGATGTGGGCCCCATACGACTAGTGGGTCTCTCCCTTCTTGCGAGCAGAGACAGAGGCGGGGAGGCAATCTTTCCTATAGGTGCTCATGCTGCCATCGAGGAGATGGAGGAGGTGTACAGGAACCTATCCTAGCTGACCGTGGAGGTACCGGAGCCAGATATTGATGACTTACCAAGGCCCATGTAGAGATTTGGGGTTGGAGCGTCTGTGCACTTCATCGCCTTACTCCGCAAGGTGGCTCGGACCGTGGACTATTTCCTCACCCAGCGACAACAAGCTGTTCGAGCTAGGGGTGGTGTATAGGTCAGGCGTCAGGCCTGATGACACTTCTATACTTGTACTGAGAGCTTAGAGGCCTTAGATTTTGTACTACTGAAAGCTATGATGTTTTATATTTTTGTAGAGACTCATTGAAAGCCATCGTGCTTTAGATTTTGTACCAGCACTACTTTTGAGCGATATATATATACAGACATTATCAGTAATTTATACATTATGTGTTTTTAAAATGATTAATGATGTGATATTGTTTACATGTTTTCTTTTATACATTACATTATTTACATGTTGTGAATGCTTTTACATATTATGAATATTATGTGTGTGTGATGTACCAATCCAAAATGAATTTGGCCATCGAGTCAACAACTGTGTTTAACTCTCGTGGAATGTGCAGGTATTGAATGGATTCAAATGACCTTTCCAGGAGATGTACTCATCTGAAGAGATGGAGTAAGGTGGGATCGCGGATGGCGTAAACCCAGTTAAGATGGGAAACCACTAATTGAGAATCCATGTGGATGACAATGTGGTTCATACCCAAGGAAATGGTGTTAGCTAGGGTTCTGATTACTACCTGATATTCTGCGGCATTGTTAGTCGCAAACCCTAGGCAATTTACTCCTAAGCTGATGAGCTCACCTGAACGGGAATATAGTACCTAGGCTACCGAAGCAAGGTTACAGGTATGCCGGCTGGTGCCGTCCGTGAATCCATAGCACGTTGCCATTTGCACACACAGACAGAACATGGTATAAGAAGCAGAAACAAGATCAAAAGACACTCGAAAAAGAAATGTGTCACACCGCACAAAAACACGCCATGTACAGTATATACAAGCAAGTCTATGCATGAGAGATCAAGCATAGTATCTCTTTAGGTAAAGCCCAGGGCGGGGTTCACCGAAAGAGATTCCATCATAGTCTTCAAGCTCGTAAGCACCTTTTTCCAACACACGTTTTATAATGTAAGGTCCATGCCACATGGACTCGAACTTCCCTGCTCCTAGTTTGTCGTGCTTCTGGTCATAAGTGAGAACCAGGTCACCCTCATTAAAGATACGAGGTTCAACTGAATTATCATATTGGGATTTGATGCATTTCTTATGCGCTTCATTAGCAAGAGCAGCATCTCGGTGAGACTCGTCAAGTTTTTCTAAGTGCAAGAGTCGTTCTTGCTCAGCACTAATGTTAGGAAGAAGTTCGACAGTGAGTTGTAGAGATGGAATTTCGCACTCTATCGGTAGGACAGCCTCCAATCCATATACAAATTGGAAAGGAGTGAAGCCTATGGTGGTTTTGATGAAAGTTCGGTAGGCCCATAATGCTGAAAAGAGCATGTTATTCCAATTGGACTTATGTGTCCCTACCATCCTTTGGACCATAGTTTTCAAGACCTTGTTAATGGCCTCAACTTGTCCATTGGACTACGAATAGTAGGGTGTTAAATTTTCATGGCAAAAACCCAACCTGTTGCTCAATTCATCAACCATATGGTTCTGAAAGTGAGAACCATGATCAGTAACAATTACCTGAGGAACTCCGAACCACGCTATTACATGATTGAACATGAAGAGTACGGTGGTTTTTCCATCATTATGGTATGCAGGCATAGCTTCGGCCCACTTTTTAAAGTAATCCACAGCTACAATTATGTAACTATGCCCCCCGACAGAGGTAGGCTTACAATGCATAAAATCAATGCCCCATTTTGCAAAGGCGCCCATGGCAATAACCGGATGTAGTGGGGCAGGATGAGTGCTCTTCTTCGTATGGAAGTGTTGACAGGGAGGACATTTCTTAATGTCCTCAATACAATCTTTGAAGATGGTAGGCTAGTAATATCCTACATGCAAAATCTTCTGGGCTGTAGCCATCCCATAGAGGTGACCACCACATGCCCCAACGTGACAGTCATTCAGAACGCGTTCGGCCTCATTGTGAGTTAGACAACGTCGAAGAATTGAATCGACGCCACAACGATATAAAGTATCGTTAATGATGAAATAATACTTTGCATGGTGACGTATCTTACGACGATCGTCACGAGACAGTTGAGGATCAAAGCATTGGGTTTGAAGATATAACAAGATATCTCCATACCACGGATCGGTCGTACTGATGAGAAACAATGATTCATCCGGAAAGGAGTCTGTTATCACATATATAGTAGCCGGGCTACCATACATTATTTTTCTCATTCCAGTACACTATTCAGCCAGTTCCCTTACATTTGAGATGCTGAGATGAGCATCTATATTGGATCACTATCAGATTGTGGACAGCAGTTGTATTCCCCATGCCATGACTGAGTTTCAGGACACTCAGAGAGATGACCGATGTAGCCATTATACCATTGGTACAGAGCAGACAGTAGTGCCTAGAGTTACAGCAGCAGTTCCAGAGGACAGATGATGGTACAGGTTGATGTGCATTCAGGTATATGACTCAGCAGGTATATCATGGTGTTATGGTTAGATTGCTTTTATACTTTTTCTTATAGCATGTCTTAGCACTTAGTGTCATGATCTGGCGATCATATAGATACATGGACCTGGTTGACCTATTATTTATATTATATTGTCCCTACTCAGACTTAGAAGTTCACTATTCATACTCATTGGTACATACCCTCCTTAGGGAGAATAGAGGTGATCATTACACCATACTCTGGCTTGCTAGTGCTGGCTCCATCATTTCATTGTCTTCATCCATCCGTGGCCTACCTTTTAGATTATTACCCTGATTTGCTACTTGACTAGTGACATGGAGGACCTTTCCCCACTGTAGCCTCTGTATTGGATGAGCCTCCCTGTTTATTGTGTCTCGGCTCTGAGTTGGTGACAAAACTTACCTATGGTGAGTTGGAGTTCCTTGAGAATTCCCCCTAGTCACTAAAGTTGTGTTGGCTAAACTTGAAACTTTTAGTGCTGCCATGAATACAAAATATGAAAAATGAAATGCTATATCTTGTATGTGAAAGAAATGCCAATTGAAAATGGCCATGAAAAATAAAATGTTATATCTTTTGGAAAAATAAATACCTAGGTAAACAAGTTGTCCATGACACACCTAGAAGTGCTCAGGTAAACAAGTGCCTTAAAAACACACCTGCAGCAGAAAGCCTAAATAAATGTAAATCTATGCAATGTGTTTATAAACACACATAGATCAAGGCTATGGAAAATTAAGGCCCAAAAAGAAATGAAACTTAAATGCTATATCTAAACAATTGCTGGCCTTATTTGTATTATGGATTGTGCGCATCTGTGAAGGTAAATAAACCCTCTTTAAACAACTCATCCATTTGTGAGACACCGCCATTCCCTGTGTTATTGCTCATTCAGTATATACTATGGTGTATTCCCTTTCCCTTGCCAAAGTGTCACCAAGTCAAGACAAGTTAAGTCATCCCTTAGCCTAGCCAGTTAATTTAGCCTTCACCCTTCACTAGCAAATTGATCACAACTATGAAGTGAGTATGATCCTGAAAGTCTAGTCTGAGTATTAATAATAATTAATGACAATATATATTTGGATGTAGATCGCCAGTTATGATCATTATGTGTTATAATTTCTATTTGAATAAGTGGTAGAGCATGTATTAACCTTGATACTTTACAGCAGCCTTGGATGATGGACTGAGTTATATTTGGTCTTGGTTAGACCTAGTTTGACCATGGAGGACCATGGGACATGAGATGTTAGACCTTATGATGATATGGATAGATGATATATGGTCTATGTACACATACAGGATGATTCTATGCAGCAGCTACAGGGTTATGATGATGATTCTGGGGTTACAGCAGTGTTTGATCATTTACAGATCATTATTATTGGCCTTGTTCCGGTACATTGGATATTTATTTTGATCATGCAGAGATTCATATGGTGTATCAGTACACATCTTGGATGGATTTGGACCTTCTGAGTCCACTGGGATAGCTTGTTTTCAGTTCCGGGCACTTACAGTGATGATTTAGCCTCAGTAGGCTGTCCTAGTGCAGTTTTGGTCTGTTGGAGGCCCTGTCGGAGCAGAGATGACTTTTATCCGGTTGACCTAGGGCGCTGATGATGGAGGGGGTGGTCCAGCCACTTGTTTTTACCATATTACCCCCCTTCCGGACACATTGGTGACCTCACCTTGACAGCGCCATCACTCCAGGAGGCTGTTTGGGCAGTTTCACGTTTCCCGAGGCATTTCAGGATTGGTAGAAATGGCTATTGAGGAAATCGATTTGGGATACTGAGGCAAAGTTATGGCATGGGATGATCAGTGATGATAGATCGGGACCTTCTACACCTTCTCCAGCAGTTTCAGCTTCATCGGGGCCCGCATCCATCACTTATGGCACTTTTTGTGGATTTTTGAGGTCTTTTGAGGACCACGACTTCACTAGGGAGGCACGATTTGGTACTTTTATGGTTATTTATTGGTTATTGTGCCATGGGGATTGACCAAGGAGGGATAAAATTACCCCTTGGACCCACCATGAGCCTCTTATGATATTTTGTCATCATGATTTGGTGGGATTCCCCTCTCCTAGGGCGACTTTGTCCACTTATGTTATATTTTATTGTGATCCATGTATTATGTTGTTGAGCTCATCTCAACCATTGATTAAACATTTGTATCTTTTAATCTTAGCCACTCATTCAAAAAGTGGTTAGGGTTTTGGTGCCTCTCCTTCCTATTTAAAGGAGAGAGCTTCTCATTGTAAAGGGTCTTTGGCTCTTGGATTATTGGTATAGAAAAATATTCTTGTGGAAATTCTTGTGGTCTCCTTTGCATCTGGTGTTCTTAGATGGTGATTGGAAAGTCTATTGCAACCTAGCATTTGGAAATTGTGGTAAGATCTATCTTTTGTTTGGAAATCATTGTTTGTCTACAGGAGGGCGACTTCAACAAGGGCGATTTTGCAAGGCTTCTTCAAATCGACTTTCTTGGCATTCGCTTGTATCAGGGGGTTATTATTAGTATCATTGTGATCTATGCTATCTTTCTGTTACTTCTTTTGTGGCATTAGTCTTATCTCTTGATGCATCAAATCTGATATTGTTGACGTTTGTTGTGCAGGAGAGAGGGCGTATTGGCTTCTTGGACTAAATCGATTTGCATAGAGACTACCTCAAAGCTTCCAAATTGATCGGGATTGCATAGATCATCATCATCAAGGCATCTACAAGGTTATCCAGGTAAGATCCACAGGTTTGTTTCTCTTTCCTTTATCCAATCCATTGACATAATTCATAAATTGTTAAAACCCTAAATAATTCAAAACCCCCTTTTTACATTTTGTCAGATCTACTTAGATCTAGTGGGTTGTTGGGCATGATATTGAAAACCCACCTCTATAGCATCCACGACATCCCGGATCTATAGTTTGGTGTGGATTGGCTTCCGTTTGACCCTTCTCCCAAGCCAACTTAGCTTCTCCCAAGGAAGGCGCACTTCACCATTTGAGCAAGTTGACCTAGATCTGGTTGATGGGTGTTTGAGATTTCACTTGATTTGACATCTACACATCAATTAACATACACCCAGGTTGTCCCTTTCTTGAAATTCACCTTGTGGGTCCCATTCCACATTTTAAGGGATTTTATCCCCATTTTGGACCACTTGGAACACTTAAACTCAGATCTACAAAGATCTAACCGGTGGATTGCCACGAAATTATAGATCCATACCCCTACTTGACTGATCTACCCGGATCTAAAGTTTGGATGCCATCCGACATGATTTGACCCACCTAAACCCAAATTGAAGCCTCCTTAGGGAAAGTCGCACCACCTTGGAGAAGTGAGTTCACTCACTTCGAGGAACTGGGTACTTGAGATTTTTGCAGATCCGGAATCAGAATAATTCAAAACCTAGGTCTAGACTGTCACTTTGTCAAATCTTGCCTTGGGGACTGCATTCCTTGTTTTAAGGGATTGTGGTCTACTTGGGTCAAACCTAGATCTAGACACATTTAACCATCAAGGCCTATACTGTCCACTTATCTCATGTTGTAGGAGTCCTAAACCATAAAGTCAACCCTACTTTGACTCCACTTCCCAATTCCCAAGGCACTGGTTTATCTCCAAGACAACCCACTCTCCTAGATTGTGGGATTGACTTGTGGTTTGACTTTTGCATGGTGAACTATACCTTTGAAGACATCATGGACCATGGTCAAGATTGTCTCATGTACTAGTTAGCCCCAATCTGACCCCTAAACAACCCTGCATTGGACACGGTTCCCAAGGCAGTGGATCTTTTGACATTGACCTAGTACACTAGCCCTAGATCTCACTTCAAACATTATAAGTCACTCTCACATCAACTATGAACCAAAGCTATACCTATTGAACCCCTCACTTGGCTTGTGACTTCATCCTTAGGTCTAGGATAAACCATACACCTAACTTCAACTAGAAATACCCTGATTTGGTGTCTTGGTTTTGATCTCTCCTGTCGGGAGTAGATCGGGTCTCCCCCTTTGTTGTCTGGGCTAGATAACATAAAGTGAAGGTTGCCTCGACTGGCGTGACAACCATACATATTGGAGGTCGAGGTGATCGTGGTTGCACCTTTTGAGTTTCCCTTCCCTATTGCCATCCATGACTGGATCCGTCCATAGGGGTAACTACAGTTTAGGTGATAACATTTTGGCGCCGTTGCCGGGGACGCAATAGGCTTACCTTGGTCCGACATATTATTTTTTAAAAGCTCTCCTCCCCTTTCTCTTTGCCAAACATTTTGGCGCCGTTGCCGGGGAGGCAATAGCTTGCCCTAGTCCTTCCTGCATATACAACGACACATATCTTGGTAGAAGAGTTAAATCTACCTGGCGACTCCCAATCGTGACTCCGCTGAGGAGCGAGCTCATTTACATCCTTACAACACGAGAAGCAAAGTAAACTTAGATCAAGTTGAAGGAACCCCAATCACATATCGTAAAAGAGATCCTAAAGCACAACCATCTAACTACCTTTGGAAATTGGTTAACGATTCTCCAAACAGAGCTTCAGGATCCCCTTTGATCAAGTCGGTTCCTCCCTCATCTCCTAGTTCAAACTTAAACATAAACTTACCAAATCCAATGGCCGGAACAAACCCGGGAAACCAGAATGTTCCTCCACCACAAGCTCCTAGGATTTTTGGAAGAAAGGCAAAACCATCTCCTTTAGACTTTTCCCAAATCCAGGGTGCACCCCATGACATGCCTGAAAAGTATTTTGAAAAGGTTCCCAGATTTGATGGAGTATCCGCTATATCAATTGAAGACCACATTGATAAAGTATGGGAACACATGGAAGCATATGGAGCATCTGAGGAAGATGTGTTCATGAGGGGTCTCCTGGCATCCTTGGAAGGAGATGTTAGGAAGTGGTTTGACAGGTTGCCTGCCTCATCCATTGATGGGTATGATAACTTTGTCAACAAGCTAAACAGTGAGTGGTCCCGAAAGTTAGATGGGAAATTTCTCTTACACCAACTTTTTGACATCAAGAAAAGAGAAAATGAAACAGTCCATGAGTTTAACATAAGATTTGACAAGACTGTAGCTGTTATCCCTGAAGAAATTAGACCAAAAGATCAAGCAGTTGTCATTCACTACTTGAATGCTTTTGAGGGATGGGTTGGTTATCAGCTAAAGGATAAAAACCCAAATGACTTAAAGACCGCTCAATCAAATGCTAAAATGGCTGAGCAAAATGTAGCATCCATGGGGAAACAAAATTTTTTTGATCAATTCACCCCATCCACTTCCAGATCTGACCCTAGACTCCGAAAACCAAAGGAACCTGTGAGTACCCCAAAGGAATCCAAGGACACTTTAGAAGTCATGCAAGAAATGATGAAACAATTAACTGTCCTAACTAAGAATGTGGCAAGTTTGAATGACCCGGAGAGACATAGGAATCCTTATGGCCCTAAACCTTACTGGAATAATAATAGAAGGCCTGATGGGGATAGGGATAGGCGACGACCTGAGTATCCAGAAAACTCTGAAAAGAAGGAAGTCAATTGGTGTGATGAAGAAGAAGAAATACCCTCTGACACCATTGACCATGATGACCAACCAGAAAACGTCAACTTTATAAATGACTTATCTTATGATGAAGACTTTGGAAGAATCCTTTTAGAAGAAGAGCCATGGGAGCAAGAAGATGATATAGTTGAAGAACTTAGCTCCTCATGTCATGCCTTAGAGCTTCCAAAACCTAAAGAGCAACCAAAGTATCAAATCTATAAACGAGGGAGTACTTCCCAGCCTTCTTTCCTTGATAAACATAAAAAGATTGATGAAGATAAAAAGGAAGAAGAAGATCTTGCCATAGATGATTATGATCTTAAGATTGATATGAAGAAAGAGTTAAGCAAGATAATGTGTAATATCCCTGTCACTGAGTTAATGAAAGTGCCCTCTGTTAGATGCCAAGTAGAGGAATTTTTCAATGGTATTGGCCAAGAGAAACCTCATGAACCGGTCTTAGAATCATGTCATATCCAAAAGCTTAGTGGAACAAAACCTAGTGAAACAGAAAAGGATCCACCAATAAACATCCATTCAGCCATTTATGAAAGAAAGAGCGGTGGTCACTCTCCTTTTTACCTTACCTTACACATTCAAAACATGCTCCTTCATAACTGTATGTTGGATTCTGGAGCAGCAATGAATGTTATGCCTTTACAAGTTATGAAGGAAATGGGACTTGAAGTGACTAGGCCTTATGGAAATGTTTGTGGTATAGATTCCCGACGAGTACCGTCTTATGGTTTGATTAAAAACCTTAGGGCTGATCTTTTCGCATGTTCAGACATTTCTACTATGATGGATGTAGTTGTCATTGACTTACCCCCAGCATATGGAATGCTTTTATCTAGAAAATGGGCAGCTGGTCTAGGCGGATACCTTATGATGGATTTATCATTTATTTGTGTTCCCAACCCTGATGGAGCTTTGATTCGGGTTAACAGAGAGCCTTGTTATAATGAGCATGTTGAATCTTTTGATGAAGGGTTGAAAAACACATATGGGGATGAATTATTAAATAATGCCAAAACTAACCTGGTTGAAGATGAGGATGAGTTATATGAGGTTGATCAAAATATGTGTATAGTCATGGAAGATTCTGATTCTTTTTGGGAAGACAAGCAAATGATTGAAATAACAAGAACAGTTGGAAATGAATTTGTTGAGGAAATAGAGGAATTGAGAGGACATGAAAATCAACCCCAAGATCACGAACAAAACAATGAAAACATTCAAGAACCTTCTATAGAAGATGACACACTTGAAGGGGTTGAGGATGGCATAAGAAATATAGGAAGAGATGAGAGTTTGCTTGATGATCAAAGCATGGAACAAATTCCCCCAATAGAGAACCTTCATGAGCAAACACACAATGAGGAGAACATTGAAAACCCAATACATGAAGATGAGTTTGATGATATTAGGAGGGGAGAAAGAATTCCTTTCACTGTTAGGGAGTGGTTTGCCTTGACCGATCACAATAGAGAGAGAGAAATCCAAGGGCTTGCACCTATCTACCTATGGGAAAACAATCTTGCAACATCTACTAGGGTTGAAACAAATGAAGAGCCTGAAGCCACTTATTATTCTGATACAGAAAATTCTTTTTCTCATTTATCCTTAGAAGACGGTAGCCTAATTCAAGTCTATGATAACTCTCTGAGTTGGGAAGAGGATGCCCTAATTAATGATGCTCCTGAAGGAGAATATAATCTAAATAACCTTGCTATTTTTCAAACTCCTTCAGAGCCTCAAAGCCATGCTTTATCTACATATCCGCATATCCCTAGTTTCCTCCTACCGTCTGAGTCATCTAGTCATCATACTCATGATCTTTCTCACATTCCTACTTCCTCTACATTTCATTCTGAGTCAGTTTCTCCCAGACTGGAAAACATGGTTATTCCTGTTCCTTCAGGGGAAGGTTCTAGTCATAACACTGTCATATCTAGAGAGCCACCTCCCTTGGAAGAACATAGAGACTTCTTGACTGTAGGTGAAATTGTTAAAAGAGTTGTGTCTCCCCATGGGGAAGAGCCAAATGAGGTAATCCAAGAAACAAGAAGGGAAGTTAGGGAAGTCCTTGTTGGCACAGTTGCTATTTCCTTAGATGGTGGTCCACCCAGAACTGATGCAGTTCCTTCTAGGAGAAACTCGAGGATTGTCACACCTCAACCGCAAAACCCTGCCGAAATCCACCCCATGCCTATTCGTAACATTGGAGTTATCCCTGAGTCAGTCAATAGAAATAGGTTTCCTACAGGAAGTCAAGTCATTATCCCCAACCATTTACTGCATATAAGATCGGGGCAAGCTGATGACTTATGGGTTGGACCTTTCACAGTAGAACGATGCATTGATGGCATGTGCTTTCTGACCACTGGGAGTGGACGACGTATTTTATATCCTGTCCATCAGAGGGACTTGAGGGATCACATCCCTGATCCCACATAGTTGGGGTCTCTCCGCTTGCATTGCCTGGTAGATTAGGGTAGGTAGGAAACCGAATAAGCCTACTTAGGCAGTAGTTAGTCTTTTCAGCCATTGAGTCTGGCATCTTCTTAGTCTCTAAGCTCCTTTGTAAGCTCCTAGTTTAACTGAGTACCTGTCACTTTTTCTTTTCCTGCACAATAAATTTCAAATTTTGCAAATTATGTTAGTATTTTAATTTACTTTTTGCATTTATACTTTATGCATTTATATTTCTGACATAGAGTAGATTTGATTTCAGTTGATTTTATATTTTTCCCACACATGCGGCATGAGGTATTTTCTTTAGATGTTTGTGAATGCAGAAAATAGGTTGCAAGAATAAAGCTGGAAATAAAATGGTAGAGTGATGGATCGTGGATTCGAGTAGCAGAGTTCGAGGACCAGAGATTCTGAGGTTCTCAAGCGCTCATTTCAGCCGAGCACTTGTCCCAGCCGGAGCCAGATGTTATCACATATATAGTAGCCGGGCTACCATACATTATTTTTCTCATTCCAGTACACTATTCAGCCAGTTCCCTTACATTTGAGATGCTGAGATGAGCATCTATATTGGATCACTATCAGATTGTGGACAGCAGTTGTATTCCCCATGCCATGACTGAGTTTCAGGACACTCAGAGAGATGACCGATGTAGCCATTATACCATTGGTACAGAGCAGACAGTAGTGCCTAGAGTTACAGCAGCAGTTCCAGAGGACAGATGATGGTACAGGTTGATGTGCATTCAGGTATATGACTCAGCAGGTATATCATGGTGTTATGGTTAGATTGCTTTTATACTTTTTCTTATAGCATGTCTTAGCACTTAGTGTCATGATCTGGCGATCATATAGATACATGGACCTGGTTGACCTATTATTTATATTATATTGTCCCTACTCAGACTTAGAAGTTCACTATTCATACTCATTGGTACATACCCTCCTTAGGGAGAATAGAGGTGATCATTACACCATACTCTGGCTTGCTAGTGTTGGCTCCATCATTTCATTGTCTTCATCCATCCGTGGCCTACCTTTTAGATTATTACCCTGATTTGCTACTTGACTAGTGACATGGAGGACCTTTCCCCACTGTAGCCTCTGTATTGGATGAGCCTCCCTGTTTATTGTGTCTCGGCTCTGAGTTGGTGACAAAACTTACCTATGGTGAGTTGGAGTTCCTTGAGAATTCCCCCTAGTCACTAAAGTTGTGTTGGCTAAACTTGAAACTTTTAGTGCTGCCATGAATACAAAATATGAAAAATGAAATGCTATATCTTGTATGTGAAAGAAATGCCAATTGAAAATGGCCATGAAAAATAAAATGTTATATCTTTTGGAAAAATAAATACCTAGGTAAACAAGTTGTCCATGACACACCTAGAAGTGCTCAGGTAAACAAGTGCCTTAAAAACACACCTGCAGCAGAAAGCCTAAATAAATGTAAATCTATGCAATGTGTTTATAAACACACATAGATCAAGGCTATGGAAAATTAAGGCCCAAAAAGCAATGAAACTTAAATGCTATATCTAAACAATTGCTGGCCTTATTTGTATTATGGATTGTGCGCATCTGTGAAGGTAAATAAACCCTCTTTAAACAACTCATCCATTTGTGAGACACCGCCATTCCCTGTGTTATTGCTCATTCAGTATATACTATGGTGTATTCCCTTTCCCTTGCCAAAGTGTCACCAAGTCAAGACAAGTTAAGTCATCCCTTAGCCTAGCCAGTTAATTTAGCCTTCACCCTTCACTAGCAAATTGATCACAACTATGAAGTGAGTATGATCCTGAAAGTCTAGTCTGAGTATTAATAATAATTAATGACAATATATATTTGGATGTAGATCGCCAGTTATGATCATTATGTGTTATAATTGCTATTTGAATAAGTGGTAGAGCATGTATTAACCTTGATACTTTACAGCAGCCTTGGATGATGGACTGAGTTATATTTGGTCTTGGTTAGACCTAGTTTGACCATGGAGGACCATGCGACATGAGATGTTAGACCTTATGATGATATGGATAGATGATATATGGTCTATGTACACATACAGGATGATTCTATGCAGCAGCTACAGGGTTATGATGATGATTCTGGGGTTACAGCAGTGTTTGATCATTTACAGATCATTATTATTGGCCTTGTTCCGGTACATTGGATATTTATTTTGATCATGCAGAGATTCATATGGTGTATCAGTACACATCTTGGATGGATTTGGACCTTCTGAGTCCACTGGGATAGCTTGTTTTCAGTTCCGGGCACTTACAGTGATGATTTAGCCTCAGTAGGCTGTCCTAGTGCAGTTTTGGTCTGTTGGAGGCCCTGTCGGAGCAGAGATGACTTTTATCCGGTTGACCTAGGGCGCTGATGATGGAGGGGGTAGTCCAGCCACTTGTTTTTACCATATTACCCCCCTTCCGGACACATTGGTGCCCTCACCTTGACAGCGCCATCACTCCAGGAGGCTGTTTGGGCAGTTTCACGTTTCCCGAGGCATTTCAGGATTGGTAGAAATGGCTATTGAGGAAATCGATTTGGGCTACTGAGGCAAAGTTATGGCATGAGATGATCAGTGATGATAGATCGGGACCTTCTACACCTTCTCCAGCAGTTTCAGCTTCATCGGGGCCCGCATCCATCACTTATGGCACTTTTTGTGGATTTTTGAGGTCTTTTGAGGACCACGACTTCACTAGGGAGGCACGATTTGGTACTTTTATGATTATTTATTGGTTATTGTGCCATGGGGATTGACCAAGGAGGGATAAAATTACCCCTTGGACCCACCATGAGCCTCTTATGATATTTTGTCATCATGATTTGGTGGGATTCCCCTCTCCTAGGGCGACTTTGTCCACTTATGTTATATTTTATTGTGATCCATGTATTATGTTGTTGAGCTCATCTCAACCATTGATTAGACATTTGTATCTTTTAATCTTAGCCACTCATTCAAAAAGTGGTTAGGGTTTTGGTGCCTCTCCTTCCTATTTAAAGGAGAGAGCTTCTCATTGTAAAGGGTCTTTGGCTCTTGGATTATTGGTATAGAAAAATATTCTTGTGGAAATTCTTGTGGTCTCCTTTGCATCTGGTGTTCTTAGATGGTGATTGGAAAGTCTATTGCAACCTAGCATTTGGAAATTGTGGTAAGATCTATCTTTTGTTTGGAAATCATTGTTTGTCTACAGGAGGGCGACTTCAACAAGGGCGATTTTGCAAGGCTTCTTCAAATCGACTTTCTTGGCATTCGCTTGTATCAGGGGGTTATCATTAGTATCATTGTGATCTATGCTATCTTTCTGTTACTTCTTTTGTGGCATTAGTCTTATCTCTTGATGCATCAAATCTGATATTGTTGACGTTTGTTGTGCAGGAGAGAGGGCGCATTGGCTTCTTGGACTAAATCTATTTGCATAGAGACTACCTCAAAGCTTCCAAATTGATCGGGATTGCATAGATCATCATCATCAAGGCATCTACAAGGTTATCCAGGTAAGATCCACAGGTTTGTTTCTCTTTCCTTTATCCAATCCATTGACATAATTCATAAATTGTTAAAACCCTAAATAATTCAAAACCCCCTTTTTACATTTTGTCAGATCTACTTAGATCTAGTGGGTTGTTGGGCATGATATTGAAAACCCACCTCTATAGCATCCACGACATCCCAGATCTATAGTTTGGTGTGGATTGGCTTCCGTTTGACCCTTCTCCCAAGCCAACTTAGCTTCTCCCAAGGAAGGCGCACTTCACCATTTGAGCAAGTTGACCTAGATCTGGTTGATGGGTGTTTGAGATTTCACTTGATTTGACATCTACACATCAATTAACATACACCCAGGTTGTCCCTTTCTTGAAATTCACCTTGTGGGTCCCATTCCACATTTTAAGGGATTTTATCCCCATTTTGGACCACTTGGAACACTTAAACTCAGATCTACAAAGATCTAACCGGTGGATTGCCACGAAATTATAGATCCATACCCCTACTTGACTGATCTACCCGGATCTAAAGTTTGGATGCCATCCGACATGATTTGACCCACCTAAACCCAAATTGAAGCCTCCTTAGGGAAAGTCGCACCACCTTGGAGAAGTGAGTTCACTCACTTCGAGGAACTGGGTACTTGAGATTTTTGCAGATCCGGAATCAGAATAATTCAAAACCTAGGTCTAGACTGTCACTTTGTCAAATCTTGCCTTGGGGACTGCATTCCTTGTTTTAAGGGATTGTGGTCTACTTGGGTCAAACCTAGATCTAGACACATTTAACCATCAAGGCCTATACTGTCCACTTATCTCATGTTGTAGGAGTCCTAAACCATAAAGTCAACCCTACTTTGACTCCACTTCCCAATTCCCAAGGCACTGGTTTATCTCCAAGACAACCCACTCTCCTAGATTGTGGGATTGACTTGTGGTTTGACTTTTGCATGGTGAACTATACCTTTGAAGACATCATGGACCATGGTCAAGATTGTCTCATGTACTAGTTAGCCCCAATCTGAACCCTAAACAACCCTGCATTGGACACGGTTCCCAAGGCAGTGGATCTTTTGACATTGACCTAGTACACTAGCCCTAGATCTCACTTCAAACATTATAAGTCACTCTCACATCAACTATGAACCAAAGCTATACCTATTGAACCCCTCACTTGGCTTGTGACTTCATCCTTAGGTCTAGGATAAACCATACACCTAACTTCAACTAGAAATACCCTGATTTGGTGTCTTGGTTTTGATCTCTCCTGTCGGGAGTAGATCGGGTCTCCCCCTTTGTTGTCTGGGCTAGATAACATAAAGTGAAGGTTGCCTCGACTGGCGTGACAACCATACATATTGGAGGTCGAGGTGATCGTGGTTGCACCTTTTGAGTTGCCCTTCCCTATTGCCATCCATGACTGGATCCGTCCATAGGGGTAACTACAGTTTAGGTGATAACAGAGTCATTGTGCTCAACTTCTGCATCAGGATGGGGAAGGTCTCAAATAAGCTCGACAAACACCAAAGACTTCTTAGACTTGGCTTTCTCGAAAAGAAGATCGAATTCTTGCAGTATCACGATCCAGTGTGAATACTTGCCCCCAAGTACCTGACATGTTAGTACGTGGTACATGGGGTTCGAGTCGGGAATGATGGTGGTGGTGCAGAGCAAGATGTAGTGACGAAACTTTTGGACGGCAATGACTGCCACGAAAGCAATTTTTTCGACATGTGAATATCTAGTTTCAGTGTCTGTGAGACCCTTACTCACATAGTATATTACATGTTCCTGGTGTATTGGAGAAAACTCACTATGGCTTGGGAATACCACAATAGACAGATGACTACCAGAAATCTACTCAATTCTCAAAACAATGCTATTATAAATGACAATGTTAAAACAATGGAGAAATGTAACCAACCTTGATCCAATGTTTGATGTAGATCCCCACTGGAGCTTTCAATCCGCGCACATCCATGCACTTGTAATTTGCAAATTAGTCTTGACAACCAATATCTAACAAGTACATGTGATATAAATAACATTAACATTATCAATAACAATGGTCCATAATATCATAAGCAAATGTAACCCAATGTATAATAAATGACATGAATGGACGAGAATATGAGTATTTCTATTAATGAACAAGAAGAAGTACAAAGTGATACGACCTCTTGCCGACAACCAATCTGAACCAAGATCTAGATCAATCCACTTGTGCCTCCACCACTTCAATCCTCCATGAATGGCAAACTCAAACTAGAAAGGAGTTTGGAAGGTGAACACAAATGGTTCACAACTACAAGGATCAATAAGTGCAGACTCAAGATAGGGCAAAAATCCACTAGAGTGCCTTTACTATGCTCTTCTTCCTCTCGTCCATAAGCCATATGTGCTCAATATATAGTCCTCTCAAAGGTAGGTGAAATGACTCATCGAGACGTTACTTGGGCAGATGGAGAGCCAAAGGTTACCCAATGACCGCTTTTTGGGAGTAAAAAGTAATAAAATAGTGGTTTTTACCATTTTACTTTATACCCGCGGGCTATACGGATGAAAATCGCAGGTACGCATGCTATAGTGATGCAACATGCGGGTAGGAACAAAAATAGGATAAACTAGTATCACTGAAGGATGAAAATGGATCTGAGTCACTGAAATGGATCCTACAGGCGAAAGAATGCTGATGCTCACAGGGTGGAAGATTTCTTTGTAACACCTAGGCATTTTGATCCTCTTGTACCAAAATCATGGCGATGGTGGTAACAGAAGCGGCAAGATATAAAATGTAATCTCGATAATAATTAGGCAGTTGGAGCACGGGGGCATGCATGATGGCATGTTTGATACTGTCGAAGTATTTTTTAGCTTGGTCGTCCCAAATGAACGGGACGTCCTTCTTGAGCAATTTCATATACCCCTGAGTCTTCTCCACGAAATTGCAAACAAAACGTCTTAAATAAGTCGCCTTCCCTTGGATACTTTGAAGTTCCGTAACATCAGTCGGGGGTGGTAGGTTGATGTGGCCTCCACCTTTAAGGGATCAATGTGGATCCCATCCTTCGAAACGATAAATCCTAAGAGGCGTCCGGACTCAACGCAAAAGATACACTTATGAGGATTCAGACGGATATTGTATCGTCTGCATCTGAGGAAAATGGTCTTCAGATGATCAATGTGGAACTCATGCTGCTTTGAATGAGCAGGGAGATCGTCCAGGTAAGGTTCTACAAAGTCCTTAATATCATGGAAGGCATACGACATAGCCCGCTGAAACGTGGTGCCAGCATTTTTAAGGCCAAATGGGAGTTTGCCGTATGCAAATGTACCCCATGGGCAGATGAAAGCTGTCTTATGTTGGTCGGCTAGGTTGATCTCAATCTGGTTGTAACCAGAAAATCCATCCATGAATGAGAAGATGACGCTTCTGGCACAGTTGTCGATGATTTGGTCGATGAAGGGGGTCGGGTAGTTGTCTTTTGGACAAGCCCGGTTAAGGTCCCGATAATCAACATAGACGTGAATGATGCCCTGCTTTTTGTTCATAGGAACGACGTTTGAGACCCAATCTGTCAATGGGATAGGATAGATAAAACCAGCCTTTAAGAGCTTTTCAATTTCTACCTTAAATGTCGTAGTCTTCTGGGGGTGTACCGATTGCAACTTTTGGTGCACAGTTTTGATGTCGAGATAGGTTTTTATTTCATGAGAAACAATCGCGTGGTCTATCCCAGGAATCTCCTCATAGGACCAAGCAAATACGTCTCGAAATTGCTTGAACAAGGCCGTGCTAACAACGATTTCTTCAGGGGAACACTTCTGGCCTATACGAATGTGTTCCACTATACCTAGTTTCACTGAGATTTCTACTGGGGTGGTTGGCTTAATGTTGGCCAAGTTGCCCTCCATGTTCATAAGACATGTAAGGATGGGGGAATGAGGGGATGGGTAGATATCTGGTGAAAAGACAGTGTGAATGTTGTCCTCTATGTACTCCAAAGGAGGAAGAAAAGATGACCTATGTTGGAGATCATCCCACAGATTGTCGTCAATATTCATTACTTTCATGATGGACTCGTTTGAATGAAAAGTCCAAAGTAAGAGATCAGGTAGAGATAACGTCCATCATAGAGAACAAGATGGGGAGGCCACAGTTAAATGGTCCTCTGGTGCTGATTGGATAGCCTTATAAATGCGTTCAGTGAGTCAAAGAGGCATTATGTCTCCAAACAAGTGTGTTGTGGCTTCGTTCGGTACAATCCAAGCATCATTTGAGTGAGATGAAATCTCTGTGGAGACCATGTGCACCGCAGCAACATGATTAGGGGGGTCCGTGGCTGGAAAAACGCCCATGAGAGATGAATCTTTCAAAAGGCCAACCCCTACACTCTCATACTATTTTGACATCTATCCAATGGAAGGAACATGGTCACCAGGATGAGTAGTGGTGTCTGGTGTACAAAATTCTAATTGGTCAATAGTAACAATCCGTCCTTGGTGGGGGAATTGCACTATGTGGAAGAATGAAGAGGCTACCACCTACATGATGTAAAACCAATTGCGACCAAGAAAGAGATTATAATCTATCGGGGCCGAGACCACTTCCACGTTAATGGTTACGGTCTTTCTGCCCAACTCAACTGCAAGAGCTTGTAAGAGCCCATGAGGTTGAAAGCTACGCCCGTCGAATGCTTTCAATGTGGTAGGAGAATGATTCAATTCGTGGGAGCCAATGGCTCTCCAACAGGTGATCGACATGACATAAGTGGAGGCACCTTCATCTAAAAGGGTACGATGGACAATCTTCCCAGCAATGTTCGCAGAAACTTGGAATGCAAGCTGGTGTGAGAGCCTCAACTTAAGGTTGTCAAGTCAGAACATGATGGTATTCGAGGAATCAGGGTCGACTGCACTAATGGCTGCAAGGAGAGTTTTGTGTTGATTAGGACAATTCTGCAAAACTTCTAGGGTAAACATGGCACAAGGAGCTTGTGCCAAGTCTTCTACGACATTGTAATTTTGTGTCGCTCGAGCATTGGGATTGAAAATAGATATTCGAATCATGCTTTTGGGTGATCGCAATATCGAATCCAAGGATGGCTTCTCAATGGTGAGAGAATTTGATGGTACAATGACATCAGTCAAAGAGTCGAAAGCTTTTTAAGTATTACTTCCAGTGGATTCCTTCGAAGGGACCGGGTCGTAAGATCGTGTGTGAGTATTTAAATTGATCGTCTCGTTACGTAGCATGAGAACATGCGCGATATTGGATGCTTCCCCCTGGGCTGGGGGGGTTGAGCAATCATCTGTTGGTTCTGAGTAGGAAACAGATCATTGAGGACTGTGGGAGTTGGTTCGCCCCGAACAAACTTTTGCACTTCATCTCTATGGGGGCACTCTTTGGAGAAATGGTCATCTCCACACAGTAAACAAGGATACTTTAGTTTCCATTTCTGCTTAGTATTGTCAGGAGTGCTCTTTTGTTCCTACTAGGCAGAAGAATTTTTGGGTTTGCCCTTGTTCTTCTTTTTGCCGTTAAACTTTTGAGATGAAGTTGATTGAACAAAATTCACCTCGTCAGTTACAGCAGGAGCAGTCGACTTGGTGGTGCTATGGCCAACCTGAGTCGGTAAGGGGGAAGACCCTTGAAGGTTGGATGATCCAATAGTACTAGAGTTAGGATGGGTGTTAAGGGATCCAATGATTCCATCGATTTGGAGTCCCTTATGTGGTTTCGCGGGGTCATTAACATCAAGGGGTGCCTCAGGTAGAATATTAAATAGAGTGCCAGATTGAGTGTAGACCAGGTCTAGCATATGGGCACTCGCGATGGCTTGTTCTTCAATGACAGCACCTCTCATGGCGACATCTTTTGCTATGGTGGGAATGAATGATTTTGTAAACCAGTCTGCTAGGAGCTGATCTGGAATAAGAGCTTTAATAAGACGTCGTCTCCTTCACCACTCATGGATATGATCGTAAATATGAGTGGCGGTATTCTGACGGAGCGAGGTTAAAAGATCAGTACCAATATCATACCGTATAGGCAGCTGGAAATGCGTCAAAAAGTCCATAGCAAGAGAGCCGAAAGCAGGAAAAAAGTGGGGTGGCAACTTGATGTACCACTTGGCAGCCGAACCAGTGAGAGTCCTTTGAAAAAATCTAAGACGAATTGAATCGTCAATTAAGGAATTAGATGAACACCATAAGTGGTATGTCATCACGTGGTTTCTAGGGTATTCACCTAGCTTGCCATCAAATTTGGGGATATCAGGCGGGAGTT
This sequence comes from Larix kaempferi, assembly GCA_027924585.1. Lineage (NCBI taxonomy): Eukaryota > Viridiplantae > Streptophyta > Pinopsida > Pinales > Pinaceae > Larix > Larix kaempferi. The sequence continues at coordinate 4,191,152 of BSBM01000922.1, forward strand.
TCACCAGAATCGGTGGCCAGTTGGATCCATGGTAAATAGGATCATTGGTTAAATGGGATAGGTCAGGGAGGTCCAAAGTAGTTAGGAAGGGAAGCTATGGGTTAGGCTACGAGTATTGATAATATGGATAAGGCATGTAAGGACCAAACTGACCGTAAGGTGTACCAAGAAGAAACTGACCGTAGGGGGGTGTGCTGCCCGGACTATAAGGGGGTCTGCCACCATAAGGTGGTCCATTCCAATAAGGTGGGGTTCCACCTCCACCACCGAAAGGTGGTGGAGATCCGTCGCCACCACTGGGAGGAGGTGGGGGTCCATAACTTGAATAAGGTGGCCCACCACCACCTCCGCCTAGAGGGAGTGGTGGACCACTTCCACCACCAGAAGGATGGGGGCCCCCACCACCTCCGCCGCCGGAAGGATGAGGGTCTCCACCACCAACGCCACCACCATAGTAATTCGGTCCTCCACTGCCTCCACCTGGAGCGGGTGGTGGACCACCGCCGCCACCCGAAGGGAAATGTCCCCCTCCACCATGATAGGGTGGTCCCACGCTGCCTCTGCTTGGAGGCCGTGGTGGACCATTCCCGCCACCGCCTGAATGGTGGGGGAAGTTGTAGGTAAAGGGAGGTAGACCTCCACCCAGGTTAGGTGGGGGTCGACCGATCGAGGGTGGTGGTATTTGAGGGATAATCGATTAGGGTCCGTGGTGCAACATAGGTTGTTGCACCCATAGAGTGTATGGTGAGTTTTCAGGATTAGATTGACCTGGCGCAGGGTTAACAGAACCTGGATACGCTTGACTCCATGGGGGTTGAGTTACATTGGATGGCCCCCCAACATGAGATAATCCCATGGTGGATGGTCTGGCGGGTTGGGATGGTCCAACGAAAGGCCTGTTGGGGTTTCCACTGCCTATGTTCTGGTTAGGAAACAGGGGTTGCCCCCAAGCCACAGTAGGCTGACCACTATTCAAAGGTTGAACCAAGTTAGGTTGTTGACTAGCTACCGTAGTAATAACAATACCAATAAGGTAACCCGGGGGAATGGAATACCCTCCCCTTGAATTTTGAGGTGGGGGAGGAATAAGTAAAGTAACTATGGTAGTGACGGGTATGTTGTACTATTGTCCTTCCACCGATTGGTTCACTTGAGGTGCAGGACTGGACTCTTGCGAGGGTTGACCAGTCTTGTCAGTGGTCTCATGGTGGGGTGCTTCAGGTGATCTGAAAGATATCGGATGAACTGGGATGGGTTGGTAAGGAGGTAACGATGGGTCTTGAACCCTCCATTATAGACTTGACTACCGAAACTCTTTAGCCATGGAATGAAAGTGAGCCAATTGGCCACGAAAGTAAGCTAAAGTGTCTTTCAGGGTAGTCTCACTGGGTGAGGATGAGATGGAAAAATGAGCCACTAGGTGGTATGTAGAAGATGTCCAGTAAGCTACTGAAGAACCAACAGCTGCAGGAGGGTCACCCTGGGGTTGGTTTATCCATTCCAACGATCCAGGTTCTCCTGGGAAAATGGGAGAAATGTCTCATGAAGTGGGGGTGTGTGCTTCTTCATCCTGCGAGGGATGAGTGGCAGGTGAATCTAGTGGAAACAAAAGTCCTCCAACATTCAAAGTGGGGTTTTCCACTTCAGTAACTATGACCGTGTTACGCTGATCCATTCTTACTCTCGAAATAACCTCCGGATTAAGGAGATATTCAGGTGGTAAGTTCAAGATCCTATGGGATCTTCTCCAGGAAAAATCCGCTAGAGTATCAGGAAAATCAGCCAGAAAGGATGAAACAGCATTTCTCCTAAGGGTATGCTAAAAGAAAAATAGTCTAGAAAAATCTACTCAAACTAAGGCAACAAGTAAACTTATGTGACAAAGTGGATTCAAAAGTATGGAACCTCACGGGATTATCAAGGCATCGCAAACTATGATATACTGCAGGGTCCAACAATATGACGTGACAAGGAGGATTGGGACCGTACCCTTGCCTGCATACTCGATTACCTAGACAGTACGTGCATGCTAATCTCCCTGAGTGCTATTCTCGGTGTATTGCTTTTCCAAGACGGCCAAATGGTTAACTCAGTTGGTTTCAAGAATCCTAGTGGTGTCTCCCAATATACACAAGTTACGTGGGATCTCAAATCCGTAGTGGTGCTATCTAATGCACAACCGTTCGGCAAGAGACCTTCCGATATACGTGTCGAGTACGTGATACACCCTTCGATATATGCCAAGTACGGATTATGGTACTTGGTGGGTATGTGAAGGAGATCGATATACCGATGTACGCAGAAGACTACAATACCCCTAGGATACAGTACTTGAAAATAACAACAGCTACCACGCTTAACGACGCCGAAACACGTCTCTAACTTACACACAAGTTGCTAAAATTTTTACCTAGTTCTACCATTAATTTTATCTTGGATGGTTAGGTGAATTCATGAGGTGAGTACATAATCGGAAGCATAATTCAAGCCCTAGCTACATGCATGAAATATTATTTTCTTTTAATGAATTCTAGCTATGGGAAGGAGAAAGCTTTTTCCAATAGTATTGCCAAAAAAAACTCAATGCAACACAATCTCAATTCAAACAAAACTTGACAATGAAAGTACTCTTTTCCTTTTTCAACAAAACATAAAAGTACACATCACTACTAAACCAAATCAAAACGACTTTTTCTTTTCTTTTTCTTTTCAAAGTAAAATGATCCTAAGTAATGAAAAGAGAGGATTCTAAAATGAAATATGCAAGCTTTTCAATTTCGATTTTAATGATCTAAAAGCAACGAAAATTAAAAATGCATCTATCTTTCCTTAGCATGGAATCAATTTTGAAAAAATTGAAGCGTTCTTTGAGCCTTTCAATAAAATTGAGCGATTCATAATTCAAGAAAAACACAATAGATCATACATTCATTCAATTCTTCCAAAACATAAACAAGAATTTTCCAATGCATGACAATTTTCTTCAATAGTATTCAAGAAATGATGGGAAAGAAGCACTTTTTAACTTTTCGATCGACGCATCAAAGAATAAACTTGATAACAACTCTTCTTTCAGATCCAAATGAATGAAAAGAAAACACTACTTGCAGCAATAGTACATCTAGAAAACTCAAGAAAAGACAAGCACTCAACCAAGCTGAAAGACACACTTAACTCAAAATCAAGAAACAACAAGCAAACTAAGCAAGCAAAGCTCAAAACAAATGTAAATGAGGTCTAGAGGGTGATCCAATTCAATGGTCAGATCAGGGATGGAAGGAAGGGAATGGATGAAGGTGGGGGAGATGAGAGCATCCACCACTACAGGTTCTCAAACTTGTCCAAAATGGAACCCAAAGTCAATCCAAATGAAACCAAACTCTCAAAACACAAATCATAAATGGGATCCCTGGCTGGATCTTGCAGCACAGAGAAATTTCATACAGCAAACCAAAATCCAGACTGTCAAATGAAGAGAAGATGCCTGCATGCCAAAAATTTGACAGATCGATGCACTCTGTGCTTGTACACAGTGCGGCATCGCAGGTTTCCTACACGAGAAGTGAGAAGATGTCGCAGTTTACCAATGAAAAGGATGCGACAAGTAAGCAACAGGTAAAGAACAGAGACTTAGAAAGACACAGTGTCGCTCTGTTTCCACTTCCTAGGTGCGACAGGCGAAGTCTAGATTCAGAAATGAATCAGATCTCTCAGCAATGAACCATGAAATGGTTTGGGAATGAGTTGTATAAACTCAGAGGAAGTAGATCAGAATCTTCAACACAAATATATGATAGTGAAATCAACTCCGAGAAGTAAATGGCAAAAATTAAGAAGGCTTGTGTCAAGCAATCAACTGAAAATGACTCTCGAATTGACAACTGCTGACCAAACTCTATATACTCCCCAATATGGTCGCCAGATTTGTTATCGGACAATCCACTCGAGCGGATGTGAGCAGTATCTCCATAGCTCAATGTGAGTCTAGAACAAATAGAACAGACTACCAATGCATTTCCTAGATCTACTTAAGGATCAAGTACTAGATGTCTTACCTTTTTACTACGCAATCCCTTCTCCTGAATGCTGCTCCACGTCCCGCGGTCGTCAGATCCAAGATGCAAGACTTGTCAAGACAAAGAAATAAGAGAAAATAGTAAAAGACATCCATACAATAAGCGATCTAAGTAAACAATTAAGTAGGTAAACTACTCAATATCATTGCACACATGAACAATATTGGTGGAAAGCATTTGTATTACTGTAAATAGAGGAGTACATGATAGAGATATAAAACTACAACCAAGACTTAACATAGTAGCCCTTCTCTGACCAAGCCAACTGCCATGTCCTTCCAAGGAAGTATGAGTTCTCCAATAGGTGAATGGAGGTGTTTTAAGAGAGATTTCACCAGCATGTAGATACCATAGGCTTCCTCCCCTTGGGATGGGAGTGAGCTTCACTTATATAGGACTAAGTGGATAGGATATGGATAGGATAGATTGAGAGATGGTAGGAGAGAGATAGGGGATCCTCCCAAAGATTTAGGGGTCAAGTACCAGCTCCCCTAGAGGTCAGGGATAAGCCCCTAAATGAGAAAGTTTCGAGAAGGATCTCGAATAAGCTATTTTTTCCCATTAACTGACCTCGTCGCACCCTGCAGTGGAGCAAGATGCAATGTCGCATGTTGATAGTATGCAACCTGCAATGACCCTTCAAAACCTAGAACAATGGGACGCAAATCCTCCCAAGATGATTACTTAGCCCAAGTATCTTTAGGGGTGTATACACTGAATCTTATGATGAGTAGATTTTGGGTGTAACATTGTGCAAGGTTATTTTGATAGATCTAAGACATGAATATCAGAGATTCCCTGCAATCATTAAATCATCGACATAGAGGAAAATAAGGAAAAGAGATTTACCATCATGTCTCATTTAGACATTCGTATCAGACTTGCATCTCTAAAAATCTTGTGGCAGTAGAAAGGAGTCCATCTTAGAATACCATGCTCGGGCAGCCTGCTTAAGCCCATACAAGGAATTCCTCAATATACACACTAATGAAGGATAATCAATGTATCCTTCAGTTTGCTTCATGTAGATATCCTCCTCTAGATATCCATGAATAAAATCACTCTTCACATCCATGTGATGCACCTCCCAGTGCTTGGATGCAGCAAGAGACAAAACAAGATGGCTAGAGTCCATCTTTGCAACAGGAGTGGAAGTCTCTGAATAGTCAATCCCTTGAACTTTTGATAAATATTTATCAACCAATTGAGCCGTGTACTTGCTTGTGACTCGATCTGAGCCCATCTTTTTTCTGTATACCCACTTACATTGAACAAGCTTCCTTCCAAGAGGAAGAGAAACAAGCTCCCAAGTCTCATTCCTTTGAAGAAATTGGTAATCTTCATCCATAGCTGATATGCATCTTGGATCTTGGGAGGCCTCAAAAAACGTTTTTGAATTTGATCCAATCATAAGAAAACATCTCTCGGAAAGAAAGGGACCTGTATGAGAGAGTGCAAACCTTGCATTTTGAAACTCAAATCTATTTCTTCTTGGATCTTGTGGGTCTCCAACAATATCACCTATAGATTCAAGGGTATTGGAATCCCATCTTGGAATAGGAGGTGGATCTTCATGTGCTATATCTTTAGGTTCTTGTGGATTTGGATCTAGCATTTGCTCATATTCACTTTCTAAGCTAGAATCTGAACTTTCATGAGAGGATGATTCGCTATCTTGTTCAATATGTTGTGGTGGAGTAGTTGGCAAGTTGTATTCTTCTACATGGTGGGCATCATAAAATGGACACACCTCAAACTAGAGACTTCTCTCAAGGAAGGTCTGCATGTTAGATAGATCTAGCAGTTTGTATGCCTTTACATTCTATGCATAACCAACTAGTATGCACTCTTTTCTTTGTGGCTCTAAGGCTCTCCTCTTCTCGGAAGGAATCCTTGCCCAAGATCTGGATCCAAAGACTCTCAGATGAGGCACATATAGATTGTATCCCATCCATGCTTCGAAATGAGTTTTTCCTTTTAGGCCTTTGTGAGGAACTATGTTCTGCAGGTATGCAGTGCAATTGATAGCTCCTACCCAAAGTCTAGGAACCAATGCTTTAGACTCAAGCATGCAAGTAGCCATCCTTTCAAAGTTATGTTCTTTCTCTCTGCTACACCATTCTGTTGTGGTGTGTAAGGAACAATGTGCTGCATATCAATACCTTCATCTGCACAAAATAACTGAAACTCATTCTTCACAGACTCTCCTCCATTATCAGTACGAAGGACCTTGATCAAGTTCTTATAAGTGAACTTTTCTATAGAAGATTTAAAAAATTTGAAGTATCCAAATACTTCTGACCTCAACTTTAGAAAATATACCCAAATTAATCTTGAATAATAATCTATGAATGTTAAGATGTATCTTGAATTATTCAAAGATAGGTGAGGAAGAGGTCCTGATATGTCACTATGAATCAACTCAAGAGGAGATGAGGCTCTCTTTTCATTTCCTTTTTCAAACTTGTGCTCCGGATGCTTACCAATCAAGCAACCTTGAACAGTGCCTTTAGCAAATCTGATGTTTGAAATTCCTTCAACCATTTTTTGATTGTGCAGTTCTTGCAAATATTTGTAGTTGAGGTGCCCAAACCTCTCATGCCAAAGGCTTCTCACTTCATTTGCATGAGCAAGAAGTGCACTTTGTTTTGAGTAAGGCAAGAAATGTGAGAAATCATAGAGTTTAGAATGGTGATATGCAATGCCTTGTGCAATGATCTTCCCAGAATAGATCTCTTGGATTTCAATGACATCAGGAGTAAACATTACTTTCTTTGGAACTCATGTACGGGTCATTTGATAAACATAAAGGAGGTTAGCTGCCAGGGTAGGCACATAGAGCACATCATTGAAGTATCCATGATCCATATTGATCCTTCTAATCCCTTTTGAGGAAACTTCAAAATCATCTCCCATTAGGGTGGAAGGCCCAACAGTGGGTTTGAATTCATAGAATAGATCCTTGGATGTAGACATGTGTCTGGAGGCTCCAGAATCTATGATGACAGAGGATACATTCGAAGTGCCAGCGATGAGTGCATGAGACCTCTCTTTGTCCTTTGATTTAGGATCAGCTTATTTTCTTCTAGCATTTGCTGGTACTGGAAGATTTTTTTTCTCTAAAAGTTGGGCCATGAGATCAATGGTCTTCTTCATGGAAGCACTTTCTGGATGAAAACCTTTGTTGCAGTATGGACATTTCATCTTATTTTTATATTTTTTCTTTCCTCTCTTTGGATTCGAGGTTCCCTCTAACTATTTGGGAATCTCCCTTGACTTCTTCTCATAAGGTTTTGTTGACACAAACCCAGTCAACAGGGGTTCCTGACCCTATTGACACACAAACCGCTACGATCTCCCTGAGCACTGGCCCAGACAGGTTTTACCCCATCCAACAACACCTGCGAAGTAGATGAGGTCTCACTCGAGATGTTCAAGGGAGAGTTGACATAACCATGTTTCCATCGAATGTAGGAGGATGTTGTGCATCAAACCAATCAACTTATTGCATCATTCAGACATAGATCTAAGTATTCAACTCAAGCATTAAGCATAATTGCAACATCATTCAACAGATCACATTATTGACAAAATCATAATTGCACAATAGATATAACAGTAAAACATTAATCGCAATAAGGAAACATCGCATCATTCACATAAATTATTCATCACAGAAAGATAGAAACAACACAAGGATTCTACTCAAAAACTCTGTCACATCATATTTATCTCTGCCAAAAACCAGATACAAAAAAATCAGCCTTAGTCACCTACCCAGATCAACATATACTTAGATCAATCCCATATCTCCTATCTTCCTCCTGTCAACACCTACAAACCTACATCTATTTATAGGCTTGCGCCTTTACGTTGTTTGTCCACTTACTAACTACTTCTTAATGACTCTACAAACAAATGACCCAAAAACCCACATAATGTGGTCCAAATGACCCAAAATACATATGATATGGTCCAAATGACCCAAAACACATATGACATGGTCCAAATGACCCAAAAACTACAAAAAGCACTATCTCCATGTGTGCTACTTTCCTCCTTCCGCAGTACATTTGGCCTTGTGTAGCATCTACGATGCTAACTCACCAAACTGCCTGCCAACAGGCCCCGCGGATGCTGCGATTCTAACTCACCAAACCACCTGCCAACAGGCCCCCAACACAATCTTGTGGGTCACCCTCGAGCCACATCAACTGGACATGGTGCTCCTGCACTCGTTGGTTGCTAAAATACCCCTCTGTAACTGTTCTTGCTATCTAGATCTCGTTGTTGCATACGTCAATCGTCAGTTCGTTGTCATGTAATTCTCATGATGATATAGTGATCTTCCATCCTGCTATCAACTACTATTCAAACTCATCCTCCATTCTCTGGAAACCGAAAGCGGATTGAGAAAAAGAGGATGAACAACACCGAGTGACGAAACAGGTCGACTGCTCCAGCACATCTCTTTCTCATGGAATATCACCTACTATCGGGACCAGGGGTCAGGAGCCCCTGCCATTCTGGTGGTCTATAGGACCACAATGCTTCGAACTACCACCACATGCCTAGACATCTCGGATGAAAATTCGACTTTGTTACACCCGAGTGCCCTCGTTGCTTTCATCCCGAGGCGCTCATGCACACTCGTCATTCAGGCCCTCAGCGCACCTGCTGTGCTACCGCATGAAATGAAGTGGATCATTTCCATAGCCTCCTTGTAATTCCTAACTTAGCTACACGCCTGACCCTCTCGCAACATGAATTCCTCTGTCCTAGTAGATATCTATGTGCTCAGCTAGCCTCTGGTTCGGGTATTTATACATTGCCTCGGCCCTATCGTTTGACCCGAGAATCATTCGTAGCCTCCATTCACGTAAGGTGTCGAACATGTCCTGTCGCTGCTTCCTACATGTGTAGATTAGTTTGCTGAGATGCAAAGTGGTGACCATAATTCCACCAACTATCGTGCGTGCCAAGACGTGCAACCTCTCACTCTTGGTGCCACTGGCCATGCTGCCCCAATGTGTGCTATGTTCCAAATGTGCCTTACTCAGGCACCAACCCGAGCCAGCTATCAATAAGTCCCATCTGCTAATGATCCATAATGATTGTTGATTTGATGGGTTCGCGAACCTGCAACTATCGTGGACCTACTCTGAAACAGGGATAACCCCATTTATTTGTGTGCATTCTCTTCTGGCTAGTGTGCCATCCCACCACCTAACATTATTATTTTTATTTTATTTTTTATTTTGTTTTTTTCCCGATGCGACTCAGGAATCACATTGCTTCGGACCCATCCTATAGGGCCTCAACATACTACCATTAATCAACTTTGGGAGCATCGCTCCATCTAACTGCTGTAGCTGTACTGCTTTGCCTGAAGTTATGCTACTGATGCGATATGGACCAACCCAGTGCATCTTCAATTTTCCGAAATGCTTCATAAACTTGTTGTCATACAACAACACCAAGTCACCCTGTTGAAACTATTTATTCTTGATATGGCGATCATGCCAATCCTTCTGTCGATCCTTCTCAATGCTCTAGTGGAATCCTGCGATAAAGTGATCTTCCTCCAACTGCACAAGTTGCGCCAAACGTTCGCTTAATGCTGCTTCATCATTCATACCTGTGGTTGTCGCTTAAATGTACTTCATAGGCATAATCATGTCTTACCCATATACTAACTTGAATGGTGTCTGTCCTATCAACCTTTTACAAGTAGTACGATATGCCCACAAAACCACTGGAATCTTTAAATCCAAGTCGTCACAGTTCACATTACAAAATTTTATTAGCGCATGCTCCAAGACCTTGTTGAAAGCTTCAATTGTCCCATTTTCCTACGGATAATATGGTGTACTCTTCTTATGCTGGATCTGCAGCTCCATTGTCAATGCGCTGACGGTGCGATTGAGGAACTGACTACCCTAATCACTCATCAATATATTGGGGAAACCAAACCAAGTAATGATGTTGTCGAATAAGAAATGTGCTTCTATTGCAACGGTGCAATCTACGGCTGGTGCCACCTCTGCCCATCTTGTCAGATAATCTATCGTTGTGATGATGTATGGTGCACCAGTGCGCTTACCGGGTGGGTTGATAGGGCCCATGAAATCCATTGCCCATTTTTCAAATGGCTGCAGTGTCACTTGAGATATTAGTGACATCTCATTCCTCCTGGAGGGTTTCCCAATTCTTTGACAGACATTGCAGGTCCATGCATAGTCTGTTGCATCATTGTGTAATGTGGGCCACCAAAGCCTTGCACGAAGCACCTTTCTGGCAGTCGCCTAACCGCCACAGTTCCCACCAGCCACCCCTGCATGTGCTTCCGACAATATTTTCCCTTGCTCATGAGGCAGCATGCAGCACCTCAAGATCTCGTCTGGTCCCAATTTGTACAACTGTCCTGCAATCAGTTGGAAATCCGCAGTTGTTACACCTAAATATTGCTACCCTAAGACTCAGTGTAAACATCCCTGAAGTTTCCCTTGACTAAGTTGATGAATCAGAAGAGATCCTGACCCATCTCCGTTAAGTTTTGTGAGGTCAACATAGGTTGTCTTAATGTGACCTGCGATGTCACAGGTTGTCCTCTTGCAACCTCCGGCAATGTCAGTTAATGGACTAAAATAGCTTCTTAGAGCCCATTCTCAAAGCTAGCTAACATGGATCCCTATCCCTAGCCTTTAGGAGAGCTGGAATTCATTTCCTGGCCTTTTGGAAGGATCCCCTATCTCTCTCCTACCATATCTCAAACTATCCTATCCACCTAGTCCTATATAAGTGAAGCTTATTCCCATACCAAAGGGAGGAAGTCTATAGTATCTACATGTTGGTGAAATTACCTTAGGAGATATCTCTACTCATCTATCGGGAGACTCACACTTCCTTGGGAGGCTTTGGAATTGGCTTGATCAGAGAAAGATTGCTACGTTAAGTCATCAGTTGTAATCTCTTCATCCTATGTATTTCCCTTTTAATACAGTAATATAAGTCCTTTCCACCAAAATCTCATTGTGTTGATGATATCTTGTGTAGTTGTCCTGCTTAACTGCTTACTTAGATCTATTATTGTGTAGATGCATTTTACTGCTTCTTCTTTTTTGTGCTTCCTTGACAGGTTTTGCAGCTTGGATCTGAAGACCATCAAGTTTGGAGCAGCATTCAAGGAAAAAGGATCAGCGATCTGAAAGGTAAAGCATCTAGTGCCTTGATCTCTAATTAGATCTAGAAGAGTGATTTATATTATGTCTCTATTTGTTCTAGACTCATGTTGAGCTAGGGAGATCAGGCCTCGAGCCTGCTCTTGGTAGATTGTCCTTCAAACAAATCTAGTGGCTCCACTAGGGAAGAAAATGGTTTAGTTTTCAATTTGACACCCATTTTCATTTGATTTCTTTTGCAAGCCATCTTATTTGCCTCTTAAGCATTTTTTCACTATCATATCTTCACTTTGAAGAGTCTATTGTCCTCCTCTAAGTCTATACTCACCATCTTGAAACCATTTTATTGCTCATTTCTTGGAGATTTGTTTATCCTTGAGTTTGGATCTCGCCCGTCACACCTGGGCAATAGAACCAGAGCACCAAAATATCATTTTTGCATTCTACTTCTCTATCTTCTGAGCTGTCGTCGCAATTTATCCACTAGTGTCATGCGACATCGTCGCAATCCCTGCATTGGTGACTTGTGACGGTCGCTCTATGGCTGAACATAGATTGTGCCAATCTAGTAAATTTGACACAAGGGAATCCCCCCTCCATATTTTGATTTGAGTTCTGGTTTGGCTTACAGACCTCCTCTGCACTCTGTACCTTCCAGGCAGAGACATTTTTAAGGTAATTATTGGTTTGGTGTGATTGCCTTGTTTTAAAAGACTTGAAAAGTGTGGGATATCCATGTCTTTTTAAACCTCTTTTTCTTGTGTTGTGCATCTTGTTTCCTTTACATGCTAAGCTATTCAATCATTGTTGGAAAAGAATGACTCTTTGTTTCCACTTCAGTTCAAAGAGAAGCTTGATCTTGTCACTCTTTTGCTATATTCATGAAATTGGAAAACATAAATATTCTTCTTACTTTATTTTGATCATTTGATATTCTTGGTCTTACCATCATAAAAAAAAGAAAGGCTTGTTTCAGATTTGTGTGCATTTGAGTTAGATAAGATGGTTAAGTGCTTTTCTTTGCCTTGCGATTGATTGGAAATGCTTAAGGAATCTTTCTTCCCATCGCTTAGTTGTGTCTTTTTCAAGTGTAAAAAGATAGGAAATGGATTAGAATGATTGCATTTGGTGTTCATAGAAATATCTCTTTTATCGCTTTGGGTTAGTTTTGGGTGCATCTTTTACTTCTTTCTATCATTTTGAAAAGAGTTAAAGTTGCATTTGCATAGGGTTGTGCATTTGGGAAGAAAACATATCTCTCTCTTCTTGTTAAGTAGGACTTCATTGAAGGGAAGACTTGCATTTTCATATAGATCAGTTTTGCATCTTGTTTAAATTCCAAGTCTTCACATCATGGATTCACTTAACCGCACAAGCTAAAATTAACGCTAGCTTAGGTTAAACACTTTTAGAAACTCATGTGATAGGTTAGAGACGTGTTCCAGCGTCGTTAAGCATGGTAGTTGTCGTTACTTTCCAACACTGTATCCCGGGGGTATTGTAGTCTTCCACATACTTATCGATATATCGAAGCTCTTTCATGTACCCACCAAGTACCTCAAGTACTTGGCATATATCGAAAGGTGTTTCACGTACTCGATAGTATATCCAAAGCTCTCGTGCCGTACGGTTGTGCATTAGACAACACCACTATGGATTTGAGCTCCCATGTACCTTGAGTATATCGGGAGACACCATTAGGAATACTGAAACCATCTGACTTATCCATTTGGTTGTCTTAACATTGCAATACACCGAGAACAACACTCGGGGAGATTACTATGGACGTACTGTCCAGGTAGTCGGGTATTCGGGCAAGGGTACAGTCCCAATCCTCCTTGTCGCGTTTTACTGTTGGACCCTGTGGTATATAGCGATTTGTGATGTTTTGAAAATCCTGTGAGGTTCCTAACTCTTTATCCACTCCTTTCACAAGTTTTCCTATTACTTTTAGTTTGAGTAGCATTTCTTGTCTGTGGTAATTAGAAGGACTTAGCGAATTTAGATATGGCAACCTCTTCCGGGACTACCAATCAAGAGGCCCCTTTTCAAGGGGTGCCTTTTTCTTTTCCTCCAATTGGAGATATTGGTCCTCCCTTTATTTCCAGTTTAAATCTTCCTGGATTAACCATAGGATTATTGGTATGGTTATTCAACCTGGTGATTCTGGCTGTACCCACTGTATCGAATGTTAACTCTCCACCACGAGAGGTTCAACCCCAAAATGATCCTTTCCCTTCTTCCTCTGATGCATCTTCTTCCATTTCCTCTTCCTCTCCTGATCAAAGCAGTACTGTTGGTAATCAGGTGGATAAGAAGAAGAAGAAAAGGAAGATAAAGAAGAAGAAGGATAAAAAGAGACCAAGCGTCAACCATCTGCCTCTGATGGAATTCATTCTATGAGAACACCTCGTAAACCCAAGTTCCCTTGCAAGCTTTGCAAGGGTGATCACCTTCTCAAGGATTGCCTCAGTCTTTCCTGTGTCTCAAAAGTGTGGTCTAAAAACCCCAAACCACTTGTATCTTCAACCTCTGACCATCACGTTGATGACACTCCCTGGACCAGTGACCCATTGTTGAAGGGTCGAAAGGGTAAAGTCATGTATTCCTGTTTGATATGCAAGGGTATGAACCGTACTTTCCTTTGTCCAAGCATGGATGAAGCTTCACAATGGTTGGAAGATATTACTAGTCCTCAACAGGTGATTCCAACAAACGATAGTAAGTCATCCCTTGACCCCCCGCTGATCAATCTAGTTGCATCTATAATTGATCCCACTCTTCCCTCTGAGAGTGAAGTGATCGAGTCGCTTTCATCTCCACTCGATCTGGCTCTTCTATCAGAGAGCGTTCTGACTACAACTGTCACCTTGAAATAGTCTTAATCTCATCCTACTATCCTCGATGATAGTGGATTGATAACCACTGATGTTTTTCTAGTCAGTTTCGATCATGGTGGGAAAGATTCCATTTCCACAAGACCCCCTCCAAGTACTGAGGTCATTTCATTTGACTGGAATGGGTTAGCAAAATATCGTTTTTTTTCGAGTATTCCTTTTCAAATATCTATAGGAGTTTCCGATAAAGAAATTTTTTGTACGATAGTTGATGAGGGAGCTTCTGTTAGTATTTTATCCTCAACCGCTTAGAAAGCTATAGGTTCCCCTCAGCTTGTTCCAGTAACTGACCAGATATTGGCTTTTAACCGAAGGCCTACTCGACCTTTATGGATCCTTCCTCGGTTACCTATCACTTTGGGAGGTAAAAATGTCTGTATTGATGTTATGGTAGTCCAAGGTCCTTTAGATTTTAATCTTCTCCTTGGAAGAGATTATGTTTACACAATGAAGGTTGTAGTTTCCTCACTCTTTCAAGTGATTTATTTTCCCCATCATGGGAATTTTGTGACCATTGATCAGCTTTCCTTCGTGACACCCACTCATCATATGACTCCTAGTCATCAAAATTCCCTGAATGTCCCACATGTTTTAGCATTTTATTCCCCCTCGTGATGGGGGGAAGGTCTCCAGCCTATGGGCATCATGCTGGAATCGTTCCCTTAGCTTATTATGTTGGGGGGCACTCTACCAACCTCTGGTCGTCATGTTGGGTTTTTTCCAAGCAAAGTTTCCTTTTTTATTTCAAGCTTGTGTAAAAATGAAACCAAATTACCAAGCAAAGTTTACTTTTGGTTTTAAGCTTGCATAAAAATGAAACCAATTTCTCAAGAAAATTTTACTTTTGGTTTTAAGCTTGCATAAAAATGAAACCCATTCCCAAGCAAAGTTTCTCTTTGATTTCAAGCTTGTGTAAAAATGAAACCATCCCATGAGCATGGTTCCCTTTCTATGTCAAGCTCATTAGAAAATGAAATAGGTTCACGTGATCATAGTTCCCTTTCTGTGTCAAGCTCTTAACAGATCATATGAGCATGGTTCTTTCCTATGTCAACCTCATTAAAAAATGAAATAGATCCTTTCCATTTGGGTCGAGTCTTCTCGTAGACTTAGTACCTGAACCTTCTTTTCATACGCCTATGCCTTAGGAGAATGAAATGAAGCTAGGGCGCATCTCTTCAACATCGGTACGTTATGTTGAAGTCACTTACTTCCAGCAATCATGTTGGGGGGCCTAGTTCCCTTTCTATGGAATCAAGTCACTTACTTCTAGCAATCATGCTGGGGGGCATGTACTAACCTTTGGATATCATGATGGGAAACACTCCACAAATGGGAAAGTTTTCGAGCATACTTTCTTTCTGGGTTTCGATCTCGCTAAACCATGAAAATAATCCTGAGTGTAGTTCATTTTTTGTTACAAGCTCGTTAAAAAGTGAAGTAGACATCATGAGCATTCTTTTTACCTATCTTCCAGCTCGTTAAAAAGAGTAAGATGGTGTTGAGCTTACTTTTCACTTTTTTTCGTGCTCTGGTTAAAACATGAAAAGTGGTTTGAGCTTAGTTTTTAATTCTTCATGGTCTAGTTAAAATATGAAATAGATTCTGAGTGCTTTTGATACCATTATCGTGCTCATTAAAAATTGGAGTAAAAATGTGTGCTACCGAGTATAGGTTTATCACTTTATCTGGCCTCGCTGGACTATTTATGGAAAAGGAACTTGTTATCACCTAAACTATAGCCACCCCTATGGATGTATCCACTCACGGACGACAATAGGGAAGGACAACTCAAAAGGTGTAACCACGATCACCTCAACCTCCAATAGATGGTTGTCATGCCAGTCGAGGCAACCTTCACTTTATGTTATCTAGCCCAGAAAACAAAGGGGGAGACTCGATCTACTCCCAACAGGAGAGATCAAAACCAAGACACCAAATCAAATTAATTCTAAGTGAAGTAAGGTGTATGGTTTATCCTAGACCTTAGGATGAAGTCACAAGACAACTGAGGGGTTTAATGAGTATAGATTTGGTTCATTATTGATGTGAGAATGACTTATGATTTGTGAAATAGGATCCAGGATTAAAGTACTCGTTCAATGTGAGAAAATCCACTGCCTTGGGAACCGTGTCCAATGCAAGGTAGCTTATGGGTTGAATTGGGGCTAAATAGTACAAGTGACAGGAATGATCATGATACATGATGAAATCAAAGGGTTTAGTTCACCACACAAAGGTCAAACCACAAGTTAATCCAACAATCTAGGAAAGTCGAATTGACTTGGAGAGAAACCAGTGCCTTGGGAATTGGGACAATGGATTCAAAGTAAGGTTAACTTGTGGTTAAGGACTCCTATTGCATGAGCCAAGTGGGAAATTAAAGTCTTGATGGATGAATAGGTCTAGATCTAGAGATTTGATGTTTGACCAAAGTGGACCACAATCCCTTAAAACAAGGAATGCTATCCCCAAGGCAAGATTTGACAAGGTGACCTACTAGACCTAGGTTTTGGATTATGCCCATTCCAAATCCACAAAGATCTCATGTACCCATGTGTTAGAAGTGGACCAACTCACTTCTCCAAGGTGGTGCGACTTTACCCAAGGAGGCTAAAAAGTGGGATAAATGACTCAAGACAAGTCCAATGGCATCCAAACTTTAGGTCTAAGTGGTTTAAGCAAGTGAGAGTGTGGATCTATAATTTCATGGCAATCCAATGACTAGATCTTGCTAGATCTGAGTTTAAAGATACCAAGTGGTCCAAAATGGGGATTAAATCCCTTAAAATGTGGAATAGGGCCCACAAGGTAGAAATCAGAAAAGTGACAATCTGGGGGTAGGTTATTGGATGTGTAGATCATGAAACAAGTAGGATCTCAACTACCCAGGTAGTAGATCTAGGTCAACCCACCAAACTAGGAAGTGCGCCCTTGCTTGGAGAGGATAAATGCCTTGGGAAGAGGGTCAAATGGAGGCCAATCCTCACCAAACTATAGATCTGGGATGTCGTGGATACTATAGAGGTGGGTTTTAAATATCTTACCCAAGAAGCCACTAGATCTTAGTAGATCTGAAAAAATGTAAAAATGAGGGTTTGAAGAAATAAGGGTTTTATCAATTTATGAGTTATGTCAATGGATTGGATCAAGATAAGAGAAACAAACCTGTGGATCTTACCTAGTTAACCTTGTGGATGCCTTGATGATGATGATCTATGAAAACACGATCAATTTGAGAAGCTTTGAGGTAGTTTTCTATGCAATCGATTTAGTACAAGAAGCCAATGCGCCCTCCCTCCTGCACAACAAACATCAACAATATCAGATTTGATGTAATCAAGAGATAAGACTAATGCCACAAGAGAACTAAAAGAAAGATAGCATAGATCACAATGATACTAATGATAACCCCCTGATACAAGCAAATGCCAAGAAAGTCGATTTGAAGAAGCCTTGCAAAATCGCCCTTGTTGAAGTCGCCCACCTGTAGACAAGACAATGATTTCCAAAATAGATAGATCTTACCACAAATTCCAAATGTTAGGTTGCAATAGACTTTCCAATCACCATCTAAGAACACTAGATGCAAAGGAGACCACAAGAATTTCCACAAGAAATTTTTTCTATACCAATAATCCAAGAGCCAAAGACCCCTTACAATGAGAATCTCTCTCCTTTAAATAGGAAGGAGAGGCATCAAAATCCTAACCACTTTTTGAATGAATGGCTAAGATTAAAAGATACAAATGTCTAATCAATTGTTGAGATGAGCTCAACAATAAAATACATGGATCACTAATAAAATATAATATAAGTGGACAAAATCACCCTAGAAGAGGGGAATCCCACCAAATCATGATGACAAAATATAATAGGAAGCTTATGGTGGGTCCAAGGGGTAATTTTAGCCACCCTCGGTCAATCCCCATAGCACAATAATAATAAAATAGTCATCAATATACCAAATCGTGCCTCTATGGTCAAATCGTAGGCCTCAAAAAACCTCAGAAATCATCAGAAAGTGTCATAAATGATGGATGAGGACCCCGATGGAGCTGAAACTGCTAGAGGAGGTGCGGAAGACATCAATCCATCATCACTGATCATCCCATGCCAAGAAATTTCCTCAGTAGCCCAAATTGAATTCCTCAATAGCCATTTCTACCAATCCTGCAATGCCTCAAGAAGCATGAAACTGCCCCAAACTGCCTCCTGGAGTGCCTGCGCTGTCAAGGTGAGGGCACCAGTGTGTCCGAGAGGGGGGTAATATGGTAAAAACAAGTGGCTGGACCACCCCCTCCAAGCACAACGCCCTAGGTCAACTGGATAAAAATCACATCTGCTCTGAGAGGGTCTCCGACAGACCAAAACTGCACTGGGATAGCCTACTGAGGCTCAATCATCACTGTAAGTGCCCGGAATTGAAAACAAACTATCTCATTAGACTCAAAAGGTCCAAATCCATCCAAGATGTGTACTCATACACCATATGAGTCTCTGCATGATCAAAATATATATCCAATATACTGGAATAGGTCAAATAATAATAATCTGTAAATGATCAATACTGCTGTAAACCATGAATCATCATCATAACCTTGTAGCTGCTGCATAGAATCATCATGTACATGTACATAGACCATATATCATCAATCCATCTCATCACAAGTTCCAACTATCTCATGTCCTATGACTGACCTTGGTCAAACTAGGTTTGACCAAGTCAACATGACCAAATATAACTCACACTATCATTGGAAGCTGCTGCAAAGTGTCAAAGGTTAATGCATGCTCTAAAACTTATTCAAATAACAATTATAACACAAATTAATTATTACTGGCGATCTAAATCCAAATATAAAGTGTCATTAATTATTATTATTACTCAGACTAGACTTTCAAGATCATACTCACTTCATAGCTGTGATCAATTTGCTAGTGAAGGGTGAAGTCTAAAATAACTGGCTAGGCTAAGGGATGACTTGATTGACTTAAATTTGTGACACTTTGGCACGGAGAAAGGGAATACACACCATAGTATATACTGAATGAGCAACAACACAGGGAATGGCAGTGTCTCACAAATGGATGAGTTGTTCAAAGAGGGTTTATTCACCTTTAACAGATGTGCACAATCCATAATACAAATGAGGCCAGCAATAATTTTGATATAGCATTTAAGTTCCATTGCTTTTTGGGCCTGAAGTTTCCATAGCCTTGATCTATGTGTGTTTATAAACACATTGCATAGATTTACATTTATTTAGGCTTTCTGCTGTAGGCGTGTTTTTAAGGCACTTGTTTACCTGAGCACTTCTAGGTGTGTCACAGACAGCTTGTTTACCTAGGTATTTACATTTCCAAAAGATATAACATTTTATTTTCATGGCCATTTTCATTTGGCATGCCTTTCATTGATGTGTGTTTAGAAACACATTGCATGAATGGGCTTTTCATACAAAATATAGCATTTCATTTTTTCCAGATTTTGTATTCATGGCAGCACTAAAAGTTTCAGGTTTAGCCAACACAACTTTAGTGACTAGGGGGAATTCACAAGGAACTCCAACTCACCATAGTAAATTTTTGTCACCAACTCAGAGCTGAGACACAATAAACAGGGAAGCTCATCCAATACAGAGCCTACAGTGGGGAAAAGATCCTCCATGTCACTAGTCAAGTAGTAAGTCAGGGTGATAAACTAAGAGGTTGGCCATGGATGGATGAAGACAATGAATAATGGAGCCAACACTAGCAAGCCAGGGTATGGTGGAATGATCACCTCTATTCTCCCTAAGGAGGGTAAAACCAATGAGTATTAATAGTGAACTTCTAAGTCTGAGTTTGGACAATATAATATATATAATAAGATCAACCAGGTCCACATATCTATACGATCACCAGATCATGACACTAAGTGCTAAGACATGTTATAAGAATAAGTATAAAAGAAATATAACCATAACACAATGATATACCTGCTGAGTCATATACCTGAATGCTCATCAACCTGTACCATCATCTGTCCTCTGAAACTGCTACTACAACTCTGGGCACTATTGACTGCTCTGTACAACTGGTATAATGGCTACATCGGTCATCTCTCTGAGTGTCCTGAGACTCAGTCATGGCATGGGGAAAACAACTACTGTCCAAAATCTGATAATGATCCAATATAGATGCTCATCTCAGCATCTCAAATGTAAGGGAACTGGCTGAATAGTGTACGGGCATCAGAAAAATAATGTATGGTATCCCAGCTACTATATATGTGATAACATCTGGCTTCGGCTAGGACAAGTGCTCTACTGAAATGAGCGCTTGAGAACCTCAGAATCTCTAGTCCTCGAACTCTGCTACTCGAATCCACGATCCAGCACTCTACCATTTTGCTTCCAGCTTTTTTTTTTTTTTTGCAACCTATTTCTGCATTCACAAACATCAAAATACCTCATGCCGCATGTGTGGGAAAAATATAAAACCAACTGAAATAAAATCTATTCTATGTCAGAAATATAAATGCATGAAATATAAATGCAGAAAGTAAATTAAACCACTAACATAACTTGCAAAGTTTGAGATTTATTGTGCAGGAAAAAGAAAAATGACAAGTACTCAATTAAACTAGGAGCTTACAAAGGAGCTTAGAAATAAACAAGGTGCTAGACTCAATGGCTGAAAATGCTAACTACTGCCCAAGTAGGCTTATTTGGTTTCCTACCTACTCTAATCTACCAAGAAATGCAATGCACAATTTACTCGATAGATGGGAAATAATGCTTTAACAAAAGTCCATTTACAGGGAGTTCAAGTTCATCCCCATCTAGAGTTTCTAGGAACACTGATCCTTTTCCAGCTATCCTTGATACTCGATATGGGCCCATCCGGATTTTTTAAAATTTTCCATGGTTCCCAGGTTTTGCTTTGTTTTTGTCCCATAACAAAACTATGTCTCCTACTCCGAACTTGACATTCCTGGTTCTTTGGTCAAAAGTTCCTTTAACTCTTTCCTTTTCAATAATGGTTTTGTCAAATGCCATCCTTCTCATTTCATCAAGTTCTACTAATTTATCAATTCTTACTTGGAAGGCCTCTTCATCTGATGTGCATTGTTGCAATAGCTCATATACAGGAATTTGTAAATTTATTGGGAGTCTACAATCTTCTCCATATACCAACTGAAAAGGGGATTTTCCAGTAATCCTTTTAATAGTTGTCCTGTCAACCCACAAGGCATATTTCAACTTTGTGTCTCAACTTCTCTTGTTGCTGCCAACCATTCTCTTTAGCAGTCTTATCAAATTCTTATTGCTAGATTCAATGAGACCGTTTCCTTGAGGATAATAGTTTGAAGAATGTGAGAGAGTGATTATGTGATTCATGCAAAAGGTTAACATTTCTAATTTACTGAAAGCGGAAGCGTTATCAGTCGTTATTTTTAAAGGACAACCATATCTGGATACAATATTTTCTTCCAAAAATTTCACAACTACCTCGGTTGTAGCCTTCTTGGTTGGGATGGCCTCTACCCATCGAGTAAAGTAATCAGTACAGATCAACATATACTTATGTCCATTGCTCGATTTTTCACTAAAAGGTCCAACAAAATCCATACCCCACTGCTGAAAAGGAGCTTCTACTACTACAGGATTTAAAGGTAAGGCAGGCAATCTTGGTTTTCCTGAAAATAGTTGACATTCTTGGCAAACTCTAACATAAGAATGCACATCCTTGAAAAGTGTTGGCCAATAATAACCGACCCTCATGATTTTCGTAGCGGTTGTTCTTGGGGCATAATGTCCACCACATAATCCATAATGCATTTCTTTTATAATGGTTTGTGATTCCTCAGGGCTAACACATTTCATAATTATTCCATCAGGATTTCTCCATCCTAACCCGTCTTGAGTTATAACATACTTCTCATCTTTTAATCTCAATGCTCTTCTTTGATGATCTACAAGGTGATCAGGGCATGACAAGTTTCTCAAGAAATACATATTATCTTTGTACCATTCATGCTCATCATCAATGTTTAGAATACCAAGGTTTCTTTCACATACCAGATTTACCATGTTACCTCCCTTTTCAGTCAAAAGTTGAGCTAACCCTTGTCCTTTAACAATCTTGATAGGCTTAATTTCTAGATCATACTCTTGTATGCATGAAATCCAATTTCCTCTTACACCTATACCATCTGCTTATGACAGAACATCCTTTACCGCTTGATACGGTACATATGCCTTGATTTTGGAATATCCCACATATGTTCTAAAATGTTTCAAGGCTTTGACTAAAGCGTAAGCTTGTTTTTCAGTTGTGGTATAATTTAGTTCAGCATCTCTCAAATTTGTACTCATAAAGGCTATAGGCTGTTCGTGGCTTTCATCATTCTTTTGTAATAACACACCAGCAATAGTATCTTCCGAAGCATACGAGTAAATCATGAACTCTTTATTGTAGTTAGGACAAGCTAACACAGGGGAGGTTGAAATGGCTTTTTTAAGCTTGGTGAAAGACGATTCACATTCTTTATCCCAAACAAACTTCACATCCTTTTTAAGAACGACATTTAATGGTTTGGCCAATTTTGCTAAGTTTGGAATGAATCTTCGGACAAAGTTTATTTTACCAAAGAAAGATTGCAAGGTGACCACATTATGGGGCGTTGCAATAGCATTGATGGCCTGGACACGTTCTGGGTCGATTCTGATACCTTCTTTTGACACTATATGTCCTAATAACTTACCCTCACCTACTCCAAAAGTTGACGTTTTAGGGTTCAAAGATATGCCAAACTTTTTGCAACACTCAAAAACTCTTCTCAAATGTTCTATATGGTCTCCCCATTTCTTTGAAAACACTATCAAGTCATCCTGATAAATGGCAATGATTTTCCCAAATCAAATCACTAAATGCCTGATCCATAGCTCTTTGAAAAGTAGAACTGGCATTTAATAACCCGAAAGGCATTCTTATATACTGGAAAGTTCCCCATGGAGTAGTAAAGGTTGTTTTATCTGTGTCTTCCTTTCTAATACGTACCTGATTATAACCCGAGAACCCATCCAACATTGACAACATACCTGCCCTAGTGACACTCTACAACAAATTTTCCATATTTGGAAAAGGGTAATTGTCCTTAAGGGATGCTTGGTTTAGGTTTCTAAAATCAATAGATACCCTGATTTCACCACTTTTCTTTCTTACAATCACTGGGTTATAAACCCAAGTAGTGTGTCAAACAGGTTGGATAATCCCTACAACCAACATTTTTTCAAGCTCTTTTTTATCAATGGTGCAAGTTTAGGATTGACATTTCTTAACTTTTTCCTATAAGGTTTAGCTCCTTCATGCAAAGGGATAGTATGCTCAATAATTTCAGGATCAAAAGTTTTGAGTTCATCATACGCCCAGGCAAAAATATCTCCATATTTCCTAATTAGATTCACAATCGCCTTTCTTTCTTCTAGGGAGGCATTCTTTCCTATCCTAATCATTATGGGAGAAACTGAGGTTCCAATATTTATCTCTATAACCTCATCTACCAGTTCAGTTCTTTTACCTTTGTATTCATCATGCCTATTGAAATTTTTATCTAGCGGTATTGCTAATTTCATAACATCAAAATCTTGAATGGAAGAACTGTTTAATTTATCTTCTAAATTCACATTGCAATTCTGAAATTTTTCAATGTTTTGTAAGAATGCAATGATTTGTGCATCATTATCTAAGATTTTCCAATGATCTTGATTATCAAGAACCGATGGTCTAAATATTACTTCAACCTTACACTCTTTATTCTTAAGATGATCTGGAGTTTCAAAGGTGCATGCTATTACTAATAATGCATCGGCCAAGGTATTCTCTTCTCTTGGGACTACTCGTATTGCAAAGGAATCAAACATTTGTATGGTATCCCAAACCGCATTTCGATAATCCCTAAGCCTATTATTTTTGGTTGCAAACTGGTTCTTCACTTGGGACACAATCAAATCAGAGTCTCCTGTTACATTTAGACATTTAATCTTTTGTTCGCGGCAAATCTCTAACCCTAAAAGCAATGCCTCATATTCAGCTACATTGTTTGTGCACACAAATTCAAGACAATATGCAAATAATTTTTCTTCACCAGAAGGAGATGTAAGGACAATTCCAGCTCCAGCACCATGCCTAGATTTAGCCCCATCAAAATGCATTTTCCAAACTTGACTAGGAGGAAAAGGATGTTGTTGGGGCTCTTCCCAAAAGTTAGCCATCACCATATAATTTCCAACTTCCTTAGTGGGGCGCATAGCCTCTTCAAACAAATAGTCGGGTGTTTCTACATGCTTTGTCATAGGTTTTTCATTCATCAATCTATAACAAGTTTTCCCCCCAGTAGGAATGGTTGCGTAATATAAATCCATTTGGATACTTCGTCCTAATTTGGCAGCCCACTCCCTTGATAGCAACATCCCCCATGCGTTGGGAATATCTAAAACCAAAACATTCATACTTATTTCAATTGCAGGATAAGTAGCCAACTTCATCTTGAGATTCTCAATCATACCTTTTGACTTAACAGGCCTAGAATCCATCCCACACATTTCTATACTCTTTGGATGGTTTTAGCTCCAATTGTTCCATGAGACCTTAAGAGGCATAATATTTACTTCTGCTCCTGAGTCTAACATACAATTATGTAATATCAATTGGTTGATCTCCAAAGCAATATAAAAAGGGGGTGACCCCTACCTTTATCAATTACACTTTGAATCATAATGGGGGGGTCTTCCTCGGTTGTTAATTTCATGGGATTCTTGACTTTAGGCTCGATTCCTAAGAATTTAGTTGCCTGATTAAAGTATGAAGGGATTTTCAAAAGTTCCTCCAAGGGCACAGGGATATTGGGTTTGGATAAGAAGTTACTCAAATCAATCCTTAAGTTGCAAGCCTTTTCTTGATCCTTGGTATTCATTTTTAGACCCAATAAATGCATTACCTGTGCTCTAACAGAAGGGATAACTACCAAGTATTTCAAAGATAACATGACAGAGGATCCAGAGAGTTTTCCCAAGATATTTGAATTCAGCCTTTCTTGTGTTATAGGGGAAATCTCTCTACTAGGAGTATTCACTTGCTTTCTTTGCACTGGCTCCCTAGCCTGGGGTTTAGTAGGGATCAAACTTGTTACCTTCTTGGTGACTTGAGGAGACAACCTTCTGGGCTGATCATTTTTCTTTAAAATTCCTTTAGGAAGAATGTTTGGAGTTTGAATGGGGACTCTACAAGTGATATTCCTTTGGTCAAGGTATTTTTCTTTCACAATAGTTTTGCTCTTATCTATATCTTTCGAGTTATTCTTTGCTTGAGACCTAGTTACTACTCGGCCATCAGAGGCTTTGCTTGTAGACCTAGTTTGAAGATATTCATTGGTATACACACCCTAAGTGGTTTTATACAAAGGTTCATAGCATTTGATATTCTCACTTTGTTTTCTGAGAACTACCCCATTTAGGTTTCGAATTAAACCACTCATTTCGGTCATCATTTTCAAAATCATATCGTTCTCTAAATAAGTGACGCAAGACATAGTTATAGGTGTTGTAAGGATGTGAATGAGCTTGGTCCTCAACGGAGTCATGGTTGGGAGTCGCCAGGTAGATTTAAACTCTTCTACCAAGATATGTGTCGTTGTATATGCAGGAGAGAGTGAATAATGACTACTAGTTTGTCCGAGGTAAGCCCTATGCCTTTCAATACCAAAATGTTAGGCAAGAAGAACGGGAGTAGGGCTCTAGGAGATATATGTCAAACCAGAGTAAGCTATTGCCTCCCCGAAAATGGCGCCAAAATGTTATCACCTAAAATGTAGTTACCCCTATGGATGTATCCACTCATGGATGGAAATAGGGAAGGGTAACTCAAAAGGTGCAACCACGATCACCTCGACCTCCAATAGATGGTTGTCACGCCAGTCGAGGCAACCTTCACTTTATGTTATCTATCCCAGACAACAAAGGGGGAGACCCGATCTACTCCCGATAGGAGAGATCAAAACCAAGACACCAAATCAAATTAATTATAAGTGAAGTAAGGTGTATGGTTTATCCTAGACCTTAGGATGAAGTCACAAGACAAGTGAGGGGTTTAATGAGTATAGCTTTGGTTCATTATTGATGTGAGAGTGACTTATGATTTGTGAAATAGGATCCAGGATTAAAGTACTAGTTCAATGTGAGAAAATCCACTGCCTTGGGAACTGTGCCCAATGCAGGCTAGTTTATGGGTTGAATTGGGGCTAACTAGTACAAGTGACAAGCTTGATCATGATACATGATGACATCAAAGGGTTTAGTTCACCACACAAAGGTCAAACCACAAGTTAATCCAACAATCTAGGAAAGTTGAATTGACTTAGAGAGAAACCAGTGCCTTGGGAATTGGGATAATGGAGTCAAAGTAAGGTTAACTTGTGGTTAAGGACTCCTATTACATGAGACAAGTGGGCAATTAAAGTCTTGATGGATGAATAGGTCTAGATCTAGAGATTTGATGTTTGACCTAAGTGGACCACAATCCCTTACAACAAGGAATGTTATCCCCAAGGCAATATTTGACAAGGTGACCTACTAGAACTAGGTTTTGGATTATGCCCATTTCAAATCCACAAAGATCTCATGTACGCATGTCCTAGAAGCGGACCAACTCACTTCTCCAAGGTGGTGTGACTTTACCCAAGGAGGCTAAAAAGTGGGATAAATGACTCAAGACAAGTCCAATGGCATCCAAAATTTAGATCCAAGTGGTTTAAGCAAGTGAGAGTGTGGATCTATAATTTCATGGCAATCCAATGGCTAGATCTTGCTAGATCTGAGTTTAAAGATACCAAGTGGTCCGAAATGGGGATTAAATCCCTCAAAATGTGGAATAGGGCCCACAGGGTAGAAATCAGAAAAGTGACAATCTGGGAGTAGGTTACTGGATGTGTAGATCATGAAACAAGCGGGATCTCAACTACCCACATACTAGATCTAGGTCAACCCACCAAAATGCGAAGTGCACCCTTGCTTGGAGAGGCTAAATGCCTTGGGAAGAGGGTCAAATGGAGGCCAATCCTCACCAAACTATAGATCTGGGATGACGTGGATACTATAGAGGTGGGTTTTAAATATCTTACCCAAGAAGCCACTAGATCTTAGTAGATCTGAAAAAATGTAAAAATGAGGGTTTGAAGAAATAAGGGTTTTATCAATTTATGAGTTATGTCAATGGATTGGATCAGGATAAGAGAAACAAACCTATGGATCTTACTTAGGTAACCTTGTAGATTCCTTGATGATGATGATCTATGCAAACCCAATCAATTTGAGAAGCTTTGAGGTAGTTTTCTATGCAATCGATTTAGTCCAGGAAGCCAATGTGCCCTCCCTCCTGCACAACAAACGTCAACAATATCAGATTTGATGTAATCAAGAGATAAGACTAATGCCACAAGAGAAGTAATAGAAAGATAGCATAGATCACAATAATACTAATGATAACCCCCTGATACAAGCAAATGCCAAGAAAGTCGATTTGGAGAAGCCTTGCAAAATCACCCTTGTTGAAGTCGCCCTCCTGTAGACAAGACAATGATTTCCAAAATAGATAGATCTTACCACAAATTCCAAATACTAGGTTGCAATAGACTTTCCAATCACCATCTAAGAACACCAAATGCAAAGGAGGCCACAAGAATTTCCACAAGAAAGTTTTTCTATACCAATAATCCAAGAGCCAAAGACCCCTTACAATGCGAAGCTCTCTCCTTTAAATAGGAAGGAGAGGCATCAAAATCCTAACCTCTTTTTGAATGAGTGGCTAATTTTAAAATATAAAAATGTCTAATCAATGGTTGAGATGAGCTCAACAATAAAATACATGGATCACTAATAAAATATAATATAAGTGTACAAAATTGCCCTAGAAGAAGGGAATCCCACCAAATCATGATGACAAAATATAATAGGAATCTTATGGTGGGTCCAAGGGGTAATTTTAGCCACCCTTGGTCAATCCCCATAGCACAATAATAATAAAATAGTCCTCAATATACCAAATCGTGCCTCTATGGTCAAATTGTAGGCCTAAAAAAACCTCAGAAATCATCAGAAAGTGCCATAAGTGATGGATGCGGACCTCAATGGAGCTAAAACTACTGGAGGAGGTGCGGAAGACATCAATCCATCATCACTAATCATCCCATGCCAAGACATTGCCTTGGTATCCCAAATCGAATTCCTCAATAGCCATTTCTACCAATCCTGTAATGCCTCGGGAAGCGTGAAACTACCCCAAACTGGCTCCTGGAGTGCTTGCGCTGTCAAGGTGAGGGCACCAGTGTGTCCAAGAGGTGGGTAATATGGTAAAAACAACTGGCTATACCACCCCCTCCAAGCATAGTGCCCTAGGTCAACCGGATAAAAATCACATCTGCTCTGAAAGGGTCTCCAATAGACCAAAACTGCATTGGGATAGCCTACTGAGGCTCAATCATCACTGTAAGTGCCCGAAACTGAAAAAAAGCTATCTCATTGTACTCATAAGGTCCAAATCCATCCAATATGTGTACTCATACACCATATGAGTCTCTGCATGATCAAAATATATATCCAGTATACTCGAACAGGTCAAATAATAATAATAATAATCTGTAAATGATCAAATACTGCTGTAAACCATGAATCATCATCATAACCCTGTAGCTGCTGCATAGAATCATCATGTACATGTACATATACCATATATCATCAATCCATATCATCACAAGGTCCAACCATCTCATATCCTATGGCTGACCTTGGTCAAACTAGGTTTGACCAAGTTAACATGACCAAATATAACTCAGACCATCATCGGAAGCTGCTGCAAAGTGTCAAAGGTTAATGCATGCTCTACAACTTATTCAAATAACAATTATAACACAAAGTAATCATTACTAGCGATCTAAATCCAAATATAAAGTGTCATTAATTATTATTATTACTCAGACTAGACTTTCAAGATCATACTCACTTCATAGCTGTGATCAATTTGGTAGTCTAGGGTGAAGGCTAAAAGAAATGGCTAGGATAAGGGATGACTTGACTGAATTAACTGACTTAACTTTGTGACACTTTGGCACATGGAAAGGGAATACACACCGTAGTATATACTGAATGAACAACAACACAGGGAATAGTGGTGTCTCACAAATGGATGAGTTGTTCAAAGAGGGTTTATTCACCTTTAACAGATGCGCACAATCCATAATACAAATGAGGCCAGCAATAATTTTGATATAGCATTTAAGTTCCATTGATTTTTGGGCCTGAATTTTCCATAGCCTTGATCTATGTGTGTTTATAAACACATTGCATAGATTTTACATTTATTTAGGCTTTCTGTTGCAGGTGTGTTTTTGAGGCAGTTGTTTACCTAAGCACTTCTAGGTGTGTCACAGACAGCTTGTTTACCTAGGTATTTACATTTCCAAAAGATATAACATTTTATTTTCATGGCCATTTTCATTTGGCATGCCTTTTATTCATGTGTGTTTAGAAACACATTGCATGAATGGAATTTTCATACAAGATATAGCATTTCATTTTTTCCATATTTTGTATTCATGGCAGCACTAAAAGTTTCAGGTTTAGCCAACATAACTTTAGTTACTAGGGGGAATTCACAAGGAACTCCAACTCACCATAGGTAAGTTTTGTCACCAACTCGGAGCCGAGACACAATAAACAAGGAAGCTCATCCAATACAGAGCCTACTGTGGGGAAAAGATCCTCCATGTCACTAGTCAAGTAGTAAGTCAGGGTGATAAACTAAGAGGTAGGCCATGGATGGATGAAGACAATGAATAATGGAGCCAACACTAGCTAGCCAAGGTATGGTGGAATGATCACCTCTATTCTCCTTAAGGAGGGTAAAACCAATGAGTATGAATAGTGAACTTCTAAGTCTGAGTAGGGACAATATAATATATATAATAAGATCAACCAGGTCCACATATCTATACAATCGCTAGATCATGACACTAAGTGCTAAGACATGCTATAAGAATAAGTATAAAAGCAATATAACCATAACACAATGATATACCTGCTGAGTCATATACCTGAATGCTCATCAACCTGTACCATCATCTGTCCTCTGAAACTGCTACTGCAACTCTAGGCACTACTGATTTCTCTGTACAACTGGTATAATGGCTACATCGGTCATCTCTCTGAGTGTGTTGAGACTCAGTCATGGCATGGGGAAAACAACTATTGTCCAAAATCTGATAGTGATCTAATATAGATGCTCATCTCAGCATCTCAAATGTAAGGGAACTGGCTGAATAGTGTACGGGAATTAGAAAAATATTGTATGGTAGCCCGGCTACTATATATGTGATAACAGAACTATGCTGAGTTTAATTTTTCCTTTGTCGTACTCAATCACCAACCATGACAAAGTTTTTCATGGAGTCCTCTTTAAGCTCTTTTCAGACTCCTTAAATAGGAAAAGATCGCCAAGCGAACTTGATGCGTTCACGCTTGTAAAAGTATTTGAATGATCGTCTTTGTGGTTTATAGTTTACCCATTTTTCGGACCAGGGGGCACTACTTACGAAAAACGAATACTCCAACCAACCATGACTGGAAGAGTCTTCTTTTGCATTGATTTACCCTTTTTCAGGTGAAGAGGCTAACTTTACGAAAAAGGACTGTTGGAGTCTTCTTTAGTTCTTTTCAGACTCTCTAAACATGAAATGATGACCGAGTTTTACCTTCTATGGACTCATTTAAACTTTCACATTGAAGGGCCTGTCATGGGACGAACCCCTCCTCTCCCAGGTTTGGAAAATATTTGGGGTTGGTCTCATCTATGAGATGAGCTATACCAAGCATCTGGTTACCCTCATCAAGCTCATTAAAAATGCATGACGCACTCATCATTCATGATGGGGAAAAAGGAAAGCTTTTGTATTACACCTTTCTCAATGGCAATACCTAGTCGTTTCTTGAACATGGCACTCATTTGCATCTACATACAATACTTGGATCATCCGTTTGTCCTCGAGTCTTACCTACTTCATGAGTCTTGTTATTCCTTTGAGTCATTCAAAGAATGCTTCCATCATCAGTTGCATTAGAAGTTGGTGTCATACTCGTCATGTCAATACTTCCAATTCATGCCATGCCCATGTTCAAGAATACATTCCTCATTCACTATCTGCAGTCAGTACACCTTCTACCATGTTGGTCTACTCTAAATCAGTCTTGCATGTTACTGTACCATCCGATCTACTCCAAACATCTATTATCAAGTTTCGTGTCGATGATGGGAGATTTATCATGGCCCTCCTTCGATGGATTCATCCTTGTCGACTTCAGATCATCATTCGAGGACTAAATCTAGAAACCAATCGAGACCCTTGGGCATGCATGCCTCAATGGCAGGTTACCTCACTTTCGACATGAGTTTACATCATTGACTCTTGATCGAAATATTTCGTTGAGCGTTCAACTTCAACTCATTAATTCGAGCTCAGTGGTATGTACTGTGATACCTTGGGAAGCATTGACATCAATGGTGATTTCCCTCGCGCGTGTTAACAATATACATCAATGACCGGTAATCAAGTGGTTTCTACCATCTTCGACGTCAAGACATTTGTAATCACATGGATAGATTCGTATCATTACGGGTTCAAGCTTGAAGACCCTGGGGAATCATGTTTTACCTAGGTTGCGATGGAGGTTGTTTTGAGTCATATTACACAGATCCACATTTGTATTGGCCGTGGCTATGTTATCATCTCATTATGGATCTACGCTTATGTCTAGTAGCCATGATTGTGTTCAGTCGATTCCTTACTACCATGGATCTGCATTGTATTGGTCATCAACCATGTTATGAGTCATATGAGGCTGTGTACTCAGATTCAGTTGTACTATAGCGACATCCTTCGTTCAACAAGTCCATTGCTATTCCTTCTGTCAAAGTATTTTACCTATCCAGTTTAAATAGCTTCATGCTTTAGGGGGCATTCTATTACACCTAAATCTTGCTACCCTAACACTCAGTGTAAACATCCCTGAAGTTTCCTTTGACTAAGTTGATGACTCGGAAGAGATCCTGACCCATCTCCGTTAAGTTTTGTGAGGTCGATGTGGGTTGTCTTAATGCGACCTGCGATGTCGCAGGCTGTCCTCTTGCAGCCTGCGACGATGTCAATTAATGGATTAAAATAGCTTCTTCAAGCCCATTCTCTAAGCTAGCTAACATGGATCCCTATCCCTAGACTTTGGGAGATCTGGCATTCATTTCCTAACCTTTTGGAAGGATCCCCTATCTCTCTCCTACCATATCTCAACCTATCCTATCCACTTAGTCCTATATAAGTGAAGCTCATTCCCATACCAAAGGGAGGAAGTATATATTATCTACATGCTGGTGAAATAACCTTAGGAGAGATCTCTACTCATGTATCAGGAGACTCACACTTCCTTGGGAGGCTTTGGCATTGGCTTGATCGGAGAAAGATTGCTATGTTAAGTCATCGGTTGTAATCTCTTCATCCTATGTATTTCCCTTTTAATACAATAATATAAGTGCTTTCCACCAAAATATTATTGTGTTGATGATATCTTGTGTAGTTTGCCTAATTAACTGCTTACTTAGATCTATTATTGTGTAGATGCATTTTACTGCTTGTTCTTTTGTTGTGCTTCCTTGATAGGTTTTGCAGCTCGGATCTGAAGACCATCAAGTTTGGAGCAGCATTCAAGGGAAAAGGATCAGTGATCTAAAAGGTAAAGCATCTATTTCCTTGATATCTAATTAGATCTAGGAGAGTGATTTATATTATGTCTTTATTTGTTCTACACTCACGTTAAGCTAGGGAGATCAGGCCTCGAGTCTGCTCTTGGTAGATTGTCCATCAAATAGCATCCTTGACCATGAGTTGCTTCTTCTAACAGGTGGTGAGTCCCTTCGGTGTGCTTCCTGTCACCAAAAACTAAAGGATCTCTTTGTAGTAGTCATCAGCAACTTCAACCCTGAAGAGTTTCGCATCTCGAAACCCATCTTCAATGTTGGTAGGTTCCTCCCCATTTTCAATCCACAACAGATGGTCAGGTCCTACATTCAAATGTCCTGGCTTCACAATCTCTTCAAAAGCAAACTCCTGAAAAAGAAGCAGCCAGTGACATATCTTTCCCCCCAACACAGGCTTATTGACCAAATATTTTAAAGCTGAATGATTTGTGAACATCTTGAAGTGACCTCCCAATAAGTAGTGCCTAAACTTCTGTAGTGCATAGACCATCGCTAGACCTTCCCTCTCTGTAGTGGTGTAGTTCCTCTCTACAGATGACAACTTGCGACTCGCGAAAGCGATAGGGTGATCCAGATCCCCTTCCCCTGGTTGCACAAGCACAACTCCCAGCACAATCGATGACACATCCACATGAACATGGAATTCCTTGCTCCAATTAGGAAAGACCAATATAGGTGTAGAGGTCGTCTTAGCCTTCAGTGTTTCAAAATTGGCTTCACACTCAGGACTCCATAAAAATAACACATCCTTCTTTAGCAGCTTTTCCATAGGAGCTGTGATTGCTGCATACCCATGGATGAACTTGTGATAGCACCCGGTGTGCCCCAACGTTGCTCTCAACTGCTTGACATTGGTCGGCGGTGTCAGGCTCAGGATGAGCGCAATTTTTGCTGGGTCAACCAACAATCCTTCCTTGCAGACAATGTGACCCAACAGTATCCCAAATGGCATAGAAAAGATGCATTTCTTCAAGTTCAACGATATCCGATGTTGTCGACAGTGCTCCAACATTAGTCGCATATTTGAGAGATCGCTGACCAACACATACATTGTCCAGTCTTCCATGTACACTTGCAGAAAATTATGAATAAAATCCTTGAATGCAGCAACAATAACTCGAGAGAATATTGCAGGTGCATTCTTGAGCCCAAATGGCATCACTGTGTACTGAAAACAACCCTATTCGGTCACAAATGTCATCTTACGGAGATCCTCCTTTGCAATCCTGATTTGATGATAACCAAAGAAACCATTCGTGAATGAATACATCTCTCGACCGCCCATGCCTTCTAACACCTCATCAATGAACGGGGTCAGAAATGGGTCATGCATACATGCATCATTCAACTTCTGCAAGTCGACACAAATGCACACTTCACCTATCTTCTTGTCCTGCACCACCATAGGACTAATCCAGTCTGATTCCTCAACCGGTTCAATAATGCTAGCATCCAACATGCGATCAAGTTCTACTTTTACCCTCTCCTTATGGTGCGGATTCAGTCGATATGGTCACTGCCTAATTGGTTTGCATCTGGCTTCAAGGGGATCTTCATCTCCCCTAAATCCCTTAAGATTCCCTTCATCTCATAAAAATTTGTTGGGAATAAATCTTGGAACTCATGCAGCAATTCGGTGATCTTCGTCATCATCTCTTCATCCCAATAATCCCCAATATTTGCAAATTTGGGATTTTCCTCTGTGCCAATGTTGACCTTCCTGAGCTTCAGTGGCTAATTGAATGAATCTGCTGGTGCATTAGGTGTGGCAGCATCGTGACTCCCTTCTGACTCTAGAATGTTGACATTGCGCAGATCATCCCCATCTTCTGGTCATCCACTAATATTATAACACTCCATCATTGAATACATCTTGCAACGGGTATGCAGATCCACAGGATATGCCACTAGAACTATCTTCAACATGACATTGCGGATCAACTACAAAGAATTGTGAACATCTGGGTTGGTATCCGCAAAGCTGAAGGTATGCATAAAGCAATCCGTCAGCTCTAACCATGTGGTGATTTCCCCTCGCAGTTTAGCTGAAGCATACCATGACCGTGGCATTTCATCCAAAGTGTGGATAAAAGCATGGACCCATTCATCCCTTGGTCGTGATTCCCATAGAGTTTGAAACTCCATCAAGTGACTGCCAGGGTTGTTCCGCCCATCGTACCTCCCAGCGTGATAGATTTCGTTGTCGCTAAAGCAAACCATCAACAACCGTCGACACTGTAGCTAGTCAGTAATCAACTTCTTGTGGGTCTCCCACCACCTTGTTGGAGTAGCCTTCATTGTTTCCTCCAATGCCAGAAGTTGTTGCAGTTCTGATACCCTAGCTTCAAATGTAACAAAAAACTCAGACACTCCCAACAATCCTTCATATACTGGAAGTTCAACAGAATCAGTTGCAACATGAAACATCGACTGTGTAACCAACCCACACTTTCTGAATGATACTTCATTCATGCAGTTCTGCCAATTTTCCAAAGCATCTTCAGAATCAGAAGTCACAGAGCTAGAACTGCACCAACCGATTTCTCCCTCGACAGTTGGATGAACGTAATCCTCTAAAATGTTGTACGCATGATCCCATGTTCATACAATTTCATCCTTCACTGGTTCAATATGTCATCGTCCTTCTGTTAGATCCAATGGAGCGATGACACAGAGTTCCTTGTTTTCAAACGTCATCACTCGCTTCTTAAAATTAATGACCACTGCACTATCATTAGCCCATCCAATCCCTTGCAGCGTGGGATAGGAACTTCCACCTTCAACGACTTCAATAATGTCGAAATCAACACATGTCTTCATTTCCTTCAATATCCACGACAAGGCGTGGAATGCGCCCAATAGGTGTCACCTTGGCTTGATTAGCCAATCGCAACTGCACAGGAGACCAACACAGTTGTGGGCTCCCCATCTTCTGCCATGCCTGCTTTGTCAAAATGCTGACATCTTATCCAAGATCTAGAATCACTGAGTCGACCTCATAG
This sequence comes from Larix kaempferi, assembly GCA_027924585.1. Classification (NCBI taxonomy): domain Eukaryota; kingdom Viridiplantae; phylum Streptophyta; class Pinopsida; order Pinales; family Pinaceae; genus Larix; species Larix kaempferi. Next base: position 4,227,151 of record BSBM01000922.1, read on the forward strand.
TCCCCAATATAGATGTTCATACGCATTTCTTTGCCAGTCTTCTTCCTTTGCAAGGAATTCACCGCAGACTCTCTCCGTCAGTGAGTCGTTCGATGCAACATGTTCTCAATTTCAGCAAGCGCATTAGGATCCTTATCTAGCAATAAGCAACTTTCCAGGAAGTGCTGCAATGTACCATATTGACGCGACGGTCCTGCATCTGAAGTTGAGTAAAAAAATGGAGGCATATCATAAACAATTGACTTACCACGATCTTTTTCCATTGCGTTACATGCTTGAAAAAATGTGTCACGCTCAGCACCAATATCAAACTACACTTCCTTCATCTTAGTCGGCCAGATTAGAGGATGCAACCCATCTTTGCTTGTCATCACACCTCCTCAAGTAATAACAACAACAGTAGCGTCTTGCATCCTCGGCTCTGCTGAAATTGTCGCAACAGTGGATCCCTGATTTTGGTTCGGTGGTGGGTTCACAGGCTAGTTCACATTCTGAGGTATATTTCCTTGCGTCCATTGATTCTGGTTCTGTGGTTGATTCTGATTTGGCACATGGTTCTCATTCTATATTTGCGGTATATTTCCTGCCTGCCATCACGCAATTAGCTGCGGACAATTTTCGACAGTGTGCTCAGCAACAAAACAATACGTACACTATGTCTGCAACTACACGCAATCCCTCTGATAATGCCCTAATACCCCACAATTATAACATTGGACTGGGCCGCAACCTCGTCCTCCTCCACAACCTCCAAAACCTCTGAAACCTCTAAAACCTCCACCGCGTCCTCCCCAAAATCCTCCATGGAATCTCCCTTGTTGTGGATACTGTGGTTGGTTAAACTGCTGCTGTATGGGATTTGGTTGCAACTGCCCTACCTGAGCATACTGCGGCTATTGAACATACTAGGGTTGTTGCACATACTGTGGTTGTTAAACGTACTACGGATGCTGAAGAAACCATTGCTGCAGCTGTGGTGCAAATTGCATATGTTGCTGTGGTGGCGGCTGGACCACCTGTGGCTGCGGTTGCAGTACTGCACGTTGATCATCCTTCACATAGTAGGCATCATACGTTCTTTCGTGAAGTAAGCCATATGCCTAACAGTCCTTGTCATCATGTCCCACAGACTTACAGAATGTACAATACAAATTCATTGGCTTTGTCACCACCTTCTGCATGTATTGATAGTCCTTGTGCCGATGTCCATATACTTGACAGATGCGACACCATGGCATACCCATGCCACTCAACGGGTTTGGTGCTCCGGATACCAAATAGGTGGGAAAATATGGGCAGCTATCCTTAGTATGCCCTTCCGCATGACAGTGTGTACACCAAGCCTCTTCACGATGTTCCTTACCCTTCTTCAAGTCTTGCAATTGTATAGTCAGGTTGGCCAACTGTGTCTGAATCTGCGACATGCCAGCTACATTTTCACCAATCGACGAAGCTTCTAACTGCATGGCAATTTCCAGAGCCTCACTCAATGTCATAATGTTTTGTTGCATCAACGGTAGTCGAATGTGAGGTAGCAATGCTGCGATGAACCATTCTTTGTGCTGGACTTCACTCATGTCGAAACTAACCCGCGCCATCAATGTTTTGAACCGCTTGTCAAAATCTCGCATAGTTTCATTGGGATATTGCTTAATTTATTTCAGTTCTATAATATATTGTGCTTCCGACTTGGGCTTTCTGAACTCTGCAATCAATCCTTTTCTAATTTCATCCAGTGTCTTTTCTGGGTGGGAACTTGAACAAACTTCATAAAATAGTCCAATGCGCGACCTCGAAGAGTTGTTGCCAATTGTCCTTTCTTAGCATCATCATCAGTAATCTGCTTAACAGTCCATACTGCTTCACATAGAAACTAGTACTGCTCTGGGTTGTCTGTTCCACTTCCTTGGAACAACGGAAACTTTGCATCTTCACCCACCATCCTGGGCTTCCTTCCTATATTCCTTGACCCGCTAGTAAGTAAATGTTGTTGACACGATGAACACAGTAGTGTCGAAGTTGTATTTCTTACTAGTTGTGCAATAGTGAGCGGAGGTGTGGGTATGCTGCTGCTGGGGTTTGGTTCTACCTCTATCCTAGGTGTAGCCTGGTTTTCCTTGTCAACACTGTGAGGTCTCTTCGTCCCAGGTGGTATTCCTTCGTGGCTTTGCGTTTCGATCACAGCAGGACCTTCTCCTATCCTCTTCCTCTTTTCCTTTCGAAACCTTGCTCCTCCCCTCGTAAGAGCACTCTCTTCCTCAGCTTCCTTCACAATATCATCACAACTTGCACCCATCTACCCCATATCATTCCATTCACCACCCCCCTTCTGCTGCGATACCCACTGCCTCCACCCACTAGGGTTTTTACTAATCAAGGTGCATCTTTAGTATGCCCTTTTCTCAAATGAGCATCTTAATTAACAACTGTAGCGATAACAAAAACATGCCTCGTGGTCCATGGAAGAAGTATCTCTCAGCTTCACTATAGTATTTGTTCGTATCAACTATGAACTCAGTGATAAAGCCTTCCAGTATACTATCAAGCCAAACTTCAATAGCCCATGACACTTTGTTGTCAACTTCTTGAAGTTCTTGAACCAGTTCTGGGGTCCACGATGTCGACTCACCACCTTGAAAGTTCTTCTTCTGAAACGTCAAATTTTCCAACCACTCAAACAAAATGACTGGGAATTCACAGAAAAAATATCCGTGCGGACCATCGTGAATGTACCTTTCCACCCAATGATCTATCATCAGCCGAGGGTTCTGGTTTTCTTTTTCAGTAAACTCTTGCAACTTCTAGTCAAACCAGTCTTGAATTTCTGGTTTCGTCGGATGCCACAACATATCCTCCTGTAACTTCATGCTATGGTCCTGACAACGGAACCATTTGTTGACACAAACCCAGTCGACATGGGTTCCCAACACTATAGACACCCAAACCGCCACGGTCTCCCTAAGCACTGGCCCAGACAGGTTTTACCCCGTCCAGCAACACCTGCGAAGCAGATAAGGTCTCACCTGAAATTTTCAAGGGAGGATTCAGTTTCACCTCAAGTCTAGGTTTAGTTTGCATTGGAACCATCTCTCGATAAGGTTTAGTGGCCACCGATGATGAATAACTAGTCAACTGAGGTAGAAATGAACATAATTGAATCATGTGCACACCAAAATAGGGGAGGAGAATCCAAGGAGGTGCATAACTAGATTTTAGTTGTCAAGGAGGGTGCTCCTATACTCAGTGATAGTCAAACTAGGATCTACAGTCAATTAAATGAGCAATCAAGGGGACAAGACACCCTAAATCATGGAGCTGGTTGTGTAGTCTCCTAAATATGTGCATGAGGGTGCATTGGAAATCCAGTGATGTAAACAAGGTGCTCTGAGTGGATAGGAGGTCTAATGATGGCCAAAAACAAGCTCTAGGGGGGTCAAAGTAAGGACTAGGTGCTAGGAGCTCAACTGCTAAGGAATGGATGCATGGAGTGCTGCATGGAATGCATGCATGCATGCGAGACCAAAATAAGATGGTGAGAATTATCCTTTCATTATTCTCCCTATAGTTCCTCTCATAATCCTCCAAGCTTAATGGTTCACTGATCCTCTTATGCCTATTTGAGCTTCTTCCCTCAACAAACTCCTCTTCAGGACTATATGGTCTCTACCCTTCCTCAAAATCCATCTCCAATCCCTGACTTCCTACTACTGAACTTGTACTTGTTGAATCTCTAGTCTTCATAAGTTTGAGTAAGATCTTAGTTTATTGGCCACACTACATTCTCAATCATTCATTGTGAACTACAATGTGTTAATTATCAACCATTTGTTAGAAAGCTACATATTCGCATAAGTTCATTATTAGTCAAGTTACTTCTTCTTCTTACTTATAAAGTAACAAGCTAAATTTTCTAGGTTACAATCTGCCTAACTGTACAAGGGGAGCTAGAAATCCTTCCAGGATTTCTCCTTACCGGCTCGACATCAATTCTATATCCATCCCAGGATAATAGTATAAATAACAAACTCACACATGAAACTATATTAAGTTCCACATATCCAAATTATCTAATGCAAATGCATGTTTAGAGAGTGACTTGTAACTTCACAGAAGGCCCAATAGCTGCAGTGTTGAAGCCTTTAGCTCTGATACCACTTTGTAGTGTCCCTAAACCTTAACTAAGTTTAAGGGTGCTAATATTAAGACTAAGTTAAGTTTAAGCACAATGGATATAGATAAATTACGGTAAGGCTAACTAACCATTCACCCAAATAATTAAAACTTTTAAATCTAGAAATTGAATTATAACTAAAGTTGTGACACTTAATTAATTATTTAATTATGACACTTAATTAAATAATTAATTACGACACTTAATTACTAACTTCCAAAGTGTGAGATAAGGATCATAATTGCAACAAGTGCATGATTAAGGAATGATAAGCATCATCCTCAGTGTGAATAATTAATTCATGTACTTTTGATTTGTTTGATAACATAGTTTATAAATAACCAAGTTTGATGTCATCAATTATTTGCAAATTAATCTATTTTTAGGTGTTTTTATGTGTGTGTTGTTATTGAGGCTAAAAATTAAGGAAAAAAACATATCACGGAACATCCATAAGCTGCAATTTATAGCCACACCAAAACCATAGCAAACAGAGAACATCGACTACAACTACAGCCATCAAAATCATCTCCCGATGATTGTCCCCTACAGCCATATCTCATTAATCAAAATAATATCGTATGGATGCCACCCTCCAGACATAGATCAATTTTACTTCTAGAATACATCACTCATCCTCGGATCTACAACAAAGAATAGATCTATAAACAAAAATTTTACAATCAAATGACAGGTGAGCTCATCTTGGAACCAGAAAACTGTCAGACCAAAACATACATATCTTGGTCATCTGGAAATCTTTTTAAATTAAACGAAAGGAATTCTTTATTAGAAAAATTATTCTAGACATAATGGAACATGTATCACAACACATAAATGAGAATATATGGGCGAACCAGAGCATATAGTTGTGCCCCTCTCAATACCATAGAGCCAAAATTACAATTTCCGATCAAGAGGAAGAAGAATAGAAGGAAGGTAAGGAGCATAGCAACATATTATATTACATTCATCCTTCCTGCATATAGATCTTAGCATTCAATACATGAACATGCAGACAACCAATTCAACCACCATTGCACATATACCAAATAAAATAATGTAATGAAAACAAAACATAAAATAAATACTTATCTCAAAATAAGGGCAACTGGCTCCAGCAGGACAACTTTCCTCCCAGCCGTAGACACAGGAAATCCTTTCATTCTTGAACAGGTCACCCCCGAGTTGAGACCATGGATCCATGGTTAGCGGAATACTTAGTCTAGAAACTCTCAGAATTACGTCCTCTAAGAACCACAATGCTTCCCACTACTACTTTCTTGTTTGGCTCCACTACCTATGGGAAGTGACTCCTCTCACCAAACCATTTCTTGGCTTATTATGCAAGAACCTAGACTATTAGAGTGATATAATGGAAGCAAAGGGAAACAAATAGTATATCTCTAAGTCTCAACACACTCTCAAAACTATCAACATTCCCAACACGGTGAGATAGAACAAGTCAAGTGATTCAAAGCTCAAGATTAGCTTCAACAAGGAGCGAGCGCATGTATAAAATTTAAATAGCTCAAGGAGGTAAATTTGAACCCAACGTGGCTAACTAGAATTCGTTTGATTTTGGTTGGGATTTATCATGATACTTAACTCAAATTAGTAGAGTGGTGTCCTAGTTAGGAGATTCCCTTTCTCGGATTAGTACCATGAGGACGAGTTACCGAAAACCAAAGCGTGGAGCCATAAAGAGCACAAGAAGGTGCACTAATGCATACGGGCGGTTACAAAACATCAAATTACTTTAAAGTGAAGATAATGAGAAATCAAAGTCCAAACAACATGAAGAATAAACTGATCACAGTGACTTAAAATTGCGAAAAATAATTTACTCATGACATCAAACCCAAAACCAAGATCAAATTCTAGATGGCATCATGTATAAAATGATCAAGTTGTCTTAGGATTGTGATAAAGAATTTAGTTGCAACATCAAGCCCAAAATAAAGAATGTGGATCTAACATAGATTGAAAGTAAACACACCTTCAAAACACGTGTGTGAGTATTTTGAAGGTGTCTCTAATTATTTAAGAAATCATTTTTCTAATATAATGGTGTCCCTCAACTTTTCCCCTTGCCTCTAATCTAGGGGTTTCTCATCTTCCTTCCTTTCCAATACTTGACACTATCTTAGGACATCATCTTCCATATCCCTATAGAATTGGTGGTAGGATATTAAGAGGTATCTTGTCCACATCCTTGTGTAGTGGTAGGAGATTAAGAGATGGATTTTTTTGACATTCTAAGGCTAACCTATTAGTGTTCATATTAACCATAAAAGATAACTACACATATAAAAATGTGTATCCTCTTTTACCTTTACTGCCTACTCGATGATTTGCACCCATGTGATCATCTTTCCAACTTGAGTGATTCTAGATAGCAAGTATGACCATTCCCTTGTCCAACTATTACTATCATCCCACTTGGATATTCAAATAAGTAGTTGGACATGGCACTTGTGATGGTCAGACTTGATGTTAGGAACCTGTGTCGACCCTTCTCTTTAATTTGTTAGTATATTGTTGTTGGACGCATATCCTTTGTAAGTTGTCCCGTAGTATATATATTCCATGGTATTGATCCATAGTTTGTAGTATCCCATAGTATTATATGTTCCATGGTATTGATCCGTAGTATTGGACGCATATGCTTTGTAAGTCGTCCCGCAGTATTATATGTTCCATGGTATTGACCCATAGTATTGGAAGCATAAACTTAGTATATAAGTACGTGTTGAGTCCAATGAAGGCATCCATGAGTTATTTGTATTGAGATTGATCAAAGGAGGTTTCCCCCTCGAAGTGGCCCTCGATCAATAAATCTCTTCTATGTTCTTCTATTTCTGATATATCCTGCATTTTCATCAATTAATTATTGTAGGTTCCTCACACTTGACCTTCTCTATGGTGTACAATAGAATGTTTTATTCTATCAATGTCCACGCCTCTATCTTTCCTATAAGCCAAGCTAGGTGTGTTTTGGCTCAATTTTCAAAGTTTTGCTTCTCGTGAGATTTTGAATAATTCTTGTATAGTTTTTGATGTGATGGAAATTACTATCCTTGATCATGGCTCCAATTTGTGGGATTTTGAATAATTATCTTATTGTTTATGATGTGATGGAAATTACCATCCTTTATTATGGCTCCCATATGAATAATTATTGTGGATAATATGATTTTGTATCCATGTGCACAAAGTATGATATTGCTACTACCCTAGACTGTTAAATTTTCAGAATTTACTTCAATTTGATCTAGGATCTTAACTGAGAGAACAACATGTACATCAAATCTACATCATATCAATCATGGACACAATAATGCAAGCACACAAGAGACACAGAGTTTACTTGGGGAAAACCATAAAGGTGAAAAACCCAAATAACTTCCTCAGAGATAGATAGAGCAATGATACAACCAGAATACAAGAGATAGTCTTCTCCTAGCAGCAGAGCCTCCTCCTCCACAAGTGTGCCACTCTCCCAAGTGTGAGTGAGAGAATAGAATGTGTAAAATGAGAGAGACACACTCTCTATTTATACACTAACTTGACTTGACCTTTACTCAACTAGGTCGGCCTCAAATTAACCACTTAACATAATGTTGACTGGGCCGACCCCCACTAGGGTAGTCTAATAAACATTTGACCCACATGGCCAACCCCCAATAGGGTGGTTTAATAACCCTTTGACCCACATGACTTATACACGACCGACCCCAACAAGGTGGTCTAGTAACCCATCAAGTATAAGTTATGACACTTACAATATAAATGACGACACTTCTGTATAGAGGAATAATAACATCTCTATAGGAATACAATATACATATATGTGAAATACATTCCGAAGTTACATATACATAAACACTCCCTCTTAACTAGGAAGGTATTTCTCGACATAGGTCTTCTAGCACAAGTCATCTTCTCTGGATCATCGTCACTGCTACTGCTATCTCAATCAATCTCTGAATCCACTCATCATAGGAAGTTCTACAGAGCCAGTCCTTCTTTTATACTTGATGTAGGCCCACCACCTGCAGGTCTTCATCATCACTGGCCATACTGTGGAAATATCAGGACTTATTACGTGTGTCGCAAAACCTTAAAAGAGTCTCTTGACTAACAAGAACCCTAAAGAGCATCTGAGGCCTTTTTCATCCTAACCAGATCTCCAGGACTTATTACATGTGACCCCACCACAAAACCTCAAAAGAGAATCCCAGGACTGATTACGAGCATAAGGCTCAACCTATTGGATCTCCCAGGGCACAAATTACATGTGGTCACCACAAAACCTTGAAAGAGCATCCCAGGACTGATTACGAGCACAAGGCTCAACCTATCGGATCTCCAAGGGCACAAATTACATGTGGTCATGGAAAAACCTCGAAAGAGCATCCCAGGACTGATTACGAGCACACGGCTCAACCTATCGGATCTCCTAGGGAACAAATTACATGCCATAGGACAAAACCTTGAAAAAGCATCTGCCAGATATCCTAGGGCACAAATTACATGCCATAGGAAAAACCTCGAAAGACTATCTGCAGATCTCCCAGGGCACAAATTATATGTCCTCCCAAGCAAAACCTCGAAAGAGCATTTGCGAGATATCCCAGGGTACAAATTACATGCCATAAGCAAAACCTCGAAAGACTATCTGCAAATCTCCTTGGGCACAAATTATATGCTTATCTGCACAACCTATTCCACGGCCACAGAGTATCAACCTGATACTCACCATACATCATCTTGATGTACACATGATCGTCCTGATCATCATCACTGCAACATCCTGCTGCATGTCATCTGGAGCAACATCCTAAAGCTCGTCATCCATGATCATCCTGATCATATAATGCATCTATTTGATGCATACCAAGTATCTACCTGATACATATCATCATACATGATCCACCTGATCATACAATGTATCCACCTGATACAAATACAAAAACATGATCCACCTGATCATACCTGATACATATCAACATACATGATCTACCTGATCATACACAGTATCCACCTGATACATATACAGATACATGGTCCAAGCATCCAACATGATGCATATACAAAACATATACAAATGATCCAACTGATCATATCCAGCATCCAACATGATGCATACATACATATACATATAAATGATCCAACTAATCATATCCAGCATCATCCTGATGCATATACAGAGTAGTAACTAGAGCACCATCCTGATGCTCATCATCCATGATCCTCCTGATCATCATAGCATCATCCTCTTCAGATCATCTCATCATCCACGAAGCATAGCCTAGATGCACATCATCCCGTACTTACACCACCGACATGGGAGAACACATCTACCACCATTCGGGGAAGGCTCCAGCCCTTACTTTTTCACCATGGGAGAACACATCAACCATGTCAGAAAAGCTCATGTGCATCTGCATCTTCTGGACTCATTACTTCCCTTTGGAAGGAACCTCGATCTGAAGTGCACCAAACCTCTCTCTGAAGTACTCAAACTATACTCTGGCCAACGGCTTGGTCAATACATTTGCAACCTGCTCATCCGTCACAACATGCTCTGCTTTGGCTATACTCAGTGCTACGCAGGAGTACTTCCTACTAAACCAAGAGATCACATCTGATCCCATACTGAGTCAGCACCCAGAAGTGCTCTTCCTATCTGCAGCACTACCTACCCAATCTCAGAATATGCTTTATAGCAACCAGGTGAACATCTCTCGGATCCGTTAGGAATTGGCTCAATGTGTTCACCGCAAAGCAAATATCTAGTCTCGTGTTCGTCAGGTACATAGAGGACCCAATCATCTGACCATACATTGTGACATCGACCGTATCAGATGAAGCATCACACAGAAGCTTCAGGTTTGATGCCATAGGTGTGGCCATGGCCTTGCAGTTCATCATCCCGAACCTCTTTAGGATCTCTATTGCATACTTCCCTTGTCCAAGGAAGATTCCATCTGCACTCTGCCACACCTCCATGCCAAAAACAAATAGTGCACCATCCCCAAGTTCTGCACACATATATGACTACACCATTCAAGAAAATTGTCTTCAAATCCATCTGGTGTATCTTCTATTTCATCACTTTAATATTTCTCTATGTTGCCATCTGCAACATGCTTGATCTGATAGTTCTATTTGGAAGTCACAACAAACTTCCCTTCAGCTCTTGGGACTACATCCCAAACATCGTTCTTCATGATTGATGGATCATAGCATTCTTCCCATATCCTAGGAACTTCAATATCTTCAATAGATAATTTTGTTGCTTGAACAAATTTTGTAGTCCTTCTTTTGTAGGTGAAGGTATACGGTCTTTCCTACAAAACAAGTTAAATTGCATGATTAGAAACATCTCATAATTTTCAAACAAATTCTTACACATAAAGAAATATGTCATATAGTCGTGCAATTATCTTAGCCAATGCTTCAATACAACATTCATCCATGTTCCACAACTTTCTAGATGCCTTCCAGTCTCTACCAGAACATTGTTAAGAGTTTGCACTACTCCCAACATGTCAGCAAAGAGGTTTCATTCTAGATAAGTAGCACTGGAATGTTGTACAGTGCCATAGGCCACTTACCCATCACATGCATATTAGTAGTATACTGTTCATTAATGCAATCGTTCTAATATGCACATTGAACAATTTTATTTAAACAAACAAATATGCAATAAATGATAATAAAAATACTTATCTTTGTTTGATTGTTGGGTTGACTCCCTCTGAGTCTTTGCTTCCTTGCAGGAGCTGCTGAAGTAGCTTCTTCTACACCTTTCTGTTGTGGAATCTAGAAAGATGGTCAACTCCCTCTGAATATCTGCATCCTTGCAGAAACTACTGAAGTGTGCTCCTTTGCTTTCTTGCAGGAACAACTGGAGTGTGCTCCCTCTTGATCTTTGCTTCCTGGATTACCTGTCCTTGAACTTACATCCATCCTTAATCACTATGCATGCTTATTAGTATCATCATTGTGTTATCCTTGAGGTCTCATACATAATCACACATTTATTAGTATAATCTTAATACTATCAAAACACAATAATCTTAAACATGTATAGTCATGATCATTCACAGATAATAAACATTATTATTCAAGGTTTCAGGGAAGTCTTCTTTTACTCATGCATATTCTTATTTGATCACAAGACTCTTCTGATTAGTTAAATCATCAATGCATAAACCCATGACTATTCAAACCTATGACTTCATGAATAATCATTATCAACAACACAACAATATAAGATCCTAACACAAAGTAGGATTCTAGTTTGATATAGGAAAAACATACCTAGATTAGCATGCTAGCTAGTTATGTATAACATACCCACATAATGTCTTTTGGTTCTCTTTAGTGACTTGTGCTAGTAACCTGCATGTCTCATAGGTTAACCATTGTAGGACCAAGTTATACATACCTCGAAAGTAGATCTTCTATGTGATCCATGACAATGGATGAATCTTTGTCTTCATGTCACCATGATCATATGTTCTTGAAGTAGAACATGATTTGTCTTTCTTGGTGTACCTTTTATGTTAGCGAACAACATAAACCTCATACAACATCACAATGCATTAGTACATTCATAAGTGTCAAAACCTTAATCAATGAATATCTTCTATTAAGGTGATACAACAAGTCTAGTAATTAATCAAGATTGTACTGTAATGATATGAAGACAAACATATGATAAAATTAACCATGAAACATACATGTAAGCCATACCTGTCAAGATTACTTGTAATCTTCTTATGGAAGGCATTAGCCTCATCTCCCTCTGAGATGGGAACTTCTTCACTTATGCAGGTGACCAATCCATCTTCTTCTAGGATTAACCCAATCCACTTGATTTGCAAGAACTGGTCCTAGAGCTGGATTAGGGTTTGTCAAAGAAACCCCAAAAATTCAAACTTTGAATTTCAAACTTCCGAAAGGATAGAAATATGTGCCTTGATGAGATGATCAAGTTGGTATATTCAGAATTTGAAAACTGCAAAGTTTCATTCCTCGAAATTACCTTTTAGATTTCGGGATTTACTAGGGAGGACCCTGAATTAGGGTTTGAGTTTCCCGGAGCTTCACCCAACCAAAAGATTTGATTCAAAGATCTAAGCTTCAATTTTTTTGAGGAGCTTCCAGCCGTGGTCACCGATTTCCAAAATTCCAATTTTTGCAGAAGCCCTAATTTTCCATCTTTTCGATCAAAGTCTCGAAATGGGGTTTGATCAAGCCCGGCCTTCTGCCCAACCAAAAAATTTGATCTTGGTCTCTAAATTTTTATTTTGATGAGTAGCATCCAGCCGTGGTCTCCGATTACAAAAATTCCAACTTTCTTCAAAGCCCTAAATTCTAGAAGCCATGAATGAAGGTGCTAAAAAATAATTCTATTTTGACAGAAATATGTACCTGATTGTTTCTGGTGTAACTATGAACTTTACGATCCACAGTGTCTGAAAAATTTTCTTGACATAGCCCGACCTGTTATCTTTCCATCTCGACAGGTCTGACCTCAATTGGATTCTCTGAGAGAGAGTTATGCCAAGTGTCACAACATGACCTATTTATGGGATAATACAGGAGAGCGAAATTGTACGGTGTGCCACGTGTCAATGTTTCAACTTCGGCCTTTGAACAATTTTCTTGAGATATCCCAACCTGTTATATTTCCATCTTGATAGGTTTGACCTCAATTGGATTCTCTAAGAGAGAGTTATGCCAAGTGTCGCAATGTGACCTGTTTATGGGATAATACAGGAGAGCGAACTTGTATGGCGTGCCACGTGTCACTGGTTCAACTTTGGCCTCTGAACAAATTGTTTGAGATATTAAAGTCTGTGTACTACCTGTCACTTTTTACAAAATTTCATTTGGAGCTTCCTAGCCCAAGTTATGACCTTTTTACCAAGGTCACCTGATTTTGACTCAGATCTGGAAGAGGCAGAAACCCTATATTGTACAGATCATAAATCACAAAGTAAAACGAATTAGAGGTTTTCCTTTGGATACAAGGTACATGGTGATCTGATATTCATCCTGTAAAAGTTTCAGATCCGAAAAATTTGCCAAAATGGATTTATAGTGAAAGTTCTATGATGACTGGTTTTTTCTATATCAAGCCCTAGCACCGTAAGTGCAACAAGTGTCATACATGCCATATCATGCCTTCTTTCAGTCTAGCTCTGATACCATGTTAAATTTTTAGAATTTACTTCAATTTGATCTAGGATCTTAATTGAGAGAACAACATGTATGGCAAATCTATAGCATATCAATCATGGACACAATAATGCAAGCACACAAGAGACACAGAGTTTACTTGGGGAAAACCATAAAGGTGAAAAACCCCAATAAATTCCTCAGAGATAGATAGAGCAACGATACAACTAGAATACAAGAGATAGTCTTATCCTAGTAGCAGAGCCTCCTCCTCCACAAGTGCGCCACTCTCCCAAGTGTGAGTGAGAAAATAGAATGTGTAAAATGAGAGAGACGCACTCTCTATTTATACACTAACTTGAATTGACCTTTACTCAACTAGGTCAGCCTCAACTTAACCACTTAACATAATGCTGACTGGGCCGACCCCCACTAGGGTGGTCTAATAACCCTTTGACCCACATGGCCGACCCCTAATAGGGTGGTGTAATAACCCTTTGACCCACATGACTTATACAGGGCCGACCCCAACAAGGTGGTCTAATAACCCATCAAGTATAAGTTACGACACTTACAATATAAATGACGACACTTCCGTATAGAGGAATAATAACATCTCTATAGGAATACAATATACATATATGTGAAATACATTCCGAAGTTACATATACATCAACATAGACATGCAACCTACTTGAAAAACTCCTGAGAACAACATGGGTTCCTCATGTCTTTTTCATTTTTCCTCCATTATACCTTTAAAAATATTCTCCTCCTTGATTTGGTTAATAGCCCTCCAAAATCACCGTTCTTGTTGTCCATCATTTTCGAACATTGTTTTACCCTATTATTTTGCTTCCTAATAAGATTTTTGTTTCTCTTAGTGTGGTCATATCATATTTTTGTCTAAGTACCACATCTTCTGGTATACACCCCCACATTTATTGAGCTTCATTAATGTTGTTATCTTCTATATATTTGATTCCTTGTTCCTGCATGGTTTCTTGCCTTTCCTTCCCACTATGATATCTTTCCTTGGTTTGCATGACTTGGTCATAAACACCTATCACTTCTTTTCCCCAATTTTTTTTATTGAAGTGATTGTGTTCCATACACTGGGTTTTATCCGATGTCTTAGGTTCAAATTTTTTTTGATAGATGTATGTTTGATATTTTAAGTTGTGGCTCTTTTTGGTGGTGTACCATATTTCATCTAGAGGATATTTTACAGCCTCTCACCACCCTAATTATGGGATTACCAACAGGTATGGAATTCCTTTGCAAGTCATGTCAAATTGTGAAATGAATGTAATGACCAATAGAATTATCATTTTTTTTTATATCATTTTTTTCTTGTTGATATATTTGTATTGAATCAATAATAACCACTTATGTGCTTCTATCGTTTAGCTTGTCTGAAGTGTATCACGACTTCATCACATTCATGAAGTTTTTCATTGCCTTTATCCAACATGTTCCTCTATTTCCAATATCATTTTTTAGCTTTCTTTGATCGACTTTGACCGTCCAATCACCTTCCACTGGAGTTTCATGGATCTTCCCTTATCCTTTTTTCTTAGATGCCTCTTTCATGTCTATTTTTTATGTCTATTCTAATTTGGTTTTCGCCATCATATCATCTTTCATTAGAGTTTCGTGGACCTTTCCATGTTCCTTTTTCTCTATAGATATTTTCAACTTGTTTCTCATGTATTTTGTAACGTGATTTTGATGATGGGGTCATCATCCATAAGAGTTTTGTGGACATTTCCTTGTTCCTTTTTCTCTAATGGCTCTTCCAAGCTTGTTTCTAGTGTCCTTTCTAATCTAATATTGACTATTGAATCAAATTCCGTTGGATTTTCATTGACCTTTCCTTGTCCCTTTTTATCCAATGATTCTTCACGTTTTGTTGATGATTTCCTTTCTAATATGACCTTAACGATCAAATTTATGTGGACCTTTCCTTGTCCCTTTTCTCTAATGGATATTCTAGGCTTGTTTTCAATATCCTTTAAAATCTAATTATAAGCATTGAATCACCTTCCATTGGAGTTTTGTTAACCTTCCCCTTTTACTATGATGGCTCTTCTAGGCATGTTTTTGAAGTTTTTTTCTCTTTGTTGGCCCCCCTTCAATCAGTTCAATGGATTCTTCTAGGATGATACCCGATGATGATCTTAGATCCAAGTTTCGTCTTATAATTGTACCCATTCATTCGATCACCCTCCATTGAGATTCAAGGTTTCCTACCTCCAATGGCTTTTTCTAGCTTATCAACCATGATCATCATCTAAAACTTTGGATCACTTGTGACCAATTAAAAAAAATAGTGGGAGGTCACAAATCATAGCTTAAATACACATAACAAAAAAACATGTCATTAAACAACAAACAATAGATCTTATCTACTCAAATTTAGGTGGGGAAGTTACCTTTCCGTATGACTGCTATTGTTTGATCTTATCATAAGCCAATCAATAGACATGTGACCAAATCACTTACACCTTCTAATTCATTCATAGTATAATATATATATATATATATAATTTTAATACAACATGAATCTTTTATATATATTCATTAGTTACTAACACTTTACAAAGTAATCAAAAAATGAAAATCCTAGTTACATTCTTACAATAATTTATTGAACCATATGATATTGAAAAAAAATATTAGTTTTGTGTTCCAAATTCCTATTCTAGAATATCTTTCCAATGGCTTCCACTATAATTCTATTATTTTTACCCTCTATCTAACCCTTGCGGGTTTCCCTTGACTCAAATATCTTTAATTTGGTACCTTCATCTTCTACAAGGTTTGGTGGGGATATATCCCCCCACATTTTGGTTCATTTAATTATGGAATGTCCTTGGCCAAGATGTGTTAACTTCGATAATTTATGGGATCCCTTCCATGATATCTTATTTGGTTGGCCCATTCTCATAAAACTTCTTAAAATTGTAAGGTCCTAACCATCCATTGTTGAGTTTTTGGATATAATCGTTTTTTAGATTGTTGTCATACAATATAAAAAAATGATCCTCTATGAACTCATGCTTATTCAGTTTGTCGTCATGAATTATTTTCATCCTTCTCTTTTCCATATCCTATTGAAATTGTGACCATAGTCTATCCCTCATCTACTTTCTCAAGTTCTTCTAGTCTATTTTCCTTTGACTTGCTTATTCCTCATCTTTCCTCAATTACCAATCCTAATGAAAGAACCCAATATTCCATTCCATTGTCAGTGTTGCTTCCTTCCAAAACACTAGCTTGAATGGTGTATTTCTTGATCCCTTCTTCCATACCATTCTATATGTCCAAAGTGTTGCATGTAGTTTATTTTCCCAATATGTTATTCTTAGGTCACATAGCTTGGTTAGTGATGATACTAGTATCTTATATATGCTTTCTGCTTGTTCATTTTCTTTAGGGTGATAACTTAGGGTTTTTTATTGTGTATTATTTGGAATGTATTCATCAAATGTTAATAATATTTTCAGTAAAATGTTTTCCCTAGTCTGATGTAATTTGAATTGGAAATCCAAATCTACAGAGTATCTCTTCGAATAGAAAATTGGCAGTTACCACTATTGTGGCTATCCTTGAAAATATTGCTTCTTCAAAATTTTTGAATAGATAAGTAGTTGTGATGATTACTTTTATTATGTTTCTTTTATTGGTAGAAAGGGCTAGTGGAGTTTATCACTTAATGCTTGAATGATTGCATTGGTAGCATGAGGTTTATGTCATGATGGTCTTTGTTCTAGGGTTTTGTACTTGCTTTTTAGCATTGCCCATATCCTATCACATTTTTAAAACAATCCTTAAATAATATAGGCCACCAAAGTCCCACACAATATTTTTTGAGCTCTATTCATAGAAAAATTTCCCATTGTTGTTCCATATGGAGATTTAGTTATCAACTAGTCTATTATTGTTGACTAGACAAATTTTCCTATGATTTCATCCATGTTAATTTTGTACAATTTCTCTAATAGTTTTAACACTTAAGGATTTATATCCTTTTCTTTTTCTTTGTATAACATTTAATTGTTGTGGTGCTTATCTATGTTCAAGAAAGTAAAGAACATTCTCTAAATATCTTCATGCTTCTTGTACTAGAATAAGATTCGCATAAGGAAAACCCCACTCTCATTGTTTTCATTCCTCTCCATTTCCTATTCTCGATAGATGGCATGGTCCCACCATGATTTACTTATTTTGACAAAGATCTCAAATTCATATTCTTGAAATATAGCCATCATTCTTCATGCTAAAATTGGTTTGTTCACAATGTATTTGAGTTTCTAGTGGTCAATAAAAAATATCGTATTTGTTAGTAAAAAAATGTATAAACTTTTGTAAAGCATAAATTTTACTTAGAGCTTCTATTTCCATGGTTTTGTACTTCTTCTCTAGCATGGATTTTTCTACTAGCATAGTAAATGGGATAATCCATCCATTTTTCTCATGGTTGTGTTAAGATGGCCTCAATAGCTGTACTGGATGGATCTACATGTACATGAAAGGTTTTATTCCAATCAGGGAATCGTATGATAGGTGACTTGATGATCCTATCTTTGAATATTTTGAATCCTTGTTGGCACTATAGTGTCCATTGGAATAATGTCTCCTTTAGTAATTGTTCCATTAGGTGGGTTATTTTAGCATACCCTTTTAGCCTAAGAAATATTTAGTCTTAGAGGGATTTGTAGGTGTTCTAGTTATTTGATTCCCATTGACTTTTTTTTTGCCTACTGTTATAACCTCTTTGGAAACTAAATTTTTTTATTTTAGATTTAAGGAAATTTTTTTGGGTTTTCATTTGTTCAACACCATTACTATGTCTTATACATGATTGTTTAAACAACCAAACAATGCCTACTCATTTAGTTATACTGCCAAAGATTTATGAATGAAATTTATGAAAAAATCCACAATGATTATTGAAAAGCATGTTGGTGCATTCACCAGATCGAAAGGAATCCTTTTGTATGCAAAAGATCCCCATTTTGTTGCAAATATAGTCGAAGGATAATCCTTTTTCTCATGTGCATCTTAATCCTTCAACTATATTTGCAACAAAATGGGGATCTTTTGCATACAAAAGGATGCCTTTTTCTCATGTGCATCTGGTTGTATTTTGAGTGCTCATCTAAAAATGAATAAACCTCCTTTCTTGGTACTGATCCTTTAAAACGGATGTTGAGAAGGGATATTTATTTGTTACTTGGTTTAGCTTTATGAAGTTTATGCATATCTTTAATTCGTCATTTTTACTTTTCGCTACCATGATAGGTGATTACACTAACCTTTAATAATTTCTTCAACTCTTCTTGCATTTTTGTCTTGTACCAGTATTCATTTTTATATGGTCATTGTTTGATTGGTTTTTCCTAAAGTTGTAATTCACTCTTATTCTCCATTGGTATCCCTATCCTCTCTTATTCTCCAAATTCCTTTGTTATCCCTCTAATTCGCTAAATTTGTAATTCGCTCTTATTCTCCAATTTCCTTTCGTATCCCTCTCAAATTGTAATAGCTATATCAAAATATACCTATGAATTTTGTGAACAATGCAATTGCACATGCCAATCCCCTTCTTTGGATATGTTTACCCTCAACTTAACACCCATTACTTTCATATCTATTTTATTTTCTCAAGTTGTGTTTATCTCCCTTGATCGAAACTACTCCTTTTTATATTAGTTTGGTTTGTTTTTCCTTTTATTTTGGTGTATTCTATTCATTCATTCTAAAGTGGATTATGTTGTCTTATAAATTGGTGCATCTTAGTTAATATGGATTGGTGGTTTGGGTTTTCATCAATGCGTCATTTGTCTAACTCCCTTTAAACTAACCCCTTAAATTTTCTTTATGTCTATACCATTTGTTTGCAAACCCATTGATGAATCTAAACAATATATGGATTTATGTTTCATTGAGAGCCCCTTTGTAATTTATCTTCTTTTGTTTGATGTGGATCAACAATTTTAGGTGATGTAATCTTATTGCCCCATAATATCCCCAATATTTTGTCTTTTCAACTTAAATTGGCATAAAAATAGTGTTCTCACATGTTCCCCTATCATCGTTGATTGTGATGAGAAATGTGTCAACCACAATGGGAGGGTATTGTTCCAAGTGTGATAGTGAATCTATTATTTCTTTGTCAAGTAAGAGTTTGGTATTCTTTTCAAATTTTCTTATGTGCATCACTAGGTTCTCCCAATCCTCAAATTTACTTAATTCTTTTGTTGCTTCGATTTTGAATATCTTCTTGATATATACTTGGTATACTTCATGGCTTCCCTATGCTTATCCTTGCAATAATTCATCAAATTCCTCCTCCTATACAACTTCTGTGTGTAGTACACTATACTTGTCATGATATAGGTTCTCAAAGTTGTGGCGTGATCCCAATGGTAGGTCTCTATATGTGGCATTTGTTCCTATGTTTATTACTTTATTTGTTTTGTCCAGTGGTATTATAACATTTATTCTACTTTTTCTAAACATGGGATATTCGTTATCAAATTAAATCATGCCTCCTCATAGAATAGATTCATGGTCTCCTAAATAGTACTTGGTATGCTTCTCTAGGTAGCTTTAATGCCTCAATGTAGCCCATGTATTGATTGCATGTGCATACGATCTTGAATAAGGCAAAGTGTATGGTTGGTTACCTCGAAAAAAATGAGATTGGTATGGTTGGACACTCTGACAAAACTTGGAGGTGGAGTATCTTTGAATATTTAGCAGTCTTGAGGCATTGGAATTATTGAGGGCATTGACAATTCAATGGGATGAGGGTGTAAGTGGACATTGAATTTGAGTAGTAGTTATAAAATATTAACATTTTGGCATGGAAATGGAGTTCATGCCATCAAAACTGGGGCCTTCTAACATTTAGTGAGATAAACTAGGTGTAACAATGGTTATGTGTTCCAAACTCTAAAGATGATTTTGGATGGTGGCAGCTACAACAACAATAGACATAGATGTAATACTGAGCATTGTAAAAGTTGTGATGAAGTTGGAGTTGATCATTTAGTGGAGTTAGGCAACCTGTCTAGATTTAAACATATTCATGGTGACCAAAAGTGGGGCCATTTAATGTGGTAGGCCTTGGGCACACATTTTTGAGTTAGATGAGAAAACTAGGTGAGTCATGACTAAGATGAAGTCAAGGGGGCTTCTACATATTTTTGGGCCATATTTGGTGGTTTAGTGTATACGTGTTTGCATGATTGGTGGTCCCATTTAGACGAGCAAGGTGCAAATAGTGGTCCATCGGAGTTAGACAATCTTGGCATGTTGGTGACCTTGGGTTGTTTTGCAAAGTTAGCTATTGTCTTGGTGGCCAACTTGTTAAGTAGAAGTGGATTTAGTGGAGGAATATGGATGTGTTGACGAGTCATGTTGATACTTGGTAACAAAATATAGTTGGTTGAGCCAAGTGTGGTCATCTCGTTTGGTGGAATGGTGTGATCCCAACTATTGATAGACTTGCATAGATATTGAGGATTTGGTCATTTGGATATCATCAAGAAGTTGATGGAGAACTAAGTTTGAGTTTGAGACGAAGTTAAGGTGTATGTTGTGCTTGAGGAGTTTGCAATGCAATAGAATTTTGGTTTGGCAAAATGATTTAGTTGGAAAAAACTATGTAGATTGTTGGAATGCATTCGTTTTGCACATTTTCGAGGTTTCTTCCATTGTTATTTCTATTTGAGTCATAACGAAGTTTTGACGATGATTTCCCCGTGTGATTGCACCTAGGTTTCTTCCATTGTTATTTCTATTTGAGTCATACAAAGTTTTGATGATGATTTCCCCTTGTGATTGCACTGCAACCCTAATAATTTTTTAATGGTTTTCCCAAACTTTAGTTTTCGATTTAAAATAATATGTTGCCTCTTGCATTGGTTCATGATGTTTGTTTATAGTTAATTGGTGAACTAGTTATTTTCATGTGGTTATTATCAAATCGGATATGGAATTGCTAAGATGGTTAAGTGTTGAATTGTTTTGGGTTTACTAACATAATCCTTTACAACAAGGTCATCTTGTTGGGCCACAATCATCTTGGTGAATAGTTGTAGTTTGTTGAATGTGGACCATCTGTGGGAAAACAAAATAGAATTGGTTACTTAGTGTTGCACAAATTCTAGCACAAGAGAATGAAAAGTTGAAAAAGTATAGTAAGTTAGACCTATGACATATCCCTTCTCATTCTTCACTCAAAATAGGTTAGCGCCTAGCTATGATTGTATTGTCTTCTTATCCTTTGTTGACTTTGATGGTTATGGGTTATGGCCCATTTGTGCTTCTCTCTTATGGTATGTGCACCTTTGTAAACTTTAGCAATTACATTGCAATGCATATGGGGTCCCTTGTCCCACAAACAAAGGGGTCTCAACACCAAATGAATGTTTGACTTGATTTTGACCTTAAAAATAGGTTATTATTATTATTATTGTTATAAAAAGAACATTTATTCAAGCACATTATTTTGATTTTCTACCTCACTCTCCACTTACCTATTTTATAGTGACACTTCCCTCATGCTTTAAGTGTTTCCTATGCTTGTTACACATAAATAAGACAACTAACAACAAAACCAACCATTAACTAATGTTCAAACTAGCCACACACTTTACTCACCATGCCCTCATTGTTCACTCAAAATAGGGTAGTGCCTAGCTATGATTGTAATGTCTTCTTATCCTTTGTTGACTTTGATGGTTATGGGTTATCGCACACTTGTGTTTCTCTCTCATGGTATGTGTACCTTTGTAAACTTTAGCACTTATATAGCAATGACCAAATTAATTTCTAACTTGATTTTGACCTTTAAGTTATTATTATTATTATTGTTATAAAAAATACATTTCTTCAAACACATTATTTTGAGTTTCTACATCACTCTTCACTTACCTATTTTATAGTAACACTTCCCTCATGCTTTCAATGTTTCTTATACTTATTACACATAAATAAGACAACTAACAAAACCCACCATTGTTCAAACACCTAGCCTCACTCGTTCTCTTTCCTTGTGATATTTGAGGGCATGGTGAGTAAAACGTGACTAGATGTTTGAACAATGGTGGGTTTTGTTAGTTGTCTTATTTATGTGTAATAAGTATAAGAAACATTGAAAGCATGAGGGAAGTGTTACTATAAAATAGGTAAGTGAAGAGTGATGTAGACAACTAACAAAACCCATCATTGTTCAAACATCTAGCCACGCTTTACTCACCATGCCCTCAAATATCACAAGGAAAGAGAACGAGTGACAATATATTTATAATAAAAGTGGTAAAAATATGTCTAATTATTGATCTTTTTCATAAATATAAAAAAGTTATTTTATATATTTAAGTCGAATGGATTTCTTTAAATTTTCCAAAGACATCGTATTAGCTTTTTTGTTGCCTATTATGAAGTCCATTTTCTTACGTTTTAGAATATAATCACACTCGAAGAAATTTTATCCCATTCTGAAAATACCACACAACCAGCAAACCACTTCGTATGTAGAAAACTTTGAAAACTGAAGCTGGAATAGCTCAGTTAGTTAGAGCGTGTGGCTGTTAACCACAAGGTCGGGGAGGTTGCATTTTTGGTTCTCTTTATAAGATCCAATCAATTATCAACTACCTTCAACGCAGACTCCAATTAAAACTCTGTTCAATCGATCCAGTTGAGTAAAACTCTGTTAAATCGATCCTATTTTGACTTCAGAACCCAACACAGAAATGTGGAAGTATCATAGGGAGTGAAACTATTGAGACATAGATGTGGAAAAGGCACTGGGGTCATAAGGCACTGCATAGAGCAATTTGGATATAGATCTGAAAGATAGAAAGCTGGAAAAGGATCTGAAATACTTGTAGAGGAATAAAAGTGCAGACATCTCGATGCCCTCAATATGGAGACCATTAAACCTGATTACCATCGTGTGTTGAGGATTCACAGTCAAGAAACAGAGAACATGGAACAGCAAGAGTACAAATTACTTTGGAAGAGAAGAAAACCATCGAGTTCTAGCTCTTACGGATCTAAACCATCTGAATAAAATCCCTGACGCACATACCATCAACATCAGAAGAGCATATGCATAGAAAACGAATTTGAAGTTGCAGGAACGAGATTGTTGTATATAGAACATTTCTCTGATATATTGGAATGCAACTAGCAGATTATGTGGTTCAGGTGAAGTTCCAATATTATTTCTACCAGCTCTCCAATATATTATTTCTACCAGCTCTCCAATGCTATGGATCCTTGCCATCCTTCATAACCTAGACAACTCCTTCTTTATTAATTTATTCCAAAATGAATCTTATTTGTTCGACCCTCTTTGGCTCACTGGACTCTCATTTGGCTCACTCGGCTCTTTCACCTATGAGGTTTAGTTCAAATTGTTCAGTCCCCATTAAGACTGGGGGTGGCAGCCACATGTGAGGATAACTCTTTGTAAAAGGAAATGAAAATAGACAGGGCGCATCAATTCCAAATACATGCTATTTGTTCTGGCTATTTCTAAAATGAAAAATGAACCATAAGAAAAAATGAACCATAAGAAAATAAGTGAATTAAATTAGTGGTCAGACTGTCCGCTCTAAACGTAGATATTGAATGCTGTTTAATCTAAATCTACAAACAAGAGGATGTGAGATAAGTGAATTTTCAAAATAATGTATTCATTGGTTCTCTTTTATATAAAAATTGGTCACATATTTGGAACAGAGAGTAAAATTTATTTGAGAGAAACATTCCAATGATTCATAAAACCAATAGGTGAAATGAAAAAAGGTTATAACCAAAGTAAACAAAATAGTTATTTATATAACTCTTATATACAAAGTAAACAAAATATTATATAGCATAACAGTTATTTAACATCATTTTTTTTGTGTGCTAACACCTAATAAAACACGAATATCCAAAGCAAACTAAACTCACAAAAACCGTAATCCCCAAACATAAGCAACCCATAAATACATAAAATCTTATTTTGACAATTGGCATATTTTTGACAATCAATTGGCACACATAAAATCTTATTTTGACCATTGGCATATTTTTGACAATCAATTGGCATAAGCTGTCTTAAAACCCATAAACTCATAACATCATTTTTATAAAACACAAATACCTTCCAGCAAACTAAGCACATAAAACCCAACCTAAAAAACCAAACTCCTAACAGAGACAGCCATAAATACAGGAAATCTTATTTCGACAATCGCATAAGCTCTAACTGAAATTTATTTTACAGTTTACATAAATTCACAGAAATTTAGTTTACAGTTGACATAAACTCAGTTTATATTTTACTAAAATTCAAAGTCTATATATATAAAGAAAAACTTAATTTGAAGCGATTGAAGTATAAAGAAAAACTTAATTTGAAGCGATTGAAGGTTAAGATGTGGGATCAGCAGTATAAAAGGACATTTGAAACCAAAACCCCACATCTCTGCACTCTTTCGTTGCAAGGGAGACATCTCCAATAATTGATTACACTATTAGACGTGTAATCAATTATAGTCTGAGAATCAAATTGCAGTGTGCAAGGACATGCAAATAGGAACATTCCAAGATTAAAATAGTGGATAGATTTGTTTTTCATTAATTGGAATGCACTCAAAAGATATTTAAAATGACCAGGAAGAAGAAGAACCTTACAGGCCTCCTAAAGAGTCCTTCAAAATTGTGTTGAACTATCTTAAATAATAATCTTAATAAAGGCAACAATTAGTGGAATATTGAGTGCCATTATGAAGCAAAAGAATTGTCTGGGTTGTAGAGTAAGGCCAAGGATGTTTGAACCTCTTCAAAGCAAGGATGAGGCTCGAAAGAGAGAGTTATAAAGCAGTCCATTCTTAAGAGCACAGTTACTAAGAGCAGTTACTAAAATAAGAGATAAATGCTATAATTACTATGCTATAAAGGAAGACTACATTGAAGGCTGAACAGGACTGATGAGGATAATAGCATACAACCAACAAGTAACTAGGAAATTCACAATCATGTTGCAAGCGAAATCTTACTGTACAATCAATCCTATCTGCAGTCATTATTTCCAATCCTTCTCTGCCCTTGGCCACAGTCAAATCATGACAATAAAATATACTCAGATACCTCGCTTCCATGTATGGAAAATTGAAGAAAAAACACAACAAATAACCAGGCTAATCAACCAATAAACCAGAACCAAAACAATAGGAAAATAATATATATACATATACATTCTCATGTGGATAGGTTAACAACTTGTGCTCTCTCTCCTTTTTGACAATTGGCATAACTGTCTTTAATCAAACTCATAACATCACTTTTATGTGTGATAAGACTCCAATAAAACACAAATACCTTCCAGCAAAAGCTATAGATACATGAAATCTTATTTCGATAATTGCATAAGATCTAACTGAAATTTAGTTTACAATTTACATAAACTCACAGAAATTTAGTTTACAGTCGACATAAACTCAGTTTATATTTTACTAAAATTCAAAAACCAATATATATAAAGAAAAACATAATTTGAAGGGATTGAAGATTAAGATGTAGGATGGGGTCAGTAGTATAAAAGGACATTTAAACCCAACACCCCACATCTCTGCACTCTTTGGTTGTAGGGGAGACATCTCCAATAATTCATTACACTGTTAGACGTGTAATCAATTATGGTGTTCAGATTATAGTCTGAGAATCAGATTGCAGTGTGCAAGGACATGCAAATAAGAACATTCCAAGGTTAAAATAGTGGATAGATTTTTTTTTCATTAATTGGAATGCACTCAAAAGATATTTAAAATGAACAAGAAGAAGAACCTTATAGGCCTCCTAAAGAGTCCTTCAAAATTGCGTTGAACTATCCTAAATAATAAGCTTAATAAGGGCAACAATTAGTGGAATAAGGCCAAGGATATCTGAAGCTTTTCAAAGCAAGGATGAGCCTCGAAAGAGAGAGTTATAAAACAGTCCATTCTTAAGAACACAGTTACTAAGAGCAGTTACTAAAATAAGAGATAAGTGCTATAATTACTATGCTATAATGGAAGATTACATTGAAGGCTGAAAGAGGACTGATGAGGATAATAGCATACAACCAACTAATAACTAGGAAATTCACAATCATGTTGCAAGCGAAATCTTACGGTACAATCAATCCTATCTGCAGTCATTATTTCCAATCCTTCTCTGTCCTTGGCCATAGTCAAATCATGACAATAAAATATACTCAGATACCTCGCTTCCATGTATGGAAAATTGAAGAAAAAAACACAACAAATAATCAGGCTATTCAACCAATAAACCAGAACTAGAATAATAGGAAAATAATATATATATACATATACATTCTCATGGGAAGAGGATAACAATATCTCCTTTTTACGAACCAATGTGGAGAGATTAACTACTTGTGCTCTCTCTCCTTTTTGACAATTGGCATAAGTTGTCTTTAATCAAACTCATAACATCACTTGTATGTGTGATAAGACTCCAATAAAACACAAATACCTTCCAGCAAACTAAGCTCATAAAACCCAACCTAAAAGACCAAACTCCAAACAGAGGCAGCCATAAATACATGAAATCTTATTTCGACAATGGCATAAGCCCTAACTAAAATTTATTTTATAGTTTACATAAACTCAGAGAAATTTAGTTTACAGTTGACATAAACTCAGTTTATATTTTACTAAAATTCAAAAGTACATAAAACTCAGAGAAATTTAGTTTACAGTTGACATAAACTCAGTTTATATTTTACTAAAATTCAAAAGTCTATATATATAAAGAAAAACTTAATTTGATGGGATTGAAGGTTAAGATGTGGGGTGGGGTCGGCAGTATAAAAGGACATTTGAATCCAAAACCCCATATCTCTGCACTCTTTGGTTGCAAGGGAGACATCTTCAAATAATTGATGACACTGTTAGACGTGTAATCAATTATAGTGTTCAGATTATAGTCTTAGAATCAGATTGTAGTGTATAAGGACATGCAAATAGGAACATTCCAAGGTTAAAATAGTGGATAGATTTTTTTTTCATTAATTGGAATGCACTCAAAAGATATTTAAAATGACTAAGAAGAAGAAGAACCTTATAGGCCTCCTAAAGAGCCCTTCAAAATTGCGTTGAACTATCCTAAGTAATAAGCTTAATAAGGGCAACAATTAGTGGAATAGAGTGCCATTATGAAGCAAAAGAATTGTCTGAAGCTCTTCAAAGCAAGGATAAGGCTCAAAAGAGAGTTATAAAGCAGTCCATTCTTAAGAACACAATTACTAAGAGTAGTTATTAAAATAAGAGATAAATGCTGTAATTACTATGTTATAATGGAAGACTACATTGAAGGATGAAACAGGACTGATGAGGATAATAGCATTAAAACCAACTAGTAACTAGAAAATTCACAATCATGTTGCAAGCGAAACCTTATTGTACAATCAATTCTATCTGCAGTCATTATTTCCTTGGCCACAGTCAAATCATGACAATAAAATATACTCAGATACCTCGCTTCCATGTATGGAAAATTGAAGAGAAAACACAACAAATAACCAGGCTAACTAACAAATAAACCAGAACCAGAATAATAGGAAAATATATATATATATATATATATATATATATATATATATATATATATATACATTCTTATGAGGAGAGGATAACAATATTTCCTTTTTATGAACCAATGTGGAGAGGTTAACAACTTGTGCTCTCTCTTTATAAAAAGCTGGGAAAGAATACGGACGATAAAAGACTGGAAAAGAACCTGTGATACTTGCAGAGGAATAAGGAGTATAAAAGGCTTAAAGAACCTGAAATATTTGCAGAGGAATAAGACTGCAAACATCTCAATCTTGGATGCCATTATATATGATTACCATTCGATCTTAAGGATTCTAATAAATGATGAACATGTTTTAAAAACCAGATCATTGGCATGTTTTAAAAACTAAAGCCATCTTCACAAAGTTTACCCTCAAGCTGGGAAAAGAGTCAGAGCATGGAACAAGGGTACAGATTACTTTGGGAGTGAAGAAAACCAGGAATTTCTAGCTCTTATAGATCAAAACCATATGATTCAAATCCCGGAGGCAAGGATAATTTTAGGGGCGAAATTTAGCCCATGGGCTATTTTTCCATGTTTTTTTCCAAAAAAATATTCGCCAATTTGCATTTTTTGAAGCC
The DNA here is from genome assembly GCA_027924585.1 of Larix kaempferi. NCBI lineage: Eukaryota > Viridiplantae > Streptophyta > Pinopsida > Pinales > Pinaceae > Larix > Larix kaempferi. Next base: position 4,255,756 of record BSBM01000922.1, read on the forward strand.
CCATTTCGCCCAATTTTGATGGGGTAAACTTTTTTCACTCTAAAAATCGCCAAATTATTATATAACTCTATAAAATCCTTAGAAATTGAAATAATTTTAGAAAAATATCGCCAAATATTTTATAGTTGACATTTTAAGAATTGGTAAGATTCGCCAAGGTTTATACACCTCTAAATAAGTATGGGTCCTTAAAATTATCCCTGCCCGAAGGCCCATAAAATTCAGAAATAAAATCAAATCAGAAATAAAATTCTGCACACAAAGAATCAGACCATAAGAATAGAAAACGAATTTGAGGTTGAAAACCGCTCGATTGCATGGAAAGAGAAACAGAGTGTGGTATACAAGAACTTACAGTAAAATCCCATAGAGGCATCCCAAAGAGCCCTTCATTTTATTAATATCCCCAATTATAAGCCCAATATGCCAAAATAATCGAATATCAGGATCCATTTCGGAGAAAATTAATAAAACAGGGCTTGTTTAGCCTATGGAGGATGGCGAGGAATACCTCAGCCATTGTATGAAAAACAGTTGCAGGGCATCAAAACTAAACCCCCATTAATCGAAGAGCAGCCCCCCATAAAAGCTGCAGAGATATCTTCGTTGAGAGAATGGTTGTTGGTGAGTTTAGCAGTGTCTTATCACAACTACTACAAACTATAAAGAAAGGATTAATGGTCTGCGGAAGTAATTAACTCTACGTGTTAAAACCCTGTAAATACGAGGAAAATTCCCCCTTCACTTTATGTATTTCCTATACGGTCAACTAATATATTACTAAGAGTTGATTCAATAGCTACGGTCGCCATATGCTCTAAATTTTATACATAGAAATCAATACAAACATTAAAAGAAGAAAAAGAAAAAAAAACATAATGAAATGAAGGAAATCACTATTTAGAGCAACCACTAGGCAAAGAACAAGAAATAGATCTGTATTTCACGGCTCATTAAGTGGAGCACATGACAAGAAGTAGAATCAACTATTTTGCAAGGAAACCAAAGTGGGGCAGGCAGAAGGATCAATGGAACTTGGCTCAAAATCCATATCCTTAACTAGCAAGGAAATGAAAATGTCTGGGGATTACCTTCACCTATGGGTGGGTATGTCTAAACATGTTCTTCAATAATGAAAAATCAACCTGAATTTAAGCCCTTGTTGCTTCATTTCCCTGCCTAGGGGTGGCAACTACAAAAGCCAAAAGCTGGTGCATGGATGAGAGGAAAACTGTTTTTATGAAGCTATTTTACCGGGTGTATTTTACTGCTACTTGTATTTTATCTTAATAACCATCAAGTGAATGTTTGAAGGTGAAATGAATGTCCTGGAAAACAAATAGAAAACCAATAAGTTTGAACATAGTAGATAAGGCTGCCAAAGGAAAACAAGTCTGCCACTCCAATAATTATATTGATAAAAAGGTTGAAACCATCATTATCTAAGATATATATTTATCAACTTTATTTAATATTTTCCGATCCAACTAAACCACCCAAAACAATAAACAGCAAATCCATAAAAATCATAACAGCAGCATCCATTACATGGGAAGGAACAAAAGGTTGGCATCAAAATCAGCAGCCCATACAAAATATAAGAAGTACGTTAAAATCATAAACATTGCAGAGTCTAGGAGGCCCAATAGGAGAATAGCACCTATGATTTTGAAGAAATAAAAGTCCAACTAGAAGCTAAAACAAGCACTCATGAAGGTGAAGCTCTTAGCTCCAAATCAGAAACCCACAAAACCCAAAGGAAGCCTCTGGGCTCTGAGAGTATAGTTACCATGAATCTGAAATTAGAACCTCGAACAAGTAATCAAGAAGGTGAAGATGAGGAAAATAGCTCTGACAATGAATCTCTGCAAAGTACGTCTGAGCCTTGGAAGCATAATGAAGGAATTATAATTTATAAAAGCAGCAAATCATTGGAGTAGCTACTTGAATAAAGGAAATTTGGACAATTTAATAAAAATAACATACATAAGTGCTATAATTATTATGCTAAATTGATGCGTTAAATCGACCCATTGAAGGAAAAATGGAAGGCCGCATACTAATGGCTGAAAAGGGAAATGACAGAGATAACAAGAAGAAAACAACTAGTAAATACAAGGAAATAGTCATGTTGCAATGCAAATTAAATCTTACTGTAATGCCTCTAGCAACTCCAATTGTAGCGTAGAACCAACCTTTTTCGCGGTCATTATTTGCCAGAGACCACTGCTCAAATGTGAATCTGTGTATTTAATTCATATTACAGTTAGAAATCAATGTAAAGAAGGATTTTGTGTTGGAAATTTACTCATACATTTTCTTCCCTGGGGCACAGTAACATCACGGCCATAAAATACTCAGATACCTCTCTTTCAGGATGGCAAATGAAGAAAACCCACAACCAAGAAAACTGCCGAGAGACCAGATCATAAAAATCAAAATCAAACCAAACAAGAAAAAACCACAAAGCCAAAGGACCAAAATACAGAACAAAACAGAGTAATGGAAAAGCCAGAAAATAAGAGATTAAATCTAAATATCAGAATCAACAATTCATAAGATCTAGAAAACACAAGGGAAGGCCATGCGAACCTTCTAACCTTCAGCAACGATGGAAGGCAATAATAAAAACAAACAAGAAAGAGCCATGTAAGGGAGAGGCATGATATTGGTTGGCGCTTTGTTAGATACATAACATATATATATATATGATGAGTTCTAACGGCTTTAAGAATTCAAAGTTCCAACGGCACTAAGAATTCAAATTTCACTTTTTTTTTTATCTGCTTATGATTTTACAAATAAATATATGTTTATGTAACGGTCTAAGAATTCAAATTTCACCTCTTTTATTTGCTTATGATTTTACAAACAAATATATGTTTGTGTAACCGTTGTAGTAGATTTTGGTATGTATGTGAATATATAAAATTTAATTTATTTTTAAATTATATTTTGATTTAAAATTATAAAATTTTATTTTAATATTTAAAGAACATTATTTTTAAATTTTAAGTGTCTTTATATATATAGATATTCTACCGAGAAAAAAAAAAAAAAAAAATATATATATATATATATATAGATATAGATAAATAGATAGATAGATATTATTCAATCACTATTTCTATAGTTTATATAGAAGTCACTATCTAATCTATAAAAACATCTAATCAGATTTATGAAATAACTTAATTTATTATTAAAATTAAATAATTTATTATAATTATAAAATTGAAATAAAGTATATACAAATTTTTATAATTATAAAAACGATAAATTTAAAATATTTTTTTTAATAATTATATATTTATATATCTTATTATCATATTTAAATTTAAACTATCAAATTAATATATTTGCATATGACCAGTGCAACCCAATGTCCAATTCATTTTGTTGTGGTATATAATAATAAAGATTAAAATGTCCAATTCATTTTGTTGTAGTATATAATAATAATGTTTTTAATAGTTATCTAATAATATTCTTCTACTAGCTCAAGCAAGAGAGAAGACATGGCTCCCACTATATGGCTACGCTCATGTCAATATGTTGGTTAATGGATGGATATGTTTTATCTTCCCTAGTAAGGACCATATTCAACAGATATTGGATTCTATTTGGCTCATTAAAGAGGGTTCTCTGGTTTTAAAACGTTGGCATTCGGCCTCCACACCAGAGAAGGAGGAAAGAATGTCTCGTCGTCACTTATGGTTGATGCTTCCAGGTTTTTCGCTGGAACTATGGACTCAAAATGTTCTTGAGGGTTTAGCAAACACGATAGGCAAGTTCATTCGGCTGGATAAACATAATTTATATGGTATGGAGAAAAAGATTGCCAAAGTTATGGTGGAATTAGACACCAAGGTAGGGCTTCCAGCAGAGTTGGAGATTCAATGGGGTGATAAGGTCTTCTAGCAGAAATTGAAATATTTATGCATACCCTTCTATTGTTTCTTCTGCCGGGAAACTGAACATGTAAAAGCAAAGTGTCCGTATCTTCTTTATGGTTTGAAGTTGGCGGACTCTGAAGCGGAATCTAGTGAAGATGATGAGCAACAATGGTGGCACACAAATCGTTCACAATTCCCTTCTATTCCATTTGAATCCTCTGCAAATATTCTAGGTATGCAGACAAATGACTCTCTAACCCTTTATGAAGGTGTTTCCAAAGAGGAATTGAATTTATACCTCTTTGTTGAAAATGTTTTGAGTAATTGGATGCCCATGTCAAGAAATATTGATAAAATTCCATTAAATTATGATATATGTTTAACCTCTAAATCAACTGGAATTGATAATACTCCCCAAGTACCTATTGTTCCTCTGTGTGATGACTTTAATTCCTCTTCATCTTTGGGACAAGATGTTAGGGTTCGGGGGGGGAATTTAAATGTGGATTCTTGTAATTCCGGCAATACCTCATCTGACCCTAATGTTAGGATATTTCAATACTCCATCCTTGTCCTACCTAGCATTATTTATTTTTCCTAGTTGTTGATGATGTCATTTTTCCCCTAGTGGTGTGCAGATGTCATCCAGGATCCATCTACCACCTTCTGAGCTCTGCATGCATCATTTTAGGACCACTTCAGTCATTTCCCTATTTTATAGGAACCTACTGAGTGTTCTAGTGTAGTCCACCTGAGTTATCCGACTCTTGTGGGGGGTTAGAGCTCTGGATGCCACTGATTGTGGCCTCATGCGCCCTTTTCTTATCGGCATGCATGACAGAATCACTATTGCACCCTCCTTAGTCAGTTAACTTATTGTGACTTCAGTTAGCTGAGTTTAGGTTCAGTTCGGTTGAATTTGAGTCTTTTGGAGCACTCCAGTGGTGATAATCCCTATGCTAGACCAACTAAGGTTTGAATTCTCCTGCATGATTCGAATTCTCTCCATTGTAACATCATTTTTTATTATACTGATTATTCGTGTTAGTTATTCATAATTTACTTCAATCTGATCTAGGATCTTAACTAAGAGAACAACATGTACAGCATATCTACAGCATATCAAACATGGACATAATAATGCAAGCACACAAGAGACAATAGACACACGGAGTTTCACTAGGGAAAACCATAAAGGTAAAAAACCCCACAACTTCCTCATAGATAGATAGAGCAATGATACAACCCAAGTACAAGAGATAGTCCTCCTTGCAGCAGCTTCTCCTCCTCCACAAGTGCGCCACTCTCCAATGAGAATATGAGTGAGAAAATGAATGATCAAATAGAGTGCCTCCCGCACTCTATTTATACTTGACTTGACTTGCCTAATAACCTTTACTAGGTTGGCCTTAACTTAACCACATAACATAATGTTGACAGGGCTGACCCCCAATGGGGTGGTCTAATAACCCTTTGACCCACATGACTTATACAAGGACGACCCCATCAAGGTGGTCTAATAACCCATAAAGTATAAGTTACGACACTTACAATATAAATGACGACACTTCCATATAGAGGAATAATACCATCTCTATAGGAGTACAATATACGTATGTGAAATACATTCCGAAGTTACAAATACATCAACACTCCCTCTTAACTAGGAAGGTATTTCTCGACATAGATCTGCTAGCACAAGTCTTCTTCTTTGGATCAACGTCATTGGATCATCGTCATCGAATCATCATCATTGTCACTGCTGCTGCTATCTCAATCAATCTCCAATCTACTTGTCATAGGAAGTTCTACAGAGCCATTCCTTTTTCATACTGGATGTAGGCCTGCCGCTTGCAAGCCTTCATCATCTACAGAGCCAGCCCTTTTTCATTTTGGATGTATCATAGATCCAGCCCTTTTTCATGCTGGATTTATCACAGATCCAACCCTTTTTCATGTTGGATGTGACCTAGAACAAATCTAGGATTTCCACCACAGAGCTAGTCCTTTTTCATACTGGATGGGACCTAGAACAAATCTAGGATTTCCACCACAGAGCCAGTCCTTTTTCATACTGGATGGGACCTAGAACAAATCTAGGATTTCCGCCACAGAGCCAGTCCTTTTTCATACTGGATGGGACCTAGAACAAATCTAGGATTTCCGCCACAGAGCCAGTCCTTTTTCATACTAGATGGGACCTAGAACAAATCTAGGATTTCCGCCACAGAGCCAGTCCTTCTTCATATTGGATGGGACCTAGAACAAATCTAGGATTTCTGCCACAGAGCCAGTCTTTTTTCATACTGAATGGGACCTAGAACAAATCTAGGATTTCTGCCACACAACCTCGAAGAGCATCCCAGGACTTATTACGGGCACACAGCCCAACCTATCGGATCTCCCAGGGCTACATTACATGTGGTCATGGAAAAACCTCGAAAGAGCATCCCATGACTTATTACGGGCACATAGCCCAACCTATCGGATCTCCCAGGGCTACATTACATGCGGTCATGGCAAAACCTCGAAAGAGCATCCCAGGACTTATGACGGGTACACAGCCCAACCTATCGGATCTCCCAGGACTACATTACATGCCATAGGAAAAAACCTTGAAAGAGCATCCCAAGAATTATTACGGGCACACAACCCAACCTATCGGATCTCCCAGGGCAATATTATATGTCCTCCTAGAGCAATGCCTTGAAAGAGAATCCCAGGATCAATTACGGGCACACAGCTCAACCTATCGGATCTCCCAGGTGAACTTACATGCTCATCTGCACAACCTGTTCACGGCCACAGAGCATCAACCTGATACTCATCATACATCATCCTGATGTACATCATCACATGATCATCCTGATCATCATCATAGCATCATCCTGATGCATATCATCTGAAGCAACCTCCTGAAGGTCGTCATCCATGATCATCCTGATCATACAATGTATCCTCCTGATACATATCATCTAGAGCAACATCCTGAAGCTCATCATCTATAATCATCCTGATCATACAATGTATCCACCTGATACATATACAAATCCATGATCCACTTGATCATATAATGTATCCACATGATACATATACAAATACATGATCCACCTGATCATATAAATCATCCAACATGATGCATATACAAATGCATGATCCAACTAAGCATATCAAGCATCCAACATGATGCATATACAAATGCATGATCCAACTGATCATATCAAGCATCCAACTAATGCATATAGAGTAGTAACTGGAGCATCGTCCTGATGCTCATCACACAACGCTTATATCCATAGCCATGGGAAGGATCCTCCTCTCACCATGCTTGGAATGGCTCCTACAAATGTGTCCATCACTTCTTCCTCTAAGTGTCATCAATATGAAGAACACCAAGCCTCTCTCTGAAGTACTTGAACTTCACTCTGGCTAGTGGTTTCGTCACACATCCGTAACCTGCTTATCCATCGCAACATACAGGAGCTTCACTACTCCTCTCTGCACCATATCCCTGATATAGTGATATTTGATCTCAATGTGCTTTGACCTGTTGTGGAACACCGGGTTCTCATATAGTTCACACAACTCTGGTTGTCACAAAAGATACTAGTAGCCTCCAATGGGAGATCAAATAGCTCAAACAGTAGCTTCCAAAGCCATATTGCCTCACAACTAGCTGAACAAGATGCAACATACTCTGCTTCGGCTGTACTCAATGCTACGCAGGACTGCTTCCTGCTAAACCAAGAGATCACACCTAATCCAATACTAAAGCAGCACCCCAAAGTGCTCTTCTGATCAATGGTACTGCCTTCCCAATCCGAATCAACATAAACCTCCAGGTTAAACTTTTGATTCGCATCATACTTGAGCCCATAATCAACTGTACCCTTCAGGTACCTCAAAATATGCTTTACAGCAACCAGGTGAACACCTCTAGGATCCATCAGGAACTGGCTTATTGTGTTCACTGCAAAGCAAATATCTAGTCTCATGTTCGTTAGGTACATCAAGGACCTAGTCATCTGACGATACATCGTGGCATCAATTGGCTCAGATGAAGCATCACACAGAAGCTTCAAGTTCGATGCGATAGGTGTGGCCATGGCCTTGCATTCCATCATCCCGAACCTCTTTAGGATCTCTACTGCATACTTCCCTTGTCCAAGGAAGATTCCATCTGCACTCTGCCATACCTCCATACCAAGAAGGTAGTGCATCATACCCAAGTCCTTCATCTCAAACTCGGAAGCAAGCTTCCTCTTCGTCTCAACAATCAATCTATCCTCACCTGTTACAAACAGGTCATCCACATACAATAGTAGTATCACTGGATTGCCTTCCTAAACCTTATAGTAATGGTTGGAATCCACTTTACTCTTAGTAAATCCCAAACTGGATAGGAATCTGTCTATCCTACCGTACCAGGTCCTGGGTGCTAGTTTCAAACAATACAGGGCTTTGTTCAGTTTGCACACATGAGTCTCTCTGTCATGTGTCTCAAACCCGAGTGGCTGCTCCACTTACACTTCCTCTTCAACTACACCAATCAAGAAAGTTGTCTTAACATCCATCTGGTGTATCTTCCATTTCATCACTTGTAGCCAGAGCAAGTACTGATCTAATGGAAGTGTATCTAGCCACAGGAGCAAAATTCTCTTCATAATCAATCCCTTCTTTTTGGGAGAAGCCATGAGCTACAAATCTCGCTTTGTATTTCTCTATGCTACCAACGGTAGCATGCTTGATCTTATAGATCCATTTGGAAGTCATACCAAACTTCCCTTCAGGTCTTGGGACCACATCCCAAACATGATCGATTGGTACTTCTCGACCATGGCATCCTTTTACTGTATCCCGTATCCTGGGAACTTCAGATTTTTCAATATATTCAATAGATAGTTTGAACTTCGTCGCTGGAACAAATGTTGTAGTCCTTCTTTTGTAGGTGATGGTATACGATCTTTCCTACAAAGCAAGTTAAATTGCATGATTAGAAACATCTCATAGTTTTCAGAATAAATTCTTACACATAAAGAAATATGTCATACAATCATGCAATTATTTTAGCCAATGCTTCAATACAACATTTATCCATATCCCGTAACTTTCTAGATGCCTTCCAATCTCTACCAGAACATTGTTAAGAGTGTGCACAACACCCAACATGTCAGCAAAGATGTTTCATTCTAGATAAGTAGCAATGGAATGTTGTATAGTGCCATAGGCCACTCACCCATCACATGCATGTTAGTAGTATACTGTTCATTAATGCAATTATTCTAATATGCATAATACACACCCTAAGTCTAGGAACATCATTGAACAATATTATTTAAACAAACAAGTCTGCAAAAAATGACAATTTAAATACTTATCTTTGTTTGGTTGTAGGGTGGACTCCCTCTCAATATTTGCTTCCTTGTAGGAACTACTGGAGTGTGCTCCCTCTTGATCTTTGCTTCCTGGATTACCTATCTTTGAACTTATATCCATCCTCGAGGTCTCATACATACATTCATTAGTATAATCTTAATACTATTAAAAACATTATGATTCTAAATAATCTTAAACATGTATGGTCAAGATCATTTCATACACAGATAATAAGCATTAGTATTCAAGGTTTCAAGGAATACTTCTTTTACTCATGCATATTCTTTATTTGACCAAAAGACTTTTCTGGTTAGTCATATCATCAATCAATGTAAGAGACATAATATGCATAAACCCTTGATTACTTACATTTCTAACTTCATGAATAATCATTATCAACCATACAACAGTATAAGATCTTAACACAAGGTAGGATTCTAACTTGCTATAGGAAAAACATACCTAGTTATCATATTTGCAAGTTATGTCTAGCAATGTCTTCTTGTTTTCTTCAATGAGTTGTGCTAGTAACCTGCATATCTCATAGGTTAAGCATTGTAGAACCGAATTATATATACCTCGTAAGTAGAGCTTCTATGTGATCCATGACAATGGATTAATCTCTTTCTTCATGTCACCATGGTCATATGTTCTTGAACTAGAACATGATTTGTCTTTCTTGATGTACCTTTCATGTTAGCGGACAACATCAACCTCATACAACACCACAATGCATTAGTACAATCATAAGTGTCAAAACCCTAATCAATGAATATCTTCTATCATGCATTCATATTTTTATTAAGGTGATATGACAAGTCTAAAATTAATCAAGATTGTACTAATCTTAATGAAGACAAACATAAACTTAATCATGAACAGATTTCGAAACATACCCGCAAGTCATACCTGTCGAGTTTGCTTGTAATCTTCTTATGTAAGGCCTTAGCCTCATCTCCCTCTAAAAATGGAACTTTTTTACTTATGCAGGTGACCAATCCATTCTCTTCTAGGATTAACCCAATCCACTTGATTTACAGAAACTGGATCTGGAGCTGGATTAGGGTGTGTCAGGGAAACCCTAAAAATTCAAATTTTGAATTTCAAACTTCTGAAAGGACTGAAAGATGCGCCTTGATGAGCTGATCAACCTGGTATACTCAGAATTTGAAAACTGCAAAGTTTCACCCCTCAAATTTTCTTTTTAATCTTCTGGATTCACTAGGGAGGACCCTGAATTAGGGCTTGAGTTTCCCGGAGCTTCACCCAACCAAATAGTTTGATCCAAAGCTCTAAACTTCAATTTTTCCAAGGAGCTTCCAGCTATGGTCACAGATTTCAAAAATTCCCATTTTTGCAGAAGCCCTAAGTTTTCACTTTTCTGATCAAAGTCCCGAACTAGGGTTTGATCAAGCCCGGCCTTTTGCCCAACCAAAAACTTTGATCTTGGTCTCTAAATTTAGATTTTTATGAGGAGCATCCAGTCGTGGTCTCTGATACAAAAAATTCCAACATTCTTCAAAACCCTAAATTCCTGGAGCCATGAATGAAGGTGCTCAAAATCCAATTATGTTTTGACATAAATATGAACCTGATTGTTTCTGGTGTAACTCCTAAATTTCAGATCTACAGGATCTGAAAATTCTTCCTATGGTATCTTGACTTGTTATCTTTCCAACCCCATAGGTATGACCTCAAATGGATTCTCTGAGAGAGAGTTATGCCAAGTGTCGCAACGTGACCTGTTTATGGGATAAAACAAGAGAGCGAACTTATACGGAGTGCCATGTGTCACTGGTTTAATTTCAGCCTCTGAAAATTGTACCTGTGAAAGTATAGTCCGTTCCCTACCTGTCACTTTTTACTAAATTTCATTCCGAGCTTCTTATCCCAAGTTGTGACCTTTTTTCCTAGGTCACCTGTTTATGACTGAGATCTAGAAGAGGTAGAAACCCTAACTTGTACTGATCATGAATCACAAAGTACAACGAATTAGAGACTGTCCTTTCGATACAAGGTACATGGGGATCTTATCTTCTACTTGTAATATTTTCAGATCCTGAAACCTTGCCAACATGTATTTATAGGGAAAGTTCTACGATGACTGGTTTTTTCTATTTCAAGCCCTAGCTTCGCAAGTGCAACAAGTGTCATAAATGCCATACCATGCCTTCTTTCAGGCTAGCTCTGATTCCATGCTAGTTTTTCAGAATTTACTGCAATCTGATCTAGGATCTTAACTGAGAGAATATGTACAGCATATCAAATATGGACATAATAATGCAAGCACACAAGAGACAATAGACACACAGAGTTTCACTAGGGAAAACCATAAAGGTGAAAAACCCCACAACTTCCTCAAAGATAGATAGAGCAATGAAACAACCCAAGTACAAGAGATAGTCCTCCTAGTAGTAGATTCTCCTCCTCCACAAGTGCGCCACTCTCCAATGAGAGTATGAGTGAGAAAATGAATGATCAAATAGAGTGCCTCCCGCACTCTATTTATACTTGACTTGACTTGCATAATAACCTTTAATAGGTCGGCCTTAACTTAACCACATAACATAATGCTGACAGGGCCGACCCCCAATAGGGTGATCTAATAACCCTTTGACCCACATGACTTATACAGGGCCGACCTCATCAAGGTGGTCTAATAACCCATCAAGTATAAGTTACAACAGTTACAATATAAATGACGACACTTCTGTATAGAGGAATAATACCATCTCTATAGGAGTACAATATACATATGTGAAATACATTCCGAAATTACAAATACATCAACAATTGGAACATGTGATATTATTCTACTCCTATCTGAGTTCTGCTGCATTATTATTCTTCTGCTCTTTTTTACTACAGTTTTCACTCTCCTTCAAATTTTATGCTCATTCTTTCTTTGTGAGGTATCCTCAACTCTTTAGATCTGTTGTGACATAGAATTCCACACCTAATTGTCATTTGGGTTCTTTACCCATCCAGGCTATTGATCAATATACATCTCTTTGCCAAAAAGCCCCTCTGACTGTCTATTCAAAATGTCCATTGGATAACTTAGGGGTCTCCCTTTCTCAAGGCATATGTTTCCAAAATGTTACAATTCGTAATAAAAAGAAGAAGAATAAAAAAGAGATGGATCCTGTAAACAATCCACAATACGTTCCCCTTCCTATTAGATTGTCTGAGGTTGTTGACCCTTTTCAATTTTTGAATGTATCCTCCAATTCACGGGCCCTAATCCAGGAGGTTCCAAAAAGATCAAAATTTCAAACTCAACAAATCTTAGTAAAACCGATATCACACGAAGAAGCTCGTCGATACGATTCTAACGACATTCATTTCACTTCAAATGGACTCCGGATGTGATAGTTATTAGCTTCTAAAGTTTTGGCAAGACAACATTTTATGTGCCGAGCGGGAAAAAAGGAGGAGTCATGTGGAACCAATAAAAGGGTGACACATGGCATCCATATAGTGGTACGGTGCCTATGTGGAATCCCCACATGGAACCACATGGAAAGACACATGGAAGGACAATGTGGTAGGACAATTGACATGGTGGTGATGTGGCATCCACGTGGTCAAATCCCAAGGTGACACGTGGACCACTCTATGTGTGACACGTGTCATCCAAGGACCAGCCAAAAATTGGTTGAGGACCAAATTTCACTTCGCAAGACTCAAACCCTCAACCTCCAACAAACCACTCCAACGACTTTACTACTGGGCCACACATGTTCCTTGTTAACCATGGTCTAAATATATGCATTTAAGTTTGAAAGGTTTCTGATTTGGAGAAAAGAGGTTCCACTAGCCGTCGCCAAAATTGGCGGAGGGGCTGGCCTGACCATCAAAGTCTGGAGCAAATCTTGGAAGCCTACCAACAGCCCAACGAACAACGCGTAGCATATGCCAAAGGGGGAGCCCGTGGGTTTTGACCTCGGGTCTCCCACTTTCCATCCTAATGGCTTACCACCAAAGCACGTGGGCGGGTCTTGTAAGAACCCCGCCCCCACACCTTATTTAAGGAGGGGTCTACAGACCCCACCCCCACCTTATTTGAGGGGTTTTTTCCTAGTGTAGGGGAGGAGGACTAGGCGCCCGGAGGCCGAGTTGGCATGCGTAGAGGGGTCCAAGTGCGAGCACAAATATTGAGCCATATGGACGTCAATAATGGCTTGGTACGAACTGTGTGGGCACGTTTTTCAAGGCTAAGAGCCTGTGGAGAACCTAGGTTGAAGGTGACAGAATATGGTCAACTTTGTACTCATTTTTCATGGTTTTTCAAGTTGAGTCCACTGGTGCAGTCTATTTTCTGATCTGAGCAGGGGATTTTCAGGTCCTCTTTAGAATTGAGGTATCATATTTAAATTTCCCATGTAATTTTACATTTGCTGAGAATTATAAAAGGCCTCCCCATTGCAGAACCAGGCTAGGAGATGTAGTCCACATTGGACGAATTCCGTTATCAAATTCATGTTCTCATGTTTTTATGGTGTGCTCTTCTATTTTGGTATCTTTCTTTATTGTGCACAATTTCATATATTTTCATGCTCTTTTAATTCAATCCATGATAAGTCTAGAATGCAAAGATCCTGGATCATGTTGGTATCAGAATGAGATTCTATGACTTTGGATTGTGAGTGTGAATGTTAACTAGGGCCAAGATCAAAAGAAGTGAAGGGGAATTAGCACCTTTCAATCTTGATATTGGATGTGCACATCGAAAGAAAAAGATGGGGGATGAAAAAATTGGCACCGAGCTTGAGAAAGATTTTCATAGAGCCTTCTATCAAATGGAAGACAAGGTAGAGCAGTTGTTTGGAGATTATCAAGAGAGGCTAGCAAAGAGGGAGAAGAATAAAAAGAAGGAAAAAGAAGAAGGTGAAGCTTCAACCAATCAAGAATATGGAGAAGAAGCTCATGAACCTCCATCTCCCTCTTCAATTTCGAGCTCTTCCTCCTCTTCTTCCTCTTCTCATCAATTTATTTTTCATCAAAAGAATGTTGTTAAGAAGCCATTATTAAAGCTTGATGTAAAGTTTGGCTTGCCTATGTTTAATGGAGAAAACATTGCAGAAAAACTTGACAATTGGATAAGACAGATCGAGGCTTATTGTTGTGTGCAGCAAATTGAAGACGAAGAGGTGAAGGTGCAATTGGCATCTCTTCGATTTTCTGGTACTGCTTTCGTATGGTGGGAGAGCAAGCTTCAAAAAGGTAGCAAGCACAATGGTAAACTTGTTTCCTTATGGTCTAAGTGTACTTTTGAATTACAAAATAAATTCTATTCATTGGGTTACATTCAAAAGGCTATGATGGAATGGAAAAATATAAGGCCAAGTAAGGGTCAAAATTTTCAAAGTTTCACAAAAGAATTTAGAAAGAAGGCTCTTGAATTGAATGTGTCTTGAGATACATCAAAAACATTAATGAAATACATTGGTGCACTTCCCAATTATATTCGTCATTCATTGTTGTTGTTGAATCCCACTAGTTTGGATGCACCGAGTGTGCAAACTACTCACATTGAAAGTAGGGGAAAACATGTACAAGAAGACCATCCAAATAAGCCTCACAAGTTTCAAAACAACAAGTTCAAAGGAAAAGGCAAGGAAAAGAAGACAGCTACAACAAAGAAAGAGGGTGAAAAGCTCCATTGCACTAACCATGAGAAAGATGGACATGAGGCATTCTAAGGTCAGAACGAAAAAGTTTGGAGGCAAAGGTAGGAAGAATATTGTTGCATCAGGTCAACAAGAATTGGGATCTGATTCAGGGGATGAAACAAATATTACAGCCATTTGTGTACAAGGTAAAACATCTCTTCATACTGGTTCAAGTTCCTCAAATGTATCTCATGATAATGATAAAACAAGGAGTTTATTGTTTCACATAAGAGTTGTTGCAAAACATACTCAAATAGAAACTCTTTTCGATCCATGCTCTCAAGTTAACTTAATATTTGAATCAGTTGTCAAGAAATTGGGTTTAGAGACCTCACCTCATCCTAAGCCCTACCCTCTTGGTTGGATCTGTGATAATGCCAAGCTTCATGTCACCAAGCAGTGTAGGGTCAAATTTACTATTGCATCAAAATTAATAGATGAGGTTGAATTGGATGTTGTTTTGTTAGACATCCATGGCATGGTTTTGGGAAGCCCTTACATTTATGATCGAAAATAAATCTTATTCAAACATGACAACACGTACCATATCACAAAAGATAGTGTGGAATAGATTGTTAGAGCCCACAATATGAAGGTTAATCCTACTCTTGTTAGTGCAGGGTAGATGAAGAGACACATTAACACTAATAAGAGGTGTATTCTCATGGTGGTAAGAGAAAAAGATGTTGAGGCATATAATGCTTTCCAAGGTTGTGATCCTTCCCATAAGAAATCTATGATTTATATTGTTGCTAACTATGATGAGATTTTTTAGGAACCAAATGGCTTGCCTCCTAAGAGGGAGATTCAGCATGAGATCCATCTCCAACAGGATGCCCCTCTTCTGAATGTGGGCATGTACAGGATGTCATCTATATAAATGGTTGAGATTAAAAAGCAGGTGCAAGACTTCTTGGACAAAGGAATCATCAGGAATAACTCATCCCCGTGTGGCTCTCCTATTATGTTGGTACTGAAGAAATATGGCACGTGGAGGATGTGTGTTGATTATCGAGCTCTCAACAAGATCACAGTGAAAAATCGATACCCTCTTCCTCACATAGATGATTTGCTTGATCAATTAAAAGATGATGTTTATTTCACTAAGTTGGATTTGCGTAGTGGCTACCATCAAATCAGGATTGCAAAAGGAGATGTGTGGAAAGCTACTTTTAAAACCAAGCAAGGTATTTTTGAGTGGTTATTGATGCCATTTGGGCTTTGGAATGCCCCGGCTACTTTCATGAGTGTGATGAATGATGTATTCCGACCATTCATAGATGACTTTTGTAATTGTGTACTTAGATGATATTCTTGTCTTTAGCAAAACTTGGGAAGAGCATAAGACATGTAAAATTGGTTTTGGACACTTTGAAAAAGGAGAAGTTGTATGTAAAATTGTCCAATTGTGAATTTGGAAAAACTTCTTTAGTGTGCTTGGGTCACATTGTAGGAGAAGGATAGTTGAAAATTGATCCTTCCAACATTGATGAAATTGTGAATTGGCCTAAGCCTACATCTACAATAGAAGTGAGGAGATTCTTAGGAGTTGTTAAGTATTGGAGTAATTTCATAGCTAACTTCTCTTTCTTTGCATCTCCTTTACATGCCTTAACCAGTGTGAAGGAAGCATTTCAATGGGGAGGCAAAGAGCATAAATATTTTGATACATTGAAGGGAAATATCAGCATAGGACTAGTGCTAACCGTTCCTGACCTTCAGCAGCCATTTGAGATTGAAACTGATCCCATTAATTATGCCATGAGAGCAGTGTTGATGCAACATCACAAGCCTATTTGTTAACATTCTGAAACTTTTTCACAAGATGTGGCTAATTACCCCACATATGACAAAGAGTTGTATGCATTGGTTCAAAGTGTTACGAAATGGAATAACTACTTGATGGGAAAGGAGATTATCATACATACAAATCACCAGCCCTTGCAGTACCTCCAGTCACAAACCAAGCTACAGAAGTCTCGTCATTATAGGTGGATGGGGTTCCTTCAACAGTTTCATTTGGTAGTCAAGTACAGGAAAGGCTCAAGCAGCAAAGTGGCAGATATGCTTTCTAGACCTCCTATTGTTGCATCCATTATTTTGCAAAATGATTCTCTTCCTCTTGATAGCTATGTTGAGCAATATGTTAATGCTGAAGATTTTAAAGATGTTTATGAGAAACTAACCCATGGTGCTCAAGTGGAAGACTATTATTTGTAGGGCAAGTTACTCTACCATCTTGGAATCTTATGCATTACTTCTAGTGAAAGAGTCCATGTAATCCGAGAAGCTCATACTTCTCTTGTGTCTGGGCATTTTGGGGTAGGAAAGACTTTGGATCATTTGCAAAGGCTTGTTTATTGGCCTTGAATGAAAGAGATTGTAACCAAATATGTAAAGCAGTGTGTGATGTGCTCTACTTGTAATCCCACTAATAGAAAATTGGGGTTGTACTCGTCACTTCATATTCCTTCTCATCCTTGGGAGAGTATCTCCATGGATTTTATAGGGGATTTTCCTATGTCTAAAAGGGTTGGTGATTATTTGTATGCGGTAGTAGATAGGTTTAGCAAGATGTGTATCTTGATGCCATGTAAAAAGTATATCAATGTTGAGCAAACTGCTCAGTTCTTCTTTCAGCATGTGTGGGTCCAATTTGGACTACCCACATCCATTATATCGAACTGAGACTCTCGCTTCCTTGGTGAGTTTTGGACTAGGTTGTGGAGGATGATGGACACCAAGATGAAGAGGAGTACTGAATTTCATCCACATACCAATGGATAGACAGAGGTGGTAAACAGAACAGTGGTTCATCTACTTCGAGGTTACTGCAACAAGCATCCTAAGTTATGGGATGATTAGATATTGTATGTTCAACATGCCTCCAACCGAGCCTTGCATTCTTCCACTCAGAGTTCACCATTTGAGACATCCTTTAGGTATTTTCCTAAACCTCCATTGGACTTGGCATATGGGAAATATGTTGATTCAAGTGTTTCATGAGACGAAGACAAGGCTCGCAAGTTCATTCAGAGAATCCAGCTGGTGCACCAAGCAGTGCAAGAATAGTTGGAGAAGAGCCAAGCACAGTATAAATCCTGACATGAGAAGAATAGAGTTGATCACCAATTCCAAGTTGGGGTCTGCAAGTGTGGATTCACATGAACAAAGATCGGTTGAAGGGTGAAGGCAATAAGATCAAGCCCATCAGATATGGTCCCTTCACCATCTTGGAGAATATTGGCACCAATGCCTTTCGCTTAGATCTATCATCTTACATGGAGATATACTCAATTGTTAATGTGGAGAACTTGAAAATTTATGAACCTCTAATGATCATGGATCCAAGGAGACTTTTTCGGTTCCATTAGTTGGCGATTTTGCACTTGAGTACTTGGATGAGCTTAAAGGAGATGTCATCCTGGATAAAAGAACAAGTACTTCACGAAGGGGTGATGTAGAGTATCTTCGAGTGGGCCTAAAGGGTACTCATACAAGAAAAGAACGGTGGATCGAGAAGAAAAAAGTGAGGGAGAAATTCCCTCACCCATCTGTTGACTGATAATTCTTTTGGAGGATAAAATCCTTTCAATGGGGAGAAATGATCTAGGAGGTTCCAAAAAGGTCAAAATTTCAAACTTGGTAAATCTCATCAGAATTGATATCATCACGAAGAATCTCATTGAGACGATTCCAACGATGTTCGTTTCACCTGAAACAGACTCTGGATGTGAAATTTATTAGCTTCTAAAGTTTTGATAAGACAACATTTTATGTGTAGAGTAGGGGAAAAAGGGGTTCCATGTGGCACCACTGAAAGGGTGACATGTGGCATCCATACAGTCATGTGGTGCCTACGTGGCATCCCCATGTGGCACCACACGGAAGGACACGTGGCAGTAAAGCTGACATGGCAAGTCACATGGTGGTGATGTGGCATCCACGTGGTCCAATCCCGAGGTGACACATGGCCCAATCGGGCGTGGCACCTGTCACCCTGGGACTGGCCAAAACTTGGTTGAGGATCGAATTTCACTCCACAAGACTCAAATCCACAACCTCCAATGACTTTACCACTAGGCCACATGTCTTCCTTTTTAACCATGGTATAAATATATGTATTTAAGTTTGAATGGTTTCCGATTGGGGGGAAATAGGGTCGACCAACCCTTGCCAAAATTGGCGAAGGGGATGGATAGACCCTCGAAATCTAGAGAAAAGCTTGGCAGACCTCCAATGGACCAGTGAACAATGCATAACATATG
This sequence comes from Larix kaempferi, assembly GCA_027924585.1. Classification (NCBI taxonomy): domain Eukaryota; kingdom Viridiplantae; phylum Streptophyta; class Pinopsida; order Pinales; family Pinaceae; genus Larix; species Larix kaempferi. The sequence goes on from BSBM01000922.1 coordinate 4,274,971, forward strand.
CCAAATGGGGAGTCCGTGTGTTTTGAGCCTGGGTCTCCCACCTGCCAGCCTAACGGCTTACCACCAAACCACATAGGAGAGTCTTGTATGGACCTCACCCCCCCACCTTATTTAAGGAGGGTTTTTCACCTAGTACAGGGGAGGAGGACCAGGCGGTAGGAGGCCTAGTTAACACACATAGAGGGGGCCAAGTACGAACACGAATCCCAAGGAATACGACCACCATTAATGGCCTGGTACGAACCATTGGGGAAGGCTTTTCAAGGCTGAAAGCCTATAGGGAGCCTGGGTTGAAGGTGACAGAATATGGTCAACTTTATACTCATTTTTCACAATTTTTCGAGGTGAGTCTACTGGTGTAGTCTATTTTATAATCTTAGTAGTGGTTTTTCAGGTCCTCTCCAGATTTGAGGTATCATGTTTAAATTTGCCATGTAATTTACCATTTGCTAAGAATTATAAAAGGCCTCCCCATTACATAAGCAGACCCGGAGACATAGTCCACATTGGATGAAATCCGTTATCAAATTCATGCTCTCATGTGTTTATGGTGTGCTCTTTTAATTTGGTGTATTTCTTTATTGTGCAAAATTTCATATATTTTCATGATCTTTGAATTCAATCCATGATAAGTCTAGAATGCAAATATCTCGGACCATGCCATTAGAACGGTGATGCCCATGAAGAAGGGTTTATAATGTCAATGCTCTCTTTGAATATCCGTGGTTTGGGTAGGGCTAATAAGGCTAGAGCCCTATCAAAACTCATTAAAGCTACTAACCCTTCTATCATTTTATTGCAAGAAACCATGTGTTCTAAGATTCAGGCTATCAAAACTACTTCAAATGTGTTACATGATTGGGAGGTTTGTGCTGTGGACACTTGTGGTCTATCTGGGGGGGTTACTATCTTGTTGGAACCCTAATTTTTCAACCTTTAAACCCTATCAAACTTGTGGTGGGATTTTGATGGGTGGATCCTTCAAACAATATGATTTGTCTTTAGCTATCCTTAATTGCTAGAACCCTTACAAGGATAGGGAGATATTCTAGAATTCCGTGGAGGATAGTGTACTCTTAGGGATCCAAAATTTAATGATTGCATGGGATCTTAATTTTACTCTATCATCTGCAGAAGTGTGGGGATCTTCTCCACAGAATGATTCTCTGGCATATTTTTCACAAATATAGTTCAGAGGAACAATATGATGGATGTTACCCTTGTCAAGATGGAGTCTACTTGGACCAACATGCGGTGTGGAATTTATGGGATAAGTAAAAGATTGGATTGGTTTATTACGATATTAACTTGGCCCATCAACTTTAGAAATTTTGAATGTGGTTGGATATATGTATTTTTTCTTACTATTTCCCTATGTTTTTGCAATTGGATGGGATAGAAGTATGCCAGAAGTATCCTTTTAAATTTAATAGTTCATGGTTATTAAAGGAAGAATTTTGTTGTTTGGTTAGAGATAAATGGAAATAGTTTCATCCCTCAATTGAATATAATCCTATGGATAGTCTGGTTTGGAAGTTAAAATGCTTAAAAAGGGAATTTGTTAGTTGGGAAAAGACCAAAGATTAAAAGATAACGAAGAATTTTTAAATATTGATGAGAAAATGAGGAAAATTTTGTCTAAAAATGAGACCTTTATTGTAAATGGCAAGGACATAGATTCTCTAAAATATTTAGAGAACATAAAATCAATCTAGCTTAAACAGGAGGAAATGGAATGACATCTTAAAAGTCAAGCTTTGTGGATATCATTTGGTGATAATAATACAAGATTTTTTCACAGCTATGCTTCATATAGGATAAATTATAATGCAATATGGGAGATGCTAGATGAAAATGGTCAGATGGATAACAATCAATAAGAACTAAGTTTTTTGGAAAAATCCTATTTCTCTAAGTCTTTTAAAGATCCTGGAATTTGTCAAATACCATCCTTCTTTGATCCATAGGAGGGTGAAGACATTGGTAGTACAGTCTCTATGGGTGAAATTGAAGAAGCTTTAAAACAATTTGCTAAGGATAAGAGCCCAGGTCCTGATGGTTGGACCGTGGAACTCTTTCTTTCTTTCTTAGATGTGATGGGGGTGGATCTTCTCTCTATGGTGGAGTTCTCTAGGTTGGATGGTTTTGTATCTAGATCCTTGAATTCAAACTTATTAACCCTTATTCCAAAATTCAATAATCTTGCTTCTTTTGGTGATTTCATACTAATTTCCATGTGCAACTTGGCGTATAGGCTCATCACAAAAATTATTTCCTTAAGGATCAAACCTTTCCTTTCTAGGAGGATGTCTAGAGAACAATTTGGTTTTTTGGAGGACAGAAAGATACCAGATGCCATTGGAAATACACAGGAGGTTATGCACTATATTAATATGAAGAATATTTATACTTTCTTTTTAAATATGGATTTAGTGAAAGCATATGATCGTGTAGATTGGGGTTTTCTCTGACTTATCCTCCTTCATATTGGTCTTCCGTTATCTGTTACAAATTCGATCATGTCATGCATTACTTCTGCTTAGTTCTATGTGCTTATTAATGCATCCCCTGCTACCTTCTTTAAAAGTTCTAGAGGCATTAGACAGGGTTGTCCTTTGTCTCCCCTTATATTCTTGCTTGTTATTGAAGGCTTAAGTTGTATGATTAATAAGGAAAAATATGAAGGAAAGCTTAAAGGTATTAAAATCTCTGCATCAATTTTTATTACACACTTACTTTTTGTTGATGATGTAATGTTATTTGGTGGTGGTTCATTGGATGAGTGGATATGTTATGATGAAATCATCAACATATCTTGTGCATCCATATGGATGGAGGTGAACCTAAGAAACTCTAGTTTCTATAAACATAATATGGATAATATCATTATTCGAGGGATTAACCCGTTTCTTGCTTTCACTATTTTTGAATTATGTAACGGTCTCAAGTATTTGGACTATTACTTAAAACCAAATGGATACAGAGTAAAGGATTGGTAGTGGCTTGTGGATAAGTTTGAAAAAAAAAGATAAATCATTGGGCCTTTGAATTCTCTCTTGATGGGAATTCCTATGTATTGGTTGTCTCTTGCTCATGTCGCTAAGGCTATTTTGAATTGGATCAAGAGGTTAATGTTTATATTTTTATGGTTTGGAAATGCTGACATTCAAAAACTTCAGATGGAAAAATGGGATAGACTATCAAATCCAAAATGCTAGGGTGGTTGGGATATTAAAAAAAATGGTTCAGCACAACATTATGTTTGAATACTTTTTGGCATGGTATTTTTGGTAGTGGTTTGTGGATATAGGTTATTCATGATAAATATATTAAAAAATTATTTATGTATTGGATAAGAAATCCTTTCAAGACATACATGAACTCTTCTAATTCCTGGACAAGTTTTGTCAAATCTTATTCTTGGCTTGGTAGAGGTCTTACTTGGAAAGTTGGTGATGGTACTATTGTCTTGGTTGGCATTGATCCATTAATTGGTATGGAGGAAAACTTCCATTTATCTTCTTATATATTGAAATATTTGGTTGAGATAGGATTCTTTACACTTGCACATATTAAAAAACAAGATTTGCACCACTCCATTGGCTCTTATTGGTTGCTTGCATATGATCTTGGGTTGGGGAGTCGACAAGAAGATGAATAGAATAACTATATATCTCTTGTAAAATCTACAGGTCTCAGAATCAGTATAGAAAAAGAATCTCTTATTTGGTATCCTAATGCTTCGTCGGGTCATATTTCAAAAAAAGACTACATATTGGGTGATTGCTCAAGAACATAATGTCATTGTGTCAAAATGGTGGTTTTGGAAATTATGGAAGTGGGATTTTCCATTAAAAATCAAATGTTTTATCTAGATTTATTTCGAGAACTGTTTGAAGACTTTGGATAACCTCATCCACAGAGGTTTGATATGTCTGAACGTTTTTGCTCTCTGTATGGAAAATGGGGAGTCGTTGAGCATATATTAGTTTTGTGTCAATATGCTAAACAATTATGGTATTTAGTATGCAAATCACTCAATATATTTGAGATATGGGGGTCTCTTACCTTTCAACATAATTATTACAATTGGCATAATGATCTCCCTGATCATCAAACATTACATGCTTTTATATCTTGGGGTGTTTGGAAGGAAAGAAATGCTCTTATTTTTTAAGACATAAAGATAAATTTAAATGACAATTGCAGGAAGATTATTGGTCTCTATAATGAACATTAAGTTAGAAAGACCAATAGTAAAAAATTTCATCAGTTAATAGATATCCCTTTGGAATCGGCTGATGTTGGTTATTTTGATGGAGAAACTTAAGATGGTAAGTGTGCTACAAGTGTACTTCTCAAATTGAACACTGATCACTTCTTCAAGTTAAAATTGAATTGTGGTGTGGACACAAATACAAAGGTAGAAGTGATGACTTTATGGTGTTTATGCAAGATGGCAACAATTTTTTGTATTGACTCCACTAAAATATTTGGGGATTCACAATTCACTATGCAGTGGGCTCTGGGTAAATATAATTTGCAAGTGTTGCCTCTATACAACTGGTGCAGGCATACAAAATCCCTCCTTTCCTCTTTCATAACAATGGAAATTGCTCATATTTACAGGGAACTGAATTTGGAAGCAGATATTCTTTCAAAATAAGCCCTTTATGAGGAGGAAAGCATCATCAGGTGGGAAGAATATGAGGATACATCTATGACAGACAGAAGCTCCTTTAATATTTTTATGATGTAGTTTTTTCCTAGTACTTTTCACTTTTGTGGATTGTTATATGGATGACAGATATCTCCTACATGTAGAAGTTTTTTGGATATGTTTTGAAGGTATTATATGTAGATTTGGGTCACTTTCTTGCTGGAGGACTATTATGAGCAGATTTGGGTAACTTTCTTGAACTATGATGAGCAGATTTGGCCATGTACTTTTTTATCCAAGATTTGAATATCAAAAGTATGGTTTTTTTCTTACTGAAAAAAAAAAAAAAAAAAAAAAAAAAAAAAATAAAATAAAATAAAATAAAATAAAATCATGCTAACTTGGTGATCATGTTTTTAGGTTTTTTATTTTTATTTTGTTGTTGTATAATAATAAAGGTTAAAATGTTTATAATTATTTAGTTAGTATTTTTTTACCGGCTCAAGCAACAGAGAATATTCATTTCTTAGTCACCTAACTTATTAATTGTGTTTCTAGTTTTCCTTTTTTTTATTAAGAAATTTAACGATTTAGACACGTCAAGAGGAGAAAACAAATTATAAATAAATTTTGGAACTTTCTTTAGAAATTTATGTTTACACATTTAAATTTTTGTTAGATTTTGAGGCTAAAATTTATTTATAAAAAATATCGTTTTCAATTTTTTTTATCTTTCCTCACCTTGAATTGGCACGTATGTTTTCATCTAATTCTCATGAAAGTTGGATTCTCTCCCTCTCGTATCAATTGGATAGGAGCATGTTATAGTTTTGCTTCATACACATTTATGATAAATGGATCAACCATTGTGTTTTTCCATCCCTCCACATGATTGAGGTGCGGATTCCCTCTATCCTTTGTCCTCTTTCTTTAAGTTGTATTTTTTTTTAGGAAACTGATACATAATAGACTTATTAGTGACCATAAGGGGCATCCAAGTGGTAACAAGTTCCAAAAAATCACCTCTAATGTTCTCGAATGACTCGACATTGTTTGGTAATGATTTTATGATAGACACTAAAGAATATGGGAGCATAATTAATGTTTTTGTAATGCAGTCACCATTGAAATGAATCTGAGGAAACCCTACATATGCTTCAACAAAGTTAATAATTTGAAAAGAGAGATGATGTTGGGATATATACCATTCATGATTCAACCATTTGAGGAAAGCATAGTCTATATAGTTTGAATCCAAATGTCTATAAAGATAGAGATTGGCCTTGGAATTTGAACAGATTCCAAGAAAGAATCTCCCATTTGACCCATTGTTGGATATCAATGATAGTCATAGTTGTTGTTATCAATAGCATATGTGATACATGTATTTTGACTCTTGCTTGCAAGTATTCACAAAATAATCGTTAATGGAAATCAGAAAATCATATTAAAATATTTGTGGAGATAAAATTAGGAGCATCTTGGTATCCCCATCCCAAGGATATTGGAGGTTGGGGCATCAAACATATTCACCATTTATCAAGTGCACTACCAGTGAAGGGAGAATGGAATCTCTTATCAAATAATGACTTTGGCAACACATATTGTATCATAAATATATATACCCCAAGAAATTCAAGTAATGGATGTGATTCCCAAAAAAGCATGCGAGGAGAGGTTTGAATTTCTAGAAGGATATTATAGATTCATTCAACATTATAAGAAATAATCTATGTAGGAAAATTGAGATGGAAAATCCATTCGATTGGGGAAGAATGAATGGGTAGGGATGGAAGCAACCTACAAAACGCCTTGTGGTGCGAAGGGACATTTTTGGTCTATGACGAATGTTGCGACAACAGATTCAAATGAATGGTGCAATAATGATGGATAGCTTGGAAAATGAAGGTTTCCCACCCTCTCATTTCCATTAATAGCCATCTTGTGGCCTACTACTTAGTGAGTTAGGGGTAATGAGCTTGGTCAATGTTGTTGGTGCAAGATTAAGGTGATTTGGTTAACAGAATTGAATTGTCCATTTAGAGGAACAAATATGGTATGTTCATGGAGTTGGAAAACATAGGGATGCAAGATCAAATGAAATCCGGGTGGACTTGGATAGAAGTTGGTTTAAAAAGGAAAGAAATTAACCTAATTAAGTAGGTGGACTTAGCCAACATTTACATGAAGGAGTGTGCATCCTTATGCTTGGATACATGATCCAAATTGATCACGCGGATTGGTTTGGGAATAAGGGACTATAGCTGAAAAAGCGCATGGATAGGTTTTTTTAGGAGTGGAAGTTGTTGGTTGGGATGTTAACTGAAGTGAGATTATATAGATGGCCACAAATGAGTTGATTCTGGACAATGGATGCATGATGGAGTTTGAAAAGTCAAATTTAGACAAAATGAGATTGTGTGGAATTCCAATATTATGAGGTTGAATATATTTGTAGTGTGTGACTTGTTTGTTTGGGAAATTTGACACATAGGGGTTGTACAACTTGGGAAAGTTGGAAACATTCAAGGAAACTTGGATGTGTAAGATCTTGGATACTTTAATAGTATCAAGACAATGGCTTTGATGAGTGTATCAACAATTAAACGTGGGGGAGTTTAAGGGCCTTTGTTACATTTTCCCATCCTAACTTGAGTTTGTCATTAAGATAGGTGAGTCCAATGTAAGTAAGCATGCATTTTTATATTAGTTATTGAATCATAAGGTTATTTTTGCATGGCAATGTAATTCATCTCATTGGAATGATGCCTTGTAAGGTAGGCCATTTAGTTAGAAAAGTTGGGTGTACTAGTGTCTCGTGTATTCAAAAAACTTGAGATGATATTTTATAGACTTGAATATAAAACAATGATAGACTTGTGAACATAATTGCGATAGAGACTATCATAGAAGTCAATGGGATGAAATTGGAGTTGGAAACCTAGTGGAGTTGGGAAAATGTGTAGACTTGGATAGATGCTTAGTGACCAAAGGAAGGCCATTTTATGGGTAGAGCCTTAGGAACGTATAATTGAGTTAGATGATCCAGTTGAATGAGCCATGACTAAGACAAAATCATTCAAGGGGATGTGTACATATTTATAGGCTATATTTGATGGCGTGGTGTGGACACCTTTGGATTATCAGTGGTCCCTTTCGGATGAGGTAGGTGTAGATAATGGTCCATAAGAGTGAGATATTCTTGACATGTTAATCAACTTAGATTGTTATGCAAAGTTAGTTGCAATGGCTTGGTGGTCAACTCATTCAGTAGAAGTGGATCTTACGGAGGAAGATGTTCACATTGATGAGTTGTTAGTTGCATTTCCAACACAATTTATTGTTATTTAGTTAGATAGTTGCATAATTTAATCTGGGCCCTTAGTAATACTATAATAAGGATGTTCCCCGGTGAATGATAACAAGTGATAGGTTTTGGGTTTCAATTTCTACTCTATTTTTTCTTTTTTCTTAGGTTTTCTTAATTTGTTCATGGTTTTTCTAAGATGAGTTTTATTGAGCTTCATCATCTGGAATCATAGTATTTTTATCGAACTTCATAATTTGGAATCAGAGCATTTCTCTCCAGGACTTAGCGACCATCACAAGGGATAGAATCCCTCTCTCTAAAACTCTCTTTCAAATATTCTCTCTTCATTGAGCCACTCTCTCTCACATCTAGGGTTTTTTCTCATCTTCATCGCTTAAGGACCTGCTTTTTCCCCTTGCATTCATGTTTAGGCTAACAACTTAACAAAACCACATAGAGTAGTGTTAGATCCTTTCAGTGCTATGTCTCATCCCTTCACTTTCCCTAGATCTCAAATGTCATTTATGTTACACACCAACCTTGCAATTTCAGTTCACTCTAGCAATGATCTCCTCGCCTCATTCCCTCCATTTTCTCCATAAATTTGCATAGAGAACTTGCATACTCGATTGATGCACATTCTACTTGCCTTATTGTGTTAGATGAATTAAATCCCACGATAACATGTGTTTGCTTGATCTTCATGAGACAGTCTATATAAAATTAACTTGATGGTTTCTACCAGATAATGGTTTTTTAAACTAGTGAGCATAATCACCAACTATAGTCATAAGCAAAGATCCAAACCATATCTTATTCTAAGAATGAACTATGTTCCATCCTTGGTATGTGTAATTGAAGCTAGAAGAAACATAATTGTAAAGTATATATTCTGTAATGGGGCTAGTGCATCGCCAAGCCACACGTATATCTCTAAGATGATCTCTTATTTCCAAATTAGGATTGCATATTAACATGACATTCAACCAAGAACAATGCTACCTCATTGCATTCTATTTTCAGAGATACTTGTGATATCACAGCAACATTCTCCATGCAATCTATGTTCAACAATATGATTTTGGATCCCCAACAATCTCTTCCAACATCCATACCATATTGTTGTCTTTAGTATAAGCTCACTTGATTTGGGCATAGTTCCCTCTATGATTGTTCAAATTGGTTTCCACTCAGATGGGTTGGCACTCACCTAGTATAGGGTTTATGCAAAACTATGCAACACACCCAACCCATTTTTTTCTATAGTATAGGATGTCGCACTAGTCAATCAAATTATGCAACACTAAAATGCTTTTATGAGGCATCTATCAAGCAATATCAGCAGTATTTATTGCTACTAGAGGGTGTTTTCGCTACCTTCCCCTACTTGTATTTAAAGTTCTCTATTAAACAGTTGATCAAATAAGTGGGTAAGCTAAATGGGGTAGCAATCTAATTGGGCTTGGTTGTGGGGAAAAATCCACAGTTAAGCATGCTTGAACCAGAGGATTCTTCGGATTGGTGACCTCTTGAGAAGTTCTAGTTACTGGGTGCAAGCCCCGTAAGTGATTATTGATGTTCTGTGATTCATTTTGCTAGTCTCAATCCCACCTCTTCATCCTTTTGAGCATCACCCGATGCAATGAGTGCTAAGTGAACTATTCAAAACCATGAGAAATTGGTAAGTTGTGAATATACTCATGGGATATGGGTCATAGGTTAATGACTTATACTATGCAGATAATCTCAAAAATGATATATCATATGTTGGACTACACAAAACCTAATACGTAATTGATAAGCTATTGAGAGATTCAAAATATGCTATTACAATCTAATTCGGTGGATTATTGATTTTTTTTATCACCACGGTGTTAAAATTTCTGGGAGGATCGCATATCTATAATATATATTCTCATTGTGCCTCTTTTTCTATGAGAGTGGCATCACTGTATTCTTGTGCAGTGCAAGATTTTACTCTTGCCCTTACAAAAGCAATGCACCAACAAACTCATGCTTCTCCTCATGTATTTCAGTTGGACTCGTGTACTCCATTTCCCAAATATGGTGACCAAATGCATGGAGAAATTGTAGACTAATGGATTCATAGTATTTTCTACTAGGCTGGAATCAATGCATTGACATGTACTCCAAGCTATTACTCTCACCCTCACAAAAGCAATGCACCAACAAACTCAGGCTTCCCGTCATGTCTTTCAATTGTACATGTGTATTCCCCTACCCAAATATGGAGGTCAAACGCATGGAGACATTCTAGAGTCAAGGATTCATAGTCTTTTCTGCTAGGGTGAAATCATTGTATTCCCATTTAGTCCAAGATATTTCTCTCACCCTCACCAAAAAAACACATCAACAAACTTAGGCTTCCCCATCATGTCCTTTAGTTGGACATGTGTGTATTTCCCTACCCAAATATGGTGGTCAAATGGATGGCAACATTCTAGACTCAAGGATGCATGTTCTTAATGCATATTTAGAACTTTGCCTACTATACATAATTGAGGCTCAACATCTACAACTCACATAATTCTAGTTAGATGGCATGTCCTTAACATGGTGGTATTATCACTCTAAACATGATACATCACACATAGCCAATACCACTTTTGAGTGCATTAACACTTGGGATTCCTTTTGCCAATCCTTTTGAAGGAATTTTTACCCTCCTAGGTACCTATGGGATTTGATGTGCTAGTGGTTGCAAATTCACCAATCTTCCTACCAAATTGAAATAGGATATTGAAGTATTCACAAAACTCTGGATCCAATTCTAGATCCACAACTCCAAAAATGTATTATTCTTAAGTTTAATTTCCGCTTGGTATTTTATTTTCACTATGAAGTGGCCTTGTTTGAGAGTAGCACCCTTAAACATGATTTCATCTATGCTCTGTTTGTGGAGTGTAAGCTTGATAGCCACCCTTGTTTTCCTTCCTTTAGTAACCCTAACCCTAACTAGACAACTCAACAAATGCTCCTTGAGTGAATCCATGAAGATGGGTAACAATTTTTGGGCAAAAGTGATGGTGAAAATTCGATATTTTACTCATTTATTAAATTGAATCCCTCAAAACTCATATATGCCTTGTGAATTTCGACATGCAACAAGGAAACAAATTGTAGGGAATTATGATGTATTTGCAATTATATTTAAAAATAATAATAATATCATTTAAGATGTCAAAATTGCATTTAATGAAAGGTTTATTCTTGTAAATTTTAGGAAATGTTAACAAGTGGTTTGTGTCCATGTAAAATAATTTAATAACAAATGTATAACTTCTGAAAATATATATATATATGAACATAATCTGCCCAGAATGCACTGGGGCACACATTTTTTAAATTTCTTTTAGAAAATTATAATTTTTATTAATTTTTGAAACTGACCATTGAAAATTTTAATTGCATTTTGTACACATGTGTGTGCATGGAGACTTTTTTTTTATTGCTTACAAAAATTGAAAATCCAAAAATACCCTTTTGAATAGGACGTGTCGACGTGGGGCATATACATTTTTTGAAAATTTTTGGTTGTGTACTTTTTATGTTGTTGGTTTTTCTTTGAGTTGCTTCAAAGTTGTGAACATGGTTTTTAAGAGTAAATTTTAAAAGAAAATTAAAAAGAATATCACATGAACTCAAAAACATGTAAATTATATGCCAGTGAATAGCCAATTAGTTGATGAATCCAACCTCGATCGAGGGTTTGTGTGTGGTTACGTTGATTAGCTCAGTCGATTTATTAGCTCAATTGAGCTTTGAATTGTAAAACAATTTATCAAAAATTTAAATTTTATATGGAAAAATAACTATTAGTTGAAAGACCTCGATTTAGCTCGATCAAGCTATTTGAACTAAATAGTTATTTTTTCCATACAAAATAACTTACATAAAAAATGAAACAAATTAATTTTACTTTTTTCCAGTGAAAAAAACTACTATTGTTATTCATGATGAATCAAATAGTACAATGAAAATCATGATTCTACAGACGAATCATATATCGTATCTCTTACATCAGCGAGCCCACCCAGGGGCTATTCTAAGGTCAAAAAACAATACAATTATGTCCCTTAACTGCAAAAAGCATCAAGATCTAAGATATCATCATATATGGACAATGTATAAGTCATGTACCCAACAGTACAATAGTCCAGAGATAACTAAAAGTATCAGTCAAAAAAGTATACTGTCCCACAGTCCAGAAGTGAACAATCAAACCATTCTTCCCAAATCAGCTGCCCATCAATGCGAGATAAAGCTTGTTTAGAGAGATTATCAGCAAGTGAATTATGTTCTCTAAAGATATGCTCAAAAATAATGTTCTGCTGCTTTTCTATCTCCAATTGCGTCCTGTGAGCCCAATGTCGTAAATTCAGAATGTTGAGACTGAACTCACTAGCTGCCCACTTTATGGTAACCCTGGAATCTCCAAAAACTTTGATATTGACCAATCCAAACATATTGGCAACTTTAAGCACGCACCAAAGTGCCATTAACTCCGCTTTCATATTGGTTCCAATACCACAATTGAGTCTAAAAGAGAAATAATGAGACTCATTTAAGTATATAACACCCCCCATAGCACATATTCCATGTTGAGAAGCACCATCAAAGAATAGGATAGGATGATCCACTTTAAGTCTGAAATTGTTGATCCTTTTTGTCTTAAAACTGTGTGCGTCATCCTTACAAGAAGCATTCATATTAAGTGCAGCAATAGCACATTGAGAAACATCAGGAGATCTATTTTGAAAGATAGCACAGTTACGGGAGTACCAGATTGACCTAGGAATGCAGATAGCAACATAGAAATGTTGTTTACAAGTTCTGTACCAATTCAGTAATGACTTATTAAACTCACCAATATTCCAGCACTGAGTAATGTTCAAGGTAGATATTATCACTTCCCAGACTTTACAAGTGAATTCACACTGAACAAAAAGATGTTGCTTAGATTCAGCATCTTTTTTACACAATATGCAATAACTAGGTCCACTCCAGCCACGTTTGCACAGATTTTGCCAAGTCTTCAATCGATCTTGAATGAGAAGCCAGCAGAAACATTTAAGCTTTATAGGAATAGGCCACTGCCAAAGCCTCTCATACCACCAATCCTGAGGATAAATGTATTTATTTTGCACAATTCTGGTATATGCATTATTAGCAATAACATGACCCATAGCAGGGTTTCCTCCCCAAATGAGTTGATTGGGCTCGTAGTTCAGACAAACGCCAGCAGAATTTAATCTAGTAATATAATTGTCCCAAGTTCGGGCAAAATAACCAGAGAGACCCAGATCACTCGAAGATATCCACTTATAATTCTGATCAAGTTTCAAACCGTGCTGTTGGATTTTATTCAAAGTGGACAAACCAAGGATCTGAAGATATTGCGTGATACCAGTTGGGAGTATATAACCATCTTCCATACCTAAAATAGGGTCGATCCCGACACGAACCATAACACTAGATCCAACCTGCTACACAAGATCAGCTTTGATCCAATGGAAAATTTTCATGAAACCTCGCCATAAGGGAGAGAAGTTCCAGCTTACTAGTTTCAGAACAAATTAATTTTACTTATATGCCAATATATTAAGAGTGCAAAAAATATCAAGCTTATATATTACAAAAAATAAAAAATAAAAATAACTTTTTTATCAAGCTAATAATTGTTTTTATAAGTTATATGTTACAATAAATTATTTTTTATAAGTTATAGTAAATATTCTTTTATCGATATAATACGAGTTATAGCAAAAAATAATCTAGGATAGAGAAATAGAATAATAAATATAATTCATGACATCAAATACCATGGGCAAATTTACCATGGGTTACCAAAACCATGTGCCATAAATCACTAACAACAATGTTTGTTGTTAGTGATTTATGGCCCATGTTTCTATGTGCCTAAATTTAAATGTTAATATCCCCACCCAATACATGTTAATACATTTTAAACTTTTGTTGTTTCTTTTGAATGTAATATGCAAAGTGCCCCTCTAGAGAATTGGATGCAAATAATCAAAAGTTTAAGCTGAGATGTTGAATTTCTAGAGGCTCAACATGTTTATAGGGAATCTATCTCTAATGTTGATATCCTCCCAAAAAAATCTTTGAAGCTTGAAGAAGGAAAATTTTGTTATGCACAGATGTTTGGGTCCTCTGAAGGGCTTGAAGAAGATATTTTTTTTCTAATCTAGTTGTTGGTTTGGGTCCCTGTTTTGGCTAGTTAGCCTAATTTTTATGTATGTAAGTCTCATTGTCACTTTTGGGAGGATCTGATGTCCTCTACTTCAGGTATCCAAATGGTAGTTGTTGTTTTTGTCTTTGGTGACAACGTTGTTTGTTTTTTTTGTGCTGGAAAAGTTTTGTGGAGAAATTTTGTATTGTTATTTTTATATTTTATAATGAAATATAAGTACTTTTTTTTCTGGTGAAGAGTAAAGATATAACTATTAGAAAAATAATAGTACTTACCAAAATATTTTTTTTTGCCATAACTTATAGTTTTTTTGTTGACACAAATTTAAAAAACTACTAGAATTTTTTTTACTATAACTTATATATTTTTATGTTGACAAAATCATTGATTGAGTTTTTGAAAGCTCGATCAAGGGCTTAAATATCCCTTGATTGAGCTCATGTTTCAAAGATCGATCAAGGACTTACATAACCCTCGATCGAGCTCGTATTTCATGCAATCCACGCTCACATCTTGCTAAAAAAGTGTTACCCATCTTCATGGGAACACCCTTCTCCAAACTCTAGTTTTGTAGGTCCTTCCTCATCTAATGCTGAAGGCATTGGTTCCATATCCATAAAAACATAATCACATTCTATTGCAACTTGTCGAATCTTGCAACACCAAGACAAAACCCAAGCATGTCCCATAGATACATGTCTTACCCATGAGACGATCCACTAAATTATCAACATAAATCCTTCATTCCATGCCTCACCCAACCCTAGAGTACTAATATCTCATGCCCACCTCCCACACCCCCTCGACACCTCCATCCATTTCCAAATCCCTCTACATTCCCCCTCGTCAGCATACCTAGAATATATCAATCAATGCTAGACTCTCCTTGATTTTCAACAAAGATCTCTTCATTACTCTCCTTACCTCCTTGCTAATCTACCTCCATCTTCCTTCACCTTGACCTTGAATGAAGAACTACTACCTAGTGCCCCTCTTTCTCTCCATTCTCCATCTGCTGACATCCCTTTCTCCTTTTTACTCTCAATGGCCATGGAGAAATGATGTCATCTATCACTATCACAAGATCCTCTACACACTATATAAAACATTTGGGCACAACTACACCAGAATGTGCTAAGCCTCAACAAATATTTGAGAACATACATCACACTTTGGACTTGGTACTCACCTTGGGCACTAATACCATTCAATTGAGACCTTTAACACATATTATAGGTTTATCCATAAGCCCTCATCTAGTCCATAATTAGGAGTATACATCTAAAGCTTTTGATGTAGATAATCACACTACAATGGATGCCCATTCATATGTAGTACAACTCGAACTCCTAGTAAAAACACAACTTTCACATCATTCACCTTCTCTAGATTGGGTTCCATGCACAAGCATTGCACCACTTTTGGAAGAGGATATAAATCATTGTGCTAACACAACTTCACCAAAAGCGCAATAGCCCTTTGATACGCATCATGTAACACTAGCAATTTTTGAATGGCATGTAGTATAGTCCTTTGTTGCACTATGGCCTTTTGACACATTGATCACCTTCAACATTGATCACTTCTTCCATCCAAAAATAAACTTAGAGAACCCCATTAAATAGTGATGGATCATCTTGCAATATGATTTCTTCCTGCAGCCTTGCACCTAACAATTATGAATTCACAAGTTTGTGCACACCTCTACTTAGCTCATCGTCTTATCCTTAGCAGAGTTCCCCAGTTTTGTTATCTCTTCTCTACTAGCAATTTCACATTATATAGATTCCTTCCTAAAATGGGAGGAAAGTGAAGACACTTTCCATCTAAACTAGGAGGAATTGATTTGATGCAAGAGGGCCCATTCCCCAAGGACCACACCTCCTAGAAGGGCACATTTCCAACATAGTTTATTGTTAATTAGTTAATTAGTTACATCATTTACAAGGATTGACTTCGTCAAGTGGACCCTTTGTAATACTATAAGAAGGTTGTTGCCTAGTGAATAATAACAAGCAATAGTGCCTAGGTTTTAGTTTCTACTCTATTTTATCTATTGTCTTGAGTTTCTTCATCTCTTCATGTTTTTTTTATGAGATGAGGCTTGTTGAACCTCATCATGTTATCAAGTATCTTTGTGGGTAACATTGACATGTCGACTCATCAAAAAAATAAAAAAAAAGTAACGTTAGTTGCATTACAAGTGTTTTTTTGGAGTGTATTGAAATACCTATTTATATATTCACTATGAGGAGGAGCAAACTCTCTCTAACTATAGGTAGATTTCAACTTTTTGAATTACTAAATATTGTTTCACTATAAATATTGACATGATAGCCATAAAGAAAAAAACATACCTTATTACAAAATTCCTACTTATACACTCTTTCGCAATTAACTTGATGAGTAAAACACAACCAACAATATGCAAATAGTTTCATGTAATGCCATAAACCAGCAAAAGCCTATAAAATTTCAATCCATACCTTATGCATTAGAAAGCTTAATAGACATATGTATATAAAGTATAATCTCAATAAACATCCGTTGTTGATGACTATGCTTCACAAGATAACTCTTGACAAATCTCGTGTTGATGACTATGCTTCACAACATTTATGCAACTTAGCATTACAAGTATATTATTATTAGAGTCATTTCATTAGAGATCAACTCAAAACAACATGATACTAGAAACCAAATGACAAATGATTGAGAATATAGTTTAGTGATCGATTTTTATCATTTTCCCATCGCATTTATTTTCATACATCATAATCGCTTAACTAAAACATATTAGTTTAACCGAGTCACTTTTATTGAGAGACAGAGTTTATCGAAAACGTATTAATTTTGTGGTACCCACTCTCACCAGCAATGCCGTTTTTCTGAAGTTCATTTTGTTACACTTTTACATCCTATTCATTCTCAAAATACCAAACCACGGGAAAATGTCTCAATCATCGTTAACCTGATCTCAAATACAGGTAACAGAATAATTTGTCAGCAAAGAAACAAAATCAACAGAGCTGGAATAGCTCAGTTGGTTAGAGCGTGTGGCTGCTAACCACAAGGTTGTAGGTTCAAGCCCTCCTTCTAGCGTCTACGACCTTTTACTTAGAAAATCGCACTCCGAAGAGCGATTTGGAAAATTAAATATGGAGAATAATAAAGAGGCTAGAAAACAAAAAAAATAATAAATGCGGGACCAATAAATATGACTACCACAATGGTGCCATCCTATAGCAAATTAATAAAACCAAATGTTGTAAAGTATGGCAAGGGATTCAATTGTTTTGCAACCAAAGCATTGGTGCCATCCTATAGCAAATTAATAAAACCAAATGTTGTAAAGGATGGCAAGGGATTCAATTGTTTTGCAACCAAAGCATGCAGTATAAATACCAAAGCATTTGAGAGCTTGCAGTATAAATAATGGAACTTGTTTTTAATTTTTTATCACCCTAGATTACATTAAAAGTAGTTAACCATTCTAATCAATTCCAACTAATTAATATATGAATTATTGTAAATTAGCTCCTTGAATGTGGGTGTTGGTACACATGGTCAGGAGGCCATCATTGTGACAAATGGTGAGCTAGCTCCCACACGGGTGGCATTTGGGAGCTCTTGAGGGCAGGTGGAGGAGTTAATGATGTTAAATGGGCGAATTAAGGCGATTAGCATCGCACGAAGAACATTCATGCGATTGGAAAGTTGTGAGGATTTTGAGGCAGACGGGGGTACGAGCAGTAGCCTGGAATGTACAACAGTAATCATGGATTCTTGCAGGAGGAAAGTCGTTAAATGGAATGACAGGAGGTCGGATTTTATAACCCTGGGCAACCTTGTTCTTGTTATTACGTCTGCTTCTTGTCCGTGTTGTTTCTTCTGCATTAGTCGTGGTGTGGTCATTGTGAGTTTTGAGCGGGGTGGTAGAAAGAACCCCAGGAGTCTGTCGGACAAGGATATCATGTTGTGTCTAAGAAGAAAAGGCGTTATGGAGGACGTAGGAGGGAAGGCACGGAGGAAGCTTGCAGATGTCGTAGGGTGAGCCACAAGCAACTTAGAGCGACCTAGGTGGCATGGAATTATCGTGCATCCATCCTGGTGGATGTCGAAATGTTGGAGGAGGGTGTCTGGCGTGAAGTGGGAGATGTGAGACTGTCATTGGCTAAAGTTGCGTAGGAACCCTGGATTCAGGATCCTGGGTCCTCGCGGGACTGCCAGAGCATGTAAGAATGAACGATTACTCTTTACTGGGTCGTGAAGAGCATGCTGAGCCAGGTGTTGTTGGAGCACGAGGAGAAGGAGAGGGTGGAGGACGTTCCCATGGCTTTTTGGAAATGACTCTATGGAGACACCCAGTTGTTGCATATGAAGATTGACGTTGCTGGACGGAAGCTTGGCCTCCCCTTCTTGTTGAAAATGGTGCACTACGAACCTATTGAGGATTGCAGTTCGAGCACCGAAAAGCAGCAGGCTGGCATTGTGTGTCTCGACGGCTCCTTTTTGCTGGATTTAGGTAATTATGGGTTCTAAGAATGCGTCCTATGTGTTTTTTGGTTTTTCGTGTTTCTAGTGATGCGCTTTACAACTTGGCTATAATAACTGCAATGGCCAGCCTTGTTTTTGGTCTGGATAATTGGGTATGCTTAAGGATGATAAGTCTATCTCGGTCATGTTTTGGGGTAACCATAAATTGGAGCCTCGACAAGCGCAAAGGCTATCGGTTCTATGATAATCTCGTTGTGGCTAGCCGGTCCTGTTTTGTTATGAAGATGATTTGGGGCCCGAGTATGAGTAGAGGCTGTCGGTTTTGTGCTAGTTTTGTTTTGTCTAAGATTGATAAAAATTCTCCTGGTAGCTATGTCTGTAAACTTTGTTTCCTCCTTCGGAGAGTGGCAATAAGAATATTGTTATATGTCTCCTGAGATGTTTGATGATGACAGTTTCAAAAAACATTGATGGGTACTCAGACCGTTGAAGTTGTAATTTTTTTTGTAAACTTTAAGGTTTTATCATTTTCCAAAAAAAATAACAATACATCCCACCTTCCTTTATAACAAAAATAAAAATAACTAATATAATATTATCCAATAAAAAATGGTTTGCAAATGTTTCCTTCTATTGGTTGCTAATGGGCGAAGAGAACCTTATCATTTACCTTCATTTCTATTCTAGTAGATATAATTATGAATGACGAATGTTTTTGAATTTATGAGTTTATGAATGGGAAAAAATGAAATATATATAATTTTAATTTTAAATGGATTATGGTGATGCTTTTGTTGGTAGTAAAAGGATAAAATAATCTTATTTTTTATAAAGAAAATATCAATCTAAGATTATAATTTATATTTTGTCAATTTGATTTAGCTTGAATAGTTATGGGATAGAGTGTTATTCTTCCAAAAAAAAAAATTATCTCTTTTCTAAACTACTAAAAAAAATAATTTAACCACAACCCAATAACATATATGATAACAACAAAAGTTAATATAGAAAACCCATAAAAAAAAACTTGTCTAGAGTAAAAAGTTATGTAGAGAAAATTCTCTCTTCACCCACTTCACAACTAGTAGAGAGTCACCAAAGACAAATATTTTTTACCCCAGCTTCCAAAGCAAGAATCAAATTCAACTTGAGAGCCATTAATTCACTCAAATTGTTCATCCCTGAACCAACTCCAACTTTGTATTGAAGAATGTGATTTTCCTTTCAAAAGATAATTCCCCAACACCATAAACCTTGGGCTCACCCTCACAACCCCATCAAAATAAGCCCACACGATAAGAAGATCAATATCTTCTAAAGGGATCAAACAAAGAGGCATTTTGGGAAAACCAAATGCCCCATGCCACCAGTGGTGGGAGATCCATACATACATTTTTGTATTTTCATTTCCATACTATTGTAGGTACAATAGATCCAATGCTTCATTCTGATCATGGGAGCCCCATTTTGTAAATATCAAGGTATTTAGGTAAGTTTTAAATTTTGATTTGCTATCGCATCATACCCTTTGTTTGGTCTGTCTAGTTATCATTATTTTCTCCTTTGAAAATTTCTAAGTTTCTAGTTGTTTTCCTGATTTGCAGAAAACCTTGAATTCTTTGCCAAAAATCATTTTCTTACTGCAAATCCCAAAATCCCGAAATCCCGAAGTCCCGCATCCCGCAATTGTAGATTGCAGAAATTGTTTGTTTTTCCTTTTGGAATTTCGTCAACCCGAAACCCGAAACCCGCAACCCAAAATTGTGGGTTGCGGGAAGACTATGTAAATATTTTAGAAAATTCGATCCTGCAACCCGAAACCCGAAAGTCCGGATTTCAGATTGCGGGAACTTGTTACGCCAATAAATCACGTTGCGTGTTTCCGAAAACCGCAACCCGCAAATTGTGGATTGCGGGTTGCGCGAAAAGTTATTTATTTCTTAATATTTGTTATGGTTTCCGAAACCCGAAACCTGAATTCCTAGTTGCGGATTTCGGAAACACATTTGTCCATTTTGTAAAATTTGTAGAACCCGAAACCCACAACCCAGAATTTTGGATTGCGGATTTCAGGAATTTTGAATAAATTTTGATTTTCAAATTATGAACCCAATCCCACATCCCGTAGGGGCTAGTCTTAGCCGTCCGCTTCTTCTAAATCTACAGTTTAGATTTTATCCAACCGAAAAACCACAAATACACCATTTTCTCTATTTTTCATTATCATTTTTACTCTCGGAAATTTACGCTCCTACGTGGATTTTACTGTCGATTTCTTACCAGGGTTACCTTCACGAGTTTTTAGCCATTTACAGGTCAGTTTGCTGTCATTTTTGCATTTGTTGTTTATGGTTTTTTGTTTACGGTTTGGTTTTGATTGTGTTTTATTTATTTATCAGAATTTCCCAAGATTTGTCAAAATGTCTCGGAATACCTAGTCCAAGACACTGCATAGAGATTCACTAACCAAAGACCCCAATTTTGGCATCTTGTCAGACACCAGTGAAAGGGTCACTGAAACCTATCAAATGGATTGGGCCAAAATCTATGATATCTTCAACAAGGATGACCTTTCAGACATCAAGGAAGACCGACCTGCATATGAAAAAATTAGGGCTTCCCAAATCCATGCCATTGCTGCTCGTCCTGCTGTCCTACCTTATACAAACCTTGTCAAATGGATTGTGGAAAACGCCAACCCTAAGGACCAGTCGTTTAACGACAGTGCAGGGTCACAATTAACTACCTTCCGCCCTGAATTTTTTATCGGAGCTTTTGCTCTCAAGTCGGCTATACAAATCCTAAGCCCTGATTTCATTCAATCTTCCAAAACCAGATACAATTTTGATGAAATGATGAAATCCTGGATAGTTAAGCCTAGCAGTTTTGTGCCGAAGGCTGATAACCTATATCTAATTGCTTGGTTCAAAGAACCTTACTCTTTACATGCAGCCATGCTCTGCAGCTCTTTGGCCTTCCCAATTGCTCAATTTTTAAAGCCGAATGGGATCCCATAGCTCATCATGTCTTGAAAATAGGAGAATCTTTCCCTTGGGCATCCATCCTCTCTTCAGAAATTAAAACAACAATTCAATATTATCAGAAGGCACATGCTTTAAGAAAGCCACATTTTTACCTATCGGCCTTTATCCTTGATGTCTTCTGCTCTGAGTTTCAATATCCTAACTTAGGGTGGAATTGGACCCCTTAAGCTCCACTATTTCATATATACCATTCTGCATTGTGGGAGAGTAATTATGTGCCCCTACTTTATGAAATTTGTGACCATTTCATGGGCACTATTTATTTCAAAATTTGTAGACAGGAAGCTCCCACCTTTTCAGCTGATGCTAGAACTTTCATCAACACCATTGGAGATTGGTATGTTTATGATTCCTTCTCATACATCAGAGTCTGGGGAAGTGACATTGTTCATCTTTTGCCAAGAATAGTGCCTGACAGGTTGGTCATTCAGGACGTTTCTTATCTGATTGTCACTGATGGAGTCTACAAAAAGCTCACTAGTCCCAAAAAGAGAGGTTGGCCTAAATTTTCCTTAAATCTTGGCCCTTTAGTTATTCCTACCTCAACCTGGGATACAATGCTTGGTGATCAACTAGCTCCTTTGAAGTT
The DNA here is from genome assembly GCA_027924585.1 of Larix kaempferi. Taxonomy (NCBI): domain Eukaryota; kingdom Viridiplantae; phylum Streptophyta; class Pinopsida; order Pinales; family Pinaceae; genus Larix; species Larix kaempferi. The sequence continues at coordinate 4,297,306 of BSBM01000922.1, forward strand.
GGGTAAAGCCCCCAAAATAAAGCATGATCCTAAGAAATTCCTGGATGCACATTTCAAATACTATCACATGAAAATGGACTATGTACATGAAGAACTCCCAGATGACTCCATCTATCAAGGAGTGAACACTTTTTCTAAAGTATTGGCAAGGGCTAAGAGCTTAGATGAATAGCAACAGATTATGGCATATCAGAAAGATATAAAAGCTCAAGTCTACAGGCAAAGAACAATGGAGTTGATTATCATTGAGCAAGTCAGAAGGGATAAAGAACAAAAGCTAATCCAGCAGGCTAATGCCCCTCTGATGCTTACTTATACATATGGAGATAAAGGTAAGGCTCCCATGGAGAATCTCTCTCAGATGAAAACAATAGAGTAGGTTAAAACTTTGTTGCAAACCTCTCATAATTTCCAGCAGCAACTAGCAAAATTGACTTCAGTATTGGACACTCGGACAGTTGAACCACCTAACCTCACTATGGGTGTTCAAGTGACTGTTGTAGCTTTGCAGGTAGTTGATGATTTGACAATGGTTGAAGTTAACCTTTCCAAGAGACTGAAGGTTCAGGTTTCCACATCAAAAGTCCCTACTGTTGATCTCATTAACAGTGATGTTGAAGATGAGCCACATGCTATAGTTCAAGTGTCTGAAGAAGTTATTATTGACCAACGCGACCTCAGTCGACAGGGGTTCGCCTCACTGTCGACACATACTGCAGTATCCTTGGGCACTGGCCTGGGCAGGTTTGAGCCCACCCAGTAACACCCACAGAGTGGATGAGGTCTCACCTGAGGCGTGCGACCTCAGTTGACAGGGGTTTGCCTCACTGTCGACACATACCGCAGTCTCCCTGGGCACCGGCCCGGGCAGGTTTGAGCCCACCCAACAACACCCGTAGAGTGGATGAGGTCTCACCCAAGGCGTCTAGGAAGAGCAGACGAAACCATGTTTCCACCGAGGGAGGAGGGGATTTGTGGCTGTGCATACTAGCTCTATGGCAGTACTTAAACAAAACTCAAAACATGGAATTATAACATTTTAACTAATCGCAACATTCATATTTCACATGAAACAGATCATCTAATCGCATCACTTATCATTCCAGCAACAGTAAGCAGATATTACATCAAACAACATTTATATATTGTACCATTTCATAGAGATTGCATCAAAACATCATTATATTACTGTTGCGGTCAAAATACCAGAGGCAAAACATACATCTTCTTATCTCTCGCCTCCTATTCTCCTGTCTTTTATCTTGATCTGTCGCTATCTATCCTCTCTCTCTAACACTTACAATACTCATCTATTTATAGGCTTCTGCCATTACAATATTTGTCCACTTACAACTAACTTCCTAACTGGCCCTATGGACAATTGACCCAATAACCCCAAAAACCCACATACCGCGGTACAACTGACTCACTATTACATAATATATGGTCCAAGTGACCTAAAACCCGCCAACTGCGGTATTCTTTAACACAAAATACTCCTTTCACGCCCTCATCCGATGTGTCGTAGCGTCAGCGGTGCCGCGGCCTTTCCCCATCAAACCATCTGCCAACAATTACTGAGAAGGTGACTGACAAGGTTATTGAAGAAATCACTGAAGAAGTAATTGACAACTCATAGGCATTCACAGACTTGTTGGATACTATTGAAATGGATCATCTTGATCCTGATCAACAAGTGTTGGAAATCACCACTACACCTAATGCTCCAACTTCATCTTTGTTACTTTCTTCCATTGAGGATCTTTCTACTTTGCCTACAGGGGTGATGCCACCATTCTCCATTTCCCAATTGTTTCATACTCTGACTTATAAATCCACCCCTTTTCCCAACAACTTAGTTTCTTTTTCCATCCCTTCATCTATTTTTACAGAAGCCCAGTCTTCGACTGTCCCCCTGCAATACCCATATCCACTTCACCATTACCTACTGAGAATGAGCTACCCTCAATTACTTCTCCATTATCACCATCTAGTGGGGATGATCAAGTTCCTCTTTCTGAAGATTTCACTTCAATCCCTTCTCCAACTCATGTTTCATGAGTTCCTCAAACTGTCTCTACCCCTATGGCTATTCCTCAAGTTACCATGCCCATGCCCAATCCAATGGCCACCCAAACTCCTTCATTAGTTTCAACAGAAAATGTAATCTCAATTACTTTTGAGATAATAACTGAATATGAAGATGATGAGGTAGTCCCTCTTGGACATTATTTCTACAACAAGGAAAATAAAGCAGTGGTTAAGAGAGGTAAGAAGAGGAGCAGGGATCAAGGTGAAATGGAGGTATCTGTCCCCAACCAAATAGTATGGACTCAGCAGGCAAGTGACCCCTAGACAGGGGCAATTGAAACAACCACAGCCTTAGGAGCATTTGCTAGTGCGAATCTTGATTCAGTCCAGATACTTAATAGGGAAATTGATCGGAAGAAAGAAGAATTGGAAAGGATGACAGAAGAAATGGTGAAGACCAAGGAGGACCATGAGATTTATGTTGATGATCTTAGGAGAATATGGGAAGACAGGTTAGGAGATGTGGAGCGAAGCAACAATTCTCTGAAGGCTGAACTTTAGAATGTACAAGCTGAGAATTCTGCTAACACTCAAAGGATAGCCTTATTACAAAAGCAATGTGAGGATGCAACTGCAAGTGCAGCCTCATCTGCTTTCTTTACAAGTCATCTCAAGAATTCAAGGACTTTTCCCTTCAAGTCAACAAAGACTATTATGAGTTTCTGGAGAAGCTATTTTTAACCTTGGATGAGATCAGGGAAACTCACATCATTTTTGGTATGATGTATAGTGCCCTTGAAGAGCAAAAAGCTAGAAGGCTGGAACTTCTAAGGTAAACCAAAATGTTAGTGATTGGAAAAGATATATCAAGGATATTCCAGAAGGTTTTCCTATGCTTAACAACTTTCAATTTAAGAAAATCAGAGGTGCATTGAACACCTGGCTGGAACTTAATGAATTAGTCAAGGACATTCTCAAAAGAGCACAGGCTATCTATAGTAGGTGATGGTGTGCAACAGATAATGTTATGGACAGTATTCAGTTTCCTGCTATGGAACTCATTGAATATGCTTTCCCACCAAAGTTGAAGATCGAGGAGATCGAGCGCAAATGTCAAGAAGCTCAGCAACAAATTCAGCTCCTCGAAGAGGTCAAAATTGATGATGTGGAACGTTTGATTAGGAGACCAGTATCCTTGGAACGTAAAATCCAAGTCTTTATCTGCATTTGGCATATGTTAGCAAAGAATGAAATGGAAACATTCGAATGCAATGCCCAGCTGGGGCTTGAGTCAGCCAATTATCCGATTGTGGATGCATTGTTAAAGATTTGGGACAAATGGGAAGTTTTTCTAGGCCATTAGGTTATCTTTGATTTTGTAATCCCAGTTTGTGGGAAATTACTGTTTGTATTATTATTTTGTAACTCTTATTTAAAGAGATGATTCCTCGTAGAGCAAGGAGGATGGAATTTGGAGGACAAAATCTACAGGAGAGGCTGCGAATGCTCTATTTTGATACTAGCTTGTAATTTCTTGCAAACTATCATTAAATACAATAAAGTCATCTTTCAGATCCACTTTTGTCAATTTGTCAATTTTATTTGATGGATGTGATTTTCCTCCAAGTTACTTATCTAATATTGTTTTAATCTTTGCAATTTATTAAACATATTGATCTACAGTTCTGGTTTATCATTACTTATGATTGATGTGTTTATGAAGGTTTTAAAGAGTTTATTCTATTAAAATATTTTATCGATTTCTGCAAATGATTCTTTCAATAAGTTACAAATGATGTTAATTTTTCAATTAACATATCAGTTACAGATTAAGCCTTGAATGCATAACAAAGCTCAATTTTCCATTAGTTGATTTTCATTGATTAATTACAATTTGAGTAGGATAAGTCATTTGATCTTTTCTACATTTCTGTTTAATTGATAAATGGTCTTATTCATTCATATATCAAGTTGATCTACACCTATTTTGAAACACCTTCTTAGAATAGATCTAACCTAGTTTAGATTCCTTTTAGTAGATTTGTGTTTATAGACTTTTCACTTTGTTTTCCTTAGTAGAAAATAGATCCTTTGGATCAAAACCTACCAATTCTTAGAGTGCCAGTGGAGGCCGACTATCTGTGGGAGATTACTACACCAAACAGGTTGGCGATAGAACTGTCCTTGTGTAGGGCCTTTTGAAGCCTTTCAGTCTGGGTTTTCCCCCTCTGTTGAGAGCTTAGGAACCTCATTCCAGCACTTTGCATGCCCTGCACATCCGAGGCATCAACACATACCAATTCAACAAATGCTCTTCAATGGATGTTCCAGACCAAGCATTTCAGAGCCCTATAAACACTTACAACTCGAGCCAAAATTGTTTAGCAAATGAGCAAGACAAAACCAAATGAAGATTTGTCTCCAAACTATCCTTACACAGAGGACATCGTCCAAGACCCATCATGTTCCTTTTTTGAATGCTATGCTATGTAACTTTATTAAATTTCATAAGAACCACATAAATATGCAGGCCTTTGTCAAACATCAAAATTACCAAACCAACTTCCACCAACCTTTTATGTTTCCCTAATTCATCTCTGGAGCTTAGCATTTTGTAACTAGCTTTTGGGGTATACCACCCAAATAAATACTTTGACCAAAGCAAGACATCATCCCCATTTAATCTACTACGTGTTTCTTTAAGGTGCACAACAAACAACTCCCACACATTAATATAATTTTCCTTGATACCAAGCACTTCAACACTCTTCCAACCATGGTCCCTAAATGTAAAATAAGCCACAATCTGCTCAAGATAAATAATACCTCTCTCCCTTAAGTGTTGAATTAAGGAATCTAGAAACCTATACGATTGACCACTTACAATTCAAGGGTATTCCCCCACCCTCACTTTATTCCCTTTTCCAACTTTCCACCCCAACCAATCCCCATAACAACGAAGGAAAGCACGACAACCTTCCCAATGATAGACACATTATGCACTCTCTTTCAAGGCCATCCTCAATTGAGTCCAGCTCAATGTATTTCTCTTCTATTCTTTTGCACCAAAGCCCCCTTCCTTGTAAAAATTGCCAAACATTCTTTATTCCCACATCTTTTTAGAATAACACAATATTTTTTAGTCTTTAACGCCCTAACTCTTTTGGTAATGCTATACTTTTCCATTTTACACAAGAGAAACCCTTCCTATCCCTCCTATTGAGCCAAAGAAAATGAAAACTCAATATTTTGATTGCCTCTAGAACCCCCATAGGGATCCATGCTAAATACATCCAATATACAAGGATGACTTCAATCATTGATTTGACTAGGAGCAGTCGCCCTCCTTTATCCACCTATTGCTCCAAGAATGTATCCTCTTCTCTATTTTAACCACAAGCCATTGCCAATCTTTCTTTTGACAGTCATTAGGTTTTAAAACAAAACCTAGGTATTTCAAGCCCTCCTCCAAGGGGATTTGAGTGTAAGAACAATGTTGAAAAAAAACCTTTTTTTTCCTTTGAAACATCCCAGAAAGAGATTGTGGATTTATTTGCATTTATTTGATTATTAGTTGATGTGCAAAGCAAATCCATAACCTCCTTTAGCTTCACAATATCCCTTCTCACACCTTCATAGAAAATAAGTATATCATCCACAAACAAGAGATGTGTCAATGACAAGTTATTTCTATTCCTTATTCCTTTAAAATAATTGACATCCTTTTGGCCTCCAATAAGGACTTGCTAAGGGATTCAACTACAAGCAAAAACAAAAATGCAGACAAGGAACATCCTATTGAAGCCCCCCATTTAGGCCTAAAGAAACCTAAAACAAAACCATTAATCAAAATAACAAAAGTAATAAAAGTAACACAATTTAGTACCCAAGTCACAAAGTGAACATTAAACCCCATATGTATCCAAGTCACAAAGTGAACATTAAACCCCATATGTATCAACATCATCTGCAAATAGAACCAAATAACTTTGTCAACTACAAATAGAACCAAAATCTAGCATCTGCCAGCTGCCAAAGACCTCTTCTAGGATGCTTCTTCTATAGTAGTAGAGTTCCTCATTTATCTAGCCCTTTTCTTCTATATGAAGGATCTATTTTATTTGGATGGTTATACTTATTTGGATCCACATGACTATCATGGGCATGTGATGCCTAACACTCAGTGGTTCATGGAGCTTTAGTGCTATCACTGGGTTGTCAATTGAAGCATATGGACATGGGACCTAGGCTTAAGATGGAGCTTGTTGGATGACATTGGCATGGCCACTCACATGAGTACATGGGAACATGATTTCTTAACCTACTTTAACATGGCAGTCAACGTTCCCCCATGGGACCCTGGATTATGGTTGTACAGCTTCACGTCAAGCGTTGATGGAAACACTTTACCGAGGGGGTGGTGTTATGGCTCTCCTTATGGGTGAAATGGGGGCTAGAGGGCCCATTAGTGTAATAGTGGAGGCCATTCAATATAAAGTGGACTAGGTCCACTATGTTTGTTATTATTAAATAAGACCCAGTATGGTAGTAAATAAATGTAATGAGACCTCATTAAAGAAGGTCCACTAGGTAGTTAGGAGGTTAGAGTTGTAATGTACAATCTATAAATAAGGATGGAGTTCTCCTTATGAGTGATGTGTGGAGTAAATTGTATGTGGATCTTAGCTTATACGAGGTTTCACTTCAAAGAGGCTTCGGCAAAACCATTAGTTTATTACATGCCTTGGACATAAATAGGTAAATTTATTAAGATAATGAAATAAATAGAAATAAGTTAGTTCAAATTATTAATAAATTGAATTTTAAAATTTAAATAATTTCTTCAATTTTAAATATAAAAGGAAATTGTTTATGTTGTTTTATTGGTTTGGGAAGTTTTCACATAGAGAGGTAAGTCATTAGCAAATAACATGATGGTTTGAATTTAGTAGGTATTTTAGTATGTATTTTTTAAGTTAAAGAGAGTTTTAGTGAAGTTATATTCCCACATTATATTATGATTTAAATTTTCTAGGTATTTGAGTATGTAGATTATATGATGATGATGGTTATGAGCGTTTCACCAACTTTGGTTTATTGGACATTAAAAAATGTAAAAAGTCATTTGATTTTATTTACGTGTTGGAAAGAGTTTAAAACAAACAATAATGAGATCACCATAGTTGTGATGAGTTAAAAGATTGACAAAATCATATTGTAAAAAATATTTTAAAATTGATATTAAACATATATATAACAAATAAATTTATATTTAAAATTTAATATAAAATAATAACTATTTTTTTAAATAATAGGTGAAATTTTATATATTAATTTTTTCTAAAGATAGTAGAGCAGAGCAAAAGCTACAACGGATACATAAGATCTTTTTTTTGTTTGAGAAAATCCGGAAGTGAAAAAAAAGGAAAAAAACTTGAAATTGAATTTTTATAACCGTTAAAAGTCCACATCACAAGTGAAAGAAAAAAGCGCTGCAAAAGCTTGAAATTGAATTTTTATAGTCGTTGGAAGTCTGTCTATATATTTGTTGTTCATCACCCAAACAACAAAGCAATTTCCTGCTCCATTTCGTTGGAAGGCTTTCTTCGTGTTTGCTTTTTTAATTGGATACTTTAGGTTAGAGGTTTGCATGGCCTGGACATGCTGTGTCTGTGTATTTTTATTCTTATGAGTCAGTGATTTCGACTTTTAGATTTAATACCTTCATTCTTTCCGAATTATTATATGTTTTTGGTTTTTCCATTATTCTGGTTTCTGTGTATTTTGGTCATTTGGTTTTCTGATTTGTTTTTGGTTTTCTGATTTGTTTTTGTTTGGTTTGAGATCTATCATCTGATTTCAGTTACTGTTTTAGTGTTTTTTTTTAAGTTTTTCACCAATTTGGAAAGCAGGAAAGAGATGTTTAGTCAATTAATTTGTGAGCCATTAAATCATAGATTAAAATTTCATGCAGGGATTGAAGATGACAGGAGCATCCAAGCTCGATTGAACCTAGTACCAAAGCTGGTAAAAAAAAAGGGAAAAAAGGTATGTGAATGTTTTCTTGTAGTCATTGGGCACAGAGGATATGACAACGTTTCCAATATTTTTATAACAGCTCTTTCTTTATAACATTTGAATCCTGATTATTATGAATATAGATAGGTAGATTCATATTTAAATTGGGAAGTAATTATGACCGAGAGAGTTATTCTCTACAACCATTGGATTTCTAGAAGGCCAGAGGCAATACAGTAAGATTTAAATTGTGACTGAACTGTAACTGTGTTTTCTCTTATGTAAGATTTAAATTGCAACTTAACCGTGTTTTCTCTTATTTTTCTGCACTTCCTGTATTAATTGGTTTGTTGTTCGCTATTATTCTCATCATTTCATCTTCAGCACTTAGAATGTTTCCAATATTTTTATAACAGCTCTTTCTTTATAACATTTGAATCCTGATTATTATGAATATAGATAGGTAGATTCATATTTTAGCAGTGGTCTTTGGGAAGTAATTATGACCGAGAGAGTTATTCTCTACAACCATTGGATTTCTAGAAGGCCAGAGGCAATACGGTAAGATTTAAATTGTGACTTAACTGTAACTGTGTTTTCTCTTATGTAAGATTTAAATTGCAACTTAACTGTGTTTTCTCTTATTTTTTGCACTTCCTGTATTAATTGGTTTGTTGTTTGCTATTATTCTCATCATTTCATCTTCAGCACTTAGAATGTGGCTTTTCATTTCTCTTTTCCGTGGGTTCTTTTCACGCATTTTAGGATTGTAATTATCGCATTTATCGACGACGATGATCCGAAGGATGTAAATCATTTCAATTCACTGTTCTATCAAGACTTGCTTGCTCTATAGTTCTTTCATTTCTCTTTCAAGCCTCATACCTGCTTTATAGAGCTGCATATTTGGAACGGCCTCGTCAATTTTCTTTTCTTCACCTTCATTACTACCTGTTTGAGCTTTTCTTGGCTTTTTTTTTGTTTTTCGTTTATTACCCTGTTTCCTTCCACTCTTGCAGGTTTCTGATTTTGGGAGCTAAATTACCCTATTCTTTATTTTCCATGACTGATTGTTTGAGCTTCTAGTTGTGTTCTTCCTGTTTCAGAATCATGGTCGCTATTCTCGGAAAGGCTTCCTTCTCATCTCGCGGGTTTCTGAGTCTCATGTCATTTTTGCTAAATTTGATGTTCTGGTTTTCTTTTCCCCATAACTGTTGTTTGATTTTTATGGGTTTGATGTCTATTTCTGCTGGATTGTTGACAGTTTTATCTTGTTCATCCTCGGAAACTTTTATAAAATTCTTGGGAGAAATTCTTTCTTAATTATTTAGTTATGTATGAAGGTAGTTTGCCTTGTTTTTTCTTTTCTTTATTTATTTTCCATAATTATTCGAGACTGCGAGTTGTTTCTTTTGGTAGCTTTAATTGCTCTGTTCAAGGTTATTGAGTTTTTCTTCGTTTCCCTTCAAATCTCCTCGTGGCTTTGTACTTGTTCAAGCCCTTCATCTCATCCTCAAGCTTTCTGGTTATGTTTACTCATTTCATCAAATGAATTATATTCTTGAGGTTGATCTTTAGTTTTCAGAAAAAAACGTGTCTCAAAGTTCAACGTAACCACAGGGAAAGGCATGTATTTTGAATTGATGTGCCCTGGACATTTCCATTTCTTTGTAAGTTAAAGATATGGATTGGAAGGCATGTAATTTGAATTGATGTGCCTTTAGACATTTTCATTTCTTTGTAAATTAAAGATGTGGATTGGGACAAACTTCCATTATTCCTTCTGTACTGCTCTGGTTTCCTTGCAAAAGAGTTTCATCTGCTTCTTTCCCTATTTTCCATTTAATGACCCAGCCAATCTTTGCAGCTCAGAAAACTCAGGGTTATTTACTTGTTGACAATCATTCATTTGCTTCGAATGGCACCCAATATTGGACCAATACTGCGTTATTTTTTAGATAGTTCACTTCAACCAATTGAAAAAGTCTTTAACAAATTTTTAAGGCTAGACTCTTCTTCTTCTGTCCATTTGTGAATCTCAACAAAAATGAATATCTGGCTAGGTTCATTCCAGTGGCTAGAAATCTTCTATCCACTATGTAAACTGTTTATTATTGCAAGTCCTTGAATAATGCATTCCAATTCTTAATCTAATCAATTATTTAGCTTCAATGTGATTTTGGTCTTCTGATGGTCTGTATAGAATTGTATGTTTGATCAATTAGTCATGGAGACCAAGTTTATTGTTCTGTTTCTTGTTTGATCAATTATACTAGGGCATCAGGGTTATCGTTTTCTTACTTGTGATACGTTCTGTCCCATTCCCACTTTGAGGGTAAACTTTATGAAGGTGCTTGCATTCTTAAAACCATGCCCATGAAACAATTATAAGCTTTGATATCCGTTGGTTTTCCATTTTCCTTTGATCAGTGTAAATACCAACAACTTCTCGTGTTCCAAGAAACAAGTAATTATAGAGAAATTCATCACTGGAGTTTGGATCTCTATCTCTTGATATATAAAGAGATATTTATGTTATATTTGAAGTTAAAAAATAAGTTTGATTGAACTGTGGTTTTGCCAATTTTTAAAATAGGTTGTATTTGTTGTATATTGGTTGTGCTTTGCATAGTTATCAAATTTGGCCGTATCAGGTCAATTAATCCGTAAATTCGGAAGTTTAGTTCGTGTTACGAATTACGAGTCTAATTAGGTTTGCTCATGTTTAATTGTTAATTCAGTTCTCTAAATCTTCAACGGATTAAACCTCATTCTATAGGGAAGATCATATCCCCATACTATTCAGGGGATCGGGAAGCGAAGAAGATCTTGTTCCAAGCTTGTTGAGGTTTCCGGATTCATATGAAGATAGCATTTTTATGAACTGGTTCTTAAATTTTCTTCCCTTTCTCTTTTCATCTTAAGCTGTGATCCTCTTCTGAAAGCTGCATAAAGTGATTAAGAGCTATACAGAAGATTTTTTCTAATCAAAATTTTGTTCCTCGAATGGTGCTTTGTGTTTGATTTACTTAGAAGGTGTTTGTTATACAGAAAGGATAATGAACAAATTGTCATGCTAAATGACTATTCTATTTGCTTGGTGGATATAAGATTTGTATGGTTGATTTTTTTAGGTTGGGTTTATCTTTTCCTTCGTACCCTTGTTCAAGATTCAAAACATTCATTCACCTCCAGGTTGATTTTACTGAATCTGGTAAAATCGAATTTTATGAATATGATTTATTCACTTGGACATTTTCTCAGTTTCATGTGGTATGGACTCTGGAGTATCTAAAATTTCTAGGAATTTCTCATATTCAACTCCTTTCATTTCTCAATCAAGCCCCCTACCTGTGTTGAATCCCTTCATTTTTATGTAATAAAATATCCATATCCTCTTCTTTTTGCCTTTAGGGTTGCTCGGATTGGTGATTCTGATGCACACTTTTTCCCTCTTACATTTTTCCTGTTTTTATGGTCCGCTATCGATTAACTGGTATAGTAAGATATTAACTGACCATTCAGGAGGGAGGGAGAATCTTCATAATCATGGGCTTTTTATTAAGGGTGTGGGCAACTAATAACCAATTCAACTCTTCAGGATTTTCTAGAATGTATAATTTGGTTTTGTATGAATGTATATGGAGTCTGAACCTCAGGGCCATAGCTGCTGATATTTGAAATCAGGTGAAATCAGGTTGCCATCGAGCAATAGAAGAATTTCCCATAGCCTGTAATCTTTTCCTCCTTGAGGTACCTAAGAGGAATCGGAGTTCAAAACAAACAAAACTCTAAGCTGGGAGGAAGGCGGTCATGACATGTCTTCAAATTTCAATGCAAAATTTGATATTTCTATTACACAACCAAAAAAATACCTTAGAATCCTGCAATAATGCAATTTACTGCCACATTTACTTCCATAGGAACAGAGTAGAGGCGCCATAACTATCATTTGCGGGCTTCCAGGATGCCATGGCTCCCCTTGTACTCTACCTTTTGTTTGGCAAGTGTACCCGCCTGATTGATTTCCTAAATCTAATGAAGTGAGCGGTAGGATTCTTGCAGAGTAGTACACTGAACTCATCATATTTTAAACTCCCAAATGAAAACTATATGTTTAAAATGTGAAAGCAGGACACATAAAGAAAAGAAAAGAATCACAGAATGAAAATGATGAACTGAGGTGCTCCATGCTGATGGGAATTGGTTTTCCACCCCCAAATGAAAATGAATCACATAATAAAAATGATGAACTGAGGTGTTCCATGCAGATGGGAGTTTTCGACACCTATGAGGAGCCATTGGTGCTCTCTATAGTGATGAAGGCGAGCTGAGAAGAAGCATAGTGTTTTTTTTTCCTTTTTGCCAATAAAAAAAAGCTTAAAATGCTTAAGATTTCGATTATTAAGAAATTTTTCTATCTCGATTAGTAAGAAAAAAATTTTCTTTCAACGAAATGTAGAATTGTGATCGAGTTTATCCCTTGAATGCTTTAACTTCTGGAAAATTTAGAGCATAAATCTAGCTTACAGGGTACCAAGCTGCCCTAACTTTGGACGGCTTTTTCGAATCCTGATTTGGAGATGTTGCTTTTTATGAAAGGTGGTAAAATAAATATATTTTCTTTATGGTATATGTGTTATTTCCATGGACTGTGTGCTTGAACTCTTTAATTCATAGAAGGTGGCAATATTCTGGAAGGAGTGTGTGGCTTTTTTTTTTGTACTATGCTACATGCTATTATTGCACTATAGATAAACCATTGACTCTTACAAGCTTTGATTAAAATGAAGAACCCTAAAATGGATTTGTTGATACTTATTACAGGTTTTTCAATAGCTGAATAACCTTAAAATGGATTTGTCGATACTTATTTAAGGTTATTTTAATAGCTCTGTTAACTTCTAGTATAATTTTACTTTGAAAAATGTTAATCGTTCTAACCATATTTTATTCATCAGATTTTGTTCATTGTTTTCCTCAATACAAATTGTTCATTGCTTAACTGGTTGAGGTTCGCACTATATTTTTTAATATTTATTTTGAAGACTGGAAATTGATTAATCATATTTTGTTTATTGTTTAAATACAAAGGTTCTCACTATATTTTTTAATAGGTATTTTGAAAACTGGAAATCATTTTAACTAAATTTCATACATTATTTAACCAGAAAAACATTGTTCATTGTTTAGTTAATTGAGGTTTTCACTCTATCATTTAAAAGTAAATTACCTAGAGTGATTTTACACTCAATATCATTTTGTTCATTGTGATTTTACATATACAATATATTATATATATTTTTTTAATATCATATTTTAAATATAAAAATGGTATACTTTTATAAAAATATAAATTAAATAAACATTTTTTTAATATCATATATTAAATATAAAAATGGTATACTTTTATAAAAATATAGATTAAATAAACAAGAAAACCACATTAGCTGCATTTTCGAAAATATTGCAACGTTAAGTTAAATTTAACCTTGATTGTAGTTGAAGATTTTAAAGCTAGTTGACATTTAAAGTTTTTGAGGATGATTAAATCCCTCTGGTACAATTATGGAGTTTCTTGTTCATCTCAATGTGTAACAAAGGCAAAGTGGGGTCTGTGTGATTCAAATGGGAAGGAAATACATTCCTTATGCAAATGCTTGTTTTGATACGTTTTGATTTCAGTTAGCCGATGGAAGTTTTGGAGTCCATATTATTTTGCTTGTTGTGGACATTCCTTCTAAACTTTTCATGCACTAATATTGTCACCAATGTTTGTTAATCTAAAAATTAATTAGCCTGGATCTTGTCCAATTCTATTAAAACAAAAGTGACCGACGTTAAACATGAGAAGAGCGGATTCAGACATAAGTATGATCAGATCATTATTTGGTACAGCTAACCTGTTATGGATAGTTTCGTACTTGGGTCATGGAATTCATCTCAACAGTCCAATTCAGTTCTAATTTCTCTTTTGGGAGAAATTATGAACAAAGATGACATTTTTCATCTTTCATTATCTTGTGTTTGGAATAATCTATGTGCAAACTTGATCTGCATGATTTACAAATATTGGTGTGGAATCTGAAATATGCAAATATTGGTCTCTGTGTAGTGTTTTTTGTTGTGTTTTCTCTTCAATTTGCAAAGCAGGGAAGAGAGATGTATCATTGTGCCCAAGGGCATAGAGGATATGACAAAGTTTCCAATATCTGTATAGCAGCTCTTTCATTATAACATTTGAATTCTGATTATTATGAATATAGATAGATAGATTCAGATTCGAGCAGTGGTCTTGGGGAAGTAATTACGACCTGGAAGGTTGATTTTGATTTTATACAACCATTGGATTTCTAGAGGGCCAGAGGCATTGCAGCATGATTTAAATTGCAAGTTAACTGTGTTTACTCTTATTTTTCTGCACTTCCTGTATTAATTGGTTTATTGTTTGCTATTATTCTCATCATTTCATTTTCATATTCAGCTCTTAGAATGTAGCTTTTCATTTCTCCCTTCCGTGGGTTCTTCTTTCACATTTTAGGAGAGTAATTATCACATATATCGACCATTCGGAAGGATGTAAATTATTTCAAATAACTGTTCTATCGAGACTTGCTTGCTCTATAGTTCTTTTGTTTCTCTTTCGATCCACATACCTGCATTAAAGATCTACATTTCTGGAGCTCTTTCACAAATTTTCTTTTCTTCACCTTCATGACTGCCTGTTTGAGCTTTTTCTTGGATTATTTTTTGTTTAAATTTTCTTTTCTTCAACTTCATGACTGCCTGTTTGATCTTTTTCTTGGATTATTTTTTGTTTATTACCCTGTTTCCTTCCACTCTTGCAGGTTTCTAATTTTGGGATCTATTGCCCTGCTCTTTCTCTTTCATGGCTGCTTGTTTGAGCTTTCTAGTTGTGTTCTTCCTGTTTCAGAATCATGGTTGCTATTCTCCGAAAGGCTTCCTTCTTAACTTGCGGGTTTCTGATTTTCATATCATTTTTGCTATTTCGTATCGGCTGCTAATTTTGATGTTTTAGTTTAATTATTGTTTGTTGTTGTTTGATTTTTATGGGTTTGTTGTCTATTTCTACTGGATTGTTGACAGTTTTATCTTGTTCATCCTTGGAAACTTTTATAAAATTCGCAAGAGAAATTCTTTCTCAATTATTTAGTTATTATGTATGAAGTTTGTTTGTCTTCTTTCTTTTTCTTTATATTTATTTTTCCATAATCATTCGAGCCTATGAGTTGTTCAAGATTATTGATTTTTTCTCCGTTTCCCTTCAATTCTCTTCGAGGCTTTGTACGTTGTTCAGACCGTTCATCTCATCTTCAAGCTTTCTGGTGATGTTTACTCATTTCATCAATGTACAGTTTAACAAATGAATTATATTCTTCAGGTTGATTATGTTTACTCATTTCATCAATGTACAATTTAACAAATGTATTATATTCTTCAGGTTGATCTTTAACAATGAATTAATTATATTCTTCAAGTTGATCTTTAGTTTTCAGAAAAACGTATCTCAAAGTTCAACGTACCCACAGCTGAAGGCATGTATTTTGAATGGATGTGCCCTAGACATTTTCATTTCTTTGTAAGTTAAAGATGTGGATTGGGACAAACTTCCATTATTCCTTCTGTAATCCTCTAGTTTCCTAGAGTTTCATCTGCTTCTTTACCTATTTTCCTTTTAATGACCCAACCATCCTTTGCAGCTCAGAAAACTCAGGGTTGTTTACTTGTTGAACAATCATTCATTTCTTCGAATGGCACCCAATATTGGACCAATACTGGGTTATATTTTGTATAGTTCACTGCAACCAATTGAAAAAGTATTTAGCAAATTTTCAAGGCTACTATTCTTCTTCTGCCCATTTGTTGAATCTCATCAAAATTGAATATCTGGTTAGGAGCATTCCAATGGCTGCTAGAAATCTTCTATGCACTATGTAAACTGTTTATTATTGCAAGTCCCTGAACACTGCAATCCAATTTTTACTCAAATCAATTATTTATCTTCAAATGTCAATTCTAGTATTCAATTAATCAGGGAGACCAAGGTTATTGTTCGGTTGCTTGTTTCCCCTTTTTATACTGGGGCATCAGGGTTATCGTTTTCTTACTTGTGATACTTTCTGTCCCATTTCCACTTTGAGGGTGAACTTTATGAAGGTGCCTGCATTCTTAAAAACATGCCCATGAAACAATTAGATATCCGTTGTTTTGCCATTTTCCTTTGACCAACAACTTCTCGAGTTACAAGAAACACGTAATTATAGAGAAATTTGTATATTGGTTACGAAAGCAATGAATCTTTATCAAATCGTCCATACGACCTGCTTTTCTGTGATATTCGTCTGAGATGTGGCTCAATCCGCACCAAATGTCGGGGACAAAATTTCGAACTCGAACTTAATAACTATGGTGCTTTGTGTTTGATTTGCTTAGAAGGTGTTTGTTACACAGAAAGGATAATGAACAAATTGTCATGTTAAATGACTACTCTGTTTGCTTGGTGCGTATAAGATTTATATAGTTGAAATTTTTAGGTTGGGTTTATCTCTTCCTTCGTACCCTTGTTCAAGATTCAAGACATTCATTCACCTTCAAGTTTCATTTTACTGAATCTGGTAAAATCGAATTTTATGAATATTTGCTGTTTGTGATTTAGTCAGTTGGACAATTTTATCAGTTTCAGGTGGTATGGATTCTGGAGTGTTTAAAATTTCGCTAGGAACTTCTCATGTTCGACTCCTTTCTTTCATTTTTCAATCAAGATCCCCTACCTGTGTTGAATCCCTTCATTTTTATGAAATAAAACATCCATATCCTCTTCTTCTTGCTCGGTTGGTGATTCTGATGCATACTATTTCCCTCTTACATTTTTCCTGTTTTTATGATCTGCTATCAGATTAGCTGACCACAATTACATGCACGGGGGGGAGAATCTTCGTATTCATGGGCTTTTTATTAAGCGGGTGGGCAACTAACAACCAATTGAACTCTTTAGGATTTTCTAGAATGTATAATTTGGTTTTGTATGAATGTATATGTAGTCTGAACCTCAGGGCCATAGCTGCCGATATTTGAAATCAGGTGAAATCAGGTTGCCATCGAGCAATAGAAGAATTTCCCATAGCCTGTAATCTTTTCCTCCGTGAGGTACCTAAGAGGAATCGGAGTTCAAAACAAACAAAGCTCTAAGCTGGGAGGAGGGCGGTCATGACATGTCTTCAAATTTCAATGTAAAATTTGATATTTCTATTACACAACCAAAAAATACCTTAGAATCCTGCAATAATGCAATTTACTGCCACATTTACTTCCTTAGGAAGAGAGTACAGGCGCCATGACTATCATTTGCAGGCTTCCAGCATGCCATAACTCTCCCAAGTGTGCCCGCCCGATAGAGGAACTAAATCTAATGAAGTGAGCTCACCAGAGTCACCATATTTTAAACTCCCCAATGAAAACTATGTGTTAAATGTGAAAGCAGGACACAGAAAAGAAAAGAAACGTAGAATGAAAATGATGAACTGAGGTGCTCCATGCATACGGGAATTAATCACAGAACGAAAATGATGAACTGATGTGTTCCATGCAGATGAGAGTTTTCCACACCTATGTGGAGCCATTGGTGCTCTCTATAGTGACGACAGCGAGCTGAGAAGAAGAAGATTTGGATATTAGTAAGAAAAATTTCGATTTCGAATAGCAAGAAATTTTCCTTTTTCAACGAACTCTAGAATGGTGATCGAGTTTATCCTAGAATGCCTTAACTATTGGAAAATTGAGAGCATAAATCAAGCTTACAGGGTTCCAAGCTGCCCTAACATTTTTTCTTTACGGTGTATATGTATTATTTCCATGGACCGTTTGCTTGAATGCTTTGAATCATGGACGGTGGCAATATTCTGGATAATCCCTATGCTACATGATATTAGTAAGCCTATTCCTCAGAACTGTTGGTATTAATTGCAACCATCTACCGCTATTTGTAGCAAACCCTCATTTATTGTGCATTAGTTTTTGATTTATGTATCTGGTTTGGAAGATGACCCGATATCTGACACTCTATGTATCTTGGGAATTGAGAACCGCCTGCCTAGCAAGGCATTCTTTTTGTATCACTGTTTTTGATGTTAATGAAAGGAAGTATGTGACGGAGTTCTGGTTTTTATTGTGTGGCTCGATTCAAGTGCTGTAGCATTGCATAAAACCCTGGTTTACTCTGTTTTCTCTGTGTTCTGCCTCCTCTGTCCCTTTCATTGTGGTATCAGAGCGAGGGTCTATTCGCCTGCCAGTGTCTTGGTTTGAGAGTATTGAGAGATCTACTACAGGCGTGAAAGGAAGGAGCCGCTGTTGGAATCAGCTGCTGGTTGAGTTACTTTACTCCCGCGGTTTGAGGCCCGTGGAGCCATAAACGAGAGGACCGATTGGGCCGCGTCCTGCATATGGAAGCAGAGTAGAGAGTGGTGTGGGCTTGGTAGCTCCTTTTTCCTCGTTTAAAGTCGTTATGCTCATCCCCGTTTGCCGGGATGGTTTCATTTAGCCGTGGAGGTGGCTGGCGTTTTTCCTTGGGCTGCTGGAACGATGTTGGAAGAGAAAAATAAAGAAGAGCAGGAGTTCGAAGACAAGAGGAACAGAGGTGCTGAAAACCTCTATTCGTACGGGAGAGAGGAGTGGAAGTTCGAACAAGAGGCAAAGACACATATGTAGAAGAATTTCAACTACCGCAGATGGAAAAAAAAAAAACAGCATATGAGAGCGTATGAGGAGAATTTCAACTACCACAGAATTTTAAGATTGCAGGTGAATTTCAGCTTTGTGGGGAGCTTCAGTAATCCTGAAATTTTAAGATGGAGAGGCGCGAGGAGCCGAGATAGGTAGCGCCCCTCAGGAGAGTTAGATGGTGATAAGATGATGGACTGTTAAGTGCTGTTTACATTTCAGGCGATTTTAGCTACTGCCCACCGTTATTTTCAGATTTTTGCAGAGCAAATCTTGAGGCGATTTTAGCTGTTATCCCTCTATTAAGATTCTGCAGTCAGATTGACCACCAAGAAAATTCGTGGAGGCCGTGATAGGGATCCGTGTGGTAGGAAAAGAGAGTCGTAGCTCTTGTAGAGAAAACACAACCAGGAAGGAAGCCGTGGAGGAACATTGAAACAGAGCATTCTGCCTACAGCTGCAAAAGAAGAAATTTCAGAAATCCTGAGCCATGGCGTCGAGTAGCTTCGGAGCACAGCCTCAAATTCCACCTTTGACTGGTAAGAACTATGACTTTTGGTCCATAAAAATGAAAACTCTTCTCTGTTCACAAGATTTGTGGGATTTAGCTCAGAATGGGTACATAGAGCCCCCTGATGAGGCAGCCTATTTGGCTTTAACACAAGCACAGAAAGATTTGCTGAAAAACAATAAGAAGAAAGATGCTAAGGCACTTTCTCTCATTCAGCAAGCCATGGATGATTCAATCTTTCTTAGAATAGCATCAGTAAGCAAATCCAAAGATGCATGGGACATCTTAGACACAGTTTATCAGGGTTTAAGTAAGGTGAAGGTTGCTAAACTACAAACCCTCAGAATTTTTTTTGAAAATTTGCAAATGAATGAGACATAGACTGTAGATCAATTTCATAATCATCTAATGACAATTGTAAACCAGATGAGAACCCATGGTGAACAAATTTCTGACCAAAAGGTGGTGGAAAAGGTATTAAGAAGTCTACCCAGCAAATTTGATGTTGTTGTTGTGGCAATTGAGGAGTCAAAGGATTTGACTCAGCTCTCCATTGATGAGTTAATGGGATCCCTGTTATCCCATGAGTCTAGGGTAAATAGAAACTCAAATTTCTCACTTGATACTGCTTTCAAGACACAGCTAACAGTTGGTAGAGGAAGAGGAAGGTCATTCTATAGAGGCAGGGGTAGATTTCAATTTCAAAGGGAAAAAGAATCAAATATAAATAGGAATGGTAGGTATGTCCAAAACCCAAATCCAGGAAACTTCAGAACCACAAGTAATAACTTTTATCAACAGCAGAATCAAAGAATTGATAAATCCAAAATTCAATATTTCTATTGTAAGAAATTTGGGCATTATGCTAGGGAATGTAGAAAGAAGGAAGCAGATGCCAGAAAACAATTTGCAAATCTAGTCGAGAAATCAGAAAATAAAACTGATTCAGTTCTTATTACTCGCAATGTTGCACAAGAGAACCCAAATGATGTATGGTTTCTAGACAGTGGCTGTAGTAATCACATGTCTGGCAACAAGGACGTGTTCACTAAAATAAATAGTTCGGTACAGTCTGAAGTGAAGTTTGGAGATGATAATAAAGTTTCAGTCAATGGCAGAGGTACGGTTAATGTATTTGCAAGAAATGGAGATAAAAGACATATTAAAGATGTGTATTTTGTACCTGGTCTGAAATGCAATTTAATTAGCATTGGACAACTAATGGAGAAAGACTATAAGGTAATTTTCAACCATGACACTTGCACAATTCTTGACAAGAATCCTAGAAAAGGGTTGATTGCAAAGGTTAAAATGACTAAAAATAGAATGTTTCCACTTACATTAAAGAGTGAAATTCAGAATTGTATGAATGCTTATAAAGTTCAAAGTTTGGATCAGTCTTGGCTTTGGCACTTGAGGTATGGTCATTTGTATTTTGGGGGATTAAACTTATTATAGAAAAACCAAATGGTTAGAGGGTTGCCACCGATTGAACAACCAGCAAGCTCATGTGAGAGCTGTATCTTAGCAAAACATCATAGAGAAGCTTTCCATGTAGGCACTTCGTATTGAGCAAAAGAACCTCTAGAGATAGTTCATACAGACTTGTGTGGACCAATGCAGGATCCATCATTGGCTGGAAACTTATACTTTCTAACTTTTATTGATGATTACAACCGGAAAACATGGGTATATTGTATTAAACAAAAATCAGAAACTTTTGAAGTGTTCAAGAATTTTAAAACCTTGGTTGAAAAGCAAAGTGGAAAGTTCATCAAAGTGTTGAGGTCTGATAGAGGAGGCGAATACAAATTGAATGAACTCATGGAATTTTGCAGAAATCATGGAATTAAGAGGCAGTTTACAGCTCGGTATACACCACAACAGAATGGTGTGGCAGAAAGAAAAAATAGGACAATTATGAATATGGCAAGAAGCATGTTGAAGGCCAAGCATTTGTCAAATGAGTATTAGGAAGAAGCAGTTGCATGTTCAGTCTACATCTTGAACAAATGTCCTACAAAAAGTGTGAGGAATAAAGTACCTAAAGAAGCTTGGAGTGGCAAGTGCTGCAATGTCTCACATCTTAGAATATTTGGGTGTGTGGCTTACTCCCATGTACCTAAAGAAATTAGAAGGAAGTTGGATGATCGAAGTGAAAAATGTATCTTCATTGGGTATAGTGAGCATTCTAAAGCATATAAACTCTATAATCCTATTACCAAGAAGCTGATTGTAAGTAGAGATGTAGAATTTAAGGAGGAGGAATCATGGGATGGAAGTATTGATGAAATAGTTACACATGGAGCAGCTTTACCTCATGTTGAAGATGATGAAGAAAATGTACAAGATGGACAACAAATTCCACATTCATATGTACCTACACATGTACCAGGATCCAGCACACTAGGAAGGAGCACAATAGACTTTAATTCACCTCAAACAAGAACACCAAGAAATTTTATGCAAGAAGAGCAACCGGGACTTGGAGGCCAGCATACATCAAGCTCACAAGTAAGTGATGAATCTGATCCTACTCTAGCAGAATTGAGATCTAGGATTAGAGGACAAAAATCTAGAAGCCTAAGAGAAATCTATGAACAACATGATTAAGAACAAGATTTGAACTCAAATTTTGCATTATTGGCTTATCAACCAGTTAATTTTGAAGAAGCAATTAAAGATGATGCATGGATAAAAGCTATGGATGATGAAATAGATGCTATAGAAAGAAATGAAACTTGGGAATTAGTAGATTTACCTAATGGAAAAGACTGCATAGGTGTGAAATGGATCTATAAAACAAAATTGAATGCTGATGGAAAGGTTGAAAAACACAAGGCTAGGCTTGTAGCACTTAGTCAACAACCCGGCATAGATTATAATGAGACTTTTGCACCGGTAGCGAGACTAGACATAGTTAGACTTGTTTTAGCTATTGCAGCACAAAATAATTGGAATGTGTATCAGATGGATGTAAAATCTGCATTTTTAAATGGATAGTTAGAGGAGGAGGTTTATGTAAAACAACCAATTGGGTATGAAATAAGAGGATGTGAAAATAAAGTTTATAGGATGAAAAAGGCTTTATATGGGCTGAAGCAAGCACCTAGAGTGTGGTACAATAGAATAGACTCATATTTGCTGAGTAATGGATTCAATAGATGTGCTAGTGAGCCTACATTGTACACAAGATCAAATCAGCAAGGTAAAATCATGATTGTATGCATATATGTTGATGACTTAATTTTCACTGGAAATATGTCCATAGAAGCATTTAAAACAGCAATGAAAACAGAGTTTGAAATGACAGATTTGGGAATGATGAAGTACTTCGTTGGAATTCAAGTTGATCAATTTGAAAAAGGGATTTTCATATGTCAATCTAAGTATGCTAAAGATTTATTAAAAAGATTTCGAATGCTGAATTGTAAACCAGTCTCAACACCAATTGCAACAGGAACTAAACTAAGTAAAGAGGACAATGAACCTTTTGTGGATCCAGCACAATTTAAGAAATTAGTTGGAAGTTTGATGTATCTAACAGCAACTAGGCCAGATATCATGTTTGCGGTGAGCTTAATTTCCAGGTTTATGGAATCTCCAAGAAGTTCTCATTGGCAAGTAGCAAAAATAATTTTAAGATATGTTTCAGGAACAATGAATTATGGAAATTTGTGTTCAGCAGGTTCAGATTTCAGATTAACGGGCTATACAGATAGTGACTTTGCAAGCAGTATTGATGACAGGAAGAGTACAACAGGTTATGTATTTAATGTTGGTTCAGGTGCAGTTTCATGGTCATCAAAGAAGCAACCCATAGTGACTATTTCATCAACTGAAGCGGAGTATGTAGTAGCGACGTTAGTAGCATGCCAAGCAGTGTGGATGCAGAGAGGTTTGTCCGAGTTGTTGCATGAACAGGAGGATCCAACATTGATCTTTTGTGACAATAATTCAGCAATTGCATTGTCGAAAAACCAAGTATTTCACAAAAGGAGCAAGCACATAGATACTCGATACCACTTCATCAGAGAACTGGTTAACAACAAAGAAATTAACTTGAAATTTTGCAGGTCAAAGGAACAGCTAGCTGATATATTTACTAAGCCTCTAGCAAAGGAGCTTTTTGAGTTTCATAGAGATAATCTTGGCATTGTTAATGCAGTATATGTATGACTGTAGATGTAGGTTGGATATTATAATTCTGTCAATGATATATCCTATTTTGTTTCTGTTTTTTGTTGAAGGTTGCAATTAAGGGGGAGTTTGTTGGTATTAATTGCAACCATCTACCGCTATTTGTAGAAAACCCTCATTTATTGTGCATTGGTTTTTGATTTATGTATCTGGTTTGGAAGATGACCCGATATCTAACACTCTATGTATCTTGGGAATTGAGAACTGCCTGCCCAGCAAGACATTCTTTTTGTATCACTGTTTTTGATGTTAATGAAAGAAAGTATGTGACGGAGTTCTGGTTTTTATTGTGTGGCTCGATTCAAGTGCTGTAGCACTGCATAAAACCCTGGTTTACTCTGTTTTCTCTGTGTTCTGCCTCCTCTGTCCCTTTCAAGAACTGGAAGGAGTGTGTGGCTCTTTTTCTTTACTATGCTACATGATATTAGTAAGCCTATTGCTATTATTGCATAATAAATAAACCATTAACTCTTACAAGCTTTGTTTAAAATGAATAACCCTAAAATGGTTTTGTTGATACTTATTTAAGGTTTTTTTTATAGATCTGTTAACTTCTAGTATAACTTTACTTTGAAAACTATAAATTGTTTAACCAGATTTCAGTCATTGTCTTCTACTATATTTTTTAATATTTATTTTGAAGACCGTAAATTATTTAAATAGAAAGGTTCTCACTATTTCTTTTAATACTTATTTTGAATACTGAAAATCTTTTTAACTAAATTTTATACATTATTTAACTAGATAAACATTCTTCATTGTTTAGTTAGTTAAGGTTCTCGATAAATGATAAATTAATAGTAAATTACCTATTTTGCATTAAGTGATTTTACATTTCCATATATATATTTTTTTAACATCATATTTTAAATATAAAAATTGTATACTTTTATAAAAATATATATTAAATAAACAAGAAAACGACATTAGCTGCATTTTAAAAAAATATTGCAACCTTAAGTTGAACTTAACCTTGTTTGTTTTGTAGTTGAAGATTTTAAAGCTTGTTGACATTTAAAGTTTTTGAGGATGATTAAAGCCCTCTGGTACAATTACAGAGTTTCTTATTTATCTCATTGTAACAAAGGCAAAGTGCGGTCTGTGATTCAAATGGGAAGGAAATACATTACATATGCAAATGCTTGTTTTGATAAGTTTTGATTTTAGTTAGTTAACCGATGGAAGTTTTCGAGTACATATCGTTTTGCTTGTTGTGGACTTTCTCTCAAAACTTTTCATGCACTAATACCGTCACCAATGTTTGTTAATCTAGAAATTTAATTAGCCTGGATCTTGATCAAGACCATTTTTATAAAAAGAGGTAACCCAAGTTAAACATTAGAAGAGCGGATTCAACCATAACTATGATCAGATCATTATTTGGTACAGCTAACCTGTTATGAATAGTTCATGGAATTCATCTCAACAGCCCAATTCAATTTTAATTTCTCTTTTGCCAGACAACAAGGTATCAAAATCATGAACAATGATGACATTTTTCATTATCTTGTCTTTGGAAATCTCTGTGCAAAGATAGGTTTTCGGTCTAAGTAGTATTGTTGGGCATTAGATTGGAACCAAAAGTGATTTTTTATTTAGTATAAGCTTGATCTACATGATTTACAAATATTGGTGTGAAATCTGCAAAGTAAAGCAGTTCTATGAACAAGAGACACTTCTGATGTGATAAAGTTGCTTATAGTTGTAATTGTAGCCATCCTTTTTTGGTTGTTAATATTGGGATTGATATTACTTGTGAGCTAGTTCTCCTAGGTAATCTTCAATTTTGTATGGGCGTTGATGACCTTAACTAATTTAGAAGGGATGATTGTTAAGGCCCAACTCTTAGTCATCCTTTCAAAGATTTAGTCCCAAGAAGCTAGTCTTCATGTGTTGTTCCACATCTAGCACTGTGGCATGTATGTGATATTAGAATTATAAGAGTTACATATAAAAAAGTCTTCTACTCATTCATTTGATCATTTGATTAGACA
Organism: Larix kaempferi; assembly: GCA_027924585.1. Lineage (NCBI taxonomy): Eukaryota > Viridiplantae > Streptophyta > Pinopsida > Pinales > Pinaceae > Larix > Larix kaempferi. The sequence goes on from BSBM01000922.1 coordinate 4,322,797, forward strand.
TGGAGGCTAGTTATCATGTTGACTTGTTTTTGAGTTGTATTATAGTTGAATCTATTTAGACCTTGTTGGCTAGATGAATACATGCATTGCTTCCTCCTTAGAAAGGAATAGAACCTATGGTCAAATAATGTGTAAATGTTTGTATGAGGTTTGTTGTGTTCAAATGAAATACTCCAAATTTTGAATATGTAGAATACAAAAAAAGCTCATTGATAATGGACTAAAAGCACTCATGTTGAGGTCTTGAAACTTAATGTTGGGAGAGGAACTAGAGATCCAAAAGGCGGTGAGGGATTTGTGAGTTTGGTTTCTTATTTGCATGTGCATCACTTGGTTATTCCTTTCTAAGGAGGAAGCAATGCATGTATTCATCTAGCCAACAAGGTCTAAATAGAACCTATGGTCAAATAATGTGTAAACGTTTGTATGAGGTTTGTTGTGTTAAAAGGAAATACTCCAAATTTTGAATATGTAGAATACAAAAGAAGCTCATTGATAATGGACTAAAAGCACTCATGTTGAGGTCTTGAAACTTTAATGTTGGGAGAAGAACTAGAAATCCAAAAGGTGGTGAGGGATTTGTGAGTTTGGTTGCTTATTTGCATGTGCATCACTTGGTTTATTATTGCATTTTCATTACTTTGGAAGATCCCAATTTTGGAGGTTTTGTATCAATATGCTTCCATTTGAGGAAGATTGTAGATGGTGGGAGTATCCATTTTGCATTAATGCTTAGTGATGCTAAGAGACTGAGTATATATGTGTGTTGTTTTTAATGTACTTTGAATTTATTTTGATATGAGTCAATGCCCACTTTAATAAGAAATTTGATTAAAAAAGATCTTTGACTTGAAATTCCTCATCACTTTTGGTTCTGGTGGATCAAATTAAATGAACAACTTTCTAGGAATTTTAGTTCTATGTGCATCACTTGGTTTCTTATTTGCATTTTCATTGCTTGGAAGATCCCATTTTTTGAGGTTTTGTATCAATAGGATTCCATTTGAGGAAGATTGTAGATGGTGGGAGTATCCATTTTGCATTAATACTCAGTGATGCTAAGAGACTGAGTATATATGTGTTGTTTTTATTGTACTTGAAATTCCTCATCACTTTCGTATTTGGTGGATCAAATTAAATGAACAAATTTCTAGGAATTTTAGTTCTATGCTTTTGTATCTTGTATATTATGGTGAATGCTTGAGTTATTTTTTTAGTTGGTTTGCTTGCTCACTATCACACACCATATATAGCTCATGACCTTAGTTGCACATATAATTTTTCTTTATATTATCGATTCAGTACTTTTTACATTGTAGCAAGTCCAAATTTCAAAACAACCTTTTAACAATGACATGGGGCCTTTCCATCTCGTGGTTCTTGTATTCTACAATGTAATAAAATGACTTTCATAATGGATTGAATCCGACACAAGGAATCTCCTTTTGGAGCTCACGGTTCATATCTACGATAAGGAAGTTAAGACTTCTTAATCTTCTTTTTCCTTTTCCTTCTTGAGGCCTTTGCATTTTAATTCTACCACCTAATTTTCCTGGAAATGTTTTGGAAATTTATTTTTACATATATTTATAACATATATTTTGTGGATATATTTTTGTGGATTAGACATAAAAAATTAAAAATAAAAGTCTAATAAAATAGATAAAGTTATAACTAATAATAAGTTGCACTCATACAATTTATAATCCAATACAATTTTATGGATATTTTGCCACTAATTTTTTTTTGTATTTCTAATGTATTAGAAATTCTCATTAATCTATTTGAAAAAAGTAAAACATTTGTGGGAAATAACCCTTTTATATAGGGTTATATAGGGTTTTATAGAGGGTGACGTCTTTATCATAGGAATGCATGTGTAGTTTGAGTATTGGTGAGATTGAGTGACTTTTACTCTCCCTCTATCTTAAGGGTTTCCTACCCTCAAGTCTCATCACAACGTACCAGTAATACATTGGTACATTGTAATAAGGCTTGAGGATATGCGACCCTTATGATAGAGGATCACCTCAGTGGAATTCGAGATGTCTCAGCTCCTATTAAGTCACAAGTTGTATATCTAGCTTGTAGGTTGTTAGATATACCCTCGGGGTTATAGTGGCATCCGCTGTATGGAAGCGGCGGATTTGAACTTGAGCCTAGTCTAAGTAATCTTGAAAAATTACTAATTCCTCATATTAAAACAAAACTATCCCTACATATATTTTTATGGAAGCTAATGGATATAATCTAAATGTTTACTTCCATTCTGTGTAACTAGCTAAGCATGTGTAACCATATGCTCGAGAGAGCTTGTTCTTTGTACATTAATAGATATTTAGTTTAACATGTTTCAAGCTTGAGGGTAGGTGACCCTTAGGATAGAGGCTCATCCGCTATATGGCAGCCGTCGGATATGAACTTCAGCCTAGTCCAAGTAATCTCGACAAATTACCGATTCTTTATATTAAAAAAAACTATCCCTACATATATTTTAATGAAATTTAATGGAAATAATCTAAATATTTACTTCCATTCTATGTAACTAGCTAACCATGTGTATGATCGAGAGAGCATGTTCTTTATCATTAATAGATATTTAGTTTAACATGTTTCATTTTAAATCATTTTCATTTAAGCAACAGTTATGGTTTGATAAAGTATTGTATCACATTAATAATTTTGGATATAATGCTTTATCCTTCTTCTGTAGAGTCCATATCTTTTCTCAAGGTACTTTATTTTTTAATATATATATATATAATTTGTTCTAACATTTTTATTAAATTGAAGATTTAAAAAAAAATTAAATATATAATAACCTTAAGTCAATGATCAACATAGTTGATAAGCTTTTATGAATGGTCAGCATAGCATATTTTTAATATACCAATAGAAATAACATGTTTGGTAGATAACATTAAAAAACATTTGATGTTATAGAAAAAGTAAAATTAACTATATTACTTAAATAAACATTTTAAATAAAAAAAGTTTTGTATTTCGATTTATAATTATTATATTAAATATTATTAAGTATAAAAATTATATTATTAAATTTCAAAAAATATTTTTAAATTGATTTTTTTTTGTTTTCCTTAAGTATTTATAGTTTCATTTTAATTTTTAAATTTTATTTCACGTATTCTTAAAAGATAATTACTCTTTGAATATATATATATTGGGGTGAAGTTCAAGATTTGTATTAAATTTTAAAAAAAGTTACATTATAATTATGATACTAGATCATTTATAAAATCCGAGTTTATTAACAATAGCAAAATAATTTTGAAATAATTTTGAGATGATTTAATGTCTAAACTGCAAAGAATACTATCCAAAAACTACCGATTATAATTAGGATAACAGAAAGACTGAAAGTGACTTGTGAACCATAAAAGGCGACCTGTCTATGTCATCATCGTAAATAATAGTGAATGGCACCTCCAGTTTGTGAACCTGTGAATCTACTTCATAATCCTTGCATGTGATTTCCTTGATGAGGAAGCCCATCTTGGCATTCAACTCATCCATTTGTAGCAATAGTTTGTTCCTCTCCTCCTTTGTCTCAAGCAAGACTTTTCTAATCAAGGAGTTTATATTCCAATGCAATGCTAGGTTTATGTAATACTCGGTATCCATGGCGTGATTATTTCCTGAATCACTGACCCAAGGCCACATTTCTTCCTTAATTTCCTTTTTCTTGGTAAAATACTACTCCTCCTTGACCCAATTCTCAACTTTGGCAATTTGAGCTCAAATTTATGGAGCGATTTCCTGATAAACTATCTCTTCAGCCTCTGTAGCTTCTTATTGAGCATGGTTCAAGCCTTGACTACTACTTCCCCAACTGTTTCTCTTGTTCTGACCATGATGCACCATGGTGAAAGGAAGAACAACCAACCACCAGAATACCCCTCCCTATCAACATTGAGAAACCCCTGAAGTGCAAGCAGAAAGAAGGATATAATAGGTCCAACCCCACTCTACTCCTTAGCATCGGCCTTAAAATCAAAATTTCAAAGGATCACCACAAATTTTCAAATTTGTCCTACCAAGGGACCGAAAAAGATCAGATCAAAAAAGTAATGTTCAAAGGAGAATTGATTTTGCTTATCACCTAGGGAATCCATCCAAATACCTATAAGTGAAAGCATCCAAAGAATCCGACTTCATTCCATCGAAAAATCCATGACCTGCTCTCATCATACCCAATCTTGATTCGAAACTAGTCCATCACTTTCCCATCCAGTTCATTGATAACCCACTGCACTACCTTTTCACAGTGCACCATGACCATCCCAGTGTGGGGAGGTTGAGCATCCAACCCAACCATCACTTCATTGCTTAATTGCATGTGGGAAAGGGTTGTGTGTGGTGGACACAATGCCACATATAGCATCATGTGCACACCCACCATCTCTCTCATCCCAATCACCCCATCTCGAGATTCAAACACTTAGTTAATAATATAAACAATATTAGCTTTATTTTAGTAATTGTGGAGACTTTTCTTTGATATTAGGCATGACAATGCCTCACTTTTAACTTGGAAAGGTTTCTAATTTCTAAATTTATAGGTATATCTAACCTATGTAATTTTATTTTACAAGAAAAATTAAATTAAATTAAATCCTTGAACTTTAATAAATGATATAATATTATTTATTATGACTTTTTGTGAAATGCTTAAATATGACATATAATCTAGTATTATTTGAATTGTTTTAAAGAGTTATTTTTTTTGCTTGAAATTCCCATAAAAGATTTGATGATATTCATTTTGAAAGATTATAAATCCCCCACTTTGATCCACTCAACCATCTCTCCATGATGGAAAAGTTCGTGTGTAACATAATAAATGGTGGATATATACTATGGTTGTTTGGTCTTCCTTCTTATGAATTTATGAAAGGTGGTATGATGCTTTCGAAAAAACGAAATATAAGTTATATTACATAGAGTTATTTTACTTAGTTAATAGTTTTTTTTTACTTGATAGCTAATCATTATTTCAGTTGTACTCTATCATTTATTCAATCTAGTTATATAGCTATATAGTACAAAGATTATTAACATTTAAATTTTTGGACATATAAACAAAATAGATACCTTGGGCAAATTTACCATGGGATACCAAAACCATGGCATATAAATCACTAAGATAATTCAACCAAAGGGGAGGCTTCTTAAGACATTTTACAATGGTGTTCAATCCTTTAAGTATTATTCATCACATCAAATACCATAGGTTACCAAAACCATGGGCCATAAATTTCTAACAACAAATATGTGTTAAGCTAATTACTATTTAATGAAGTCAAAGCTTTAAAAGCAAGCCTCTAGCCCCCTTTTTTGCACATTTAATTTTACTGGCCTCTTTGAAAGGCATAAACCTTATCATTAATTGCACCCTAGGTGGCGGACTTTATGCCAATGAATCATCTATCCACTTGCATATAATTTACATGTTTTGGAGTTTGTGTGATATTTTTTTAAATTTCTTTTAAAAGTTACACTTAAAAATCATATCCACAACTTATAAAGAGCTCAAAGTAAAGTCAACAACATCTCTAGGAATGAGGAACTACATTAGTCTAGGAGCACTCATTTTGTAAGGAGCTTTGGATATTGGTGCATCTCTAGGAATGATGTCAATGGAAAATTCAATATCCCTCTTGGGAGGTAGACCATGTATCTCATCAGGAATCACATCAAGAACCATGTAGACCAATACCCAATGATAAAAGTGGTCTTTTCAGAAGTCAATAGAAATGTTTAATGAATATAATAACCTAGAACATTCGTGGGGTCAATAACGCAACGAAAGTGAAGACTCTTAGAAATAAGTTAAGAAAGGAAAAACCAGTAGTGTTATTCCTTCAAGAAACCAAATGCACTTCGGAAAGTATGCAGGAGATTGGAAGGAAATTATGGCAAGGAAGTAAGGTGATAGCAATTGATGCAAGAGGTGATGTTGGAGGTGTGGCTACTATTTGGAAACCAGAGGAGTTATACCTAAGCAAATTCAGAGAAACAAGGTTTTCAATCAATGCATATTTCCAAATTTGTAATTCTAAGGTAAAGGGGATACTCACCAATGTTTATGGGCCAAGTATAATGGCTTAGAAATAGGATTTCCTATCCTACTTGGAAAAGGAAGCACAAGAAATAGATAATCATCTATGGATTTTGGGTGGAGATTTCAACATGATCACCTCTTTAGGGGAGAAGAAGGGAGGAAGATGAATTCTGGAAGCAACTAATGCTACTTTCAAAGAATTCATACATGAAAAAGGGTTGGTTGATATAGAAACAAGAAATGGGTGATCGCAGAGGAGGAGAACACCATGTTGCATCTCTATTAGACAGATTCATTCTATCGAAGGCAATGATTAGCGGGGACAAGGAAGCGAGAGCCATGGTCCTTCCCTCTGCAGGCTCCGATCATTGGCCTGTAAGTCTGATTTGGGATGATGCCCCACAGTTAGGCGACTTTTCGGATTTGAATAATTTTGGCTAGAACACAAGGAATTTAAGGATCTTGTTGGGAAATGGTGGGAAGAGATGGAACCCCTAAGGGGAACATGATGTACCAATTCCAGCAAAAATTAAAAAATTTAAAGTTTAAAATCCATACATGGAATAAGGAGTAATTCAGGAACATATTCCAAGATAAGAAGCTTCCCAATGATAAATTGGAAGAAATACAGCGGGAAGGAATGAAATGAAGGTACACTGAAGACCTGAAACACAGAGAACAAGTTACCCTGGATCAACTTAATGCCAAAGAACACCAGGAGGAAATTACTAGAAACAAAAATCATGGAACCTGGCTACAAGAGGGGTAGCGAAACACAAAATTTTTCCACCATTCGGTGATCCAGAATTGTCAAAGGGAAAAACTAATGAGTCTTAAAAACGATGACGGGCAATATGTGGAAACATGGGAAGAAATGGAGATAGAACGGGTCAAGTACTTTGAGACAATTCTGAAGGAAGATAGGCAAGATAGAGCCGACTACATCAATAGAATTACAAGATACATCCCCATGCAGGTTTCAGCAAACGAAAATGAAATTTGAATGAAACCAGTTGAGCTCCAGGAAGTGGAGGAAGCAGTAAATCAAATGGATGATGGAAAAGCTCCAGGTCCAGATGGCTTCACAACCAATTTTTTCCACCACTTCTGGGACCTAATCAAGGTAGAAGTGTGGAAAATTGTGGAAGAATCTCATGTGGATAAGGGAGTCTTGATATCTTTCAACTCCACTTTTTCTCACCCTTATCACTAAAGAGGACAACGCTGATTCTCCAGGTAAATTTAGACCCATAGCCCTTTGTAATGTGATTTATAAGATTATTACTTAGGTCTTAGCTAACATATTAAAACCCCTCCTTCCAAATTTGGTGGCCCATGAACAATCAAGATTTGTGGAAGGACAAAAAATACAAGACGGAGTTATTCTGGTCCACGAGGTCATCCACTCTTTGAAAGTTACCAAAAATCTAGGCATGATGTTGAAGCTAGATATCTCTAAAACATATTATAAACTAAGCTAGCAATTCATGAGAGAAATGCTTGATGCTAATGGATTTCACCAGGATTGGGTAAATTTGATAATGAATATAACTTCAACTGCTTTCTTCTCTATCTTCCTAAATGGAGCTCCTACTTGAACCCTCCAGCCAACGAGAGGTATTAGACAAGGTGACCCTCTCTCCCCCTTTCTATTCATCCTAATGGCTAAAGGGATGAGCAAGGTGATCAAAGGAAATATTGAAAATAGGGAGCTCAAAGGATTGAATCTCCATATAGGTACTAAAACCATTTCACACCAACAGTTTATTGATGACACAATGCTGATGGGACACTCATCAGTTCAAGAAGCTAGGGATCTAAAGAAATGTTTGAATATTTTCTCAAGGGCCTCAGGTTTGGAAGTTAATAACACAAAGTCTCAAGTTTTTTTTCTTTAACACTGCAAGGATTAATCCAAGGAATATTCTGCGCATTTTGGGGTTCCAAGGAAGCTCCCTTCCATCCAAATATCTTGGCACTCCTCTGGCGGAAGGAATGGTCAGGAAAATCTCTTAGGAAGATCTTTTGGAGAGAATGAGAAGGAAATTAGATAACTGGGCATATGGAACACTCAATTTGACCAGTAGAGTGGTGTTAGTGAAATCAGTGCTTCAAGCCATGTCCATTTACCTTTTCTCCACCCCGGCTGCCCTGAAGTCGGTTTTAAAACAAATTAGGGCAATCCAAAGGAATTTTCTGTGGGGATGCAACCAAGACAAACACATATGGGATTTGGTGAATTGGGAAAATGTTTGTAAACCAAAGGAACAAGGAGGCCTAGGTCTGAGAGATCCAAAGAAAAATAGTAAAGTCCTAGGTGCAAAAATTTGGTGGCAATAGGTTTCGCACAAAGAGGATCCTTGGGAAAAAATATGGCACAATAAGTACACTCATGGTAAGCCAAAACAAGATCTCATTAGATTCAATGAAAACATGCAAGGATCCCATATTTGGAATTATTCATCTACGAACATAAGGATAATACAATACCATAGATTCTGGGAAATCAGGGAAGGACAGGACACAAATTTTTGGAATGATTCCTAGCAACAAATGCCAAAGATCACTTCCCAAGTTAATCTTAATGCAAGTCTGACTAGAGCCAGGGAATTGGGATTAAAAAAATCTAACAATAGTGGAGACAAGAGATGGAAAATGAGGAATTCCACGAATGACATCGCCAGGAATGGTGGAACCAGAGATTCCAAGCTAAGGAAGTCTCTAAGATCAAGGACGCCCTTCAGGAAAGAAGTATCCAAATTCAACGGGGTCCATATAAATTAGGATGGGGATATAAGTCAAAAGGGCTCTACAATACAAGAGAGGCGTATGATCTAATTTTTAACCATGATGACCATCGGCACAGTGAAACTTGGAAAGCGATACGGAACTCTAAACCATGGCCCAGTATTGAAACTTTCATTTTGTTGGTTTTCTATAGACAAATCTTGACATGAGAGAACTTAATGAAGAGGGGCATGAATGGCCCTTTCTTGTGTTTTCTGTGTGAACGGGAGGGGGAATCCATGAACCACCTTCTTGACTCTTTCCCTTATTCACCATCTGTATGGGACTTCAGAGCAAATATTTTTAGGAGGACGATCTGAGTGAGAGGCCAAACCCATCAAACGATAAAAAATTGGGATAAGGAGGCTTTCAAGAATTCGGTTATCCTCAAAATTTGGCTCATGTTCCCTGGCACCTTAATGTGGGAAATTTGGAAGGAAAGAAACATCAAAATCTTTGAAGGAAATAAAAATATGCTCCATAAGGTATGGAACCAAGTGAAAAAGTATATACAGGAGACTATAAAAATAACCCAATGGAACGAGAAAGACAGGGAAATGGATGACAACGAGAATAGAATTTTGGCAGGGTGGGGACTTGATTACTCACCACAATGGTGAAGAAATATTAAGGAAAAGAGGGTGACTCCAGGCAGTCTGCATCTTTGGTATCTTCCACCAAAAGGCCATTTCAAGTTGAATTTCGACGAAGCATCCAAAGGGAATCCAGGTTTGGCAGGATTTGGAGGCGTAATTAGAAATGATGAAGATAATGTTCTTCGGATCTATCATGGAAAACTTGGTCAGGATACAAATAATGCAGCGGACCTTGAAGGCTTACTTCACAACATCAGGATTTCAACAATTAACATATGGGATCCCTTGGTCATCAAGGGAGACTCACACGTAATCATCCAGATGGCCAAAAAAAATCCAAGGTGGGAAAAACGTTTCCCAAGTAGTGGACAGGCGCTGGCATATGATGTGCCGGGTGGAAAGGTTGGAAGACCTCATTTTAGGGAAACACGCGTGGATTTTTACCCACGTCAAACGAGACGGAAATAAGGTGGCAGACATGCTTGCAAAATTAGGCGAAAGGAGTAGGGAAAGGATCATGGAAGGACAATTGTCCATTGTTGGACGTAACGAATGGCACAATCTATGCACACATCTGGCGGCTCAGGATCTTAATCATTTTTGGGAAGTGACCATGGACACGAGGCGGTACCATCCAACACTTGGAACCATAATTGCCACACTAATCTTCTCGACGTTGGTACAACCATATTTAACCCAAATATGAGTGTGCATTAAAATCCCCCATCTGCATATAATGAGGAAATTTTAGTGCCAAGTCCCTCGATCGGTGGGAAGCATATGGAGAACCACGGAGGAAAGTAGTAAGATTTGAAGCTATACCATGCTGGCGGAGAGAAAGTACAAATTTTTTAGCAAGGTTAACCGAATATGGATTGGAATACTAGCTATATATCTAATGAATACTTACCACCCTTGCTTTGTGTAGCTTCACTTTCTGGGGTGGGTTTTTGTGAGAGAGAAAGACTGGTTGTGGCAACAACTTGGGTATCGGTAAACTTCTCTGATGGCTCCAAGAAGAAAAGAGAGGAGGGGAAAGAAGACTGGTGGTCGGGGTAGAAATAAGACTACCTGGGAACTGGAGAAAGAGGGGCAGGCATCTCACTTCTTTAGAGAGTGTATCCTTCCCATAATTCGAGAAGAAATTGAGTGGGTGGAACAAGACCTATGGAACCAGGTGAAATATATGAATATGGAAACTATGAGGGAGGATGTTGAAGAATGGATTAGCGACCCAGGCACAATGACCGACAAGATTTCTGCCTACGACTGCCTGGTCATGCTACTTATTGGGTCACGAAGGAACTGTTGGCCTATGTCCTGATGGATAGGGAGAACAAAGCAAGGGGCGACGAAGAACCTGTCAAGGCTTGGAAAGAGCATTATTATGACAACAGATTGATGCGCAAAAAATTCGACCTCATTACTCTGAAGTTGGGAATCCCACTCTAACCACTGAAAAATGAATATTCTAAGGTCGGCCCATCTGTGGTTAGAAATCAGGGCCCATGCGCTGTTCACGACATGAAAGTCTAGCCAGTTGTAGTGGAAGACAACAATCACGAAGGCCTGCGATCAAGAACCATGATTCCCTGGAACCCGCCTCCTGTGTCTAAATGATGGGACGGAGTATGCGTCTGTGGGTAGGGAAATGCCTGTAGTTATGTTATGGTTTTGTTTAGTCCTAATTTCGTGAATGTATCTGCAAAAATTAGCAATGGTCCAGACAGTATTGTAGTTTTTTTTGTAGAATTTTTGGAATGATGATATTGGAAATGAAAATATCTAAATGTAATGGGAAGGGATGATAAATGTGTAGCAGGGATAGTTAGAGGGAAACACATAAATTTGTAGAATATTATCAGGCAGCACTGTGAAAGTTTTAAGCAGGATAGGCCATGTATGTCTTGACCTCTTTGTACGAAAGGCTCTTTTTTAATATAATTTTCTTGCTTATAAAAGAAGTCATCAAATATGGCATCCATATGTGCAACAAGGGAGAATATTTGTTCCAAAAATGCTATAACCCCCTCTAATTAAGAATTAATGCTACACAACTTGATTCACAGGTCCCTAATGGCACTCTGAATCTCACCAAGACCTGACCCCCAACCAGAGGTCGCCATAGATCTCAAAGATCCCAATTGCAGAAGAAAAAAACCAACAAATAGACATGATAGGCCTCCCTACAGAACTGCGATCTTGAGAAAATACCAAATTGTAGCAAGATTTCATAGAACTAGCTATTAACATGCACCATGGGTCATGTTGCTTCAATGTTTGACTGTAATCGACTAGTCCCACGCTAAAATATCGGTCTCCTATTGTGTATATATCCCTTCCTAGAGATAGCCCATATGTAGAGGAAAAACGAAACCACGTCGCCATAAAATAGAGAAATGAAGTCGAATAAAAACCAAGGGAAAAGTCACGAGAAGGATCTCCCCTACGGGGATTAAATGCAGCTTGTGCCATGTGCTTTCCTCATAAATAATGGACCAGGTGGTGCTCAATCCCACCAAACACATCAATAAGATTGGGTTGATATCCTAAAACTCTTAGGGGAGCCATTGGTGTTGGGGATGGTACCCATTTTCGGAAAAGAAACCACACTGTAGGATAATATCTTGATTGGACAACCTTTTTAGGACTTAGTTCTTATGTCTTCAGATATGCATGATATTCACATCTTGGATCTAGTGAAACATATCAATGATTCTATGTTGAATCCTCTGCAAGTTCATTTTTTCATTTAGGATCCTTTTCTTGGCCTGAGTTATCACCAAAAAGGAATCACCTAAGATCATGACCTTGGTGATATTGAGAGAAACAATGAATTCTAATCCAATGAGTAAGGCATACCCCTCTACTTTATTATTTTTAGCTTGTCTCATTCCCCATTCGTAAGTAATATTTTTATTTCCTTCAAGATCCAATAGAATCCCCCTGCACCTGTTGCCCCATTTATACGAAAAATTTATTTTACATAATAAAGTAATCTATTATCTCAATTTAATAAATTTCACTTATTGGTAATCATTATAAATCATTCCTTAATTGTATTTTGCTTATCAATAGTGGTTTAATCCTCAATACTTATGAGAAAGTATACAAGAGAGCATTCAACTCTTTCACAATACTATGCATTTAAATAAAGTCACCAACTCTACTTGATACATATCTAAGCCATCTTATTCATTATGCATGTTTGTACATTATTCCAAATTCCTAAGTTACCACAACCCAATCATCAGTGGAGAATCCATACACCATTTATTGGACATTGTGGTGATTCAAAAGACCTCAATCATATCATGAAGGCATCAAAAGTCTACATGATAGCCGCATATTATGGATTACAGTACCTTATTATCTTAATGCAACACATTCAAGGAATCGCATAACAACGTCACACAAGGATACAATCATTACTCCAATACATATCCCAATAACAACAACCTATGCTCTATACCTAAATCATATATATTTGCAGCAAGATCCAATCTCTTTATTGTGAAGCAATCAAGGCCTAAATGTACAAGACAATCTCATTTTGAGTATGATTTTCAATACCATGAATAGGCACCCAGTCATAACATGTTAATTATTAATGCTTATGAAGAAATAAGAATAGTATAATATTCACCTATAGGTATGTATATTTCTAATAACATTTATATATATGTATCTACCTATTAATCTATGGTCCATACATTACTTTGAGTACATCACAAACAAGCTCAAAACATCATCCATTTTGTTGACAATGTTTGTCAAACAATTGACTTACAAACACCTAAAATACTTGTTGCAACCATTCATCTTGTCTATAGCATATATAGAAGAAGAAAGTTAAGAATGGATTCTTCATTAAAGCACAACTTAGCATCCACTGCCATTAAACATTTCTTTTAACATATACCTAATACTAGGATTTCCTTTTGCACCCCATTTTCAATTCAATCTCTAAGCATGAAAGACAACAATAAAAGAGAGATGAGAATGCTTCTTACTATTCAACAATCTTAAACAATCAATACCCAACCACAAAAGGAACTATCAATTTTCTTATTGACTTTAAGTGCAATAGTAAAAATAATGTAAACTTGACTAGGAGGACTTAATGCAACTCTCATAAACATATAATCTCTCTTAAATTTAAACATGGGTCCTTGAGATATTTTAATGTGTCTCAAGCTATATACTTAGAGTCTTTGTACGAAAACCCATGCAAACCCACATAATAGATTATGAGAAAACGATGAATATGTGAAGTGCTACCTATCGTGCACCCTATATGCAGATAGATTATTCCAACATACAGAGCATACAAGATTTATTGTCAACCCGAGAAAGTCTTTTATTTCAAAGGATAAATGCACAGTCTATGCTTAAACACCAAATCACTGTAATTGAATACTTTTATCCCCTAACAAATATGTCCATCCTAAAGATCTGTGTAATCCCAATCGCTTTCTAAATACTATAATTTCAATTCCTTTCTACCATGCATCAACAAGAAATAATATAAGATTCAAAGACAATTGCAGATAAAAGAAATCCTATTCACATCCTAGAACAAGTAACTCACTTCTTCAATCTGATCACTCTTGAAAACCATAAGCATAAACAGAATATTAATCTAGAATTTCAATTGCAAAGGATTGAGTTCAGCTGCTCTAAGAGATTGAATTACAAGAATGAAAATCAACAATCATAACAGGAAAGATAAATTGCAAGGGCTCATGGGATCACAACTTAACTGCAAGATGAACAAGGCTGTGTACAACTGTCACACGAATTGCATAAATTTTCTTACTCAGTCGACTGTCACTCTGTACTACTTGCCAATCTCAAAGAAATATAATCTTAATTATACTGGAAATCCACACCACACTTACTACTGCTGCGTACAAAGGAGATATCATCAACAAAACATCACACAACAATAAATTGAAGAGTCCTAATTTAACTCAGCAATCTTTGTGGAAGACGGGCCCAGCCTTCACACAGAGATGCTAGCTGAACAACGTAAAGTTCCTTTAACTCAGAAGTAACTCCTTATATTAACAGAAGAATGATTACACAGTTTGCTTTTACTGCTAATACAATGAATAAATTCTCCCTTGTTCAACCCCCTGGGTCGAGACAGCTCCCCATATTTATACATGTAGATCATAACATCCAATCCGATTAACGGGTAGCCATGAAGATCTCTGATCTTCAGGTGCCCCAAAATAATACAAGCTGTTACAAACGTGGCATAGTAAAGATATAGAAAAAGGCGAGAAAGCTGTTGATTGGCCCAGGAGTGGCGATCTTTCCAGATCACAACTATACTCGAACAGCAACATACTAAAGATCTCCAATTATAGCACATTCTGTTACAGCTGCCATGTCACAGCTCCATTTAGGATGTTACATTAGAACCATGTGCCTTAATTGATGATCGAAGCCTCGAGGATCCTTTTAAGTAGCGAACATCCCTCCTTTCAAGACTTGTTCAGCTCCACCTTCCTGCAGTCCACTTATCTCAAACTACCTTCATAAATCATAACATGTTAGCACAATTGAGAGATACACAACCTTAATTATCACAATCATAAGCATTAATAAGATAAAGCAATGATCAATCATACCTTGGCAGCTTGGGGGAATAAAGTGAGGACAACAGGTATAATTAGCATGCTAAATGGTGTAGGATAGGGGAAGAAGAGGTGATCGAGGATGATAAAAAGGGGCCAATTCTGGGCTCAACATCTCCCCCCAACTATCCTATTGCATGTCCTCATGCAACAACCTGCATCACTTAGAATCTGAGTCCTGTACTGAGCTCTATTCATGGAGAGAGGAAAAGTTGTAGGGAAACTCAAGCCCCTCATCTGTCTTTAAAAAGCCTCTGTGAGTAACCTAATACTTTCCAGCATCACTGCTTACTCATTTCCAATGCTACCTGTTGGTGTCTGGAAATGTAGTTGGTGCAAGTGGAAATCACTTCTTCCTGCAGTCTCATTATATGCTGTGCCTGGGAAGGACTTGAAAGGAAATCCTAATCTGAGTCCAAATCAATGACATTTCTAGGAGGTAGAGGCACTAGTTCTTGTGGGACAGTGTCTTCCAGCACATCTAAGTCTAATATGAGAGTTGCTGGTTCTTGTGTAACAGCAACATCCTTTAGACTCTCTACCTTCATTACTTTTAGAGACACTGGTTCTTGTGTAACAGTGTCTTCTTTGTCCTTCTGCTGCTGAGATTGGATATCTTTTTCATTGTGCAGCTCCTCCTCCAAGATTTTGGTGTCACTTGAGGATTGTGTCTGTACCTTTTCATCCTCACTCAACTGCATATCGGGAATGATATCCATTCCAGGATTATTTTCTACTTGAAATTCATGAGTTCCTACTGCAGCCTTCAAGGATGTTGGTTCTTGTGTAGCAACATCCTGGCTTGCCCCTTCATCCTCCTGTTGTTGCAATTCTTCTCCTATGAGCTCTGTGTCATGGGAACCATCTGGGGTTACAACCCAGAGTTCTTCATTAAACTCCAGAGTGTCCTCTATCCCAGGTTCTTCTCCCATTTGCTCGGCCAATTGGACAAGTTTACTTAGGGTTGCTGGTTCTTGTGTTACAACACCCTATTCAAGTTTATCAATGTCTTGTCTTTGTGGCTCAGCTTCTAAAATATCTGTGTCGTGGGAGCATTCTGGGGTTACAGTATAAAATTCTTCATTAAGTTTCATAGTGTCCCCCATTCCAGGTTCTTCTCCCATCTGCTCTATAATCTCAGTGTCATGGGAGCACTCTGGGGTTACAGTATATTCTTTATTAAGCTCCAGAGTGTCCTCCATTCCAGGTTCTTCTCCCATCTGCTCTATAATCTCTGTGTCATGGGAGCATTCTGGGGTTACAGTATATTATTTATCCCAATCATCATACATGATTTCATCCCTTAGCTCTTCTGTCACAGGATTGGTGGCAGCTTCAGCAAGCATGGTTAAAGATGCTGGTTCTTGTGTGGCAGCATCTTCCTTTTCTGCAGCTTCCTCTATTGCGGGCGGGGGTTGTTGTGCTGAGCAGGTACGAAGTATAATCTTGTGTCCTGCCTCCTTAAAGATTTCTCCACAGGTGGGATATATTACTCGTTCATCTTCCTTGCCAAGCTCGGTAGAGTTTGATTCCTCCAGTTGATCTCCAACCTCTACCAATGTATACAGTTTCCTTTCACCTAGTTTTCTGCGGGTTTCCTTCCAGGTTTCCAATTCCCTTCAAAGTACTTGGAGGTCCTCTTTTAACAGTGTGTTCTTAGCCATAAGTCCTTCAATTCTGGGTTCTTCCTCAACTGGTCTTGTTAAAATTTAATATGCTAAGACAGAAAATAGCAACATTACATTCCAGTTCACAATAATAGCATATACAGGATCACTGAAGAAACAACAAGCATAGCATAAACACAAGAGACACATATTTATCCTGGGAAACCCTCATGGGGTAGCCTGACCTGTCATCTTTCCATCTTGACAGGTCTGACCTCAATTGGATTTTCTGAGAGAGAGTTATGCCAAGTGTCGCAACGTGACCTGTTTATGGGATAATACAAGAGAGCAAACTTGTACGGAGTGCCACGTGTCACTGTTTGAACTTCAGCCTCTAAAGAATTTTCTTGAGATAGCATGCTCTGTTATCTTTTCATCCTGATAGGTCTGACATCAATTCGAATCTCTGAGGGAGAGTTATGCCAAGTGTCGTAATGTGACCTGTTTATGGGATAAAACAGGAGAGCAAACTTGTATGGAATTCCACGTGTCACTGGTTCAGTTTCAGCATCTGAAAAAGCTTCTTGAGATATTACAGTCTGTGTACTACCTGTCACCTTTTACGAAATTTCATTTGGATCTTCCTATCCCAAGTTATGACCTTTTTTCCAAGGTCACCTGATTTTGACTGAGATCTGGAAGAGGCAGAAACCCTAACTTGTACTGATCATAACATACAAAGTAAAATGAATCTGACGGTGCCCTTTGGACACAAGATACCTGGAGAGTTTATCTACGACCTGTAAAGGTTTCAGATCCTGAACCTTCACCAAAATGGATTTATAGCGAAAGTTCCACGATGACTGGTTTTTGCTATATAAAACCCTAACCTTCAAATTGTCGTAAGTAAAGCAAGTGTCGTAAGTGCCATACCTTGCCTTCCTTCAGTTTAGCTCTGATACCATGTTAAAATTTAATATGCTAAGATAGAAAATAGCAGCATTACATTCCATTTCACAATAATAGCATATACAGGATCACTGAAGAAACAACAAGCATAGCATAAACGCAAGAGACATAGATTTCTCCTGGGAAACCCTCATGCGGTAGAAAACCCAGTAAAGCTTCCTCAATATAGATGACCAGCATTATACAAAGATGCAAACCAAAGACATGATCTCCTCCTCCACCATAGCAGACCTCTCCTCCACAAGTGCGCCTCTCTCAAGTGTGTGAGTGTGTCAAATGAGGAACACACCTCCTCTATTTATACACTACTCTGACATATCTTTTACACAAGTACATGTAGGCTCGTATTTAACCATTACGTTAAATAGCCTATTATAACTGACTGGGCCGACCCCTCTAGGGTGGTCTAATAACCCTTTGACCCACATAACACATACAAGGCCGACCCCCACGAGGGAAGTCTAATAACCCATGTTACCACATTTCGACGGAGGAATAAACATCTCCGGATATACAATAAGATCTTCAAGGAGGAATGAAACATCTCCAGAATAATAAAGTACAAATATAATATTCTTTGAAGTTACAATATCTCAACACTCCCCCTTAACGAGAAGGATATTATAACAGCATCTGCACGAGCAAGGAGTCATCAACATCATACATGATACATCTATAAATCATTGGAAGCTTTCTCAACATCATCAATAACTCAACCAGTTACTGGAACATCTTCAATATTGGAACATCAACATATTCAGTACTGAGTCTTTATCTTCTGCAGTACTCAAACAGCTACAGCAACATCAATATCTGAATCCTCACGATCGTCAGCATCGTCATCACACAATCATCAGCATCATCATCACACGATCATCAGCGTCGTCACATCATCTTGATCTACAACATCTGGTTCATCACGATCATCAGCATCGTCATCATACGATCATCAGCATCGTCATCATATGAACATCAGCATCATCATCATACAATCAACAGCATCGTCATCAGCATCGTCATCATACGATCAATCAGCATCGTCATCATATGATCAACAGCATCGTCATCAGCATCGTCATCATATGATCAACATTTTCCAGGGTGATCAATCCTGCTCTCTTTAGGACATACATCCATGGATGATGCAATCCAGTCATGTACCTTTTGAACTGAAGTCCAGGGATGATCCAGTCCTGTCATGTACCTTTTGAACCGAAGTCTAGGGACGATCCAGTCCTGTCATGTACCTTTTGAACCGAAGTCCAAGGACGATCCAGTCCTATCAATTCTCGGAGACCTCATGTCTACGGCTCAGTTCACAGGACCAAAGTCCAAGGATGATCCAATCCTTACCGTACATTTAGGACCACGTCCAAGGATGACTTAATCCTCAACAGTACATTTAGGACTACGTCCAAGGATGACTTAATCCTCCACCGTACATTTAGGACTATGTCCAAGGATGACTTAATCCTCTACCGTACATTTAGGACCACATCCAAGGATGAATTAATCCTCCACCGTACATTTAGGACCACGTCCAAGGATGACTTAATCCTCCACCGTACATTTAGGACTACGTCCAACGATGACTTAATCCTCCACCGTACATTTAGGACCACGTCCAAGGATGACTTAATCCTCCACCGTACATTTAGGACCACGTCCAAGGATGACTTAATCCTCCACCGTACATTTAGGACCACGTCCAAGGATGACTTAATCATCCACCGTACATTTAGGACTACGTCCAAGGATGACTTAATCCTCCACCGTACATTTAGGACCATGTCCAAGGATGAATTAATCCTCCACCGTACATTTAGGACCCCGTACAAGGATGACTTAATCCTCCACCGTACATTTAGGACCACGTCCAAGGATGACTTAATCCTCCACCATACATTTAGGACCATGTCCAAGGATGACTTAATCCTCCACTGTACATTTAGGACCACGTCCAAGGATGACTTAATCCTCCACCGTACATTTAGGACCACGTCCAAGGATGACTTAATCCTCCACCATACATTTGGGATCACGTCCAAGGATGAGTTAATCATCCACCGTACATTTAGGACCACGTCCAAGGATGACTTAATCCTCCACCGTACATTTAGGACCACGTCCAAGGATTAATTAATCCTCCACTGTACATTTAGGACCACGTCCAAGGATGACTTAATCCTCAACCGTACATTTAGGACTACGTCCAAGGATGACTTAATCCTCCACTGTACATTTAGGACTACGTCCACGGATGACTTAATCCTCCACCGTACATTTAGGACCACGTCCAGGGATGACTTAATCCTCCACCGTACATTTAGGACCACGTCCAAGGATGACTTAATCCTCCACCGTACATTTAGGACCACGTCCAAGGATGACTTAATCATCCACCGTACATTTAGGACCACGTCCAAGGATGACTTAATCCTCCACCGTACATTTAGGACCACGTCCAAGGATGACTTAATCCTCCACCGTACATTTAGGACCACGTCCAAGGATGACTTAATCATCCACCGTACATTTAGGACTACGTCCAAGGATGACTTAATCCTCAACCGTACATTTAGGACTACGTCCAAGGATGAATTAATCCTCAACCGTCCACCAAGGACTTCATTCTCGAAGACATACATCTACGGCTCTTCTTTCGGACTAAAGTCCAGGGATGATCCAATCCCCTCACATGTTCACCAAGAACTTCATTCTCGAAGACATACGTCTATGACTCTTCTTTCGGACTGAAGTCCAGGGATGATCCAATCCCCTCACATGTTCACCAAGAACTTCATTCTCGAAGACATACGTCTACGACTCTTCTTTCGGACTGAAGTCCAGGGATGATCCAATCCCCTCACATGTTCACCAAGAACTTCATTCTCGAAGACATACGTCTACGGCTCTTCTTTCGAACTGAAGTCCAGGGATGATCCAATCCCCTCACATGTTCACCAAGAACTTCATTCTCGAAGACATACGTCTACGGCTCTTCTTTCGGACTGAAGTCCAGGGATGATCCAATCCCCTCACATGTTCACCAAGAACTTCACCAAGACATGTGTCAATCATGTATCCTCATCATCAAAACATGTATAGCAAAACATGTATCCTCATCATAACATCTATCATAAAAAAGATGCATACATCTATCATCAAAAGCATGTATATCTAACATCAAAAGCATGTATGCATCTATCATCAAAAGCATGTATACATCTATCATCAAAAGGAAAAAATATAAGATTCCTAAATCTAAATAATTCTAAGTAACTAAGTGCAGTAAATAGGTAACCTCATCATTGATGAGACAGACTTGTTATCAGATACCATGCTACTCCCCCTTTCGAGGAGAGTTCTTTTGAACTATACCAAGCTTGTCTCGAAAGTATTCAAACTTCACTCGAGATAGAGGTTTAGTCAAGATATCAGCAATCTGATCCTCAGTGCTTATATATACAAGCTTGATAGCTCCTCTTTGCACCATATCTCGTATATAGAAGTATCCGATCTCTATGTGTTTTGACTTATCATGGAACACAGGATTTTTAGTCATCTTAATGCAGCTTTGATTGTCACACATAATCACAGTGGGATCTATTTCTAAGTCAAACATTCCATATAATAGCTTCTGAAGCCACACTGCTTCACAGCTGGCAGAGCAGACAGCCATATATTCTGCTTCAGCAGTACTGAGAGCCACACTAGATTGTTTCTTGCTGAACCATGAGATCATGGCAGATTCAAGACTATAACATCCACCTGATGTACTCTTTCTGTCTGAGACACTTCCTGCCCAATCAGAATCTGAGTAACCATGTAAACGGAGTTCATGACCTCCAAGATAATATAGACCAAAAAATCTAATGTACCTTTTAGGTACCTCACTACATGCTTTGTAGCTATTAAGTGAACCTTTCTAGGTTCTACTAGATACTGACTTAGGGTATTTACAGCAAAGCATATGTCTGGCCTGGTATGACCCAATGATTTGCCTATATAGGGTTAGGTCCACTAAATACGATGAGTCATTAACTAATAACTTCAAGTTGGAGTCCATGGGAGTGGCCATGGCTTTATACTCCAACATATCAAATCTTTTTAGAAACTTTACAGCATACTTACCTTGATTTAAAAGATTCCTTTTGGATCTTGCCATACTTCTAGACCTAAGAAGTAGTGCATTAATCCGAGATCTTTCATTTTCATTTCTGCAGCCATTTTCATGACCTGTTTCTCATTCCTTGTTAGAAAGAGATCATCGTCATACAATAATGGTATTATAGGTTCATCATCCACAACCTTAAGGTAAAGTTTAGGAACAGCTTTACTTCTGGTAAATCCCAAGCTTTGTCATGAAGCTGTCAATTGTCCATTATTCACACTCTGCATTGAGTCATCTTCTGCATATCTATCTGTTCCATCTCTCGTCAGATGGGTCTACTAATATGAGCCTCAAAATCATTCGAACTCTGTGGTGAGTTCTTTCTTGCATCCATGTCATATGTGTATAGAAGCCATATTCAGCCTTCTAGCAAAGGTTGAGATCCACATCACCCATGATGATCATTAAGCTCATCAATTGACTACCGATCCTGGGTACCCATACAGAACCTGATTCATACTTCTTCTTTAATTACATCATTAAGAGATTGGTCTTATCTAGTCCCTTGGAGCAAAACATCTCATCATGATTCTCTTCCTCTTTCTAAGAGAATGTCTTAACTACAAGCTTTCTATAGTGTGTTTGATTTGTAAATCTTTTGTTGAACATCCATCGCTTCTTCAGAGTTCATCATTCATCATGATCTTTCCTACAAATCAAAATTAAGTACATGATTAGTAATACCTCATAATCATCAAATCATATTGACATGATAACCTATTATGCATACAGATATCATTTACATAGTTATGCAACTATTTTGACAAATACTTTGGCACAACACTTTCCCATATCCTGTATGCATACAGTGGCTATCTAGATGCCTTCCATCTCTACTAGAACATACTATCGAGAGTGTGCACAACTCTCAGCATGTCAGCAAAGAGGTTTCATTCTAGACAAGCAACAATGGAATGTTTGTCCAACTTACCAATCATATGCATATTAGTAGTATACTGTTCAATGCTTTATGAATGTTTACACTCAGCATGATATATTCAAGGAATACAAATATGCATACAATCAATATCATTCACTATTTCTAATAACAACTCAAATACTTATCTTTTATGTTTGTGTGGTTGCCTCCCGCTTGATCTTCTGTATGTCTTCTGAACTTCTATTCATTCTGTACCACTGTGCATGCTCAAGTGTACACTAGTGTCATCCTCATGATCTCATACACAAACATACATTCATTAGTATATTCTCAATATTATCAAAACATTCTAATTCTAAATAATCTTGAATATGTACAGTCATGATCATTAGTATTCAGGGTTTCAAGGAAGTCTTCTTTTACTCATGCATATTCTTGTTTGATCTAGTTAGTTAAATCATCAACCAAGATAAGAGACATAATATGCATAAACCCTTGATTACTAACCAATCATACCAAGTATACTTACACAAGGTAAGATTCTAACATGACATAGGAAAACATACCTAGATTAGTATACCTGCTTAGTTATGTACAACATACCTAAACAATCTCTTCAATGATTTAGAGATCCTGAGCTAGAACCTGCATGTCTCATAGGTTAAACATAATATAACAAAGTCATACATACCTCGTGAGTCTTTGTCTTCATGTTGTCATGGTCATGGAATTTGATTTGTCTTTTGTGATGTACATGTATCTTGTTAGCAGACAACATCAACCTCACACAACACCATAATGCATAAGTACAATCATATAGCCCTAATCAATGAATGTCTTCGATCATTCACATGCATTCATATTGTTACTAGGGTGATAAGACAATTAATAACAATAATCAAGATTATACTAATAAATAACATAAAGACAAACACATTATGAACTTAATCAAGAATCAGATTTCAAGGCATACCTGAACCTCCTTAAGTCATACCTGTCGAGACTTTTTGTAGTCTTCTTATGTAAGGCCTTAGCCTCAAATCCCCCTAAAACTTGATCTGGAACTTGATTAGGGTTTGCTAGAGAAACCCTAAAAATTCAATCTTTGACTTTCACACTTCTTAATGGATGGAAGAATGTGTCTTGCTGAGCTAATCAAACTAGCATTCTTCAATTTTGAAATCTCCAAAATTTGACCCCTCAAAATTGCCTTCGAAACTTCTGGATCTTCTGGACAGGAACCCAAACTAGGGTTTGATGAAGCCCGGTCTTCTACCCAACCAAAAGTTCGATCTTGGTCTCTAAATTTTGATTTTCCTGAGTATCATTCAGCCGTGGACTCCGATTCCAAAAATTCTAACTTTCTCCGAAACTCTAAATTCTGGAAGCCATGAATAAAGGTGCTCCAAAAATAATTCTATTTTGACAGAAATATGTACTTGATTGTTTCTGCTATAAATCTGAAATTTTCACTCCACAGGGTCTGAAAAAATTTTCTACAGTAGCCTGACCTGTCATATTTCCATCCTGATAGGTCTGACCTCAATTAGATTTTCTGAGAGAGAGTTATGCCAAGTGTCGCAACGTGACCTGTTTATGGGATAATACAAGAGAGCAAACTTGTACGGAGTGCCACGTGTCACTGTTTGAACTTCGGCCTCTAAAAACTTTTCTTGAGATAGCTTGCTCTGTTATATTTTCATCCTCATAGGTCTGACATCAATTCGACTCTCTGAGGGAGAGTTATGCCAAGTGTCGTAATGTGAACTGTTTATGGGATAAAACAGGAGAGCGAACTTGTACGGAATTCCACGTGTCACTGGTTCAGTTTCAGCCTCTGAAAAAGTTTCTTGAGATAGTACAGTCTATGTACTACTTGTTACCTTTTACGAAATTTCATTTGAAGCTTCCTAGCCCAAGTTATGACCTTTTTGCCTAGGTCACCTGATTTTGACTGAGATCTGGAAGAGGCAGAAACCCTAACTTGTACTGATCATAACATACAAAGTAAAATGAATCTGAGGGTTCCCTTTGGACACAGGATACCTGGAGATTTGATCTACAACCTGTAAAGGTTTTAGATCCTGAACCTTCGCCAAAATGGATTTATAGCGAAAGTTCCACTATGACTAGTTTTTGCTATATAAAACCCTAACCTTCAAATTGTCGTAAGTAAAGCAAGTGTCGTAAGTGCCATACCTTGCCTTCCTTCAGTTTAGCTCTAATACCATGTTAAAATTTAATATGCTAAGACAGAAAATAGCAGCATTACATTCCATTTCACAATAATAGCATATATAGGATCACTGAAGATACAACAAGCATAGCATAAACACAAGAGACATAGATTTATCCTGGGAAACCCTCATGGGGTAGAAAACCCAGAAAAGCTTCCTCAATATAGATGACCAGCAATATACAAAGATGCAAACCAAAGAGATGATCTCCTCCTCCACCATAGCAGACCTCTCCTCCACAAGTGCGCCTCTCTCAAGTGTGTGAGTGTGTCAAATGAGGAACACACCTCCTCTATTTATACACTACTCTGACATATCTTTTACACAAGTACATGTAGGCTTGTATTTAACCATTAGGTTAAATACCCTATTATAACTGACTGGGCCGACCCCTCTAGGGTGGTCTAATAACCCTTTGACCCACATAACACATACAAGGCCGACCCCCACTAGGGAAGTCTAATAACCCATGTTACCACATTCCGACGGAGGAATAAACATCTCCGGATATACAATAAGATCTTCAAGGAGGAATGAAACATCTCCAGAATAATAAAGTACAAATATAATATTCTTTGAAGTTACAATATCTCAACAGGTCTTTGTGGAGAATCCATTGGTCTCGGTACAAGGATCGGGGGTTCAACCTGTGCCTCTAAGGTTGCCCATCTTTTTCTGGTTGTTTCTGCTACTATAGCTGATCTAGTTCTTTTCTTTCTGATTGGTGCTGTTATGTTAAATTCATTGATTGATCTCTTTCTTTTCCTCTGTGGTGTTTTCTTTTGTGGAGCTGGTATATAGGGATTCACGGCTGAGGTCGAAGGAATGTTTTATTTCTCTTCATGCTGTTCTTCTTCAATTAAAGCTCCTCCTACCCACTCAAGTGAGGATTCAATAGTTACCAGCTCAATGTTTTCTTCTATTGCCCTGGCTCTGTCACCTTCAGGTTCAATTGTCGCAGCATTTAATGCTGCTCCAATTTCACCTTATGTTGTTGGAGCTGCCCTATTATTTGGGTCTTCCACAGGATTTTTATCTACACCCTCCCCCAATGGCTCTACTTGTGCCCCCAATTGCTCTTCTTCAAATGTAATTTCATCCCCCCCAAATGGTTCTTCTTGTGCCCCCGGTTGCTCTTCTTCTAATATAGTTTCATCCCCCGCAACTGGCTCTATTTGTGCCCCTGGTTGTTGTTCTTTGTCCATTTCATCACCCCCCCCAACTTCAGTGGAGGGACTCCGGTCCTTCGGTTGTGGTGGAACTCGTATCTGCTGTAATGGGACAACCCGCAAAGGAGTGGATTGCTGAGCTCGAGCTGTGAATTGCTCCCAGGTTATATGATGCTGGGCAAGGGTTCTTACAATTATTAATTTGATAAGGCCATGGTGGGTGAGGGAGGAGAGTGCATGCTTAGCAGACTGGAAAAATGCCGCCATATGACGCAAGTCATGCAGTAGATAATATGGAATGGTCAATAAAATGCCATGGCGGAGATGAGAAAGTAGAGGGAGTTCAGAGTTATAAACAATTTGATGTCTACCTTCACAAGTGATGTACTTCTTGAGAAAGACAGCAACCTGGTCCCTTGGCCGCGGCAATGAGTTTAGTGCGATCCCTCTTCTGGATGATTCAACTTGCTCCCCCTCCAGTAAAAATGCTTCCCGTGCAGTCATCGTGGGGAATCGTCGATTAAACCATGCCCTTCCCACCTGCGGGATGGCAGTAACCTCGGATATAATGGCCTCAAAAACTTCTATGCACAGCCCCCACACCGTGGAGTGAGTTTTGGTGAGGTTTAAAGCAAATTGCAAGGCTGCTTCTCGATTGAATCCATCTAGTCGCTCAAAAAATTCGAGCCAGCTGGTGGCTTGAAAGATGGCCAGAACTTGAATATTTTTCCTGAGTTCCTGTGTATTCACAGGTTCATGACGAACTGGAATCCCCATGGTTCTGGCTGCAAGCTGAAGTTGCTATCCCACAAATGACAGAATCCGAGAATAGAAGTTACAGCACAGAGGATGCACGAATTGCTGAGCAGAGATGTTGAGAAGATGGATAAATTTGGAAAGTTGAGCATAGAAAAACATTCAAAATTTCCATTCCGAATTGGGGAAGGTGGCAGTTATTAATGTTTACGTTGTACGAGGGAAAGGTCTAATTAGGCATAATGGCGATACGTATAAAGGTACGACTAATATTGTTCAATTATATCAACACTTAATCACGTGATAAATGAAAGCCATACCTCATGATACTATGCGTCGGCCATCCTGCGGAGAATGGTGGAGCGTGCGATTGGTGACGTTGCGAAACCAAACTCGTGCACAGTGATAAATCTGATCATTATGACTAGGATAATGCAATAATTCCTTCCGCAAGTGAAACACAAACCATCACATCCTCGGGGTCGGAATGATGAGTTCGCCGGCATGACTAAGATGAATCAGAGCCATATTTAGCAGGAGCAATTCTTCCGTTAACACAGGAGCTACCAATGCGAGTTGCCAGAAATGATATCACGGCCGACGAAAAAGATGTTGCAGCCACCAGGAAAGATTCACGGCCACCGAGAAAAGGATTTACGGGATCAGGAAAAATTACAGCTGTCAAGGAAAAGTTTTACGGCACTGGGAGATATGTCGTAGTCGCCGGGAAATATGTTGCATCCGCCGGAATATATGTTGCAGCCGCCGGAATATATGTTGCAGCTACCGGAAAATTGTTCACTGCAGTCGGGAAAAAGGTTTTATGGCCACCGAGAAAACGATTTTACGGCTGCCGGGAAACGATATTGCAGCTGCTAGGAAATGATTCACGGCTGCCGGGAAAAGATGTTGCAGCCACTGGGAAAGTTGTTGCAGCTGCCGGGAAATGGTTCATAGCTGCCGGGAAAAAGGGTTTACGGTTACCGAGAAAACGATATCGCAGCCGCTGAGAAATGATGTCGCAGTCGCTGGGAAAGTTGTTGCAGCTGCCGGGAAATGATTCACAGCTGCCGGGAAAAAGGTTTTACGGCTACCGGGAAAAGGATATCGCAGCCGCTAGGAAATGATGTTGCAGCCGCTGGGAAAGTTGATCACGGCTGCTGGGAAAAAGGATTTCGCAGCTGCTGGGAAATGATGTTGCAGCCGTTCGGAATGTTGATCACGGCTACTGGGAAAAAGGATTTTACGTCTGCCGGGATAAAAAGTCACGGCTGCTAGGGAAAATATTTTACGGCCACCGAGAAATATGCCGCAGTTGCCTGGAAATATGTTGCAGCTACCGGAAAATATGTTGCAGCTACCGGAAAATATGTCGCAGTTGCCGGATTTTTTTTTTTTTTTTTTTTTTTAAGAAAAAGGAAAATTCTGCACAGGAAGCATGGGAAGACGACTCTCGTTTGACAGGCCCAATCTGGTCATTCTCTTGGTGCTTCCTTGGAAATTATTTTGAAAAACAACAACAAACGAAAAGATCAAATGCAAAGAGAAGAAGAGAAAAAAAAAACAATTATACGCTACAGCAGAAAATTATTTATGTACAGTAATTTAAAATGCGATTTTCAGTTTAAGGATTGGCAAGGGCAGAGCGAAATTCCTGCTCTGGTGCCAGCTGATAATCTGGATCAACGGCAATTTGCGAAATGAATGCATCTTTCGAAATAGGCTTACGATACAGTCGCAGTCTGTGGCCATTAGCAAGTAATGGTATACGGTTTTCATCGATGGTCACCAGACGGACAGTACCGTTGTCAAATACCCTGTCGACCAAATATGGACCCAGCCATCTTGTACGTAATTTACCTTTAAAATCCCTTTTGAACCTGGAGTCATATAGTAGCGCCCAGTCTCCTTCACGGAAGATTTTCTTTTTAATAAATCAGTCATGCCAATTGGATCTCTGTTGCTGAAGCAACACAGTCTGGTCCACTACAGCTAACCGTTTCTCATCCAATTCGTTTAGTTGATTCAATCTTCTCTACTGGGCTTCTGTTACATCCAGATTCATTTCGGTGGCTGTCTTCAGGGTTTTGATCTCAAACTCAATTGGAAAGATGGCACTCTTTCCATACACTAAATCATAAGGAGAGAATCATGTGGTGCTGCGCCAAGTTGTGCGATATGCCCACAGTGCTTCCGGAAGCCTGTCAGCCCAATCCTTTCGATGGCTCTTAACTGTTTTAGTAAGGATTGCTTCAATAACTTTATTAGTACTTTCCACCTGACCATTGGCCTGGGGGTGGTAAGGTGAAGCCACCCTATGCTGTACATGATACTTCCGGAGCAAGGATTCAAATTGGTGTGACATGAATTGCGACCCCCCATCGGTAAATACTTCCTTTGGTACCCCAAAGCGAGTAAAGATCTCTCCATACAGAAAATCAATCACTGCCTGGTCATTAGCCTTAGCCAAAGCTATAGCCTCTACCCACTTGGTCATATAATCAGTACAAACCAGAATGTAAACTTTCAGTCTGGAAGGAGGGCTGAAAGGGCCAACAAAATCTAGTGCCCATCTATCAAATGGTTCAACTACTACTTGAGGTTGTAGAGGCATCTGATCTGTTTTATTAGGCTGGCCCATCCTTTGGCAGCTGTCACAGGACTGAACATACCTTTTAGCGTCCCTAAACAAAGTCGGCCAATAGTAGCCCATCCGCAGCGCTTTATGCCCTGTTCTTTTGTCTGCAAAGTGTCCCCCACAAGGTCCATCATGACAGGCTTTTAGTATGTGAAAGATCTCATCTTCCCTTACGCATCTCCTAATCTCAAGATCGGGCCCTGTGTAGAAGAGATGACCATTGAGCCAACAGTACCTGGCACTTTGCTGGATGATTTTTCTCTTTTCTCGTTTAGACATGTGTGGCAAGAGTTTTCCTGCAACCAAATAATTAGCAACATCTACATACCAGGGGGAATGAGCTAAAAGTGCGAATAGATGTTCATCTGGAAAAGAGTCCTCAACAGGCAAATTGTCATCACTGTTAGTAAAACGAGATAAAAAATCAGCAACAACATTTTCTTTTCCAGGTTTATCTATTATGGTAATATCAAATTCCTGCAATAACAAGAGCCACATGGTCACTCTAGCATTGGTGACAGGTTTATTCATTAAATATTTAATGGCAGAGTGGTCAGTGTGCACAAATGTAGGATACCCTGTAATGTAATGCTGAAATTTATTAATGGAATAAACAATAGCGAGCAATTCTTTTTCAGTAACAGTATAATTAAGTTTAGCAGGGGCTAAGTTTTTACTAACATAATAGATGGCATAAGGTACTTGACCATCCTGCTGTCCTAATACTGCTCCAATGGCGGTATCAGAAGCATCTGAAGAAATGTGGAAGGGTAGGGTCCAATTAGGTCCCCTTAGAATAGGAGCTGTGGACAGCTTCTCCTTAAGCTTATCAAACGCTGTCTAGCATGCTTCACTCCACACAAACTGTGCATCCTTCATTAACAGAGAAAACAAAGGAGAAGCAAGTTTGGAGAAGTTTTCTATAAACCTCCGGTAATATCCAGCATGTCCCATAAAACTTCACACCTCTTTATAAGTTGAAGGAGTTGGTATATTTTTTATCACGTTAATTTTTGAAGGATCCACCTGAATGCCATTAGTAGAGATGAAAATCCCTAATACCACCCCCTCACTCATCATCATATGACACTTTTCAGTGCTTAATGAGAGCCGAGTCTGTTCGCAGCGAATTAAAACCTTCTTTAAATTTTCTAGTGCTTCCTCAAAATTCTTGCCATAGGGAGTAAAATCATCCATAAAGACTTCCATACTATCATTAACTAATTCAGAGAATATGCCAATTACAACTCTTTGAAACGTTGCTGGTGCATTACATAAACCAAAGGGAAGCACTCTGTAGGCAAACGTTCCCCAGGGACAAGTGAAGGTGGTCTTATCCTGGTCCTCAGGAGCAATCTGAATTTGATTGTACCCACTGAACCCAACTAGGAAGGAGAAGAACTTCTTCCCTGATAGGGTATCAAGTACTTGGTCAATAAAGGGCAAAGGGAAATGATCCTTTTGCGTAGCTTTGTTCAGTTCCCTATAATCAACACAGACTCTCCATTTACCATTTTTCTTGGGTACAATTACGAGTGGGGAAACCCATTCACTATCTGAAATAGGATATATAAATCCTGCTTCCAAAAGTTTTTGGATTTCCTCCTTCACTATATCCCTCAGATTGGGGTTCATGCGTCGTTGGGGTTGGCACACAGGCCGGGAGTCATTTTTAATATAAATATGGTGGGTGCACAGATTAGAGGGAATACCCCTCATGTCTGTATACTCCCAGGCGAATGCCCCCTTATGTTCTTTCAAGAGACTGATTAGGTGCGTCTGCTCCTCTAAGGAGAGACCAAGGTTGATATTCAAAGTCCTTCCAAGATCTACCTCAACAGGAATACTTTTTGAACTTTTTAAAACTGGGATTATGTTTGTGTCACCAACTAGTGCTTCTTCCGTAAGATTTTCTTGTTCTTCCTTACCAAGGGTAATGTTTAGGATTTGATAGACCTCTTTATCCACTAAAGCAGTTTCACTAATAAAATTACTGATAGCATCATCTTCTGTTTCATTTTTGAAAGTTAAGGCCTTCCCTATAGTTAATAGTGGCTGAACATCCTCCTCCTCTTCCTGCTCTATCCAAAGAGAAGTTTCAGCCTCTAGACTTGGCCGAGCTGGAGGATACAGGGTGAGGTTTTTAGTCTCCGTACAATCAGATATAGTCATGGACCCAGATCGACAGCTGATGCAAGCATCAGCTATGGCCAACCAAGGCCTTCCAAGGATCAATGGGTGTCCCCCTAGCTGTGATTTTGGTTGTAATATCAAAAAGTCAACAGGGTATTCCCATGAATCTACTGAGATGACAAGGTCGTCCAGAATCCCTTCGGGTCTAATGGTGGATCTGTCTGCCAATTCTAAAATGGTAGGGGTCGGTCTAAAATTAGTGAATCCAAGCTTCTTTATAGTCTCAATTGTTATGACATTGATCGCTGCGCCTAAGTCGACTAGCACATTGGGTATTTGCATTTGTCCTATATGTACAGTGACAGTAGGATTTCTAGGGTCGTCATACTTGGTCACAGGGGTTTTTCCTGTTATCAAAGCAAATAAATTCCCTATGACGTGAATAGTGGGAGGATCTTTGGGTTTCCTCCCTGGTTTCTTAGTGCACAGGTCCCGAATGGTTCTAGCATAAATAGGCACGTCTTGAAGAGCTTGAAGAAGGGGGATTTTGACGTAAAGATTCCTTAACTCTCCTAGGAGGTTAAACTGAGGTTGCCCTCCTGCTTTTGGTAGCATTAGTCTCTCGGGGTATGGTGGTTGCCTTATCAGCTGGGTAGGCTACGTATTGTTTGATTTCTCATTTGATGTTTCAGCCGTCCCATCTAAGGGATGCTCAGCATCTCCAGTGATAGGAACTGTATCGAATGGATGCTGTGAACTCCCTCCTTCTTTATGCACAGAAGGTGGAACATCTTCGGTAATTACGGGTTCTCTTATTTTCCCAGATCGTAGATGAATATCATTATAAGGTACAGGGGAAAGGGAGTAGGCCGGCATATTGACAGTTTCCAATTGATGGACTGTTTTATTATTAGGGTTAGGATTAGGTTGGGCAGGCAGTTGAGGCCGTATTGGTATATTAGGGACATAATTATTCTGCAGCTGCAGCTGCGATTGCTGAGGTGGGTATTGAGGATATTGAGGAAATTGAGGATATGGAGGAGAATATGGTGACTGTTGAGGTGGAGGTGGTTGAGGAAACTGGTTCCCAAGATGTAAGTTCCTCCATCCAGGAGACCACGACGTAGGTTGATGTGGTGGCTATGTCCAGGGACTCCATGAATTATAATTTTGCATTGCAGGTTGGGAAGGATTCCACTGAGCATAATTTGAAGGGAATTGTGTATTCACATTTTGCATGTTATTATTCCAATTGCTCATATTATTCAAAAATGGAAATGGGTCCAGAGGCATACCTTGATTTTGAGGTTGCCAAGGTTTCTTTTTTGCAATGAAATAGGTTGATTCCACTTCTGGAGTTGATGCCTGCAGAATAGCCTTCACTTGGGGAAGTGTGGGACATTCTTTCATGTCATGGTTCAACTCACACAGCTGACATACTTCTACTTTGTCAAGAGGGCATTCTTTCAACGGATGATTCTTTCTACATCGGGGACAGAACACACCTAGTGTGAGATCCTCCACTGCCTATTTTTGTTTTGCCTTCAGGACATCAATCTCCGAAGAGATGGAGCTCATCATTTTTGTTTTAAAATTTTCAAGGAGATTGCCTATCTCTGCACAAGTAGCTCCTCCATTGGATGATTTCTGAGTTCTGTCGAAGACATCACATTCTAGCTTATCCCGTTTGTCCCGCTTATTGTTCCTGGAAGACCCCCTGGAGTATCTCTTACATAATTCCACAATCTTCCCAAAAGGTTCTTTGGATATATTTCATTTTCCTAGTAGGTTTAACATATCTAAACAATCATCCCTGATCCCACGAAGCAAAATTATCTTGAGCACGTCCAGCCTCATGTTCGTTTGCCCGGCTCTTTGTACATTGTACAGCAACCTTTCTACAAAATCCTCCAGACTTTCGTCCTCCTTCTGCACCATTTTGAATAATTCCTCTCTTTTGTCCTTGGTGTTGCAATATTCCTGATATTTCTCCAGGAACACTTGTTTCATCTTATCCCAATTAGCAATGGTTCCTCCCCCAAGGATCATGAACCATTGTAATGCATTGTCCTTCAGGGTGGCAGGAAAAAGTTTTAACTTTTGGGCATCGGTGACATAATCATAGCTGCGACAGAGGATATCGAATTCAAAAAGGAATTCGTCTGGATCTTTTGCCTCCCTTCCATGGAAGCGAGACAACACTGATGGTGAGATGTTTTTCATAGGGGCTATCCCTTCTGGCTGCCGAATCGGAAATTGCAATGTAGCCGTCGTTCCCTCGGGCAGGGAGTGATTTTCATGATGATAGTTTTCCACCATCGCTTATTCCTCATCGGACTCGTGTCTGTTACTCATCTCCTCTTCTGTTTTCTTCTCTTCGTCCGTTCCTGCGTTCTTTTCCTCATTTTTTCCTTCATCTTTGTTTTGTTCCTGATCAGCAGACTTCTGGTGGAACTGCGTCCACTCTTCTTCAGTTACAGCCTTCGCGTAAATGTGGCAGATCGGACCTCTATCAGTAGATCTAGTTGTAACAGTTGTGTCTTCCTCAGTCGTAACAGCAGGTTCAGTTGTAGCAGCTGTGTATTCCTCAGTTGTAACAGCAAGTTCAGTTGTAACAGCTACGTCAGCTGTGCCTTCCTCAGTAGGGATATATGAGGGAGTCACGGCTGCTCGTGTATTCTCCACCGTGGATCTTGACACTGGCGCCCTAGGATCAGCAGGGCTTCTTCTGATAGGAGTTTCTTGATGCCGAGCCCTAGTGGATGAATCAGTTCTGTCAACAAGATCGTCAATGAATGTTCTTCTTCCTAATGGTGGTCCTCGACTACGGCCCGAGCCACCTGCACTATTAGTATTTTGTGGGGTTTTGGGAGTTGGGAGGTGATCGCGTTGTACCCTCCTCGTATTCATGCGAACCGAATCATTTCAGCAAAGAAAAGACTGACTAGAAACAATTACCAGATGCAACTAATGATTAGTGTTTAATTTTTATCCTTCCCCGGCAATGGCGCCAAAATGTCGTGCACCCTATATGCAGATAGATTATTCCAACATACAGAGCATACAAGATTTATTGTCAACTCGAGAAAGTCTCTTATTTCAAAGGATAAATGCACAGTCTATGCTTAAACACCAAATCACTGTAATTGAATACTTTTATCCCCTAACAACTATGTCCATCCTAAAGATCTGTGTAATCCCAATTGCTTTCTAAATACTATAATTTCAATTCCTTTCTACCATGCATCAACAAGAAATAATATAAGATTCAAAGACAATTGCAGATAAAAGAAATCCTATTCACATCCTAGAACAAGTAACTCACTTCTTCAATATGATCACTCTTGAAAACCATAAGCATAAACAGAATATTAATCTAGAAATTCAATTGCAAAGGATTGAGTTCAGTTGCTCTAAGAGATTGAATTACAGGAATGAAAATCAACAATCATAACAGGAAAGATAAATTGCAAGGGCTCATGGGATCACAACTTAACTGCAAGATGAACAAGGCTGTGTACAACTATCACACGAATTGCATAAAGTTTCTTACTCAGTCGACTGTCACTCTGTACTACTTGCCAATCTCAAAGAAATATAATCTTAATTATACTGGAAATCCACACCACAATTACTACTGCTGCGTACAAAGGAGATATCATCAACAAAACATCACACAACAATAAATTGAAGAGTCCTAATTTAACTCAGCAATCTTTATGGAAGACGGGCCCAGCCTTCACACAGAGATGCTGGATGAACAACGTAAAGTTCCTTTAACTCAGAAGTAACTCCTTATATTAACAGAAGAATGATTACACAGTTTGCTTTTACTGCTAATACAATGAATAAATTCTCCCTTGTTCAACCCCCTGGGTCGAGACAGCTCCCCATATTTATACATGCAGATCATAACATCCGATCCTATTAACGGGCAGCCATGAAGATCTCTGATCTTCAGGCGCCCCAAAATAATACAAGATGTTACAAACGTGGCATAGTAAAGATATAGAAAAACGTGAGAAAGATGTTGATAGGCCCAGGAGTGGCGATCTTTCCAGATCACAACTATACTCGAGCAGCAACATACTAAAGATCTCCAATTATAACGCATTCTGTTACAGCTACCCTGTCACAGCTCCATCTAGGATGTTACATTAGAACCATGTGCCTTAATTGATGATCGAAGCCTCGAGGATCCTTTTAAGCAGCGAACATCCCTCCTTTCAAGACTTGTTCAGCCCCACCTTCCTGCAGTCCACTTATCTCAAACTACCTTCATAAATCATAACATGTTAGCACAATTGAGAGATACACAGCCTTAATTATCACAATCATAAGCATTAATAAGATAAAGCAATGATCAATCATACCTTGGCAGCTTGGGGGAATAAAGTGAGGACAACAGGTATAATTAGCATGCTAAATGGTGTAGGACAGGGGAAGTAGAGGTGATCGAGGATGATAAAAAGGGGCCAATTCTGGGCTCAACACTACCTGCACATGCTTGAAAATGATAAATTCTAAAAAAATTGTAATAATTAACTACTATATCTGAAATTCCAATTTGAGTTCTTGCAAATTTTCGCAAGTGTTTCCATACCCACATAAATCTACTATCTACCAGAATTCAGTTTGACCCAAATCATAAATTTTGAGATAAGAGCAAATATTTTCAAGCCTACATTCACATGCATGTGTCCAAAATCAACATAAAACTCATTCAAACCTTTTTACAAACACTTGACACACAAGTCCTAATTATGGTGTGATGTATGGAATAAACATAACCAGATTTGACAAGTGTTAAGATTTAATATGCTAAGACGGAAAATATCAGCATTACATTCCATTTCACAATAATAGCATATACAGGATCACTGAAGAAACAACAAGCACATCATAAATACAAGAGACACAAATTTATCCTACGAAACCCTCATGGGGTAGAAAACCCAGCAAAGCTTCCTCGATATAGATGACCAGCAATATACAAAGATGCAAACCAAAGACATGATCTCCTCCTCCTCCATAGCAGACCTCTCTCTCACAAGTGCGCTACATTTCAAGTGAGGGAAGTGTGTCAAATGAGGAGCTCACCTCCTCTATTTATACACATCTCTGACTTGTACAATATATTAGCTAGGTCGGCCCCAAATTTACCATTGGGTTAAACAACCCACTACAATTGATTGGGCTGACCCCTCTAGGGTGGTCTAACAACCCTTTGACCCACATAACACATATAGGGCCGACCCCCACTAGGGAAGTCTAATAACCCAAGTTACCACATTCCGATGGAGGAATAAACATCTCCAGATATACAATAAGATCTCCACGGAAGAATGAAACATCTCTGGAATAATAAAGTACAAATATAATATTCTTTGAAGTTACAATATTTCAACACTCCCCCTTAACGAGAAGGATATTATAACAACATCTGCACGAGGAAGGAGTCATCAACATCATACATGATACATCTATAAATCATTGGAAGCTTTCTCAACATCATCAGTAACTCAACCAGTTACTGGAACATCTTCAATACTGGAACATCAACATCTTCAGTACTAAGTCTTTATCTTCTACAACACTCGAACAGTGACAGCAACATCAACATCTGGATCCTCACGATCATCAGCATCATCATCATACGATCATTAGCATCATCATCACACGATCATCAACATCGTCATCACATGATCATCAACATCATCATCACATGATCATCAGCATCGTCATCACACAATCATCAACATCGTCATCATACGATCATCAGCATCGTCATCACACGATCATCGACATCATCATCTAGACCATGACGATTAGCAACATCGTCATCTAGACCATCACAATCAGTAGCATTTCCATCTAGACCATCGCGATCAGCAGCATCGTCATCACACGATCATTAGCATCGTCATCTAGACCATCACGATCAGCAGCATCGTCATCTAGATCATTAGTATTAGTATCCACAAAAATACAAGTATACACATCATCAATACAAGTATCCTCATCAATACAAGTATACATATCATCAATACAAGTATCCTCATCAATACAATTATACATACAAGTATCCTCATCAATACATATCATCAATATCAATACAAGTATCCTCATCAGTCAAGTATACACAATAGCAGCATACTCTGCAATACACATGATCCTTCCTTTCGGAATTATGGGATTTACAGTCTAAGGATGATTAATCCACACCATTCATTTAGGACTATGTCCAAGGATGATTTAATCCACACCATTCGTTTAGGACTATGTCCAAGGATGATTTAATCCACACCATTCATTTAGGACTATGTCCAAGGACGATTTAATCCACACCATTCATTTAGGACTATGTCCAAGGATGATTTAATCCCCACCATACATTTAGGACGATGTCCAAGGATGATTTAATCCCCACCATACATTTAGGACTATCTCCAAGGATGACTTAATCCCCACCCTACATTTAGGACTATCTCCAAGGATGACTTAATCCCCATTTAGGACTATCTCCAAGGATGAATTAATCCCCACCCTACATTTAGGAATATCTCCAAGGATGACTTAATCCCCACCGTACATTTAGGACTATCTCCAAGGATGACTTAATCCCCACCGTACAATTAGGACTATGTCCAAGGATGACTTAATCCCCACCGTACATTTAGGACTATGTCCAAGGATGACTTAATCCCCACCGTAAATTTAGGACTATGTCCAAGGATGACTTAATCCCCACCGTACATTTAGGACTATGTCCAAGGATGACTTAATCCCCACCATACATTTAGGACTATGTCCAAGGATGACTTAATCCTCACATGTCCATCAAGGACTTCATTCTCGAAGACCATACGTCTAGGGATCAATTCAAGGGACCGAAGTATGGGGACGATACAATCCCCACTTGTCCACTAAGGAATTCACTATCGGAGACCATACCTCTATGGATCAATTCAAGGGACTGAAGTTTGGGGACGATACAATCCCCACTTGTCCACTAAGGACTTCATTCTTGGAGACATATGTCTATGGATCAATTTAGAACATGTGTTCAAGGATGATGCAATCCCTCTTCTTTCTCGGAGACATATGTCTACGGATCCGTTTAGAACATGTGTTCAAGGATGATGCAATCCCCTCGTCAACTTAGACCCTCTCTAAGGACCATCCACCAACCTCTCTATTGGCATCACCAATATAGGTATCCACATCATCGACCTCACTGTCGATGCAGGCAATCTCATCATAAGTGACCACATCACTCCCCCTCTCGAGGAGGGTCCTACCAAGCTTGTCTCAGAAAATACTCAAACTTTACTTGAGGTAGAGGTTTGGTTAGTACATTGGCAACTTGTTACAAATTCAAACTTTATAGTTCCTTTCTACGCCATATCATGGAACACTGGATTCTCTTCCATCTTGATACAACTCTGTTTGTCACATAGGATCACAGTTGGGTCTATCTCTAAGTCAAACAATCCAGAATCCATACTACTTCACAACTAGCAGAACAACCAACCACATATTCTGCTTGTGCTAAGAGCCACACTAGACTGCTTCCAGCTAAACCACGAGATCATGGCTAATCCCAGACAATAACATCCTCTCGATGTGTTCTTCCTATCTGATACACTTTCTGCCCAATCAACATCTGTGTATCCATCTGAACTCATGATCTCCAAGATAGCATAGATCAAAGTCTATCGCATCCTTTAGGTACCTCATCACATGCTTTGCAACTATCAGGTGAACACATCTAGTTTCCACTAGATACTGACTCAAGGTGTTCATAGCAAAGCATATATCTAGCCTAGTATTTGTTAGATACATCAGTGACACAATAATTTGTTTGTACAGAGTTATATACACTAACTCTGATGAGTCATTCGCTAACAGCTTCAAGTTGGAATCCATGAGAGTGGCAATTCCAACATATCAAGCCCTTTTAATATTTCTCGGTATACTTTCCCTGGTTGAGAAAGATTCCTTCTGAGCCTTTCCATACTTCCAGACCTAGGAAGTAATGCATCAATCTAGGATCTTTCATTTTCATTTCTACAGCCATCTATCTATGCCATCTCTCGTCAGATGGGTCTACTGATATGAGCCTCAACATCATTCGAACTCTGTGGTGAGTTCCTTCTTGCATCCATGTCATCTATTTATAGAAACCATATTCAACCTTGTAGCAAAGGTTGAGATCCACATCACCCATGGTGATCACTATCGATCCTAGGTACCCAAACAGAGCTTTCTACAATTACATTATTAAGATAATGGTCTTATATAGCCACTTGGAGCAAGCATCTCATCATGATTCTCTTCCTCTTTCTAAGAGAATCTTCTAGCCACGAGCCTTCTATAGTGTGTTTGATTTGTGAATCCTTTTGTTGAACATCCATCACTTGTTCAGTGTTCATCATTCGTCATGATCTTTCCTACAAATCAAAATTAAGTACATGATTAGTAATACTTCATAATCATCAAATCATATTGATATGATAACCTATTATGCATACAAATATCATTTACATAGTTATGCAACTATCTTGACCAATACTTTGGCACAACACTTTTCCATATCCCGTATGCATACAGTGGCTATCTAGATTCCTTCCATCTCTACCAGAACATACTATCGAGAGTGTGCACAGCTCTCAGCATGTCAGCAAAGAGGTTTCATTCTAGACAAGCAACAATGGAGTGTTTGTCCAATTTACCAATCATATGCATATTAGTAGTATACTGTTCAATGCTATATGAATGTTTACACTCAGCATGATATATTCTAGGAATACAAATATGTATACAACTATTACACGCAATATCATTTACTATTTCAAATAACAACTCAAATACTTATCTTTTATGTTTGTGTGGTTGTCTCTCGCTTGATCTTCTATATGTCTTTTGAACTTCTATTCATTCTGTACCACTGTGCATGCTCAAGTGTGCACTAGTGTCATCCTCATGATCTCATACACAAACATACATTCATTAGTATATTCTCAATATTATCAAAACATTATAATTCTAAATAATCTTGAATATGTATAGTCATGATCATAGATAATAAACATTAGTATTCAAGGTTTCAGGAAAGTCTTCTTTTACTCATGCATATTCTTGTTTGATAATAGGACTCTTCTGGTTAGTTAAATCATCAATCAAGATAAGAGACATAATATGCATAAACCCTTGATTACTAGCTTTATGAATAAGCATAACCAATCATACCAAGTATACTTATATAAGGGATCCTAACACAAGGTAAGATTCTAACTTGACATAGGAAAACATACCTGGATTAGTATACCTGCTTAGTTATGTCTAACATACCTAAACAATATCTTCTTTGTTCTCTTCAATGATTTAGAGATCCTGTGCGAGAACCTGCATATCTCATAGGTTAAGCATAATATAGCAAAGTCATACATACCTCATAAGTTGAACAAATATTATGGAAGAGTCTTTGTCTTCATGTTTTCATGGTCATGGAACTTGATTTGTCTTTCGTGATGTACCTATATCTTGTTAATAGACAACATCCACCTCATACAAC
Source organism: Larix kaempferi (assembly GCA_027924585.1). Classification (NCBI taxonomy): domain Eukaryota; kingdom Viridiplantae; phylum Streptophyta; class Pinopsida; order Pinales; family Pinaceae; genus Larix; species Larix kaempferi. The sequence continues at coordinate 4,364,047 of BSBM01000922.1, forward strand.
ACCACAATGCATTAGTACAATCATATATCCCTAATCAATGAATGTCTTCTATCATTCACATGCATTCATACTATTACTAGGGTGATAAGACAATTCTAACATTAATCAATATTATACTAATAAATAATATGAAGACAAACATATTATGAAATTAATCAGGAATTAGATTTCAAGACATACCTAAACCTCCTTAAGTCATACCTGTTAAGACTTCTTGTAGTCTTCTTATGTAAGGCCTTAGCCTCAACTCCCCATGAAACTTGATCTAGATCTTGTTTAGGGTTTGTTAGAGAAACCACAAAAATTCAATCTTTGACTTTCACACTTCTAAATGAATGGAAGGATGTGTCTTGCTAAGCTGATCAAACTAGCATACTTCAAATTTGAAATCTCAAAAATTTGACCCCTCAAAATTGCCTTCGAAACTTCTGGACAAGATCTCGAACTAGGGTTTGATGAAGCCCACCCTTCTGCCCAATCAAAAGGTTCAATCCAAGGCTCTAAAATCTTATTTTTTTCTGAGGATCTTCCAGCCGTGGTCACAGACTTCAAAAATTCCAACTTTTGCTGAAGCCCTAATTTTCCATCTTTCCGATCAAAATCCTGAACTGGGGTTTGACCAAGCCCGGTCTTCTACCCAACCAAAAAGTTCTATCTTGGTCTCTAAATTTCAATTTTCCTAAGTAGCATTCATCCGTGGACTCCGATTCCAAAAATTCTAACTTTCTCCGAAACCCTAAATTTCGAAAGCCATGAATGAAGGTGCTCCAAAAATAATTATGTTTTGACATAAATATATACTTGATTGTTTCTGCTGTAACTCCAAAATTTTTGATCCAAAGGGTCTGAAAACATTTTCTGTGGTAGCGTGACCTGTCGTGTTTCCATCCCGATAGGTCTGACCTCAATTGGATTTTCTGAGAGATATTTATGCCAAGTTTCGCAACGTGACCTGTTTATGAGATAAAATAGGAGAGCAGACTTGTACGGCATGCCACGTGTCACTAGTTCAACTTAGGCCTCTGAAAACGTTCCCTAAGATATTACATTCTGTGTACTAGCTGTCCCTTTTTACGAAATTTCATTTGGAGCTTCCTAGCCCAAGTTATGACCTTTTTTCCTAGGTCACCTAATTTTGACTGAGATCTGGAAGAGGTAGAAACCCTAACTGGTACTAATCATAACTCACAAATTACAATGAATATGAGGGGTTCTTTGGACATAAGGTACCTAGGGATGTTATCTATGACCTATAAAGGTTTCAGATCCTGAACCTTCGCCAAAATGGATTTATAGCGAAAGTTCCACGATGACTGGTTTTTTCTATACAAAACCCAAACCTTGAAATTGTCACAAGTGAAGCAAGTGTCGTAAGTGCCATACATTGCCTTCCTTCAGGTTAGCTCTGATACCATGTTAATATTTAATATGATAAGATAGAAAATATCAGCATTACATTCCATTTCACAATAATAGCATATATAGGATCACTGAAGAAACAACAAGGACAACATAAATACAAGAGACACAGATTTATCCTAGGAAATCCTCATGGGGTAGAAAACGTAGCAAAGCTTCCTCAATATAGATGACCAGCAATATATAAAGATGAAAACCAAAGACATGATCTCCTCCTCCTCCATAGCATACCTCTCTCTCACAAGTGCGCTACATTTCAAGTGAGGGAAGTGTGTCAAATGAGGAGCTCACCTCCTCTATTTATACACATCTCCAACTTGTACAATATATTAACTAGGTCGACCCCAACTTTACCATTGGGTTAAACACCCCACTACAATTGACTGGGCCGACCCCTCTAGGGTGGTATAACAACCCTTTGACCCACATAACACATACAGGGCTGACCCCCACTAGGGAAGTCTAATAACCCAAGTTACCACATTCCGACAAAGGAATAAACATCTCCGGATATACAATAATATCTCCACCAAGGAATGAAACATCTCCAGAATAATAAAGTACAAATATAATATTCTTTGAAGTTACAATATTTCAACAACAAGTATAGATGATAAGCAATCTAGAAACAACAAATATTACTCCATATGTTTTTCTATTTTTCCCAAATGCAAGTAACACTATCCATTCTAATATTTTAACAAACACTTGGTATGCAAACTGAAGTGCAATTATACAAAATAAATCATAATCAACTTTAATTTCCAAACAACAAAATATGCCAAAGGTCAATTTGGTTGAAGTATTTACCCATGGTGATACTTGTCCCCAACTTAGACAAACCCCTTCCACATGTTTTCACATTCCATTATCCTGCTTCTTACCCATATTTCCATACGCATTTCGAAAGAGACACTATAAATATACTTAATTTCAATGAGTAGATCAAAATCAACCCAAGTTATATGTAATGCATAATGAATAATAATATTAAGAACCCTTAAATTTCCATTTAATTTTTCCTCAAGTAGCTTTTCTGATGTGGGGATTTTTCCAAACACTTGGCAAACATCTCTTATAAATCCATTAAGAAATACGATTTTTCTACCAAGTTCAATTTATATGCAAACATAATATTTATTCAATTAAATTGAGGTGATTAGATATATTTTACATCAAATTACAAGGTGACATTTAACTTCAAATTTCTTCTTTTATGTGTACCATTATTATGCATTCTTGGGTAAATTTTCCTATATTGATAGTAACCTTGAGATTCTTCTTAACTTTTATTTTTTCTAGCATCTAATTTGAACATACCCAACAAATTTATCAAACTAACAAATCCACAACCAAATGAAATGATCCTTAAGCAATTATATTATACCTCATCAGAGATGTTATTTCATTTTCTCTAACAATGCTTCAACCATTAGCTCCTTGCCATTGCTAACTCATATGGTGCCAACTTGTTTCCTTTGTACTATATCTAAGGAAAACGTCTCTCCATGTGACCCCCGAGCTATGTGGGATCATGACCATAGGTATTAACTATAAATCTATCAACAAAATATGCACAAACAATGAGTGTGCCAATCAAATAATCCATTCTTCATTAGGTTCTAGCAAAATTTATATAACATTTGTTTAATCTCTATGTGACCCCACAAAAACCCATGGAGGTCACTACTCTTTATAAGCTTTGCGAGGCTAGCTAAATCTCCCCTCCCATGTAAAATTCCTTAATTTTCTTATTTAATTAGTAATGATTATTCATTGCCTCCCTTAAGTGTCATTTCCTTGTTTTTTTCTTTTATTAATATTTAATAATTAAGTTAATAATCACCTCTTTGGGGTATCACTTGTAGATAATTATTCAACATAATTTTCCCATATTTCATTAATCCATTTATTCATTAAAATAATAATATATCCAAGAGGGCCCTAAAAGTGGGTGATTTAAGTTTCTAATTAATTTAGTAATGGGATCTCTTTCGGTTACCTTAGCTTAGTTGAGAATATGAAAAGATTATCTACTGGGAAGTAAGGCCATCCCACCTTATTGTGTACCCCATGATCATAACCATGGAATAATTATGTGTCCCCTTATTCACCGTGATAGAAGTACCCAAAGTACGCATGTTACCTCTACTTCTATATAGTGAATATGCCACCAATTAATAATACTGGGTTTTCTAGACTACTTGGCTTCCTTATCTCTTTATATTATTCAAAGAAAATCTATGCCTCTTTCTAGGGACTAAGTATACAAGATAGAGTGTCTGTTGTTCGGGATTTCTACCCTATAGTGAGGATATGGACACTACCAACTGGGCGGGCTTGACAGGTAAACACATTGATTATACTGCATTTAGTTATTGCAAAAGAAATAGATTGGGATTGAAAGACATACCTCTTTTTGAAGTTTGATCCTAGCTTTCGCTTGGTCTTTCACTTAATCTTCCTCTTGATCTCCTGCTTGACGAACCTGCAATACAAAAGATACCTTCCTCAACGTATCTTGACCATATAACATATGATGAAATTATAAAACAATTTAACATCAACTATAATCAAGAATTAATCCCAATAGACATACAATCCAATAGATATCTTGTTTGGGATAGGAAGGGTGTTTTGACCTTTTTATTGTCAAAGAAGCATGAAATCAGTACAATATACCTAACGTGTAGAGATGTTTTTGCAACCGGATCCTGGGCTTTTGGTCTTCACTCTGACTTGGAACTTTCCTCCAGCATAACAATACTTCAAGCCTTGTCTCAAGATTTTATGACTATCACGAGTGTAGCTAGGGTTTTACCCCTAGCTTGTGCCAATGAGCACCTACTAAGGAGAATGGACTCCTTAGTAGCAGTTCAATAATGATTAAATGATTAAGCTAAAACAACAATTAACAAACTACTTTAAGCATTGCATGAGACATAAATAAAAGATGTAAAAAATGGTTTTATATTAATGTTACCTTGAGTGTCAAGGTTGGTGAAGCCCTTTGCAGTGTCCAAGAGGATGCTCCAAGCTTCAGAATGCTCCTTTCTCCTTCTCCAATGTTGGGGATGGGCCAAAGGTGGCTCTCAAGGTGAAAATAGTTCAAAGGTGAACTAGGGTTTCGAGAGAGATTTTGGCAGAGTAAGGGTGCTTGTGATTGTGGATATGAAATAAGGGATCTCCATCACCTATTTATAGTTTTTTGGTGGTGAAGTGCTGACACATGGTTTTGGGAAACACATGGTTTTAGGCAGCTGTATAGGGTTTTTTCCTCCTTTTCCTCATTATTTTATATTTTTTATTCCTTTTTAGGGGATTTTTGCTATTTTTGGAGGAAAAGGGGGTTTTTTAGCCTTTTTTAGGCTATTTTGATGGTTTTATGGCCTTTTGGAGGCATTTTAGGCCTTTTGGAGGCTTTTTAATGGGAGTTTTTGGGATTTTAAGGGAAAAAGGGTAGGAAAATGGACAAATGAGCCATATAATGTGGTAAATGAGCTAGTGAGCACTTTTTGGGTGTTAACAGATTGCCCCCTGATGTGCGAGGTCAGGAGCTCATCGTATGGCCGATGGACATCATAAGTCATAAATGGTTTTCCTGGGATGTGGAGAGAAGAGAAGAAACAAACTGGAGCCCGGAACAACGATCCCGAACAACTGCAAGAACTAAAAGTACATAACCTCAATAATGGATGAGGAATCATCTGATCATATGGACGAGGCGGGCATTCCCATGCTCGTATCAGGATATAACATAACAATAACAATGGGGTCCAAAAAATGGGGACCTGAAATATACATGACCTCAAATACTGACTGAGGAATAATCTCAATATATGGACGAGGCGGGCATACCCATGCTCGTATCAAGATACATGAACAGAACTGTGAGGCCCGAAAAAGGGGACCTGAAAGATACATAGCCACTGTGTACAACATAAGGGTCCAGAGGGGACACAAAATCTGGGACATACTGCTGAGCTAACCATGTCTGTGCTGAAAAACTGATACACTGGAATAATCAGCAGTGCTACTGAATGTGGTACCAAAGGAACTGATGAGCTGCTGGATCAGAGTGACAAGGGGTACACTCGCAATGGTACACTGGACGGGAACTGAAATGGGGTACTCAAGGAAGCATATAGCTGGATGGCTTCCGAATACAATCGCCAACGCAGCCCGGACATCCACGGGAACATATAACTGGGTGTTCCGAAGTGACTCACCAATGTGCTAGAGTCGGGGGAAATCCGGGGTCTTGGACAAAAAACTGATGGAATATAATCCTACGCGATCCTCAACGATGCGATCAAGGTGCTGAAGTCGAGCATGTGAGGAACAACCACTCGGAGAGGCAATGATGATTCCTCTCGGAATGATCCGTAGGCACTTACCACAGATGGTGATAAGTCCAGGGCGTAGGGACCTATGGGCCTATCCTCTGGAATAGAGGAGCTGTCGTCGACAGAGGGAGACCTGCAACTATCAAGGCAATGATGTTTCCTTGACAGGAGCGCGAGGTACAAGACCGAAATGTGATAGTGCTGATGGCAGGACTGATAAACTGTGGGGGGGAAACTGGGCAAGTAGAGTGGAGGGACTCAAACTTCCTTTGTTCAGAGTATGATAATTGAAATGATCTGGCAGCATATGAAACTGACTAAGGGGAAAGGGATCATAGCTGTAATGGATCTGGGGGGATACCTGGCTGAGGGAGACTCAAGTTGGTGTACAATGGCAGGAGACTGCAGAATACTCTGAACAAAGGCGACCTGATTGGTGGTGCTGCCGAGATGATAGATCAAAGTGCCAAGAGGCACGGGGGAAAACTTCTTCATGGGTTAAGGAACTAGAAGAAGTGTGTGTAAAATGGTACTGTCGTGTGGATTTTACGAGCCCAGGACAGTTCATGCTCGTGGTGGCTTTCAATTTTAAGGAGTCTGAAAGCGATAAGAAGACTCTGAAGTGATGGAATGGTACTGTCGTGTGGATTTTCCGAGCCCAGGACAGTTAATGCTCGTGGTTGCTTTCAATTTTAGAGAGTCTGAAAGCAAGTAAGAAGACTCCAGGGGGTTGCTTTTTCGTAGATTTAGTCTCCAAGGCCCAAAGAAGCATAAAAGGATGTAATGAAGAACTCTTCTAGCCGGTGTGACTAGAGTATTCCTTTTTCGTAATTAGTCTACCAGGTCCGGAAAAGGGTTAAACTTATACCAGATAGACGCCCTTTCGGGTACTTTAACGAGCATGAAAGGAAGCAAGATTGCTCGGCGATCTTTTCATTCTTTTAGGAGTCAGAAAAGAGCTTAACGGAAACTCCCTAAGTGCCTTTTTCGTAAAGGACTTGTCCGGCCCGAAAAAGGGATAAAATTATACCGAACAAAAGGAATGGCCAGGCAAGGAGGAAGTGTTCAATCAAGGTTTAGTAATGATGACCAAGAACGAGGGTAGGTGGGAACACTGATGGACCTCCTTGCGGGGTGGATGAAATGGTGGCAAAATAACGAGACATTTGCAGTATGACAGGAGTGAATGGCTCATGTACAAAATGTGGAACAATCCGATAGCGACCGATGTGGTACGCGAACCGAGGCAGCAAGGTGTTGTGACACAATGTTGAAAGTGTACCAAGTGAGAGCGAGAAATGATCTCAAGCATCATCACGAGCTCGGAAAAATGAATCCAGCGATATAAAGGATGTCAAAAACGGGTGACGGCCGATGTGGCACGCAAACCGAGGTGACGGGGGCATTTTGAAAAATGCCCGGAAAAACTGAAGGTGAGAGCGAGAAATGATCTCAAGCATCATCACCAGCTCGGAAAACTGAATCCGGCGGTGCAAATGGTGCGAAAAACGGAGGTCATAAAGACTCCGGAATGGTAAAAGGTGAGCTCACCAAGCCAAGGATGCAGTGGTGGGGAGAAATGATGACCCGTGGGGGAAGAATACTAGGTGTATCAAAGCAAATCAAATCTACAAGTAATATGTGACCTCAAAAATGGTTGAGATCACAAGTGTGAAAAAATGAGCAGGGTTAATGACTTGCCCCCATGCTATGTGCATGGGGTTTGTGATTATGGATCACATATGTGTGGGTTTGAACAATGGGTTCATTGACGTGCTGAGATAGATGTGATGGGGAATGTTCAAAGTGATTGATCGTGCCCCCTATCCCAGGGTCGAGGTGATCTATTATGCCCCTTGACTTAGAGGTGTCAAGGTGGTGCTCTATAATGGCGGGGTCGAGACCGGGCATCTCAGTATAGGACCAGGCAAAGACATCACGGAATTCTCTGAAAAGGTTTATGTAGTCCTCAATCTCTTGTTTACTGCAGAATGCTCCTAAAGTAATGAGTTCAGGCGCACGACCTGGAGCATCAATATCGACTTGGATGACAGGTGAGATGTTGGCCATGTTGCCCTCCTCAAAGGCATCAGGAGCAGGAATTGGGTCCTTGAACCAGTCGACCTTGGTGGGGAGGAAGTCTTTGGATTCGACCGCGTATTGGGTAGCGGTGCTAGAGGGAGACGCTTCTGGGATGAAATAGGAACGGTGGTGCATGTCATCCCAGGGATAATCCGGGACAGTAAGGGCCTCAAGAATCTCCTCATCAGTACGGAAAGTTTGCGTCGTCAAATCGGTTGACGAGGGAGTAGTGGTGGAAGAGATCATATAGATGGTATTAACCTCTCCGGAAGGTGAAGAGTCTGGGGGGTAGATCTCCTCAATGGTAGGTGGTGCCGTCTCAAGATCTAGATTGTTCATCTCATAGAGAGCCGCTCTGTAATCCGGGAGATCGGGACAATGATGTGAATAGTGCCCGTAAATACCGCAGATGGCGCAGGAGTGGTTGGTACGTAGGGACTTATCTTTAGGCTTAGGAGTAGGGTTTAGTTCGACAGTTGGAATGTTAGGATCGTCGTCGAGCATTTGCATGTGCTTCTGCAATGCGGGTAACTGTGGGCATTGGTGGGTCGCATGGCCCAACTCGTCACACAGCGAGCATTTGGGAGGAGCACGAAACACTGGAGGGTTCTTGACTGTCTTTGGAGGTGGTACAGCAGTGTAAGGTTGAGGACCTCTGCCCCTAGTGGATTGAGGAGGAGGAGGAGGTGTCGTGGAGGACGAAGGGGTAGAGACCCCGGGAGGTGGGTGGGTGGTAGTAGCCATGGGTTGCACCGGCTGGAGGACGACATCTGGTGTCGGCGGGCGAACGGGAGGCGAAAGGTACCATATAGGTAATCCCAAGGTTAACCCAGGGAGGCTAAGGGTAGCCATGACCGGGGCGCTTACTACTCCTGCTGGAGGAACTAGGAAGGGGATCGTATGGATCGGTGTAACACCAATGTGACTAGGTACCAATGGTGGTTTAGGCAACAAGGATGGTTGATTGTTAGGTGGTAGGATGTCATGGGACAAGGTACATAAGTCAGACATTTCGGGCGTAGATGACGGCGGAGGAATGGATTGAAAGGTAGAGGTCATCGGCGCGTCTGAGTAGACTCCAGGCCCCGTAGAGGAAACAAACGAGGTGTTGGCAGGAGAAACAGGTTGTTCAACCATGGGGAGAACATTTTCCGGTGCCGCCGGAGCACTGGGATCATAGTAGGTGAGCTGGTCAATCTTAACCACGCGTCCTTCATGGGGGAACATCATGGTGCGAAAGACCGAAGAGGCAACCGCCCGCATGGCATACATGTAGCTGCGGCCAAGTAGAAGGTTGTAATCCAATTGGGCATTGATTACCTCAATGTCAATGAGTACAGTTTTGCCACCTAACTGGACGGGGACATTGGCTAGGAGGCCTTGGGGCTGAACCGAACGACCGTCGTAGGCGCGTAATGCAGTGGTGGACTGCTGGAGAGGAGGGGATCCTAGCTTCTGCCATACAAATGTAGACATAACGCATGTGGAAGCACCCTCATCGATGATACACCGATGGATAACAAGATTCCTAACGGAGACAGTAACTTGGAAGGCTAAGCTGGAAGGTAGGCGTGGTTCAGACTGGTCTAAATCGAACGCCATCAAATGTGAATCAGTTGGGTCAATCCCCCCAATGGCGGAAAGTAAAGTCTTGTGCTGGGAAGGGCAGTTCTTCAAGACTTCTAACGCAGACATGGCTGCGGGAGATTGGGCTAGGTCGTCTACGATGTTGTAGTTTGACGCAGCACGCGCGTTAGGGTTATTGTTGATTCGGCGAAGTGGGAAACGAGGTGCTTTCGCAGCGCCGTCTATGGGAGGCGGAGGTATACGTAACGCCTGATCGGTGGGATGGGCGTTAGCAGGTTTATCCGTGGGAGTGGCTTCAGAGGTGGAGCCATATTGGTTCCGATGGGTCTGTAAGTTGACGTCAGCGGATGACATCATCAGTAAGTGGTGGGTACCTGAGTCGAACATGGGTTGATCAGGAGCAGCGTAGGTGATCTGTTGTTGTTGGGGTTGCACGTTAGCTTGAGGAGCCAACGGCTGAGTGTTCACCACGCCTTGAGTCGGTAAGGGGTTTTGCAGCACCAAAGGGGGTTGCTGAGGTTGGGGGGGGGTTGGGCGGTGCTTGGGGAGCCGCATGCCCTTGGCGATGGGCCTCGTCAACCCAAAGCTGCTGAGCTCGCTCCAAGTGTGGGCAAGCATGGGTGTAATGTCCATAGACCCCGCAAATAGAACGAGGGTGGTTCGTCCGCAAATTGGGGTTTTTGGCCTGCTTGGGCGGGCGATCAGGGTTGTGATTAGCGGGGTCCGCATTGTTGTTGTCAGGGGGATTAGCCGGTTGACCAGCTTGGTCTGTAGGTTGGTTGTTTCCCCGATTACGGCCCTTGCCGCGGTTCTGTTGGCCCTGGTTACGTTGGTTATTCTGGTGTTGCTGCGGGTTTTGTTGGGCGTAAACTTGCCCTTGGGCAGCGGGTGGATTTTGAGGTTGCGCAGGTGCAGGAGCAGGCTGCGGAGGATGATATGTAGGTTGAGGCTGAGCAGGTGCAGCAACTTGAGGGGGTTGCTGATAGGACTGCGGAGCAGGTTGTGGATGTGCCGCAGGGGCTGCCTGTGGCGGATAATAAGCTGGAGGGGCTTGTGAAGGCGCAGGAGCCGGGGCAGTCTGCTGATGGTAGTAAGGCTGAGGGGCGACTGGAGGAGCATAAGCAGGAGTCGCATACCCAAAGCACTGAGGTGGACATGAAGGTCCATGGGAATGGTGATGTGTCATGGGAGCATATGAGTTGGTTGCTCCCGACTGGGAGGTAGCCCTCGACAGGTCGGGGCCAGGGGTAGGACGTGCTATAGAAAATGGTTGGGGATGCGAAGAAACACGGCCAATGATACCATCTGCAGCGTGGGATGCCCCCGGCGCATCATGATGGGAGGACTCGCCGCGAGGGGCGTCAGGTATAATGGTATAAAGGTAACCCGATTGGGCGTAAATGAGGTCGAACTGTTGTGCCTTAAGGATGGCTTCTTCTTCAGACTGGGGTCTTTCTGAGGCCACATCCTTAGCAATAACAGGAAGAAGGGATTTGAGGAACCAATCTAGGAAGATACGGTCGTCAAGTTTGATCTTGCATAAGCTACGGCGTCGACGCCACTCATGGATGTGGTCCGTGATATGGGTAGCCGTGTTTTGTCTACAAGATAGAAGGATCTCAACGCCCGCGTCATAGCGGACAGGCAACTGGAAGAACTGCAGGAAGGTAGAGGCAAGGGAGGCAAATGTGGCGTGGGTCCCATGTGGTTGCTCAATATACCATTTGGCTGCAGAGCCAGTAAAGGTGCGCTGTAGGAGACGGAGGCGAACAGAGTCATCCACGATGGAGTTAGAGGAACACCATAGGTGGAAAGACATGATATGGTTTTGTGGGTCCTCACCGGCCTTACCCTCGAACTTAGGGATGTCAGAGGGTAGTTTGGTAGGCATATGAGGCCACATAGGGTCGTGTCGAATAGGATCGTTGGTCAATCTGGCCAGGTTAGGTAGGTTGAGGCTAGCCATGAACGGCAAACTGGAAGAAGGCTGTGACACAGTAGTGCTGTGGACCAAGTTGGGGCCAGTGCCCCCAAGTGGAGGGACAAGATGTGAGGTGGTGCCCCCAAGTGGGGGAACTGAGGTAGTGAAGGATGGTCCAGCACCGCCATTGGTAGTGTGAGCCACTGATGTAGTAGGGATAGGTATTCCTGCTGTGGGAATAGGTACCGTGAGGGGAACGGTAGATGGTTTCCCCATGGAGGGCATACCCAAAACAGGTGTAGTAACTGGTGTAGTGGTGGATGTACCACCAATGGTCCCTATGACAAACGGAGTGGAAGTCGTGCCAGCCATGGGGCTAGTAGGGGCGGTGTAAATAGGGTTTTCAGACTCTTCGTCAGAATCTGAGGTAAAGTAAGGTGCGTCACTATCTGGTGACAGAGACCTACGTCGCTGACGAGTGGAGTCAAGTGACAAGGCTCTAGATCTGTGATGAGTGGTATCAACGGACAATGATCGGAATCTATGACGAGTGGTGTCGAGAGAACCGTGCTGTGGGGGCTCGCCCCTGAGGCGCCGAGAATGTCTCGGGGACTCAATGGTGACGGATGGTGTCAAGTCTCTGTGGGTTGAGGTGAGTATAAAAACAGCTCAAAAATCCTAATGCAACCGAGTGTGCAGAAGGAGAGCTAAAAAGCAAGGCACTCAGGCCAACAACCAACTCAAAACACCCACTGCAACAGCTGTGCTACAATAGGTGGAGTAACAACAAAGATGGTCAGAATACCAACAAGCAGCAGGTTTCCTAAAAAAGAAAAATGGTGGACTCACTAGACCAAAGGGAGGTAAAGGAGCATGCAAACACCTAACTACAAGTATTCTGACTCAACTAAACATATCCTCTGCAAGGTGATGAAATCCAAGTCAGACAATATGAGTAGGAAAGCCAAGTGGCTATGATATCCCCCTACCGGGAGGGACACCGGGTAGTCAATCCTAGAAGAATGGCAACTAAGATACCCCGTTCATGACACGTCCAGAAAGGTGAATCTGCCGTTTAGTTCGTTGACCGCAATACCCCTATACAGGGATATCCCGCGAACCGCGAAAGGTATCCCTTCGGTTACTGAATGGAGTGCGGTATTCCACTCAGGCCTCCGGAACCAGTCTCCCGACTTCAACCCTCCTAAGGGAGAGGCCCTCTGATAAACTGGTCGTGACCGTGCCAAAAAGTACTAGGGGATTTTGGTTCCCTAGTTGGACAACAACTATGTCTCAAGTGAAATAACCAAGGGGTGTTATTGGAAGCCTATCCCCCTGATCCTACCTAACTACAATGATTCGTTTGTGTTCCCCAAGTGGGGTTAGAATGTTGGTTTAGTTAGGTACTTTTTAAGGCTCACTTGATTTTATGTGACAGAGTGTGTGCTCGTGAGGTGTTGAACCCAAAAATAGAAGTGCCACCAGGGAGGGCAACTTCCAATCTATCAATAATGCTGAAATTGATTTTTTTTTTAACTTGCAAAATTTTCTGAAATAAAAATACTGAAATTTTAAAAAGATTCTGTAAAAGGAACAGAAATTATGTTGCAGAAAGGCTGTAAGGAAGTGGGCTGCAGGTGGGACAGAGGGCTGTTCAAATGCAGAAAATATTGCAGCAAGAGGGGCTGGGCTCAAAACAGGAAAAGAGCAGAAATCAGACCGCAGGTCGGTGGCAGATCAGAACAGGCCGACCGCGGGTTTGAGGGAAACAGCGGCGGTCAGGTCGCGGCTATCGGGCCAACAGAGGCAGTCGGGTCGCGGCTAACAGGGGAAAAGGCACAGTCGGGTCGCGGCTATCGGGCCAACAGTGGCAGTCGGGACGCAGGAAAAATGGAAAAAGACACAGTCGGGTCGCGGCAAAAAGGATAACAAGCGCAGTCGGGACGCCCGAAAGAGGCAGAAAGCCACAGTCGGGACGCGTGAAAAAGGCCGACAGGCGCAATCAGATCGCGGCAAACAGGCTGATTAGCCACGGTCGGATCGCAGGTAACAGACTTGAATCCGCCGGCAGAACGTCGGAAGCAGTCTGAGAGCCACGGTCGGATCGCGGGTAAAGGCCCGAAAGGCGCGGTCGGGACGCGACTGTAGAGGGAAAAAGACGCGGTATGCGGCGGCCGAAAGGGACAGCCGAAAGGAAAAAATTTAAAAACGGAAACCAGAAATTCGAAAACTAGGGGAGTCGCCAAAACTGTAGCTAGGGTTTTACCCCTAGCTTGTGCCAATGAGCACCTACTAAGGAGAATGGACTCCTTAGTAGCAGTTCAATAATGATTAAATGATTAAGCTAAAACAACAATTAACAAACTACTTTAAGCATTGCATGAGACATAAATAAAAGATGTAAAAAATGGTTTTATATTAATGTTACCTTGAGTGTCAAGGTTGGTGAAGCCCTTTGCAGTGTCCAAGAGGATGCTCCAAGCTTCAGAATGCTCCTTTCTCCTTCTCCAATGTTGGGGATGGGCCAAAGGTGGCTCTCAAGGTGAAAATAGTTCAAAGGTGAACTAGGGTTTCGAGAGAGATTTTGGCAGAGTAAGGGTGATTGTGATTGTGGATATGAAATAAGGGATCTCCATCACCTATTTATAGTTTTTTGGTGGTGAAGTGCTGACACATGGTTTTGGGAAACACATGGTTTTAGGCAGCTGTATAGGGTTTTTTCCTCCTTTTCCTCATTATTTTATATTTTTTATTCCTTTTTAGGGGATTTTTGCTATTTTTGGAGGAAAAGGGGGTTTTTTAGCCTTTTTTAGGCTATTTTGATGGTTTTGTGGCCTTTTGGAGGCATTTTAGGCCTTTTGGAGGCTTTTTAATGGGATTTTTTGGGATTTTAAGGGAAAAAGGGTAGGAAAATGGACAAATGAGCCATATAATGTGGTAAATGAGCTAGTGAGCACTTTTTGGGTGTTAACAACGAGTCTCTATCTTCTAAGCATTATGAGTCTAACCCCTCTCATGGATACTCCTTGTATTTATGGGACAAATTAGGCAGTTTAGATCGAGAGGTGGTTGAATTGGGAGGTTGGGGAAGTTGTAGAACCAACTTCAACTAATCCCAATTCGTCAAATTAATATATTTTTGATTTCATCTTAAGATGTATGCGGGTTTCATACAACAAGAGCAGCGTACGGGAAGCAACTTTTATGCTTTACAACATGCGTTTACAACTTTTTGGGAGGTGTACGCTGGTTTCCCTTGAGGAGAGTAGGGTGCAGTACGCAGGTCTTGTATACAGAGAGGGGCGTACATGTGGCAAAATTAGGAGAAACTGCAATCTTTTCAGGTGAGGAGTATACTTCTGGCAGCAACTCATTTGAGGAAATCTAGCTCTTCCATCCTTTGTGTCCTTTTGTGTGATCTACAAGGCAAGCTGATCACGAGATGGAGAAGTGCAGATTTGACCTATAACAGATGCCCCTTAATGTGCGAGGTCAGAGGGAAACGATGGAAGAAATACATTATAAGTCCAAGTCAAAGGAGGAGCAAGAAACCGCAGAACCAAGTCACAAAAAACACCTGAAACAACGATCAAGGTCAATGAGAAATTACATTCTTGACATCATATATATGTGTAACATGATCTCCGATACATAACTAGGAGATGTATATATAGAGCATGGCCATTAAAATACAAGCATGGATCCATGTCAATAGAGAGATCATAGCCATAACAACAAGCTGGATCTATGTCTCATAAAGAGTCAAAATGAGTGAGACTCAGCCTTGCGCAGCTTGGGGGATAACATAAATATGGTGATGTTATCATAGTCCCAAGGTCTTCATCCAAAACAACCCAAGGTACAAACCCTAACCATGCGAATAAATGAGTTGAAGTCGAACATGGGGGGTATCGTTTGATTATCGTTCATTGATGTATACCATTAACAAACACAAGGACTTCCATCGATAATGATAATGGGGTCCAAGGTACCTAGTACGATCCAACAAGTGTGAATAAGAGGACTTGAAGTCGAACACTTGAGGAACCTGTCGAATAAGAGACATTGATGTATTCCCATTTATTCAACACCAAGGGAAACTGCCACTGATGACTGTAATCCCCAAGGTACTAACCGAAACTCTAAACTTCATTCCCAGAGCATAATGAGTTGAGGTCGATGGGAAGAAGTCTGCTGGAAGGGAGGCATTAAAGCATCCTCCATCATCCAACACGAGGAACACTCACAGGTATGAGCTTATGTGGAGTAGGACAAGTAACAAGATGAAACAAACTCACACAAGGATGGCTGACACATGAAGTCAAGGTAAACTACGGAAATGGCTGACACCAGTTGTATCCTTGAACAGTGAGCATGACACAAAGTTACTTAGGAAGTTTTAAACATAATAGGGAATGATATAAGTCTGTAATGTATGAGACATAACAGACCCTCCATATGGTTGGAAGAATAACCAACTGGAGGAGTAAAAACTCAAAGATCAGGTTCACCCTAAGGTCAAAAACTAAAACCCAACTGACATGAAAAAATCAAGTAGGTGCTGTGTTCAAGGATATGAATGACTTAACTGCCTTTGAAACTGAAAGAGATGTGATACACCCTTATTATCCCTTATTCTTTTTGGTAAAATAATGTTCTTATTATTTATTTAATGAGTCCAAGAAAAATAGAAAACTCAATAAGTCCAACCATGTAATAAGTTTAATGAGCCCATAGGAGGAAGACTCGGGACCTTCTTCATTGTTTACAGAGTTCGAAGAAGAGATAGAAGAATACTCTATAGTACTGATCTATGGATTTTAATATCGAGCCGAGATCTATTCTTGCTCGCCAGTGTTTTCAATTTTAAGGAGTCTGAAAAACTTAAACAATAAATCCATACACCTACTCGTGGATTTTAATATCGATCCCAAGTATGTTAATGCTTGCCGGTGTTTTCCTATTTATAGAGTCTGAAAAACTTAAACAATCCTCTATTTACCCTCTCGTGGATTTCACATCGAGCCTGAGTAGGTGAATGCTCGCTTGGTGTTTTCATGTTTAGAGAGCCCAAAAACCCTAAAGAGAGGCTCCAAAAATCCTTTTTCGTATAGTTAGTCCCCTCCCCCGAAAAAGTATAAAACAATGAGAGGAGAACTCTTCTAGCCACGTGTGACTAGAGTATTCATTTTTCGTATGTAATCCACAAAGGTCTGGAAAAGGGTTAAACTTATACCTAAGCGGATGGACCTTCAATTCCTTTAACGAGATTGAAGAGGCCAAGTTTGCTCGACAATCTTGTTTAGTTTTTCATAGTCAAAACAAGAGCTTAAAACGACTTAAAAGATAACTACTAGGATCATATGTTCATGACCTGCCAAAAATGTGATCTCAATAATCCAATTAGTAAGTGGCGACAAAATTTCTTAATGACATAATAAATGATCAATACAATGTCTATATTGGTCCATCAATAAAGAAACTAAGTCATACTGGTTCAATGCTTTGAGAATCTAGTGAAAATTTGAAATATCTAGGGTAGAATTACTTCACCAAAACCTGCAAGTATTAGTGATGAAATAGGACCCTTTAAAACAAATTTGAAAACTATAAACTTTTTCAAAAAGTGGGTAAAAATTAAACTCACTTTTATATAACTAGTTTCAAATTAGAAAATCAAATATCGCAATTGAGAATTTGAGGGCAACAATTGGAGAAAACCCTTGATATTCTTCCACTCCTTACGATCAAACCAGAGTACCAATCAACCTTCCGCTTCCACTAAGTAAGTTCATTCCTCCCAAACTTGCATTTCCATGTCTTTTTTGTTAATTTTTATGGTAAAAAAACCTGTTTTGGAAATGCTCACAACGTGCTCTGCGTGTACGCTGCTCTTCATGAAGAACAACATCATTCTAAACGTGCCTATCTAGTGTGAAGAGTAGCGTACACCCCTGAAAGTGGCTAAAAAGTTAAAAAAAGGCTAAAAATTGGCTGGTTTTGGTAGGATGGTGTTGTTATGGAGAGAAAGAGAGCATGAAGATATGGATCAAGAAGCACTGCAAGATCCAACAACTCCTCATACACTCAGAAGGTGTGGATTACTGAAATTCTATCGAATGGTCAACATGCGGGCACAAATCCGCTTGCTAGAAAGACTTGTCCGATACTGGGATGCATATGCCATGGTGTTTGATATCCAAGGTGAGATATTGGAGCTCACCATATTTCATGTCCCAAATTTGGAATTGGGTCACAATGGCCTAATAACATTAGCCATATTCATTAGAGTTTGTAAAATTGATGTTAAGGGTCAAATAATTGCCAAGGAGGAAAATTACTAGTTTCCTAGGTTTGGGGTGGAAGCTTTGGGATTTGGAATAAGGGGGATAATAAATGATGTTTAGAAATTATAAGGGTACAATTATTTAATAAATAGAGTGAATAAAGAAATTCAAGAGAAATCCTAGGTGACAAATGGTTTTGGAGACATATGGAGGATGTGGGACCCACACTAGCTTGATTTTTCATAATACATGGTATCTCTCTTTTGCAAATTCGAATTAATGGGAATGTGAGCACTCTTGGGTAAGTGGGTAAGTCATAACACATGTCATTGATCATCTTAGGTCGAATTGGGAAGGATTGGTAACCTCCATGGAAGATAAAGAGTCAAAGTGGAAGTTTGTGGACACTTGGGCTAGATTCCCTAGCCCCTATGACACCAATGATGGAGCATCTATGAAAACTATGACAAATTACAGACCTGACCTCTGACATCTGACCACTATGACATGTCAGCCCCAAAAATAGGCTCAAGGAAGGCGAATTTGGGAGTTGGAGAAGCCAAAGAGACTCAAAATCGAATTTGGGAGAAGATGGAAGGTTGGAACTAGGAGACAAGTGGCAAATGTGGAATATTTCCTAAATGGAAATCTATTGAGTCTATTGAGAGGATTTCGACCCTTAGAAGGATAATGTTGGTTATAAAATGTAGAAATGAAGTATGAGAATATCTTTTGATCATTTGTAGAATTTGCAATTGCATTTGTGAAGAGGGAGAGCTAATGGATGACTAGTTTCTTGCCTTAGCCAATTTCGAGGGTGAAAGATTCCCATCCAAGTTGGTAATTGGAAAGGCCATTCAGACCTTTCATTTGGAGCTTTAATGGAGTCTTTATTTTCAGGTGTAATCTACAGGTCAGCTCATGGTTTCTTCTATTGCAGCTCACTCCTTCAACCATTTCCAGTTTCGATGGCATATTCTTGATCCTTGAGGGAGGGCGTTTTTGGTGAGCTATTGTACTCTTTGGAGAAGCTTTTAATGCCCCATTTATTTTGTAATATGAATTAAATACTCTGTTCTTCATATCCAAAAAGTTTCAGGTCTAAATTCCAAGTAGAAATGTATAAATCTCATTTTTAATGGAAGAACAATGCCATTTCCCCACTACCTTGTTGTGAGCCAATGTATTGATGATGATGTCGAATGAATGGATGATTCTATGATATATTTGTGATCAATATACTTCCATGGATGTATTATAAAATTTTCATGTATTGTACTTGATCATTTGAAGCATTTTTACTCAGTTTACTTGTATTGGGAGGTGAAATAGTGTCATTCCCCCAAGGGTCGAATTGGGGATTTTTGCAGTTGAATGGGAGAGGGTGAGAACAGTTGTAATAATCCATTAATGATGCATATGAGACTTTAATAAAATACTTAACACATTACATACCTCTGTTCATAAATTTGAGTTGGTTTGGAGGCATTTGGGAAGCCATTTTCAGTACTTACCCCAGGGGGATTTGAACCCCAAATTACTAGTAAAATTGCATAATTGGTCTAGAATATTAAGAGAGTTTGCAGAGGTATTTTGGTGGACATATGTCATCCATAAAAATCATATTCAAGTTCTAATATCATTAATACACCTTCCTTGAAGATTTGAAGGCATTTGGAGTCAATTTGAGACCTAGAGACCAATACTAGTCAAAGGAAAATCACTAGTAAAGTTACCTACATTGATCAGAATTGAAAGAGGATTTGCAGAAGTATTTTAAAGGTCCAAAGGAATCCCTGAAACACATATTTATGTTCTAATATCATTCATATACCTTCTCAGAAGATTTGGGATCATTTGGGGCAAATTTGGGACCTAAAGATCAGAACTAGTCAAAGGTCGAACTAGGGAAAAAAAGTGGAAAATTGCAATTTTAATAAAATTCCTAACAAGGGACATTACACCATAGATGACATTTACTTTATCATGGTTCTCTCTCATAGAGGAGAGTCGGTGAATCTAAAAGGGTCTTCTAGCAAAGTGGGTGCATTAATAGTGCAAGAATATATCAATGCATATTGTGTACCAGGAAGTAAGAAATGTGGTAGTCAAGTTCTTATCTCTAAAGTTGTAAGCTTCCCTCTTCGAGTTATTCAGAGTGTTCTCAACTGAATGGGGGGAAGTGCTTCACAGCATCTTTCCTCGAGGCACTACATGCATATAGGTGTTGAATGCTTGTAAGGGCATGTTTATGATTGGTGTTCGAGTCTGTTGGAGAACATGAAACTTCAACTCTCTGGGTGTAAGACCGGGAGGATGAAGAACTTCGGATATGGTAGCATATTTTTCACCTTATTATTTGAAAGGGTACCTACTATCAGTTTGGGCATGGCATTTCCCCCTGTCAACCCTCACGAGCCAATGCCGACCTATTAGGGTGAAATCTTCCTCCGCCAGGGTGGTGGCGAGAGCAACCTATGTTACCAAGAGGATGACTTCTGGGGTTGGTGGGAACAACAGGTGCTAGCTCTTGAGCAATTTCCATATGTAGGCCTAGATTTCCATCATGATCCAGAGCTGATACTTCCTCCAGGAACATCCTGGGGAGATATAGGTATGTTTATGTTTTTTGAAAAATTATTTAATTTTTTCAAATTTATGCATATGTGATTTTTATGATGAGTTCGAAATACTGAAACAAAATGTCAAACAACATTAAATTTTACAAAAATGTATAGCTAAAAATACATGAAAAAGCACAATAGCACTTCTTCAAGTAGGGTCAATGCCTGGGATCTCATGATGAGGCTGAGCAAAGATGTCATGGAAATCATTAAACAGATTGGTGTAAGGAATGATCTCATCAAGATAACAGTCTTCTCTAATAAAGATATGTTCCGTGACCCCAGGTTTAGTGGAAATGTTGATGGGAAAGGTTCTCACTGTACTCGCCCTATTCCCTTCAGCAAAAACAGCTTGTGAAGTGGAATGGACAGAGGACCAATCAACATTCTCACTGGATCTCAGAAAGAACTCACCTCTCTCAATCAAGTCTAGAACAGGAAGTAGTTAGGACCTGGGATGTAAATGTTCCCAAGGGTGTCTTAGGCCGATCATAGCTTCAAAAAATGTTTCGTCAGAAGGAAAAACTGTGTCTAAACTATCAGGAGAGAGGGTAGAGTTTGTTGACCTTGCAGGAGTAGGGTCCATATCCGAATCAGTAGAGACCAACAGAGTCATGATATGTTATGTTGCAGGTTGTTGTGAATCCACATGGGTTTTCTCTACAACAGATACAGGCACAGCTGGTTCTAATTCAATGGGGAGACTCCATGTATCTGTCGTTGAACAGATGGTGGAGGTCTCAGAAGATGAACATTCTTCAGAACCAACCAAAAAGGTAGGAGCAGGTAGGTCAAAAGTACCTATTAAGGACCCAAAGAGCCTTGCTCATAAACTCTCAGTGAATGGGCAAGATTGATCAATTAACAGAATGGATGAGTCCGATGAAGCCTGGTTTTTCTTCCGGGTAAAGGAAAGTTGATCAACTGTGATGATCTTTCCTCCGTGTGGGAACATTATGACCCGGAAGATAGCTGATGGAACTGCCTGCATGGCATATGTCCAACTCCTACCCAACAACAAATTGTAATCGAGTGGGGCATCCAGAACTTTGACCTCTACCAATAGTAGCTTTCCTGCAAGTTCCACATCGAAAGATGGTAAGACTCTGTGTGGATGGAAGGATCTTCCATCGAACGTAGTGATTATTGTGTTCAAGGGAGCTAACTCAGGTTCACCCAAATCTCTCTAGCAAGAAATATACAGTACACATGTAGATGTGCCCTCATCCACTACAGCTCTTCCAATGGTCTTAGGACCATGGATGACCTCGATCTAGAGAGCGACATGATACGAAAACCGGTACTTGATATCTTTCATATAAAATCGTGCAAGCATGTTGGACAAATCAACACTCCCGATCGCTGCCAGAAGAGCACTGCATTGCAATGGGAAACTTTGTAGTACCTCCAAAGCAGACATGGCATAAGGGGTTTGGGCTAAGTCCTCCACAACATTATAGTTGGCAGCAGCCCGCGCGTTAGGGTTGTGCACAGCCCATTTGTAGACACCTTTCGGTATCTTAGGCAACATCTCCGCAAGTATGTGAATAGGAGTAGAAGATTCAGGAATGTCCTTTTGCTACGGGTCTGAGGTATAATTCCTGGCTCGAGTTTGCAACAGAGCGTCTAAATTAACCATGTTAATAAATGATTGATGAGCTAGGGTTCCCCTAGCACTAGAGTTGCTAGAAGCTTAACTCTGTCCATGAGGAAAAGGATCTTTCAAGACAACCGGTTTCTTCTCACGGATCATCTTCTGGGCTTCTTCCATTAGAGGGCACTGGTGAGTAAGGTGGTCCCCTTGACATAGTTTGCAAGGGAACTTAGCCTTCCTTTTCTCTTTCTAACCCTCCTCAACATTTTGCTTATTGTTGGGATTTTGTTGGTTTCCCTCCCCTTTCTTGCCCTTTCTTTTAGGTTGCCGAGAGCCCTTTTGGTTTGTCTGCACCTACTGTACAGATTCATTTGTAGAAGGGGAGGATGCAATGGAAGTTGCTTCTACAACAGTTTGTTTGACTGACAAGGCATGATCCTTCTTTTTTAAGGCATCAAACGCTGCAGAATCAACCAAACCCACGATGCCCTCGTCATGTGGTCTAATTTTAGGCTTACCTAGGTCTATATTAGACCTTGGTGCATCAGGAATGATTTCGTACAACAGCCTAGACTGAGCATAAACTAAGTCGAGCTGCTGAGTTCTCAAAATGGCCTCCTCCTCGGAAGACACCCCTGAAGTGGCAACTTCCTTAGAAACATAAGGAAGAAGAGACTTAAGGTACCATTCTAAAAAGAATGCTAGGGGGATGTCGGCCTTTATGAGCCTCTTTCGCCTTCGCCACTCCTGAATATGATCATATAGATGAGTGGCCTTGTTTTGCCGAAATGTCGACAAAAGGTCTATGCTGACATCATATAGGACAAGAAGCTGAAAGTGGTTCAAGAAAACAATGGCAAGATCCCAAAAGGTGCTAAAGTTAGCCACTGGTAGTTCAATATACCACTTGGCTGCAACACTCATCAAGGTTCTTTGGAAGAGCCTCAACCTTATGGAATCGTTGTTTAGTGAGTTGGAGAAATACCAGAGATGAGAGGTTGTGACATGGTCACTAGGGTCTTCACCAGTTTTACCTTCAGAATTTGGTATGTCTGAGGGAAGTTTGGTGGGAACGGGTGGCCATGCAGCATCGTGACACACAGGCTCATTCGTAAGTTTTGAAAGGTATGGAAAATTTAAAGTTGCCAGAAACGGTAAGTGTGGTTGAGCCGATGGCATCTGGTAAACAGGAACCTGGTATTGGGGACCACCCATGGCCTGGTTAGTGTACTGTTGGTTGGGGTCGCCCCCAGCCACTGGTTGTGAAATAAAAGGATTGAAACTGTTCCATCCGAAAGTAAGCGGATTAAATCCTTGGGCAACAATCCATTGTGTCTGGGGATTAACCCCACCGAAATGCGGGTTAATGATATTACCCCTCCTCCTACAAACAGAGAGAAAGGGACACTCCGTACAGGCATGTTCGACGGATTAACGTTATAACCTAGATAGGGGTTGAAACCCGGTGTGGTAGTAGTGGATGGTGTTGTCATTGTACCTATGGTGGGCATGGATGCAGAAGGTATGAATCCGACCATGGATGAAGAAGCAACGTTCTCAGTTACACCTTGCAATGATTATGTGGCTGAAGACTGAGTAAAAATCACTATGGGTACCGTCGATAGAGGTACATTGTTGGGTCGAAAAGTGGTTTTGGAGGTTGAGGAAGATGTCGAGGCTAATGAGCTCGGCATGCCTAAAGTGCCAATAGTGAAACTAAAAGATGGGGTCGAGGCCGAAGCATTCTGTGACGAACTCGATTGTGCAGTGTTTGAGAAAGAAGGATTAAGAATCCTTGCATCCATAGAAGTTGTGGGAGTTTGAGGAACTCCCTGCTTGTCTCCTGGGTTAACCATGGTATAAACCAGTGTAAAAAGATAAGCACTAAACTCAAGCTGCTGGAAACCAACAGGTACTAGAAGTGGATCGTGGGGTGCTGTAAGTAGAGGATTGAAAGGAGTACTAAACTTTGCAGCAGTTAGATCCTTAACCTCAACAGTGTCCAAGACTTTTCCATCCATTGTTCTAGGATATGGTTCTATAGGAACCTTTGTGTCACCCGTAAGTTCAAAAGAATCACAGGAATCAGTTCTCCTACGTCGCGGTGGCGGTGGAGGCTCCACTATAAGTGGGGGAAGGTTTTGCAACCTTCTAGACCGATGAAGATCTTGGTCCTCCACAACTACAATAAAATAAAACTAAGTAAAAACCTAGTGGCCACTACAACTAAGGAGCAAAGAACAAACCACTAAAATTTTTCCTAAGTAATCAAACCAATCAAACAGATAGCAAATACTCTCAGAAGCAAGTCTGGGATGATCAGGGCCCAAAACAGACTAACAGAGCATCGATGGTCAGTTTCGTGGCATCCACTAGAGGTCCACTTGGTGCAAGCGCTTGAATCACCAAACCACTGCCTCAGGATTACTGCCAGAGGGTTACCTTCCACGCCTGTCCAAGGTGAAGTGGGAATAACCGCCCACTCTACCTGTGTAGAATCCTAAAGGTCTGACACTAAGGCTACCATCAATATGAAATAACCTGGGGGGACAGTCATCAGCCTAGTCGAAACGAATAGGCAAGGTAGCAAAGCCTGAAGTCTGAGAGGACCCTCGTACGCGAATCGACTCTGGTTTATGGTCAAAAGGAAAGTGAGGGGATATCCTCAACAATTCCAGTCTCCCATGGCCTCGTGCTTAGCTCTGATTTAAGTAGAGTTTCCCAGGAATATTTGATATAGATGGATTTACCTAAATGAACGTCATACTACGATTGTTGAGTAATGAAGCCAGTTTCGAGTAGTTTAAGGTGATTTAAGCTCGAAACTCTATCCTAAGCTAGTTGATGTCTTGTATGCCTAACAAGAAAAATGTTACTGATAAATTTTATTAATAATTTCTTTTAAGGGCTACTTGTTACTCGAGAGTTGTAGTGCGGTGTGTGGAATGGTCTGTTATGAAAGTAAAGTACTTGAAAAAATAATGCTTTCAAATTCACAAAATTTTCTCTTTTCATTTATAATTCTTTCAAAAACTTGAAACCTAAGCAATCCTAAAACAAAATCTTTTTGAATATTTCAAAGCAAACTAAACTACTTCGAAATAAAGAAAGATCTTACTACTGAGCTATTTGAACATTTTTTGCTCTTTTCTGATAAATATAAAAGAAAGAGAAATTTGTACAAAAGCAAGCAAGATCTAACTGTAAAGAGTGTGTAAGGAAAACATTTAAATGGCTCAAAGCAAATGAATCAAGAGACTCGATGAAGACTTGACTTACCAAGTTTTTGCAAAATAAAATCTCGAGACTTGGAAACGAAGTGAAAAAAAACAAGGAAAAGAGACATTTATGATGGAAAGGCAAACCTAAACAGGTTGCTCCTAAGCATCAAAACCCTAAGAAAACACTAAGCCAAGAAAAAAGTAAGCAAGCGAACCAAGAATGACTTAAACAACACACATACTCAACATCAAGAAGACTAGGAGTCTTTGACTCACTTAAGATGAAATGATAAAACAATGAGCAAGTGTCTGAACCAAGCAACCTTTCGGAAGCAACCCTAAGGACTCAACTTGACAGTCAAACGCTAATGAAAAGGATGATACCAAGTGAAAGCATGATAAACGTTGCAACAGACAACAAACAATCAAAGTGCAGGTCTGTATGACTGCAACAGCAACTAGGGTGAAGAGATGTAGCTATGTCCAAAAAGAATAGCGCACGAACTTCAACAAAGGGCTCGTAAGCAGCAAAGACACTTAAGAAAGGCTCAAGCAAGCAAAACAAGCTAAAAGAGATTGGAGAGGATTACAAGACTCAAACGAGACATATGAGGTCTCAGGGGTCAGTAAAGACATCAAAGCAACAAGCTGGAACAACAACCAAAACTTGGAAAACAAACCCTAACAGCAAAACCAAACACTACAAGAACATACACCACTGTGCAGTGTTGCAACCAGCATACACCAGGATAGGTACGCTACTGTGTAGTGCAAGGAGGGGCATTCATCATGTGAAAAACACAGCTGTAAGTAGGGGAGACCAGCGTACAGGCCTCAAAAGGGCACAAACAAGCTTTGCAAACCAAAAACTGGGTTGAATCAAGTAGATAGCAAAGATGACTCAGACCTACAGGGCCTCTCAGACAATCAAAACTGAAAAAAATGGGCTGGAAGAAAACCAAAATTAAGTCTCCTAAAGCAGAACAACTAAGCGGTTACTCCCCAGCGGAGTCGCCAGTCTGTTGTTCAGTATTTCTACCCTATAGTGAGGAGATGGACACTACCAACTGGGCAGGCTTGATAGGTAAACACATTGATTATACTGCATTTAGTTATTGCAAAATAAATAGATTGGGATTGAAATACATACCTCTTTTCGAAGTTTGATCCTAGTTTTCACTTGGTCTTTCACTTAATCTCCCGCTTGATCTCCTTCTTGACGAACCTGCAATACAAAAGATTCCTTCCTCAGTGTATCTTGACCATACAACATATGATAAAATTATAAAACAATTTAACATCAACTATAATCAAGAATTAAGCCAAATAGACATATAATCCAATAGATATATTATTTGGGACAGGAAGGGTGTTTCGACCTTTTTATTGTCAAAGAAACATGAAATCAGTACAATATACCTGACGTGTAGAGATGTTTCTGCAACCAGATCCCGGGATCCTTCTCTTCACTCTGACTTGGAACTTTCCTCCAGCATAACAATACTTCAAGCCTTCTCTCAATATTTTATGACTATCATGAATCTCTATCTTCTGAGCATTGTGAGTCTAACCCCTCTCATGGATCCTCCTTGTATTTATGGGACAAGGTGGGAAATTTAGATCGAGAGGTGGTTGAATTGGGAGGTTGGGGAAGTTGCAGAACCAACTTCAACTAATCCCAATTCGTCAAATTAATATATTTTTCATTTCATCTTAAGATGTACATGGGTTTCATACAACAAGAGTACCGTACAGGAAGCAACTTTTATGCTTTACAACATGTGTTTACAACTTTTTGGGAGGTGTACGCTAGTTTCCCTTGAGGAGAGTAGGGTACAGTACACAAGTCTTATACGCAGAGAGGGGCGTACATGTGGCAAAAGCAGGAGAAACTGCAATCTTTTCAGGTGAGGAGTATACTTATGGTAGCAACTCATATGAGGCAATCTAGCTCTTCCATCCTTTGTGTCCTTTTGTGTGATCTACAAGGCAAGGTGATCACGGGAAGGAGAAGTGTAGATTTGACCTATAACAGTATCCTTACTCATCCCCATATAAACAAGCCCACTCCTCTTGGTCATGTCCCACAACCATCTATTAGAAAGCTAGTAAGGCTTCATCCCCTTGTCCCACACATGCAATAACATACATATATATGGTAGATTGACAACATACATAGTAAGAAAACATAAAATGTTCAAACTTGTAAGTTACCCTTTGTGGGGTTTACTATTTTATCCAAATAGTCATAGACACCTTTAACCATCATAATATTGGTTTCCTACATCATTAACATTAATGAAATTATATCACAACATATGCATCTAGATATGAAACATAATCAACATAACATCGAATGGAACTATGTTGGTTTAAGTATGCTTCCAGAACATACCATTTACAACACCCAAGAGTTTCGCAAGTCCTACCCACTTGCCACAACACACACTTGCTTAACAACATTAGTAATCATTTACCATTGTAATATCAAATGACACCATCTGTAATACCCAGTTGTTAAGCCCCAGACTTATGGCATTTTATTTGACTAGGGACTTATGTTCTATTTGTTAACGTGAGTATGGCCTTATGCTAATTTGTTTGATAATGTGATTATGGATTTTGGAATTATTATTATTAATGTTAATGTTGTTATTGTCAGTGTGGTTATCATTGAATGTTGTTTCTATTAATTAAATAAACAACTTGTTGAGCAAAGGTAACCAAAAGAGTATGAAAGACCATGGATCTCACAGAGTGAGGGAGAATGGGGGATGTCCCTAGTACCTTATAACTTGTTGTAGTAGTTGTCCATCCTAGTTCATTTGTTTTTCCTTGGTGACTTTAGTAGTGTTGGTCACCCAAACATTGTACAATGGAACCCATATTTTATTTTTATAGACTGTGGAGTTATTATTTCACCTTATACATACCTTAGTGGGCCCCTCTTGCCTAGTGAGCCCTCCTTGGGAGAAATTCCCTCCTATTTATGTGATTTTGTCATTTATGCCCTCTCCCTAGATTCTAGGAGTTGCAAGCTAGCATTTAGCTTCCACCTCCATAAGTGCACCCCGCTCCTCTATTCATCCCTATTTTTGTGCTTCTATGATTCTAGGTGATGTAAGATAGAATTTAGTTTCCACCACCTTGATTTGAGCCTCCACTAATTTGAGTTAAGTCTCCATGATGAATCCCAACTGCACTCAAACCAATTCTAGTTGGCCACCTTGGATTCGAATTGCCCTCCTTGATCTATGTATACATGTCCTCTCTCCTGCTTGAAGCTAATCTTGAGCTTTGGATTACTTGACTTGTGCTATCTCACCATGTTGGGAATGTTAATAGTATTGAGAGTGTATTGAGACTTATATTTAGTCTATTTTTTTCCCTTTACTTCCGTTATATCACTCTACTAGTCCAGGTTCTCACACAAGAATCTAGGAAATGGGTTGGTGAGAGGAGTCACATCCCATAGGCAACGAAGACGAAAATGAAAGTAGTAGTGGGAAGCATTGTGGTTCTCGAAAGAGGTAGTTCTGAGAGTTTATAGACTAAGTGTGCCTCTACCTATGGATCGATGTTCTTATCTTGAGGGTGATTTGTTCAAGTGAAGAAGCCTTTACTGTGTCTACGACTGGGAGGAAAGTGGTCTTGCTACAACTAGTTGTATTTGTTCATATAATTATTTATGTTATTTTATTATGTTTATGTTCCATGGAGGATGAAAGGAATTATGGAATTGTTATGGATGGTGTTCCAAAATTTATATGTAGCTTGGATGGATCTTGATACTTTGTATTGGGACTCCTTTATTTTCTACTCATTCTCCCCTCCAAATTTTAAGAATGTGACTCTCACGGTGATGAGAGGGGTGCAACCATAGGTTCTGGTTCACCCATTTATTCTCATTTCTCAGTCATGAGACCTGTTACATTGCATCTATAATAGTGTTTCTAGTAAGGATATCCTTTTGTTTCATCGAAAAAGCTTTCTAGATGACCAATATATGTTTGTTTTGGTCCATCAGTTTTCTCAGTGCCAAGATGAGCACACCAGTTTCTAGATTGTAAATGTTTTGTGCATGGATATGCTCCTATTTCCGAATCCGAGTTTCAATAATCTAATATGAATGTAATATTAATTGATGGATGGAGGAAGGAAACCTTACAATCTGAAATATATTAGTGAAAAATGGTTGTAGGGGCCCTAGCCATCAGGAATCGATTTTGTGGGTTGTTATTGTAGTCGATGCCCTCTGTTTTGATTTGGTTGTGATGTGACTATAGGATACAAAATATGGGTATGTAATGATGTGTTATTTCTTACTTTTCAACCTCACAAAGCACACACATATCAGCACTGGATATCTTACAGATAACTCCCTAGTTTTTCCTAGAACTAGTCTAGTAGTTTCTTTAGAAATATTAATGCTTCGTACATAATTCTTTGAATATGAATCATTTGATAATGCTTATTTTGTTGTACATGTACATTTAAATGAGTCATGTATGGCTGTATAATGTCTCTTAATTCTAGCACAAACCTTTTATAATTTTTTCTAAGAAACTAGTTGCAACCAGTTGAAATCTTGCTAACTAGTTTTGTATTTCGAAACTAGGAATAACTCTAATTTACGAATCATATCAATAGTTGAAGATGAATACCCTATGTGGATTAAATAGGACATATTTCCATGGCTCTAGGTTATATCCTCTTATAATATCTGAAATTGATGATAACCATTTATAAAGGAATAATGTCGTTAGCTTAATTGAGTGTCACAAAAATATGTTCTAAAGTTTATCTTTCGAAAATCCTTTTTAATATGGAACCTAAATAGTATAAGGTTGTAGATGGTTACTTGAGATGTTAATTAGGGGTTTTAATAGGAACAATGGGATATTATCCTCTTTTGATCAGACTACCTAGCTTAATTTGATAACTAAATTCCAAAGATCGAAAGTGTCAGCTTAATTAAAGACAATTTTATTTATTTAATTTGATAAATTAATTTAATTATTCTATTTTCCGCTATTCTTAATATTAAATTATCTCTCTAAGAGCTAATCATATATCCTAAACCTTAGTTTGATAACCAGGGACATTAAAAAGTTGTATCATAGCTGAAGGTTTTAACATTATGGCTGTTGGACCTTCTGCAAGGTAACAAGTCACTGTGTAAATATGCATTTGCATTACATAACTTGGATGCATGAACCTTAATATAGTTTCACATGTGAGTTAGTTAATTAAAACGTTAGCTTGGGATGGTTATGGAATTGATGTCGAGTTGGTAAGGAGAAATCCTTGAAGGATTTCTAGCTCCCCTTGTCCATTTAAGGAGATTGTCACTTAGAAAAGTTGGAAGAAGAAATAGTTTGAATAATAATGAACTTATGCAAATGTATAGTTTGCTAACAAATGGTTGATAATGAACACATTGCAGTTTCCAATAAATGATTAAGAAAACAGTGTGGCCACTAAACTAAGATTTTAATCAAACCTATGAAGATTCAACAAGTACAAGTTCAGCAGTAGGAAGTCAGAAATTGGAGATGGATTTTGAGGAAGGACATATACCTTATAGTCCTTCAGAGGAGTTTTACGAAAGAAGGAAAAGTAAACATATCAGGAGCAGTGAACCATTAAGTTTGTAGGATTCAATAAGGAAGTGTAGGGAGGATAATGAAAGGATAATTCACATTCACGAGTATATCATGAATGATCTAAAATGATTGAAGACCATCCAAAGATCAACTGAAAAGAGCCATAGAAGAGACTATGTAAGGTCTATATCATCTTCAAGGAGACCTCATGACTTAAAGAGGAAGAAGGGGTAGTCATCAAGCAATACATAAAGTAGTCCTAAAATATCACTGGTGAGATACAAGAAGAGGATATCTTCCAGGATGAGATAGTAGGAGAGCTGAGAAGAATCAAACCCCCAACTTTTGATGGAGAAGTAAAGCAAGGAGAAGATGTTGAAGAATGGTTGTTAGGACTTAGGAAGTTATTCTAGTTGCATCAATATACACCTAATATGGAAGAAAGAGTATCCATATACCATCTGCAAGGTAAGGAATCTATCTAGTTGGATCAACTAGTTAAGCTAAAAGACATCGACAAAGACATAATTTCTTGGAAAAAATTTAAGAAGTACTTCCAGAAGGAATACCTCTCTGAGCATTACTATGACAAAAACATGGAAGAGTTCTTTGAGCTCAAATTGGGGAGCATGATTATGAATTCCTATGAGAAGAAGTTTCTAGAGATTTTGAAGTATGCGTACTTCATCAAAGATGAGAAGGTAAAGATTGAAAGGTTTGTAAGTGGTCTTCCTGAATCTTATAGAGAAAAAATCTATTATGATAGACCAAAGAACCTTAAGGATGCCATATAGAAAAAAAACACTTATATGAATAGAATAAGAGCAAGGCCCCATATCAGAAGAATTGGAAGGATATAAAGAAGAACAAACAGGAGTAGAGAAAGAAAGGTTTCCAGCCTTCAAAATTCAGAAACAGTAATTCTTATCAACAAGGACAACCAAGGGAAGAGAATTCAGGGAAAAGAAAACCCGTGGAATGTTGGATATGCAAGGAAAATTACTTTTCCATTTAGTGCCCACATAAGAAAAATAGCCTTCACAACATTCAAGAGGCTTCAACTATTGGATATATAGGTGGAATTGTTCAGAGGATCTATGCAACCCTGGATGGGAGACAAGATGACCACCAGTCCTAAATAATTGAGGTAGAAGGAAAGATTGCTAATAAAACCATAGCTATTTTGATTGATTATGGAGCTAGAAATAGTTACATTGCACCTAATCTAGTTGAGAAATGTCATTTAAAGAAAAGTAATCTTGAAACAATAAGTCCAGTATAGTTAGCTATAGGAGCCAAGAGGAAAATCATAGAATTAGTAAAAGTGTGTCCTTTAGAAATGAATGGATTGAAAACCTTTGTAGACTTAAACATCATACCCTTGGGGTCATATGATGCATTTATTTGTATGGATTGGTTGGATGTGCCCCATGCTATACTGGATTGTCATAATAAAACTTATACTTGTTTGGATAAAAAAGAAAACTGAGTGATAGTCAAAGGTATATATCGACCCATATCCTTGACGAAGGTCACAACTTCACAATTGATGAAATATCTCAGAAAGGGATTCCATTTATATGCAATTCATGTGGAAGAGTCAAAAGAAGGAAAGGATCTAGAACTGCGGGATTATCCAGTACTACAAGAGTTTACAGATATATTTCAAGAACTGCCAGGAATTCCTCCTAAGAGGGATATTGATTTTTCTATTGGCTTGGTTCCGGGAACAATACCTTCATCCAAAGCACCTTATAGAATGAGTGCGCCATATTTAAAGGAATTATAGATGTAGCTAGAGGAACTACTAAATAAAGGTTACATAAGGCCCAGTGTCTCACCTTGGGGAGCTCCTGTGTTATTTGTGAAGAAGAAGGATGGAACTCTAAGACTCTGCACAGATTATAGACAGTTGAACAAAGCAAAAATTAAAAACAAGTACCCCTTGCAATGGATGGATGACTTGTTTTATCAATTGAGAGGATCCAAAGTGTTTTCAAAGATAGATTTAAGATAGGGATACCACCATATTAGAATTAGGGATGAATATATGAACAAGACAATGTTCAGAACAAGGTATGGACATTATGATTTCACAATGGTACCTTTTGGGTTAACAAATGCACGTACAGTATTCATGATATTGTTGAAAGGGGTTTCTATAAAATACTTTGATAAGTTTGTGATTGTATTCTTAGATGGAATCCTTATCTATTCAAAGACAAAATAAGAGCATGAAGAACATCTAAGACTAGTAATGCAAGTGCTTAGAGAACATCAATTGTATGCCAAGCTAAGCAAGTGTTATTTCTATCAAGGCATAATTCATTACTTAGGACATATCATATCTGAGTAAGGTGTTTCAGTTGGTACCGAAAAGATAAGAGCCATTATGGAATGGCCAACATCTTAGAATGTATCTGAAATAATATATTTCATGGGATTAGCTGGGTACTACTCGAAGGATTCCTCAAAGTTATCCCATCCTATCACATCCTTGCAAAAGAAAGGTGTAAAGTTTGAATGGAATCCTAAGTGTGAATATAGTTTTCAAAGACTTAACGTAATGCTTACCAGTGCACCAGTTCTCAAAATTACAGACCCTGAAGGAAAATTTGTTGTATGCATGGATGCATGCAAACAAGGCATTGGTGGAGTATTGATGCAGGATGGACATGTGATCAGTTACGAATCCATAAAGTTGAATTAACATGAGAAGAACTATGCCACTCATGACTTATAGGTTGTGGCTATCATCCATGCCTTGAATATGTGGAGACATTATCTGACTCGGGTAAGAATTTTGAGTTAAGAATTGATCATGATGGGTTAAAATACTTGTTTGAGCAGCGTAATTTGAATGCAAGGCAAAGGAGATGGATGGAGTTATTATGTGAATATGAATTTGACATCAAGCATATCAAAGGGAAGGAAAATAAAGTAGTTGATGCACTTAGTAGGAATATACATATGATGCATGTAGTAGCTACCACCAATAGTACATCATATTTAAAGGATAATATCATTGAAGCTAGTGTTACAAATGAACTTAATCAACGGGTAAAAGAAGGATTACAACAATAGATAATTCTATAGAAATTTGATAAGTATAAGTTGGAAGAAAATGGGATCCTCATGCACATAGATAGAGTTTATGTGCCCAATGTTGAAGAAATATGGAAGATGGTTCTGAAGGAAATGCATGATGTTCCTTATGCTAGACACTTAGGTTATCAGAAAATAGTAGCAGCAGTAAGGAAACAATACTATTGGTCAGGGATGAAGAATGATGTTGTAGAATATATAGCTAGGTGCATGGAATGTCAAAAAGTTAAAATTTAGAATCGACATCTAGTAGGATTTTTGTAGCCCT
This sequence comes from Larix kaempferi, assembly GCA_027924585.1. Lineage (NCBI taxonomy): Eukaryota > Viridiplantae > Streptophyta > Pinopsida > Pinales > Pinaceae > Larix > Larix kaempferi. The sequence continues at coordinate 4,398,107 of BSBM01000922.1, forward strand.
TGCCAATACCAAAGAGGAAATGGGATGTAGTGACAATGGATTTCATCACCAAGTTGCCTAAGATGAGAATACAAAACAATGCTATCATGGCTGTGGTAGATAAGTTGACTAAGGAATCACACTTCATTCTAGTAAAGACAGCTCACAAAACAACTAACATTGCAGATATTTACATGAAAGAAGTAGCGATATTACATGGTATTCCCAAGGCTATAATATCATATAGATATTTGAAACTTGCTTCTAAATTTTGGAAAGGATTGTTTGATGGGTTTGGAACAATTCTAAACATGAGTACAACATACCACCCTCAGGAATATGGACATACAAAAATAATTAACTAAGTGATTGAAGATATGTTAAGGCTATATGTGATGGATCAGTCATCTAAGTAGGAATATTATTTACACTTGGCGGAATTTGCTTATAATAATGGATGCCATTCCTCTTTGAAGATGAGTCCTTTTGAGGCCATGTATGGAAGGAAGTACAAGACTCCCATCAGTTGGGATAACACAATAGACAAATTCATTGTTGGACCAGAATTATCAAAGGATATGGAGGATCATATGGTTAAGATAAAGCAGAATCTAAAGGCAACTCAAGATAGGAAGAAAATATATGCAAATCAAAATAGTACTACCATACAATTTCAAGTTGGAGATCATGTGTTTTTGAAAGTTAGACCCAAGAAGATTTCCTTAAACGTAGGAAATTTCTCCAAGATAGTTGCGAGATACTATGGACCTTTTGAGGTATTTGCTAAAATAGGACCTGTTGCTTATGATTTGGCTCTACTCGATTGCATTAGAGTACATAATGTGTTTCATGTGTCTTTATTGAAAAAATATATATCTAATGCTAACCATGTAATTGATTGAAATGTGATCCAGGTAATTAGAATGCTTTTATTTTCTTTATATATATATATATATATATGGTAATAATCATGTGATCGAATGGATTATGACCCAGGTTGAAACGGAAGGGGATTTTTCGATACAATCTATTACCATTTTGGGAAGCAAGATCAAGCTACTTCGGAATCAAGAAATTAGGCAGGAAAAGGTCCAATGGACCCATTACAGCCCTGAGGTTGCAAATTGGGAGCTAGAAGATGCTATGAAGGAAGCATACCCTCACCTATTTTGAATTTTTTATCTTTACAGTATGTATGTAATAAATATGCATTGAGGATGATGCATTGTTTAAGGGGAAGGGGGATGTAATACCCCAGTTGTTAAGCCCCAGATTTATGGTCTTTTATTTGACTAGTGACTTATGTTATATTTGTTAATGTGAATATGGATTTATGCTCATTTGTTTGATAATGTGATTATGGATTTTGGCATTATTATTATTAATATTAATTTTGTTATTGTCATTGTGGTTATCATTGAATGTTGTTTCTATTAATTAAATAAACAACTGGCTGAGCAAAGGCAACAAAAATAGCATGGAATACGATGGATCTCACAGAGTGAGGGGTGTTGAATATTGTAACTTCTAAGAATATTATAATTGTACATTATTTATTCCGGAGATGTTTCATTCCTCCGAGGTAATCCTACTATGTATCTGGAGATGTTTATTCCTCCAGGGTTTGATATTAACTAGGGTTATTAGACCCACCATGTGTGGGTCGGCCCTGTAGTTATATTTTAGGGGTTATTAGACTTCTCCAGGTGAGGTCGGCCCCAACAGGTCTTTTAGTCAGTTGAGAGTCAAGTATAAATAGAGGAGGTGAACTCCTCATTAGATCACTCACTCACTTGTGGAAGAGTGCGCACTTGTCTGGGAGATCAGCTAAGGAGACAAAGGAAGGAGGAGCACATCTTGTATTTTGGTTGATCATCTTATTGAGGAAAGCTTTACTGGGTTTTCTACCCCATGAGGGTTTCCTAGGATATATTGTGTGTCTATCTTGTGATTATGCTTCTTTCAGTGATCTTGCTTGGTTATTTGGTTTAAACTTAACATGGTATCAGAGCTAGACTGAATAGGACATCTTTCACAAGGTAAGATTATCTTTCTCTCTCTCTTTGGTGAAGTTAGGGTTTCATCCCAAAGTTGGTATTATTGATTTTTGGTTGCATGGCTGGATAGCCCTCCTCAATACCTTTCTTTTAAGCCATAGATCGAACTTTTTGGTTGGGTAGAACTCCGGGAATTGCAAACCCTAATTCTACCAAAAGTGCGATACGTCAGATTTTGGTTTCAGAAAAAAGTTGGATTTTTTGATTTCTGATTACATGGTTGGATAGCCCTTATCAAGAGCATTCTTTTAAGCTATAGATCGAACTTTTTGGTTAAGTAGAACTCCGGGAAAGTCAAACCCTAATTCTACCAAAAGTGCGATAAATTTCTGTTTCAGTTTTCGGAAAAGTGAAAAGTAACTTTCCAAGTAAGTCTACTCTGTCTCTTGGACTCCCCCAAGAGAAGATGGCTCCAAATACTAAGCTTGAAGACAAGCTAGAAGGAATAGAGAATTTCCGGGCATGGAAATACAGAATTGGTCTCATTCTTGAAGAGAATGATCTTGCTCAGCTTATCAAGGAAGAAGTTGCAGAACCAGAAGGAGATGAAGCCAAAGAGAAACATAGGAAAGATTTTATTAGGGCAAAGAGAATCATAGATGATTCCATCAAAGACCACTTGATTCCCCAAGTGGCCTCCAAGAAGACTCCAAAGGAAATGTATGATGCCCTAGGAAGAATGTATGAAGGGAAGAACATCAATAGGAAGATGAATCTGAGGTCTAAATTGAAGAGCACCAAGATGCACAAAGGAGAATCCATTCAAGACTACTTCTCAAGGGTTTCACAAATCAAGGAACAACTAGATGCAATTGGTGATACCCTTGATGAGGATGAACTTGTGATGACTGCCCTCAATGGTCTCACTAGATCTTGGGAGTCATTTATACAAACCATGTGTGCCAGGAAAGAGAGCATGAAGTTTGATGTAGTATGGGAGGATTGTGTTCAAGAAGAAGCTAGGGTTGCAAATAGAGAAGCCCTTCTCAAAGAGGATGACCAAGCCTTAGCCACTCATACCAAAAGAAGAAGAATGAGTCATTTCAAGAGAGTTGACCACAAAGGATCTCAACACTTCTCTAGATCTAACAAGAGAAGAGGACCCAATTCAGCAAGAGATCTTTCTAAGGTAGAATGCTACAGTTGTCATAAATTGGGACACATCTCCAGATTTTGTCCTTCTCAAAAGAAGAAAGTCTTTCACAAAAGACATCATGCACATATGGCAGAAAATGAAAGTGAAGAAGAAGAAGAGGAAGAAGATGAAGAAGAAGAAGAGGTAGAGGTAAAACCCAAAAGGAAAAGATGTAAGGTGAAGAAAGAAGATCCAGAAGAATATGTTCTATTCTCTGCACTCTCTGGATCTGTATCTCCTGGAGAAGATACATGGCTCATTGATAGTGGTGCTTCCAAGCACATGACAGGTCAAAGGAAGACCTTCTCAAATTTTGAAGAAAAGTCTTCTTCACAGAAAGTATCTCTAGGAGATGACTACCAATATCCTATCAAAGGAATTGGTGAAGCTAGCTATAATCTAGATTCTGGAACACCCTTGAAGATGAAAGACATCTTATATGTCCCAGGTTTAAAGAAGAACCTTCTCTCTATTTCAGCTCTAGATAAGAAAGGCTTCAGAGTAGCCTTCATAGATGGACAAGTACTCATGTGGTCCAAAGGGAAGACAATTAAAGATGCAGTTGTTATTGGTGAAGAAGAAGGAGGTCTCTATAAACTCAAGGGTCATCCAGAAGCTGCCTTTGCACATGAGATCTCTAGCCCCAGTGAGCTATGGCACAGAAGATTATCCCACATCAACTTTAAAGCCTTACCCTATGTAAGCAAGGTAGTCATAGGATTACCAGATTTAAAAGCTGATCATGATGGCTCATGTAAAGGATGTAAGAAAGGGAAAAATATCAAGAACCCCTTTCCAAAGAGTGAAACAAAGACTAAGAACATTTTAGAGCTTATACACTTAGATGTATGTGGTCCAATGCCCACCACTTCCTTAAGTGGGTTTGAATACTATCTTTCATTCATAGATGACTATTCAAGGAAAACTTGGATATACTTCCTAAAAGGTAAGAATGAAGTCTTTGGAAAATTCAAAGAGTTCAAGGCTCTAATAGAAAATCTATCAGACAAGAAAATCAAAACTCTTAGAACAGATAATGGCGGAGAATTCACCTCAAAGGAATTTGAGGACTTTTGCAAAGAAGCTGGAATTAAAAGGGAACTAACTACTCCCTACAATCCCCAACAGAATGGGGTGGCTGAAAGGAAAAATAGAACAATCATGGAAGCTGTGAAGACCATGATACATGACCAAGATCTTCCCATGTACTTATGGGCTGAAGCAGCCAAGACAGCAGTTTATGTGCAAAATAGATTATCTCACAGTGTTCTTGAATTCAAAACTCCAGAAGAAGTGTTTACAGGTAAGAAGCCTGAGGTAAGCCATCTTAAAATATTTGGGTGTCCTGTGTATATCCACATTCCAAAAGAAAAGAGAACCAAGTTGGATCCCTCAGGTAAGAAGGGAATGTTTGTTGGTTACTGTGAAACTTCCAAAGCCTTCAGAATCTACATACCAGGTTTCCATCATATAGAAATAAGTAGAGATGTAACCTTTGATGAGGAAGCAGCTCTCAAGAAATCCAGAAAGTGTCAACTTGAAGAAGTTTATGAAGAAGATTCATCACCCAGAAATTCAGAGACTGTTCACATCCCTGAAGAAGCTACACCAGAGGATCATGACATGCTGGAACCTCAAGAACCCCCTGTTGTAGAACTATCCAGGAAAAGAAGACCAGCATGGGCTAGAGATATTATTCAAGGAGCTGAAAGATATGGAGCTCCTGAAGGCTCCACTAGAGAAAGAAAGAAACCAAAGCTAGTATCCAACTATATGGCCTTAATGTGTGACCTTGTGGATCAACTACCTACTAGCTATGAAGAGGCAGCTCAGAAGAAAGAATGGGTAGAAGCAATGACAGAAGAATATCAGTCAATAATGAAAAATGATGTTTGGGATATAGTTCCCAAGCCAAAAGATAAAAGTGTGGTTTCTTCCAAATGGATCTTCAAAATAAAACATGCCGCAGATGGAAGCATTGAAAAATACAAAGCAAGATTTGTAGCCAGAGGATTCTCTCAGAAGGAGGGAATTGACTACGAAGAAACATTTGCACCAGTTGCCAGGTATACTTCAATTAGAATTGTTATGGCTCTTGCATCCATGATGAAGTGGAAATTACACCAAATGGATGTTAAGACAGCTTTTCTGAATGGAGTAATTGAAGAAGAAGTATACATAGAGCAACCTCAAGGGTTTGAGGTTAATAATGGAAGAACTCATGTATGCAAATTAAAGAAGGCATTATATGGGTTAAAACAAGCTCCAAGGGCTTGGTACGGAAGGATTGACAATTTCTTGACTAGCATGGGCTTTACCAAAAGTAAAGCTGACCCAAATCTTTATCTCAAGGTGATGGATGATGAACCAGTTATATTGTTGTTGTATGTAGATGATCTTTTCCTAACTGGAGATGAGAAACAGATTATTGAAAGCAAGAAGAAGCTTTCTTCAGAATTCGAGATGAAAGATCTCGGATTAATGCACTACTTCTTAGGTCTAGAAGTATGGCAAGAATCAAAAGGGATCTTTCTAAATCAAGGTAAGTACACTGTGGAGATTCTCAAAAGATTTGATATGTTGGAGTGTAAAGCCATGGCCACTCCCATGGAATCCAACTTAAAGTTATTAGCTAATGATTCATCAGAACTAGTGGACATAACTCTATATAGACAAATCATTGGATCATTGATGTATTTAACAAATACTAGACCTGATATATGCTTTGCTGTAAATACCCTAAGTCAGTATCTAGTAGAACCTAGAAAGGTTCATCTAATAGCTGCAAAGCATATAATGAGGTACCTAAAAGGTACATTAGATTTTGGCCTATTTTATCTTGGAAGTCATGAACTCAGATTACATGGTTATTCAGATTCTGATTGGGCAGGTAGTGTCTCAGATAGAAAAAGTACCTCAGGTGGATGTTATGGTCTTGGATCTGCCATGATCTCATGGTTCAGCAAGAAACAATCAAGTGTGGCCCTCAATACTGCTGAAGCTGAATACATAGCTGCCTGTTCTGCTAGCTGTGAAGCAGTATGACTTCGGAAACTTTTATCTGGAGTGTTTGACTTAGAAATGGAACCCACCGTGATTATGTGTGTTAATCAAAGCTGCATCAAGATGACTGAAAATCCTGTGTTTCATGATAAGTCAAAACACATAGAGATCTGTTACTTTTATATTCGAGATATGGTGCAGAAAGGAGCTATCAAGCTAGAGTATATAAGCACTGAGGATCAAATTGCTGATATCCTGACCAAGCCTCTGTCTCGAGTAAAGTTTGAACACTTCCGAGACAAGCTTGGTGTAGTTCAGAAGAACCCTCCTCGAAAGGGGGAGTAGCACAGTATGAGACAGACAAGCCTATCTCATCAATGATGAGGTTACTTAGTTTTCTTTGCACTTACTCACCTAGAATTATTTAGATTTAGGACTCTTATATTCTTTATTTTTATGATTAGATGTATACATACTTTTGATTATAGATGTATACATGCTTTTGATGTTAGGTGCTTTTGATGATTAGATGTATACATGTTTTGATGATGATGATACATGTTGTGGTTATACATGTTTGATGATGATGATACATGTTGTGTTTATACATGTTTTGATGTTGATGATACATGTTGTGGTTATACATGTTCTACATGTTGTGGTTATACATGTTTTGATGATGATGATACATGTTGTGATTATACATGTTTTGATGCTGATGATACATGTTGTGGTTATACATGTTCTACATGTTGTGGTTATACATGTTTTGATGATGATGATACATGTTGTGGTTATACATGTTTTGATGATGATGATACATGTTGTGATTATACATGTTTGATGCTGATGATACATGTTGTGGTTATACATGTTTTGATGATGATGATACATGTTGTGGTTATACATGTTTTGATGATGATGATACATGTTGTGATTATACATGTTTGATGATGATGATACATGTTGTGGTTATACATGTTTTGATATTGATGATACATGTTGTGGTGATACATGTTATGATGATGAGGATACATGTTCTTGATGAACATGTGAAGGGATTGGATCATCCCTGGACTTTCAGTCCTAAAGAGAGCCGTAGACGTGAGGTCTCCGAGAATGAAGTCCTTAGTGGACAGTTGAGGGGATTGGATCATCCCTGGACTTTCAGTCCTAAAGAGAGCCATAGACGTGAGGTCTCCGAGAATGAAGTCCTTAGTGGACAGTTGAGGGGATTGGATCATCCCTGGACATTCAGTCCTAAAGAGAGCCGTAGACGTATGTCTTCGAGAATGAGGGATTGGATCATTCCTGGACTTCAGTCCGAAAGAAGAGCCGTAGACATATGTCTTCGAGAATGAAGGAATTGGATCATTCCTGGACTTCAGTCCGAAAGAAGAGCCGTAGACGTATGTCTTCGAGAATGAGGGATTGGATCATTCCTGGACTTCAGTCCGAAAGAAGAGCCGTAGACGTATGTCTTCGAGAATGAAGGGATTGGATCATTCCTGGACTTCAGTCCGAAAGAAGAGCCGTAGACGTATGTCTTCGAGAATGAAGGGATTGGATCATTCCTGGACTTCAGTCCGAAAGAAGAGCCGTAGACGTATGTCTTCGATAATGAAGGGATTGGATCATTCCTGGACTTCAGTCCGAAAGAAGAGCCGTAGACGTATGTCTTCGATAATGAAGGGATTGGATCATTCCTGGACTTCAGTCCGAAAGAAGAGCCGTAGACGTATGTCTTCGAGAATGAGGGATTGGATCATTCCTGGACTTCAGTCCGAAAGAAGAGCCGTAGACGTATGTCTTCGAGAATGAAGGGATTGGATCATTCCTGGACTTTAGTCCGAAAGAAGAGCCGTAGACGTATGTCTTCGATAATGAAGGGATTGGATCATTCCTGGACTTCAGTCCGAAAGAAGAGCCGTAGACGTATGTCTTCGAGAATGAATTCCTTGGTGGATGGTTGAGGATTAAGTCATCCTTGGACGTAGGTCCTAAAAGCATGGTGAAGGATTGGATCATCCTTGGACTTTAGTCCTGTAAACTTAGCCGTAGACGTGAGGTCTCCGAGAACATGATAGGACTAGATCATCCCTGGACTTCGGTTCAAAAGGTACATGACTGGTTTACATCATTTCTTGATGATGACGATGCTGATGATCGTATGATGACGATGCTGATGATCGTATGATGACGATGCTGATGATCATGTGATGACGATGCTGATGATCGTGTGATGACGATGCTGATGATCGTGTGATGACGATGCTGATAATCGTGTGATGACGATGTTGATGATCGTGTGATGACGATGCCGATGATCGTGTGATGACGATGCTGATGATCGTATGATGACGATACTGATGATCGTGTGATGACGATGCTGATGATCATGAGATGACGATGCTGATGATCGGATGATGACGATGCTGATGATCGTGTGATGACGATGCCGATGATCGTGTGATGACGATGCTGATGATCGTGTGATGACGATGCTGATAATCGTGTGATGACGATGCTGATGATCGTGTGATGACGATGATGATGATCGTGTGGCAATGATGATGATGATCGTGTGATGACGATGCTAATGATCGTATGACGATGCTGATGACGATGTTGATGTTCCAGTAACTAGTCAAGTTACTGATGATGATGAAATGAAGAAAGCTTCCGATGATATATAGATGATGTAGTAAATGACTCCTTGCTCCTACAGATGTTGTTATAATATCCTTCTCGTTAAGGGGGAGTGTTGAATATTGTAACTTCTAAGAATATTATAATTGTACATTATTTATTCCGGAGATGTTTCATTCCTCCGAGGTAATCCTACTATGTATCTGGAGATGTTTATTCCTCCAGGGTTTGATATTAACTAGGGTTATTAGACCCACCATGTGTGGGTCGGCCCTGTAGCTATATTTTAGGGGTTATTAGACTTCTCCAGGTGAGGTCGGCCCCAACAGGTCTTTTAGTCAGTTGAGAGTCAAGTATAAATAGAGGAGGTGAACTCCTCATTAGATCACTCACTCACTTGTGGAAGAGTGCGCACTTGTCTGGGAGATTAGCTAAGGAGACAAAGGAAGGAGGAGCACATCTTGTATTTTGATTGATCATCTTATTGAGGAAAGCTTTACTGGGTTTTCTACCCCATGAGGGTTTCCCAGGATATATTGTGTGTCTATCTTGTGATTATGCTTCTTTCAGTGATCTTGCTTGGTTATTTGGTTTAAACTTAACAAGGGGGAATGGGGGACATCCCTAGTAACTTATAGCTTATTGTTTGGTAGTTATCCATCCTAGTTCATTTTTTTCCTTAGTGACTTTAGTAGTGTTGGTCACCCAAACATTGTACAACGGAATCCATTTTTTATTTTTATGGACTATGGAGTTATTATTGCACCTTATACATACCTTAGTGGGACCCTCTTTCCTAGTGCACCCTCCTTGGGAGAAATTCCATCCTATTTATTTGATTTTTTCATTTATGAACCCTCTCCCTAGATTCTAGGAGCTGTAAGCTAAAATTTAGCTTTCAACTCCTTGATTTGTGCCTCCACCTCCACACGTGCACCCCACTCCTCCATTCATCCCTATTTTTGTGCTTCTATGATTTTAGGAGATGTAAGCTAGAATTTAGCTTCCACCTTCTTGATTTGAGCCTCCACTAATTTGAGTTAATTCTCCATGATGAAGCCCAACCACACTCAAACCAAGTCTATTTGGCCACCTTGGTTTCAAATTTCCCTCCTTGAGCTATTTATACATGTTCTCTCTCCTTGTTGAAGCTAATCTTGAGATTTAGATCACTTAACTTGTGTTATCTCAATGTATTGGGAATGTTGATAGTATTGAGAGTGTGTTGAGACTTAGAGTTAGTCTAGTTGTTTCCCTTTGATTTCGTTATATCACTCTACTAGTCCAGGTTCTCACACAGGAAGCCAAGAAATGGGTTAGTGAGAGGATTCACATCCCATAGGCGGTGGAGATAGACTGGAAAGTAGTAGTGGGAAGCATTGTGGTTCTCCAAAGAGATAGTTTTGAGAGTTGCTAGACTAAGTGTGCATATACATGTGGATCCATGCTATTAAATTTGGGGTGACCTGTTCAAGCAAGGAAGTATTGATTGTGTCTATGACTGGGAGGAAAGTGGTCCTGCTGCAAACAATTGTCATTAAAGATAAGTATTTGTTCATATACTTAATTATGTTATTTTATTATTTTAATGTGCCATGGAGCCTGAAATGAATTATGGAATTGTTATGGATTATGTTCTAGGATTTATATGCAGGTTGGATGGCTCTTGATACTTCGGATTGGAACTCCTCTATTTTATACTCTTTCTCCCCTCCTTCAAAGTTTATGAATGTAACTCTCACGGTGACGAGAGGGGCACAAAAATAGGTTCCAGTTCGCCCATTTATTATCATTTATGAGTCATGAGACCTATTCCATTGTGTCCAGAATAATGTTTCTAGTAAGGATCTCCTTCTGTTTCATCGAAAAATATTTCTGGATGACCAAGATCTGTTTGTTTTGGTCAAGCAGTTTTCTCGGTACTAGGATTAGCGCACCAGTTGTTAGGTTGGAAATGTTTTGTGATTGGATCTGATCCTATTTTTAGATATGAGTTTGAATAATGTAATCTCAATGTAATATTGATTGATGGTTGGAGGGAGGAAACCATACAATCTGAAATATATTAGTGAAAAATGGTTGTAGGGGACAACCACTAGGAATCGATTTTGTGGGATATGATTGCAGTCAGTGCCCTAAGTTTTGATTTGGTTGTGGTGTGGCTATAGGATACAACATATGGATATGTAATTATATGTGATTTCTTATTTTTCAACCTCAGAAAGCACACACATAGTAGGACTAAATATCTTACAGGTAACTCCCTAGTTTTTCCTAGAACTAGTCTAATAGTTTCTTTAGAAATCTGAATGCTTTGTACATTCTTCTATGAATTTGAATAGTTTTCTAATGTTTTTTTTTTGTACCTGTACATTTAAATGATACATGTATGGCTATATAATGTTTCTTTTTTTTTAACATAAACTAAAGAGAGCAATATTATAAAAAGGTTGTGCACAACCATTGGAATAGCAAAGTTGCTAAAGGCGAACATAATGTAGGAAATTGTATAAAAATGTAATGTAGGATGATAAATAATACAATTGAAGTGGGATTAAATAAGCCTGTCTTGCACCTTTTCACCCAAACAGCATGACCATTAATATTAATTATATTTAATATTAATTTATTATTATTTTATTGTTACATTGCCTTCCCCTTAAGGGAAGCTTTGTCCTCAAAGCTTATTTGATGACAATGATTATGTGAACTGCCGCATCATCTCTGATGTGGACACCGGTATGGTTTGCTACTGGTGAGTTTTGTCCCTGGCTCCATTTTGATTATGTGTTTGATCTTTCTATTCGATGGGAGCTCCATAGGTAGCTCTTGAAACACCTTGCAATGTTTTTGAATCGGCTTTTGTATTTCTCATTGTTTGTCCCTATCTTCTTTACTTGTTAGAAGCTTCATTTCTTGACATTGAAGTATGTACATTGGTGCGTCCTTCCAAAGTAACTTTTCCATCTAATGTGATGTAACCAGCTTTGTCGGAGGTGGTTGGAACCCGTATAATTTGTGTGTTTTCCTGAATGCATGGAATTCAATAAAATGTTCTTGGTGATTTGCAGAGTATGTACCCATGGTTTGTAACCATTGTATTCCTAATACAATGTCGACTCCTCCTAGCAGTACCGCAAAGAAATCTGATTCTAAGTTGTACTCTTGTATTTGTAACTTGACTTGGTGACATTTTCATACGCTGTCAATCTTCTTGCATCTGCTATCATAACTTTCATGTTAGGTACTAGAAAAACAAATAGGTTAAATATCTTAGCAAGGTTGACATTAACGAAGTTATGGGTGCTGCTAGAGTCGATGAGAATTGTGACATCATTCTTTTGTATATTTCCACTAAGCTTCAATGTTTGCGGTTGGGAGATTTCGTTAATACCGGATAATGAGATTTGTGGGGTGTCGTCCTTGATTTATGTGGGGTAGTCTTGCTGACTCTTAGCATCATTATTGACTTCCAACTCTGCTTCATAGGAATACAATTTCTTTTGTAAGCATCTGTGCTTAGGATCCCATTTGTCTCCACAGAACGTACATTTTCCTTCCTTTATTCTCTGAGCCTCTAAACTGGGCTTCGTTCCTTCCCTAAGTTGAGGCGGTGTATATCTTGTATTTCCTGTGAATGTTGATTGGAGGGGGTTCTTTCCGGAGTCGTCTTGGTCGAAATTTGTATGAATGGATTTGCTTTCACTAATCTTGGCTTTACGTGGTGCTTCCTCCATGGTAGAGATGTTATGTAACTCTAGTTCATCACGGATGTGTTGTTTTAGGCTGTGTATGTAGGTCTATAGTCGTTGGTCATCGGTTAAATCTGGAACTCGAGTTGAGAGTGCTTCCCACTCACATGTGTGCTCATTGACACTGCTTTTCTATTGTAACCTTGTGATTTTGGAAAATAAGTCTTTTTCTTCAATGCCTTGGAATCTTTTGATGAGGTCGTTCTTGAAATTAACCCAGTTGTGAGAACAGATTCTTGCAGTTTTCTTCCACCATAAGTACCAGTTGTAAGCATTTCCTTCTAGATGCATGGAGGCATATTTAACTTTCTCCTCTTCATAATGGATATTGTGGAGGTCTAAGTATTCGTTGGCTTTGTTAACCCACGCTATGCACTGTCATTCGTCCCCGTCGTATTTGGGTAGCTCGACTCTCACCCGAATTTGGCATCCTTGTGTGTATGAGAATGATGACGATATGTTGAAAGGATCCAGCTGATCCGGTGTTCTGGGAGAGCTGGGTTGCAGATATTTTGGTAATGGTAATCTTTCCAAGATGGCTTTTAAAACTGCCTCATTTTTCTTTTGGTTATCTTGTAGAGTGAGAACGGAATTCTCTATTTGTGATGTGATTTGTGTCCAAGTCGCTGCCAAATTGTCACTGGTTTGATTGATCTTTGCCTGGAGTTCCTCATAGTTCTTCTTAATCTTCTCATTGATTGAATCAAATCGGGCGTTTAATTCACTCATTGATCTGGTGATTGGTGGAATCTTCTCGGAGCTAAACGTGGATTTATTTTTATTTGTTGTACAAAGCCAACCCGCCATGATTTTATTTTTTTTAGCTAATTATAATAATAATTATTATTATTATAATATAGTTTTTTTTTAAACTTTAATAATAATAAAAACAATAATATTAATTTTACTATAATAATAATATAATATTGTTTTTTATTGTTATTAAAATTTTTGTGTAGGGCTCACATGGAGCGGGCATGAGGTGGCGGCAGGGGGGGGCAAGGTGGTGGGAGGAGGCTGGGAAACGGTGGCAGGGGTTATAGGGAGTGGAGGTGCAGGATGTGGAGCAGACGAGGGAAGGGTTGTGCGAGAAGTGGAGAGAGGTGCAGAGGGAATGATGGAGGCAGCATTGGGGAGGCAAGGCGGCGGAAGGGTAGAACCATGGGTGGATGGAAGCGAATGTGGAGTGGGTTGCAGGCGGTGGTGGAAGTGGTGGCCGATGGTGGAATGAAGGGAAGTGAAAAGGTGGGGAGGTGAGCAGGGGCACAAGGTTGGGGCGGCGATGTGGTATGGCAGCAGTGTGGAGTGATGGGCAGAAGTTCGAAGGCGTTAGTAGGTGGACGTGGGAGAATGGAGCAGGCGGAGAGGGAGGAGATGGGATAATGGTGGGCGCTGGTGGAGTGGTAGAAAGCATGGGAGAGGGGGCATGCGATGGAGTGGATAAATGGGGTGGAGCAACGATGGAGTGGAGCAGCGATGGGGAGAGTAGGAGATGGGAGGTGAGAGGATGAGTGGAAGGCAGATGGCGTGGTAGATGATGGAGGCACAGTGGAGGACAACGATGGAGTGGGGAAACGATGGAGGGGGGAGTGTGTGTAGTGGAGGTGGTGGAGGTGCAGGGCCGGTGGCTCTGATACCAATGGAATAGCAAAGTTGCTAAAGGCAAACGTAATGTAGGAAATTGCATAAAAATGTAATGTAGGATGATAAATAATACAATTGAAGTGGCCTTAAATAAACCTGTCTTGCACCTTTTCACCCAAAGAGAATGACCATTAATATTAATTATATTTAATATTAATTTATTATTATTTTATTGTTACAGCCATTTTGTACAAAATTTATGCTGGTTCCTGAGCTCTGCAGATAGAAAAAGTAGAGCATACAAAACTATTTTAACATCAGACCTATCATTCCTCCTATTTTCCTTCCTACTATTTTCAAAATCCTAAGAGGGGTATACCCTTCAGAAATATACAAAAAAACATAAACAAACTTTAAAAGAGGGTCATTCCTTGAAATCATGCTTGTCCTAAACCTGTTGTTGCATAGAAGCTTCATCCATGTGCAACGCTCCTTCTCCTAGTGTCTCCTGGAAGTGGCTGCATTGGGTCAATTTTTCCATTTTCAGGACCACTTCTTTGATAATGTCCACTTTTCCCATTAATTCGAGAGGTTTCACTCTAGGTCATCGATTCTGGAGTCCTGGCATGCTAATTGCTAGAAGATATATCTGGTTTCTTCAGCATTCCCTTTCATTTACTTGAGACCAGTAAGAGCGACCTCGAATGGTTTCCTCTAGTTCATCTTGAAATCTTCAATGCTCGCCTTCATGCAAAACACTACTTCTCGAATTTCATACATTTTCCCAAATTTTTGGTGACTCCCTTCTCCCTACTACATCCAAAGAACTTCCTCACAGCTCTGTGGTTGCATAGACAACTTCCTTAGGATCATTTCAATCTACTGCATCTGGTAGCTTTCCCAAACCATCTCATCCCCTTTAACTCTTGTCATTCCTTTCACGTGTGAGAATGAGGTGAAGTCTTCAAACTTGATGCTCCATTAATACACCTTCTTTATGTCCGCAAGATCCCATGTGGTCAACTAAAAAGCTCCATGCACCTCCATACTCCAATTCCAAGTGAAATTAATGCATCCAGGATATGGATGCGTAGAGAGAGGAGGAAAAGGACCTAAGGTCCTAACGGATTGGATTGCTAATGTGGCAGCAATCCCTATAGACAACTACTCCAAACTTCTGCTTGACCCCTTTATTAGCCAACTGATTAGGTATATTTTTATTTTCACATAGGATGTGGAAGTAATCTATCTCAATATTGGCACTGAAGTAGCCAAGTCATTGGTGTATTCTTCTGCACCAAGAAGATCCTTTGTTGTAGCCATTTCTCATTTTGTTTATGACTTGTCTTGAGTCTCCAAAGACAAGCAGTTTGTTGATCTTTTCTTTGGAGATCATTTCTATGCCATGAAGCAGGGCAAGCCATTCTGCAACATTATTGGTTTTCTTTCCTATCCCCCAAGCATAAGAATTAACAATTTTTCCTCCAGGGTAAAAAATAGCCCCCCCCCCCAATAGGGAAAACAATAAGGAATGACAATTCTAGGTATTCCACCATGGAATGAAGTTATGTTTGTTCATTCTTATTTCCCAAAGGCATAGAGTCCCATGTTTGGGAAATTGAATGTTATTCTCATGGAGGAATTTTTTTACCCACATTTTTTCTTGGACATTTAAATTTTTAGGATTCTGGAGACAGATACCTTTTGCACTTATACTTTCAGCGATGAGGTTGACGGTTTTGTGGACCACTCTATTTTGTAATACCTTTTTTCCTTCAAATATACTTTTGTTTCTTGCTAACCAAAAATGCCAGGTAACATTCATTGGAATCATAATCCAAATCCTTCGAATATGCTTTAATTTCAATCCAGATTAACAACCGGGAGGATTGAAATTAAATCTTCTCTAGTTTTATAGCAAATCTTCAAGATTTTTTGGAGGAGTGAAATTAAAGCATAGTGGATTAACAATTGTTTCCCAAACCTAGATAGCTAAGTCGCATTCTAGGAAGAGATGCTGATCATTTTATGCATCAGATTTGCAAAGACCACAATGAGAAGGACCTTCAATCCCTCTTTTAAGCAAGTTGTCTGCAGTGAGGAGATTGTTTTGGGCCAGGATCCAAAAGAAGAACTTAACCTTGGGAATGCATTTCGTATTCCAAACCTTATCCCAAACTTTGGGTGCCGGCTCTTTTCCCAGGTTTGCTAGAATGTTGTACCCTTGTTTGACTGAATAATGTCCCGTCTTTCCCCAGCCTCGACAATATTTGTGTCTTAAGTGTATATGGTCTTTCCCTTATAGATGGGAGAGGAGAGAATCATACTCCTTATTGAGGTTTTCAAGGAGGACCAAGGGATTCCATCCTTTCCAATTTCCATTCTCGTTCCAAATGGAAATGTGCTGAAGAGTGTTGATCTTGTTGCTTTGCATCCATTCTCGAATTCCAGCTAAGTGCTGAAAGGACTCAAGTGGTGAGGAGCCAAGAATATAGTCAGTCCAAATTTGTATCCTTTTTCCATTCCCCGGATTCTAGTAGAGGTTGTCTCTAATTAGACCAACATAATTTTTGCACAGATTCCAAGTATTGGTGCCTTTCCCATTTAGCGAGGAATCTATACTTTGAAGTTTGGCCTTTTTTATGTATTTTTTCCTTATCACTTCTCTCCACCACTCCTTCCTACTTTATATTAATATCCAAACTAATTTGGCCCCCATGGATATGTTCCCTTACTCCCAACCCCCCTTCCTTTTTAGACTTCTTTACAATGTTCCAATTGACAGGGTGGAGTTTTTTCCCTTGTGTTCTTCCTCCTTGCAATAGAAATTTTTTGATTTCTATGTTGACACTATTCATAACATTCTTTGGATCCATAAGCATAGCACTTACGAAAACCAGGTAGGAAGAGAGAACTGAATTGATTAAGGTGACTTTTCCTGCAAGGTTTAGCCACCTCATTCCCCACGACTGTATCTTGTTCTTTATTTTTTGAATTACATTTTTCCAAGGCACATTGTTTTCACTGTTCCTATTGATGGAAAAACTGAGATATCTGAAGGAATCCCAATCAATATTATCCTTGACTCCTAGTGTCACTGCTAGATCCCTTGGAAGATTGGGTTTGCAATTCCATCCATAGAGAAAGCTCTTGTTTACATTGGTTTTCCCTCACATTGCTCTCAAGAAAAATTCAAGACTTGTTTTAATCCTCCTAGAAATATGGGTGGAGACATAACCCAGCAGAATAGTATCATCATCAAATTGTGCATGGTTTATCGACTGGAATCCCCTAGCTATGATGGTACCCGGAATGCTTCCTTCCACCATAAGCCTGTTTAGTATTCTGCTTAGAGTATCGACCACCATAATATAGAGAAAGGGGGATGGAGGGAATCCTTGGAGAAGACCTATGGAGATTCTGAAGAAAGAGGTCGGCCTTCCATTGACCAAAGGAGCTATCCAATGTGATCCAATGTAGGACTTTATCCATCTGATGAGGTTTGTAGAGAACCCAATTTTTTTAAGAACCAGGTAGAGGAATTCATGCTTGAATTGATCAAAAGTGTTGGCGAGGTCTAGTTTTATCACCATGCCTACCTGTTTCCTTTTTTTACTAGAGTGAATGGCTTCTTGTATAAGCAGAATATTATCATATATTTGACGCCCGAAGATGAAGCCTCCTTGGTTAGCTGAGATGACCTTTGAAAGAAGCTTCTTGATTCTTCTAGATATGATTTTTGTAAGGATTTTATAATAGGCATTGCATAAGGAGATGGGTCGATATCTATTTAAAGAGATAGGGTTTTTTTCTATGGGGACCAAGGCTATGAAAGAGGATTTGGTGGCTCCTCCAATGCGTTCTTTGTTTCTTGACCAATTTAACATCCTTGTTAAATATTTTTTTGTAACACTCCAAAGTTTTCGGTAGAATTGAATTGTGAATCCATCTAGTCCCGGGGATTTTTAAGGGTGAAGGGATCAGATTTCTTTTTTTGCTTCCTCTTCAGTGATAGGAGTACAAAGGACAACATTTACTTCTTCTGTAATTATAGAAGGAACATCCTCAATCATAAGCTCCATATATTCCTTTGTAACATCCTATTCTTCATTATAAAGCCTTTCAAAAAAGTTGTATAATTTTTCTTAATTCTAGCACAAACCTTTTATAAAGTTTTCCAAGAAACTAGTTGTAACCAGTTGAAATCCTACTAACTAGTTTTGTATTTCGAAACTAGGAATAACTCTAATTTATGAATCATATCAATAGATGAAGATGAATGTCCTATGTGGATTAAATAGGCCATATTTCCATGGTTTTAGGTTATAGCCTCTGATCATATCTTAAATTGATGCTAACCAGTTAGAAAGGAATAATGTTGTTAGCTTAATTGAGTGTCGCAAAAATATGTTCTAAAGATTATCTTTCGAAAATCCTTTTTAATATGGAACCTAAATAGTATAAGGTTGTATATGGTTACTTGAGATTTTAATTAGGGATTTTAATACACACTGTGGTGTTGATGTATTTGTAACTTTGGAAGATATTCACTTGTATATTACATTTGTAATTTATTGTATCCCCAATGGAGATGTATTATTCCTCCGATTGGAAGTGTCATCATTTGTATTTGCAAGTGTCGCAAGTTACATTGTAAGTGTCGTAACTTATATTTGATGGGTTATTACACCACCTTAGAGGGGTCGGCCTAGTATGGGGTAAAGGGTTATTAGACCACCCTAGTGGGGTTGGCCCAGTGACAAGTGGTAATGGGTTATTAGGCTCTCCTAAGGGAGGTCGACCTAGTTAGAGTAAAAGGCAAGTCAAGTCATTGTATAAATAGAGAGTGTGACTCTCTCATTTATTCATTTCACTCACTCACTCACTTTGCATTAGTGAGAGAGAGGAGGAGTGCACACAAGTGGAGGAGGAGAAGCTGCTAGAGACTATCTCTTATCTTGGGGTTTGATCCTTGTGATCTTTGTATTGGTGCTCATTCTATCTCTGAGGAAGTTGCGGGGTTTTTCACCTTCTTGGTTTTCCCTGGTGAAATGCTTTATGTCTCTTGTCTCTTGTGTTTGATATGCTGTGCATGTTGTTCTCTCAGTTAAGATCCTAGATCATATTGAATTAAATGATTAAAAACTAACATGGTATCAGAGATAGCCTGAAGTAAGGCATTGTATGGCATTTACGACACTTGTTGCACTTGCGACAAATTGGAAGCTAGGGCTTGGTATAGTAAAAACTAGTCATCATGGCACTTTCGCTATAAATCAGTTTTGGTGAAGGTTTAGGATTTGAAACTTTTACAAGATGAATATGAAATGTTCATGTACCTTTTCTCCGAAGGAAAGCCTCAGATTCATTGTAATTTGTGAGATATGATTCATACAAGTTAGGTTTTCTACCTCTTCCAGAATGCATCCCTAAACATGTGACCTAGGAACAAAGTTCATATATCAGGCTAGGAAGCTCCAAATGGAATTACATAAAATGTTTTAGTTAGGGAATGGACTGTAGTTTCACAGCTCTGGATTTCAGAGGCCGAAGTTGAAATAGTGACACGCGGCACTCCATATGTGATGCACCTGCAACAATTAATTAACAAGAATATGCAAAATAGCAGAAATGACAGAACTCAGAATCACTTTTATATTGATCACAGGCCACTTCGAGGGGGCAACCTCCTTTGAGCAAGCTCAATACAATTAAATTCACGGTGCCTTCATAGGTCTCAACACACACTTATATACTAATTCTAGGCACCAATACTATGGGTCAAAACCATGGGCCATTACAAACTATGGATCAACAATACTATGGGCGACTTACAAAGCATATGCGCCAACAACAATAACACAAACTATTGATCAACAAATACTACGGGACGACTTACAAAGCATATGCGTCCAACAACAACATGTTAACAAAGTAAAGACATGGGTTCCTAACATCCCCTCCCCCTTAAAAAAAGCTTTGTCCTCAAAGATTTAGATGTGAAAATTGTTGTTGAATCTGAAGGAGTGGTTCCCATGTAGCATCCTCTGGTTGCATGCCATGCCACTGAATTAAGACCTCTGTGATAGAGCGAGAGCGAAGCTGACACGTGCGCCAATTGAGGATGGCCTCTGGCTCCAAAAGGATTGATCCTTCATTATCCATTTTGGGTAAAATCATTTGTCCACTGATGTTGGTGCCAAGAACTTTCTTCAGACAAGAGACATGAAAGACTAGATGAATGCGGGAAGAAGGAGGAAGTTCCAATTTATAAGCAACGGACCCAATCTTCTGAAGAATCCGATATGGCCCATAGAACTTTGGAGCGAGCTTATGATGCCCTTCGAGTTTCAAGGATGATTGTTTGTATGGCTGGAGACGAAGAAAAACCATATCGCCGACTTGAAAAGTGCGCTCATAACGGTGCTGATCAGCTTGTTGCTTCATGCGATTTCTTGCCATGTGAAGATTGTCCCGCAAAATGCGAAGAATCTGATCGCGATTTCGAAGGACCGTGTCAACTTCCTGAACTGGTGAACTGGTGGGGGTGTATGGAAGAAGAGCTGGAGGTGCCTGACCATAGACTGCTTCATATGGGTTCATTTTAGAGGCAGTGTGGTAAGAGGTATTGTAACACCATTCAGCGAGAGGGAGCCATTTTGCCCACTGATGTTGTTGTTCCGAGGTGAAGCAACGAAGATAAGTTTCCAAGCATTTATTGACAATTTCAGTCTGACCATCTGTTTGTGGCTGATACCCTGAACTCATCTTCAGTTTGGTGCCAGTGTGGCGAAATAGTTCTGTCCAAAAATGATTGGTGAAAGTCGCATCATGATCCGAGACAATGGAAGAAGGGATGCCATGAAGACGAAAGATCTGGTCCAGAAAAATTTGAGCGACGGAGGAGGGTGTATAGGGATGGCTGAGAGCACAAAAATGACTATATTTGGAGAGGTGATCAACCACAATGAGAATCATTCTCTTCCCGCCAGATTTAGGGAGCCCTTCAATGAAATCCATAGAAATGTCTATCCAAATCTGTGTAGGTATGGGCAAGGGTTCAAGCAATCCTGGAAGGAGTGTTGTTTCACCCTTATTGCGCTGGCAGGTATCACATTTGGCCACCATATGTTGAATTGTCCTTTTCATGCCCTGCCAAAAGAAGTTACGCCGTGCTCATTCATACGTTTTGAGGAATCCCGAGTGCCCTGCTGATGGAGAAGCATGGAGTTCATAGAAGACATCCTGTTGAAGATCTGTGCTCTGGGGAAGCACCAGACAACCCTTGTATCGCAGAGAAGCACCATCCCAAGAGTAATGTGGTACAGCAGAAGGGTTGTTGGTCAAGCGTTGGATGATTTGAGATAAGGAGGAGTCATTGAAATAACCCTGTTGAACAGATTGCAACCAATTTGGAATAGGCATAGAAGTAGCTAAAAGAGAACCTTGGGCATCAAATGTGCGAGAAAGAGCATCTGCCACAATATTGTCTTTACCCTTCTTGTAAGTGATCTCATAGTCATAACCCATGAGTTTTCTAACCCATTTCTGTTGTGCCGGGGAGGAGACACGCGAGTCCAAGAAATATTTCAGACTCCGGTGATCAGTCTTGATGCAGAAATGATTCCCTAATAGGTATGGGCGCCACTTCTGTACTGCATGCAAAATAGCCATCATTTCCTTCTCATAGGTAGAGGCAGATGAATTCTTACCTAAAAGGGCTTTGCTAGTGAAAGCAATGGGGTGTTCATCTTGAAGGAGAACAGCACCAAGTCCATTGCCGCAAGCATCACTCTCAATAGTGAAGGGCTTGGAAAAATCGGGCATAACTAGCACAGGTGTAGTACACATAGCTTGTTTTAGTTTGTCAAATGCACACTGAGCAGCAGGTGTCCATGTGAAGGCATCCTTTTTCAATAGAGCAGTTAATGGAGCTGCAATCTTCCCATAATCCTTGACAAACTTGCGGTATTATCCAGTCAACCCCAAAAAACCACGAAGGCTCTTGAGTGTCTGAGGATGTGGCCAATTGTTCATGGCATCGATTTTGGCAGGATCCACGCGAACCCCTTATGCTGAGATAATGTGCCCGAGATACTGAACTTCCTTCTGTCCAAAAACACATTTAGACTGCTTGGCATGGAGATGATGGTCAGAGAAAAGTTGCATGACAAGATCCAAATGTTGGAGATGTTCATCCCATGTTTTACTGTAGATGAGGATATCATCAAAGAATACCAGAATGAATTTCTGCAAGTAGGGTCGAAATATTTTATTCATTAAGGCCTGGAATGTGGAAGGAGCATTAGTGAGGCCAAAGGGCATGACCAAAAGCTCACAATGGCCATCATGTGTGCGGAAAGCTGTTTTAGGGATATCATCCTCATGAACCCGAATTTGATGATACCCAGAACGAAGATCCAACTCGGAGAAAAAGTGAGCCCCATGAAGCTCATCAACAACAAGAATTGGAAACTTATCCTTGATGGTGAGGTGATTAAGTGCTCGGAAGTCAATACAAAGGCGCAATGACCCATCTTTTTTGTGGACAAGAATAACTGGAGAAGAAAAGGAACTAGTGCTTGGGTGAATAATACCTTGCTTCAATAAGTCCCGAACGAGCATTTCAATCCTCATTTTTTGGTGAAATGGGTAGCGATAGGGCCTGATGTTGGGAGGAATGCTGCCAGGAAGGAGCTGAATACGATGGTCTTCTGGCCTGGAAGGTGGCAATCCCACTGGTTCAGCAAAGACACATGTATATCGATCCAGAATTTGTTGTAGATCCAAAGGAGTAGTGGAGACCGCTAATGGTTGCATCTGGATGGAATGGATCTGAGCGATGACACCATGTGAATTCTTCTTGAGGAGTTTTTCCACGCGATGTGAACTGATGATGCTGAGAGAACCTGGTTGTAATTCTGTCAATGTGTGTTTTTGTCCATTGAGGGAAAACTGCATCCAAAGTTTAGCAAAATCCCATAAGATAGGGCCAAGTGTGCGTAGCCATTGGGCACCCAAAACCACATCACATCCACCTAAAGGCAAGGAAAACATGTCAGAGCACAAGGTATAATCTCCCATAGAGATACGCACATTTCGACACTTCCCTTTACAAGGTAAGGTGCCCCCATTGGCAACCATGAATTCAAAGTTGGAGCAAGGATGGATAAAACAATCAGCTTGTTTGGCGATCCGAGGGTCAATGAAATTATGAGTGCTACCAGAATCAATGAGTATTGTAAGAGGAAGCTTCTTGAGGTAACCCCTAACCCGCATTGTTTGGGGGGTGGTGATTCTAGCTAAAGCATGGAGAGATATCTCTGGCTGGTCATCCTGAGACGGAGGGTCAATAGGCGGTTCCTGAATGTTGACCGGAGCATCCAGTGTTTCTGGATCTTTGTCACCAATTTCAGAGGCAAGCGGAGACTCCACATCCAAGAGATAGAGCTTTTGCTGAACACATATATGTCCCCGAGTGAATTTCTCATCACAATTATAGCAAATCCCCTTTTCTCTGCGTGTTTGCATCTCTGTTTCAGACAAACACTTGATAGGAGTCGGTCGAGGAGCCTACGGTATAGGTGGTCGTTGAGAACCCATATTGTGGAAGGGAACAAAAGTGGGCTTGGAGCATTGTTGGGCTGCAATATTGTCTTCTGCCAACTTAGCCAACCCTAGGGCTTCCATCATTGTGTTGGGACAGAACATTTTGACCTCAGAGCGGATGGCATCCTTTAGACCACTGATAAAACAACTCCGGTAAAAGTCATCAGACAATCCTTCGGTGTGGTTGGATAGATTCTCAAATTCGGTTTGATACTCTCTCACAGTGCCAGTTTGGCGAAGTTTAGTGAGGGCTCCTGTGAAGTCATCAAAAGCACTAGGACCAAATCATTGCAAAAGGAGCTGGCAAAAGTCTGGCCATTTGGGCTCTGGATGAGCCTTGATGTACCAACGGTACCATTGAAGATATTCCTGTTCCAAATGAAAGGATGCCAACGGAACTTTGTTGACATCAAAAGTATTATGCAAACTGAAATACTGTTCTGCACGATAGATCCATCCAGTTGGATCAGTACCATTGAAGCGAGGAAAATCAAGCTTCGGACCACGGAAATTGCTGGAAGAAGAGAACCCATTGTCTGCTGAAGACTCGGACTGTCATTTGTTGTTCATAGCTGAATGTTCAAGATGGAGACCGAGAAATTTTTCATCCAGATCCTGGAGTTTGGCTTGGATGGCCGCAATTGCATCCTCCATGGTTTTTGCTCCTGCACGGGTGACAACCATAACCAGGATTTTTTTTTTTCTTTTTTTTTTTTTCGGTTGACTAGGTAGGAAAACAAAAACATAAACTACTTCAGTAAAGGAAAATTTGGACTTGGGAAAAAATCAGAAGGGTAATTGGGGTTTGACTAGGTTTTGGACATTGTTGGATAGACAGGGAAGTAAAAATGAGGATTTCAGAAGCGGGGTGAAAGAATGGGAAAAGTTGGCAGAGGGGAACAAAGAAGTAGAATTCAGAAAGGAACTCTGTGGTAAAATTTGAAGGTGATTGGGTGAAATATGAGGAAGTTATGGCAAACCCTAAAAATAGACAAATGTGAGATTTCGGGCTTTGGGAAGGGGAATTGGGGATAGGGTCCTCAGGACTGAAATATGCAGAATGGGATGACAGGGGTTCCCCGAAAATGTCAAGGGAAACAAAGTGAAAATAAGGGAGATATGGAGAAAAAAATGAATTTTATACTCTTTTTTTTTTCCAGACTGGAGCGGCTACGGCTCGAAAGGGATCTGGAACAGTGCCAAATGGATTGAAAATGGATGAATCTGGAACGGCTTGCAAAATGGATCTGAAACAGCGCAACAATGATCGACAATAGTTCAGCTGAAAGTAGATATGGACCCCAGGTATGTGCGGCTTCCTAACAGTTCAGGGGTTTCACTCGGCCACCAATGCTGTCTGACGGCTTGCGTATTGGGGCAGTACCCCTCACTCCACGGCTCAGGTAAAACTGATAACCGCTTTGCCACAAACGACAGCTCTTGGTTTACCTCACGGGTGGGAACTAGTCAATCAGGTAGGGGTCGTTTCCCTTTTCGCTGGCAGGTCCTGTCAATGGGCCAGCTACTTCGGGGTTCCTGTGGTACTCCTCACAATGAGTTTTAGGGCTTATGCCCAAGTACTTCCCACAGTTAAGCGGATAGGGATTATTCCCAAATCCGAACCTGCAACAGATGCGAAAAAAAATTTGGCCGAAATTTCACCCAGCGAACCCAAGAAAGTGCTCTGATACCAGATGTGATGCACTTGCAACAATTAATTAACAAGAATATGCGAAATAGCAGAAATAACAGAACTCAAAATCACTTTTATATTGATCACAGGCCACTTCGAGGGGGCAACCTCCTTTGAGCAAGCTCAATACAATTAACTTCACGGTGCCTTCATAGGTCTCAACACACACTTATATACTAATTCTAGGCGCCAATACTATGGGTCAAAACCATCGGCTGTTACAAACTATGGATCAACAATACTACGAGCGACTTACAAAGCATATGCGCCAACAACAATAACACAAACTATTGATCAACAAATACTACGGGACGACTTACAAAGCATATGCGTCCAACAACAACATACTAACAAAGTAAAGACATGGGTTCCTAACACCATACAAGTTTGCTATGTTGTTTCATCCCATAAACATGTCATGCTACGATACTTAGAATATATATCTCTTAGAGAATCCATTAAAGCTCAGATCTATGGGGTTGGAAAGATGTCAGGTTAGTCTACCACAGGCCAAATTTTCATACCCTAAGGATCCAAAATTTCAGAGATACATTAGAAACAATATGGCATATATTTCTGTCCAAACAGAATTGGATTCTGAACACTTTCATTTTTGGCTCGTCACTGCTGCGGGAATTTAGGATTTCTGCAAAAGTTGGAATTTTTGGAATCTGAGACCATGGCTAAATGCTCCTCATCAAAATTGAAATTTAGAGACCAAGATCGAAGTTTTTGGTTCGGTAGAACCCCGGGCTCTATCAAACCCTAGTTTGGGATTTTGACCAGAAAACCAGAATTTGACAAAAGCTGCAGATCCAAAATTCGCAGATCAATTTTTGAAGTTTTCAAAATCTAAGCACACCATCTTGCTCACCTCAGTCAAATGCCTCTCCATGTCTAGACAAAATTTTGAAATTCCAAGTATGGATTTTTAGGGTTTCTTTGTCAAACCCTAGCCAACTCTAGATCCTGTTTCAACAAATCAAATTGTATAGGATTGGGTTAACCCTAGAAGAGAATGAATTGGACACATACATAAGTGAATAAGTTCTAGTTCTAGAGGGAGATGAGGCTAAGGCCTTACAAAAGAAGACTACAAGCAATTCCGATAGGTATGACTTGAGAAGATACAAGTATGTTTTGAAATCTGTTCATGATTAAGTTTGTCTTCATATTATTGAGGTTAGTACAATCTTGATCAATTTTAGACTTGTCTTATCACCTTAGTAAAAGTATGAATGCATGTGAATGATAGAATACATTCATTGATTAGGGTTATGACACTTATGATTGTACTAATGCACTGTGGTGTTGTATGAGGATGATGTTGTCCGCTAACATGAAAGGTACATCAAGAAAGACAAATCAAGTTCTAGATCAAGAACATATGACCATGGTGACATGAAGACAAAGACTCATCCGTAGCCATTGATCACATAAAATCTTTGCTTGCGAGGTATTTATAATTTGGTTCTACAATGCTTAACTTATGAGATATGTAGGTTACTAGCACAAGCTCTCTAAATCATTGAAGAGAATAGAGAAGACATTGTTTGGGTATGTTAGACATAACTCGAAAACATGATAATCCAGGTATGTTTTTCCTCTATCAAGTTAGAATCCTACCTTGTTTTAGGGTCTCATATAAGTATACTTTCATATGATTGATAATGATTATTCATGAATTTATAGGTTTGAATAATCATGGGTTTATGCATAATATGCCTCTTACTTTGATTGATGATATGACAAACTAGAAGAGTCCAATGGTCAAATAAGAATATGCATGAGTAAAAGAAGTCCTCCATGAAACCTTGATTACTAACGTTTAAGATTACTTAGAATCATAATGTTTTGATAGTAATGAGTTTATACTAATGAATATATGATTATGTATGTGATGCAGGAGCATTGGCTTCCAAGGTCAAGTTCAAGTGTTAGTCAGACCTTTTAGTCTTGACGTCAACCCAAGGAGGGGCCTTTGTAAAAACTCATGTGAAAAGTGTCTTATGTTTCCCTAACAAAGTCAGATAGGAGATATACCTAGTGTTGGGTGTTAGTTAGTAAGCATCTATGAAGGCATCAAAGTTATGTAACAAATCTATAAGATGGATTGATGACGCATAGTCTAAGGTAGACTTAAATGTAGTCCCCTAAAATAGAAGTAGTGGCATTAGTTTCGCAACAAGATTGTTGACTGTAGGTTTCAGTTAGATAGGATGGAAGAGGAATCAAACTGTAACCATCGAGGGGGAATCGAGAGTGTCAAAGTTGTAACTCTCAGAAAAAAGGAGAGATAGGAAGGTGAATAGCTTAAGGTTTTGGAAGGTAAATGCATGTACAGGTTTTGTTCCTGGAATGAAAAGTAGATTCATCAATATTGAGTATTTTATTCTTGTATAGTCTATGTGAATGAAGTAGTGGAGTAGTTTGATAATTAGTAATTGACAAAGGAAATTGGTAACTAATTTGTACATCCAGGTTTGTTAATTTATGACTGGGTAGAACCTGAGTAGTTCCAGTCTTGTCAAAAACCTGTAACTTGCCAGAGGAGAAAATCAGCAATAGCCTGTCATGAATAAATGTATGAATTCAAAATTTGAGGGAGACATCTTAAAAATCTTATGTTTGTGTGAATAGCTAGTGAATGGAATGGCATTTCCTGCCAGACTTGAATTTATTGCAGGTTTCTTAATGTAACAAGGATCGTGGTGGATTTTTCCTTTATGTTCAGCCATTTCCCCTCCAGTTATAGTTGGTTGGGTTTTTACCTGTAAGCTCGAAATCCAACCCATCACTAGTGTGTATCTGAGCATTGATGAAGGAAAACCGAAATCAATAAACGCAGGGTAAGGGAACCTTTGTTGGTGAAGGAATGAGAGCCAGCGATTTGGGATATTAAGGACTGTGGTTTGGATTACATCCACAAATGTTCTGAGAACACCCAACATGCAAGGCCAGGCCGCAATACCCTCTTCATGGTGCTTTGTGGTCGAATTGGAAGAAGCCAGGCATATTGACCACTGTTGCAGGTGCAGGATAGAAGAACCCATTCTTAAATGAATGCAGTCCTGTCATTTTGGGCGAGTTAAGAGTGTGTTGATCGCAGGTAGAGGAACGCGATGCCCATTGCTAGTACATGTAGGTGCATCCACGATTTGGTGAGCCATTAACAACGCCCATAACCAGGTCCAAGTAACCATGTTATGCATCCAGAGTTTAACCTCATAACAGTATTTGAAATTCCATTATATCAGTAATTGGGCATATGACAACCTTAAAACCGGTTTTGGATTCTTATTGGAGGTCGAACCATAGTTACTGTTGGGTAATAGCCTGGCGAGTGGTCTCTTAGGCTTCAACATCTTTCGTTGCCATTAATTTGCATCTAAATGACAAGTAAGAAACGAGGTTCTTAAGCCTTCGAAGATAGGCACATTGCCAAGAACACACTAGAGAAAGACAGTGAGATCCTCAGTCATGTGACAAGCTCTTGACTGGGTCTAGACAGGCCTAGATTTGGGTCTGCATCAATTGGTATCAGAGCAAGGAAAGGAAACTTGAACAGTGGAGTTCTTGTTGTGGAAGGTAGCTACTTTGGGAGGTGTAGTTGCATGCAAAGGAAGGAGAAGGCAAGTTTAGTCAAGAGATTGAAACTGAACAGAAGTGTGGGAGCAGCCATTGAAATTTGGAAACAACAAGCTTTTAAAAGCTTGGGTATGATCTTTGTTTTAATGCCATTGATATGCAGGTAACAGCAGGAGTGAAGACATCTCAGCAAAAGAAGATCACAGCCCTATGAGCAGTGATAAAGGAATCCAGTGAAGGTTTCTAGGAGGAGAAGTGTTTCCCGGACCTAGTGTTTGAGCTGAGGATTGAAGCATAAGAGGACAGTTGTGTTCTCAAGAGAAGAATATTTGTGAGTGTAGCTCTTAGAAGATGACTACCAAAATCCATAGCAGAGGTTCAGGAGACAACCACAAATTGAAGAAGGAAGATGCCAAAGCCAATGGCATGTGGAGGCAAATGAGTGATGAAGAATATGAGAGGGAGAAGGTTGAGATAGAAGTCCATCTAGGAGTATTGGTGGAGCTGTTACAAAAGGATAAGGAAGACTAGCGATGTGGTTTCCTCGTGAGAAGAAAGTTGGAGTGGCATAAGATACAAAGGAGAAGAGAGGAACTGATAAATACTCAATGTGAAGAAGAGATACTCAAGGAAAGAGAGTGTCTGAGGGGAGTCTTGAAGACTGAAGCTTCAAGTGAGACCAAGAGGTCTCATTGTTTTAAATCTGATACTTTGGGTATGTATGCAGGTACAAAGAACGAGGAAAGACAATTCACTAATATTGTCATAAAGGGTGAAGGTAGAGGACAAAACCTGAATCATGTTTTGGAAGAAAATGGGATAGCTGAGTCTCATGTACATGCACATGCACAACTGAGTGAAAGTAATGGTTTTCAGCATGCGGCAAAAGCTTCAGGCAAAGAAAGTTGGGCCTATGATGACGACCAAGAACAACAACAAGCAAAGGAGAACATCAAGCATACCAAGTTTATGCTTGAGGAAGCTAAACATAAGACTATTGAGGAATTTCTAAGTCTCGTAGTAGACTTAGAACAACCAGAGGAATGTTGTGCAGAAGACAACCCATCTTATGGACCTGTCTTAAGTGGAGCTGAAAGTTGTCTCACCAAGCATGATCGTGAATGTCTCCCAGAAGAAGACAAAGTTGAATTTCTGCAGCAGCAAGAGTTCATAAATTCCTTATTGGATGAAGGAAATATCTTCAATGGAGAAGAAGCAACTATGCTTCATATGATGAGACCTGTTATTGGTGAATATAGAGGGGAATTGGCTTTCCTAAGTGGCCAAAAGAATATTATAGGACAAACATTTAAAGTTTTCACAGAGTTGGAAGATCATAATTTTATCTTGATAAAAGATGATGAAGCAGTGGCACAGAGAGACTGGACTTATGACAAAGAAGAAGGTAGCAATGAGACAACTCTATCCCAGGTTAAAGAGGAATCGGTCCTAGAACTGAAGGAAGTTGAATTGGTTACTAAAATCAGTCAGAGATTTGAAGGACCATCATTGGAGGTTGTCAAGAAATAAGAGGCCTGGAGAGTTATGTTGAGACTGAAGATCACCATACTGAGGATATGCTTGAGATGATTCAAGTAATAAGTGAATGGTTGGAAAGTTTGTTCAAGGGGGTTGCAGTCAATGAGATGGAAATGTCTCATGTTTTTTTTGAAACAAAAGCAGATATTAGTTTTCTAAACTATGTAATGTTAAATAATATGCAAAGAAGTGTGAATGAATATGCCACTGCAATCAGAAAATTAGAAGGCAATTTACTTTTCGAAAGTAAATTTGCAGACAGTAAGCAACAATTGGATATTGCAGAGGGAGATGCTTACAAAAGCATAAAGGAATTATGGGTGGCAGCAATATATATAACAATATATGGAGTAATCAAAAGACCAAAGTAGAAGAAAAGGTAAAGGAGGTTGAAGAAGATAATCAGCTGTTTGAATGTGAATGTTTAAAGTACAACAAAGTGCGGTGGCAAAGATATGAGAACAAAATTTGTTCGCAACGGAAGACTGAATCGGAAGAGGTCATAGATGAATTATGGGAATCAATGCAGATACCTAAAAGGAACTACAACATAATGAAGAAATCAGTCCACTGTGAAGATGATTGGAAGATGAAGAATGATGAGGAAAATGCAGCTTATGAACAGCATCAAAAAAGAGTTTGGGATCCAGGAAAGATGAAGATTGAGGGAACATGATCAGGTGATCATGTTTTCTTCCTACCCTGGAAGTCTGATGCAGGAGCATTGGCTTCCGAGGTCAAGTGCAAGTGTTAGTCAGACCTTTTAGTCTTGACATCAGCCTAAGGAGGGGCCTTGTAAAAACTCATGTGAAAAGTGTCTTATATTTCCCTAGCAAAGTCAGATAGGAGATATACCTAGTGTTCGGTGTTAGTTAGTAAGCATTTATGAAGAAATCAAAGTTATGTAACAAATCTATAAGATGGATTGATGACTCATAGTCTAAGGTAGACTTAAATGTAGTCTCCTAAAATAGAAGTAGTGGCATTAGTTTCTCAACAAGATTGTTGACTGTAGGTTTTAGTTAGATAGGATGGAAGAGGAATCAAATTGAAACCGTCGAGGGGGAATCAAGAGTTTCAAAGTTGTAACTCTCGGAAAAAAGGAGAGATAGGAAGGGGAATAGCTTAAGGTTTTGGAAGGGAAATGGATGTACAGGTTTTGTTCCTAGAATGAAAAGTAGATTCATCAATATTGAGTATTTTATTCTTTTACAGTCTGTGTGAATGAAGTAGTGGAGTAGTTTGATAATTAGTATTTGACTAAGGAAATTGGTATCTAATTTGTACATGCAAGTTTTTTAATTTATGACTGGGTAGAACCCGAGTAGTTCCAGTCTTGTCAAACACCTATAACTTGCCAGAGGAGAAAATCGGCAATAGCCTGTCATGAATAAATGTATGAATTTGAAATTTGAGGGAGACATCTTAAAAATCTTCTGTTTGTGTGAATAGCTAGTGAATGGAATGGCATTCCCTGCCAGACTTGAATTTATTGCAGGTTTCTTCATGTAGCAAGGGTCGTGGTGGATTTTTCCTTTCTTTTCGGCCATTTCCCCTCCAGTTATAGCCAATTGGGGTTTTACCTGTAAGCTTGAAATCCAACCCATCACTAGTGTGTATCTGAGCAATGGTGAAGGAAAACCGAAATCAATAGACACAGGGTAAGGGAACCTTTGTTGGTGAAGGAATGAGAGCCAACGATTTGGGAGATTTAGGGCTGTGGTTTGGATTACATCCACAAATGTTCTGTTCTAGGCAACTAGCGTCACACAAAGAACATTCATGCGATTGGAAAGCTATGAGGACTTTGAGGTAGATGGGAGTACGAGTAGTAGTCTAGATTGTACATCAATAATCATGGATTCTTGCGGGAGGAAAGTCATTAAATGGAATGACAAGAGGTCAGATTTTATAACCCTAGACAACCTTGTTCTTGTTATTACGTCCACTTCTGGTCTGTGTTGTTTCTTCTACATTAGTTGTCGTGTGGTCATTGTGAGTTTTGAACAGGGTGGTAGAAAGAACCCCAAGAGTCTGGCGGGGTGGCTTTGCAAGTAATATTAAATTATCCCTCTAAGATATAATCATATATCTTAAACCTTAGTTTGATAACTGAGTACATTATACCATCAAAGTATCCAAACCATCATTCACTAATTCATCACATGTCAATTATATCAATACCTTGATATAACAATTAATTAAATCAATCAATAGGAATACTAAATATTTATCAGCAATAAAGAGAATTCCACGTGCCATATGCATAAATAAAAATCAGTATCATGACCATATAACTCATCAACAACCCAAGGTTAAACTCATAATATTATGCGAAGGAAAGTTAGGAAAACATGGGCATTACATGATGGTAGGTTGGCAACTAGAGTTAGACTTTCCTAGTTGTCTAGATAATAAAAACCCACAATGTTGGTAACTATCTTATCCAAGGAAAAAAACCAATGAATGGACCTTTAAATATTTATGGGTCTTAGAAACAATGATAAAAAGATGGGAGCACCTCAAGGTTAGAGGAATAGATTCCCCCCTCTCATAATTGGGGGAATTTGAATATGACACTCAATAACATGGAAAATGGGGATCAAATTGAGAAAATAATAATACCCTTTCATACCTTTTCCAATTCCTTTTTGAAGATTCAATTTTGGTGTGGAAACCATCATGCTTACTCCTACTTGGACAAACAATAGGACTAGCAAATAATATATAGGAAAATGCCTAGACAAAATATTAGTGAGGGAAACCTTACTCTCAAAAAATCAATCATAAAAGCATATGGAGGCTCAAATGTCTCGATTCACCTTGATCACGTGATTCATCTAGCCCAATTTAAGTTCAACGCGTTTTATATTTAATTCTAGGAATACATATATTCCATTGGAAAAAAATTTAACCCATTTGGAAGGGCATTGTTCTATTAAGCACTTCCAAAAGAATCTATTCAAATCCAAAGAGATAAGTAAACAAGGGAGATAGAAACAGAGCTTCAAGTCCCTACCAAAACTAAAACCAAAACACGGGAAAGTTGTTATTACAAAGTGCACTTGTGTACTTGGTTATATCCATTTATAATTAAGAAAAACTAATAATGCAAGAAGATGTCTCTATTCAAACCAAGGATAATTTTAGGGGCGAAATTTAGCCCATGGGCTATTTTTCCATGTTTTTTTCCAAAAAGAGATTCGCCAATTTGCATTTTTTGAGGCTTCATTTCGCCCAATTTTTATGGGGTAAACTCGTTTCACTCTAAAAATCGCCAAATTATTATATATAGTATATAAAATCCTTAGAAATTGAAATAATTTTAGAAAAATATTGCCAAATATTTTATAGTTGACATTTTAATAATTGGTAACATTCGCCAAGGTTTATACACTTTTAAATAAGTATGGGTCCTTAAAATTATCCCTGATGGTTTCTATCAGATAATGGTTTTTTATACTAGCGAGAATAATCACCAACTATAGTCATAAGCAAATATCCAAACCATGTCTTATTCTAAGAATGAACTATGTTCCATCCTTGGTGCGCGTAATTGTAGCTAGAAGAAACATAATTGTAAAGTATATATTTTGTAATGGGGTTAGTGCATTGCCAAGGCACACATATCTCTGTAAGATTATCTCTTATTTCCAAAATAGGATTGCATCTTAACATGACATCAACCAAGAACAACACTACCTCACTGCATTCTATTTTCAAAGACACTTGTGATATCCTAGCAAGATTATCCATGCAATCTAGGTTCAACAATATGATTTTGGATCCCCAACATTCTCTTCCAACATCCATACAAGATTGTTGTCTTTAGTATATTCTCACTTGATCTGGGCATAGTTCCCTTTATGATTTCTCAAATTGGTTTCCACTCACTTGGGTTATCACTCACCTAGTATAGAGTTTATGCAAAACTATGCAACACACCCAACCCATTTTTTCTATAGTATAGCATGTCGCACTAGTCAATCAAATTATGCAACACTAAAATGCTTTTATGAGGCATCTATCAAGCAATCTCAACAGTAGTTATTGCTACTAGAGGGTGTTGTCCCTACCTACCCCTCCTTGTATTTCAAGTGTCCTATTAAACATCTGAGCAGCTAAGTGGGTAAGCTAAATGAGGTAGCAATCTAAGTGGTCTTGGTTGTGGGGAAAACTCCACAGTTAAGTGTGCTTGAACTAGAGGATTCTTAGGATTGGTGACCTCTCGAGTAGTCCTAGTTACTGGCTGCAAGTGTTAACACACAAAAAGTGCTCACTACCTCATCTACACCATTGCATGACTCATTTGTCCATATTTCCTACCATATTTACCTCCAAAACCTTAAAATCCCATTAAAAAGCCTCCAAAAGGCCAAAAAAAGCCTCCAAAAGGCCACAAAACCATTAAAAAAGCGTCCAAAAGGCCAAAAAAAACCCTTTTCCCCCCAAAATAATCCAAAATTCCTCCAAAATAGCAAAAACCCTCTAAAAAGGGAATAAAAAATATAAAAAAAGAGGAAAAATAGGGAAAAAGGAGGAAAAAAACCCTATACAGCTGACCTAAACCATATGGTTCCCAAAACCATGGGCCAGCACTCCACCACTAAAAACCTATAAATAGGTGATGGAGGCCCCTCATTTCATATCCACAGTCAAATACACCCTTACTCTTCCAAAATCACTCTTGAAACCCTAGCTCACCCTTGAGCTACTTTCACCCTTGAGTGCCCCTTTGGCCCATTTCCAACCCTTTGGAGAAAGAGAAAAGAGAAAAGCTGGAAGCTTGGAAGCAACCCTCCTGGACTGCTGCAAGAGCTCCACCAACCTTCACATTGGAGGTATAATCAATACAAAAAACCCTTTTTATTATCTTATCTTTTATGTTTTATGTAGATGTTTAGAATAATTACCATTTTACTGTATTGTCTTAACCACTTATACTATGAAACGAGAACTCGACACAGTTCTCGTTTTTCTCTCTCCTAATTTTAGTAGCTATTTTTACCTCCGTTTCAAAAAGGGTTGATACCAGTATCACACATTTTCATTTTGAGGCATTTTTTTGGGCCTTTGACACATCTTTATTGTAAAGTATTTTTAATTTCTATTTTCAAGTGTGTTTTTTAGAAATTTAACAAAAAACATACATTTAAAAGCTAGCTATAATGAAAAACACATACATTTTCAACATTTATCTTTAAAATTTAATCATAAATAATATATTTTTATGGAAAAAATAGTAAACAAATCGAGAAAAAGAAGACATTTAAACCCATTTTTAACAGATTTTTAGTCATTTTGTATAAAAATGATACTATTTCACATTATTTTTCATAATATTTAACCTCCTAACCAATTATTATTAAAATTTAAAAAGAAAATATTTAAAAAAATTACATTGCCCCCTTCTACCCTAACCCTATCCCTACTCCCCCACAAACTATTACAAAAGTTAAAAAAATAATTATAATGCGTCCCTTCTACCCTAACCCCCTAACAAACTATTAATAATTTTTTTTAAAAATTACATTTAAAAAAATAATTACATATCCTACCCTAACCCCTCAACCAACCATTAATAAACATTTAAAAAAACAAAGTACATTTTCTAACGCCCTAGCCCCCTACATTACCCCCTACCTTAGCCCCCTGAAAATTACATTTCCTAATGCCCTACCCACTAGGTTAACCCCCTAATGTTACCCCATTACTCTTCACACATCGTTTTAACTAAAAAAATTTAAAACCCAGCTTAAAAAAATTAAAAAATTAAAATAAAAACTTAAACTTAAAAAATAAAAAATAAACCTAAACTTTACAAAAGAAAATAACAAAAAATAAACTTGACTTTACAAATTAAAAAAAAAAAGACTTTACAAAAAAAAAATTTTAAAACAAATTAAAAATTTTAAAAAATACTTTAAAAAAAAAAAATTTAAACAAATTAAAAATTAAAAAAAAAACTTAAAAAAAAAATTAAAAACTCAAAAAAAAAAAAATTTAAAAACAAATTAAAAATTAAAAAAAAAAACTTATAAAAAAAAAATTACAAATTTAAAAAAAAAAAAATTTAAAAACAAATTAAAAATTAAAAACAAAAACTTAAAAAAAAAAATTACAAATTTAAAAAAAAAAAAATTTAAAAACAAATTAAAAATTAAAAACTAAAAACAAAAACTTAAAAAAAAAAAATTAAAATTAAAAAAAAAAAAAAATTTAAAAAAAAACTTTAAAAAAAAAATTTAAAATTTAAAAAAAAACCGTTGGGCGCCCAAAGGGCCGCCCCGCGGTGGCAGCTCGATGCCGGGCATCGAGCTGCCACCGCAGGGCGGCCCTTTGGGCGCCCAACGGGGCGGAGGCAGCATCCGCCCGCCCAAAAAGTGGGCGGTGGGCGGATGTTGCCACCGCCCCGTTGGGCGCCCAAAGGGCCGCCCCGCGGTGGCAGCTCGATGGCATCGAGCTGCCACCGCGGGGCGGCCCTTTGGGTGCCCAACGGGGCCCACTTTTTGGGCGGGCGGATGCTGCCTCCGCCCCGTTGGGCGCCCAAAGGGCCGCCCCGCGGTGGCAGCTCGATGCCCGGCATCGAGCTGCCACCGCGGGGCGGCCCTTTGGGCGCCCAACGGGGCGGAGGCAGCATCCGCCCGCCCAAAAGTGGGCGGCGGACGCTGCCTCCGCCCCGTTGGGCGCCCAAAGGGCCGCCCCGCGGTGGCAGCTCGATGCCCGGCATCGAGCTGCCACCGCGGGGCGGCCCTTTGGGCGCCCAACGGGGCGGTGGCAGCATCCGCCCACCGCCCACTTTTTGGGCGGGCGGATGCTGCCTCCGCCCCGTTGGGCGCCCAAAGGGCCGCCCCGCGGTGGCAGCTCGATGCCCGGCATCGAGCTACCCCCGTGGGGCGGCCCTTTGGGCGCCCAATGGTTTTTTTTTTTAATTTTTAATTTTTTTTTTTAAGTTTTTTTTTAAATTTTTAATTTGTTTTAAAATTTTTTTTTTTTTAATTTTTAATTGTTTTTTTTTAATTTTTAATTGTTTTTTTTTAATTTTTTTTTTAAATTTTTAATTTGTTTTAAAAATTTTATTTTTTTTTTAATTTTTAATTTTTTTTTTTTAAGTTTTTTTTTAAATTTTAATTTTTTTTTTAAATTTTTTTTTTTTTTAAATTTTTAAATTTTTTTTTTAAAGTTTTTTTTAAAATTTTTAATTTGTTTTTAAATTTTTTTTTTTTTTTAATTTTTTTTTTTTTTTTTTAATTTTTAATTTGTTTTAAAAAAATTATCGGGGGTTAAGGTAGGAGGGGCCCATTATAATTTTTTTGTTAACTTTTGTAATAGTTTGTTGGGGGTTAGGGTTAGGAATTTATTTGTTGAAAACATAAAATTTCAATTTAGGGGTTGATTTTAAGGCTTTCGTAAATAACAGTATGAGATTTTTAAGCCATGGCTATATTTTTAACCCAGAGAAAAAAAACGTTGATACTAGTATCAACACTTTTCGATTTGGGGGTTGTTTTTGGTGTTTTTTATGAAAACATGATACTGGCATCAACACTTTTTGATTTGGGGGTTGTTTTCGGTGTTTTTTATGCAAAAATATGAGTTTTTATGGCTAGAGTTCTCGTTCTTAGTATATAGTTCTCGTTTCATAGTATAAGTGGTTTCTTTCATTTAATGTTTTTCTGAACTGCTACTAAGGAGTCCCTTCTCCTTAGTAGGTGCTCATTTGCACAAGCTGGGGTGAAAACCCTAGCTACAGTTTTGCCGACTCCCCTTGTGTTCCTTTGAATTTCTGGTTATAGTTTTAAAGTTTTAAACGTTTTTAATTTTCTGCAATATTTTCCTGTTTTTTCCTTTCGGCTGCCGTCAACCGCGTCTTTTAACCCCGCAGTTGCTTTCTGACTGCGTCTTTCAGGAATTTACCTGCGATCCGACCGCGGCTCTCAAACTGTTTCCGGCAACCTACCGACCGATTCAAGTCTGTTACCTGCAATCCGACCGTGGCTATTAGCTTGTTTGTTGCGATCTGACTGCGGCTGTTAACCATTTTCCCACATCCCGCTTGTGGCTTTCAGCCATTTTTCTACAACCCGCCTGCGTCTTTGGGCCATTTTCCCGCATCTCGCTTGTGGCTTTCAGCCATTTTTCTGCAACCCACCTGCGTCTTTTGGCCATTTTCCCGCATCTCGCTTGCGGCTTTCAGCCATTTTCCTGCAAACTGCCCACGTCTTTCTACTTGTTTACCGTGGTCCGACTGCATCTTTGGGCCAAAATTCCACAACCTATCTACGACTGTTGCACTATTTCCCGCGGTCCGACCGCCGATATTTGCCACAGACCCGCGATCTGTTTTCTGCACTTTTTTCCCTGTTTTGAACCTAGCACTTTGCTGCAATATTTTCTGCACCTGTGCACCCATTTGTCCTACCTGCAACCATACTTCCCTATAGCCTTTTCTGCAGTATTATTTATGTTTCATTTACAAAATATTTTTTAAATTTTAGTATTTCAATTAAAAAAGAGAAAGTTTTGCATTTCAAAGTTTAAATTCTGTATTGTTATTTTTAGTTAGAAAGTTGCCCACCCCGTGGCACTTTTACTTGGGTTCATCATCTCACACGCACACACTCTGTCACCTAATTCAAGTGAGCCCTAAAATACTACTTAACACAACCAACATTCTAATGCAACTTGGGGAACACATAAGAATTTTTGTAGTTAGGTAGGATCGGGGGGATAGGCATCCAAATAACACCCCTCGGTTGCTTACACTTGAGACATAGTTGTTGTCCATTAGGGAACCAAAATCCCCTAGTATTTTTTAGCACGGTCACAACCAGTTTATCAGAGGGCCTCTCCCCTAGGAGGGTTGAAGTCGCCAGACTGGTTCCAGAGGCCTGACTGGAATACCACTATCCATTCAGTAACCGAAGGCTACCTTTCCCAGTTCTCGGGGTATCACCCGTATGGGGATACCGCGGCGATAGAACCAAATGGCAAATTCACCTTTTATGGACATGTCATGAATGGGGTATCTTAGTTGCCTTTCTTCTAGGATTGACTACCCGGTGTCCCTCCCGGTAGGGGGATATCTTTAGCCACTTGGCTCTACTATCCATATTGTCTGATTTGGATTTCATCACCTTGCAGAGGATATGTCTAGTTGAGTCAGAATACTATTTAGCTAGGTGTTTGCATGCTCCCTTACCTCCTTTTGGTCTAGTGAGTCCACTATTTTTATTTTTTAGGAAACCTGCTACTTGTTGGTATTCTGACCATTTTTGTTGATACTCCACTTATTGTAGCACAACTGTTACAGTAAGTGTTTTGAGTTGGTTGTTGGCCTGAGTGCCATATTTTTGGAGCTCTCCTTCTGCACACTCGGTTGCATTAGGGTTTTTGAGCTTTTTTTCACTCAAACACAACCCCTAGATACTTGACACCATCTATCACCATTGAGTCCCCGAGACATTCTCGGCACCTCCGGGGCGAGCCCCCACAGCACGGTTCACTTGAAACCACCCGTCATAGACATAGATCTTCATCACTTGATACCACTCATCATAGATCTCGAGCTTTGTCACTTGACTCCACTCATCAGCAGCATAGAACTCCATCACCCGAGCTAGACGCCCCTTATTTTACCTCTGATTCTGAGGCAGAGTCTGAGAACCCCATTTACACTGCACCAACCAGCCCCATGGCTGGCATGACTTCCACCCCTTTCTTTGTAGGGACCATTGGTGGAGCATCCACCACCACACCAGCTACCACACCTGCTTTGGGTATTCCCTCGATGGGGCCCATGTCTATCGTTTCGATCACTGTACCTATTCCAGTAGTTGGAATGCCTATTCCCACTCCATCGGTGACTCACACTACCCTTGGCGGTGCAGGACCGTCCCATACCACTTTTGTCCCTCCACTTGGGGGAAACATCCCAAACCCTACCCCTACACTTAGGGGCATTGGCCCCAACATGGTCCAATGCACTAGTATGTCACATCCTTCTACTAGTTTGTCATTCATGGCTAGCCTCAACCTTCCTGACCTAGCTAAACTGACTAACGATCCCATCAGACACGACCCTGTGTGGCTTCACATGCCCACCAAGTTCCCCTTCGACATCCCTAAGTTTGAGGGAAAGGCAGGTGAGAACCCCCAGAACCATATTATGTCCTTCCATCTATGGTGTTCCTCCAACTCCATAGTGGACGACTCTATCCGCCTCCGTCTGTTACAGCGCACCCTCACTGGCTCTGCAGCTAAGTGGTACATCGAGCAGCCCCATGGGACCCATGCCACCTTTACTTCCCTTGCCTCGACTTTCCTGCAGTTCTTTCAGTTACCTGTCCGCTATGATGCAGGAGTTGAGATCCTATTGTCTTGCAGATAGAACATGGCTACCCACATCACTGACCACATTCATGAGTGGCATCGACGCCGCAGCCTCTACAAAATCAAGTTAGATGACCGTATCTTCTTATATTGGTTTCTAAAATCCCTCCTTCCTATCATTGCCAAGGATGTGGCATCCGAACGACCCCAATTCGAAGAAGAGGCCATCCTCAAAGCCCAGCAATTTGACCTCATTTACGCCCAGTCGGGTTATCTATATACCATCATACCTGACGCCCCTCACGGTGATTC
Source organism: Larix kaempferi (assembly GCA_027924585.1). Classification (NCBI taxonomy): domain Eukaryota; kingdom Viridiplantae; phylum Streptophyta; class Pinopsida; order Pinales; family Pinaceae; genus Larix; species Larix kaempferi. The sequence continues at coordinate 4,439,339 of BSBM01000922.1, forward strand.
CTCCCAACACGATGCGCCGGGGTCATCCCATGCCATAGACGACATCATTGGCCGTGTTGCCCTCGCATCCCCAACCCTTTTCCATAGCACGTCCTAGCCATGGCCCCGACCTTTCGCGGGCTACATCATAGTCCGGAGCAACCAATTCGTATGCTCCCATGGCACATCACCACCATTCCCACGGACCCTCATGTCCACCTTAGTGCTTTGGTCATGTGTCCCCCGCTTACGCCCCCCCGGCCGCACTTCAGCCATATTACCACCCACAGGCTCCATCAGCTCCTGTGTTCTCTCAAGCCCAACATGCTTATTACCCACCACAGGCAGCCCCTGCGGCAAACCCCCAACCCGTTCCGCAAACATATCAGCAAGCCCCACAAGGTTTAGCACCTGCGCAGCCTCCCCCTACTATCCACCGCAGCCTGCTCCCGCACCTGCACAACCCCAGAACCCACCTACTGCGCAAGGGAAAGTATACGCCCAACAGAATCCGCAACAAAACCAAAATAACCAGCGCCAACAGGGCCAACAAAACCATGGCAAAGGCCATAACCATGGGAACAAGCCCCCTCCAGACCAAGGCAGTCAACCTCCCAATCCCCCAGACAACAATAACGCGGCACCTGCCAACCAGAACCCTGATTGGTCGCCCAAGCAGGCCAAAAATATTAATTTGTGAACAAACCATCCTTGTTCTATTTGCAGGGTCTATGGCCACTACACTCATGCTTTCCCACATTTGGAGCGAGCTCGGCAACTTTGGACTGATGATGCCCATCGCCAAGGGCATGCGGCTCCTCAGGCGCCACCCAACCCCCCACCACCTCATCCTCAACCTTTGGTGCTGCAAAACCCTTTACAAACCTAGGGCGTAGTGAAAACTTAGCCGTTGGATCCCCCTCAAGGAAACGTGCCACCACAACAACAGATCACTTATGCCGCTCCTGATCAACCCATGTTCGATTCAGGTACCCACCACTTGTTAATGAAGTCATCCACCGATGTCAACCTCCAAACCCATCGGAACCAATATGGCTCCACCCCTGAAGCCTCTCCCGCCGACAAAAACACTAACGTTCATCCCACTGATCAGACGTTACGTATACCTTCGGCTCCACTAGATGGCGCCTCCAAAGCACCTCACTTCCCACTACGTCGCATCAACAATAACCCCAATGCACATGCTGCGTCAAATTACAACATTGTAGATGACTTAGCCCAATCTCCCGCAGCCATGTCTGCGTTAGAAGTCTTAAAAAACTGTCCTTCACAATGCAAGACTTTGCTCTCCACCATTGGTGCTATTGACCCAAATGATTCACAACTGATGGCCTTCGATTTGGACCAGTCCGAACCATGCCTGCCTTCCACTTTAGCGTTCCAAGTGTCTGTTTCCATTCGGAATCTTGTCATCCATCGGTGCATCATCGATGAAGGTGCCTCTACATGTTTTATGTCCACATTCGTTTGGCAGAAGTTGGGATCCCCTACCCTCCAGCAGTCCACCACTGCATTGTGAGCCTACGACGGGGGTTCGGCTCAACCCCAAGGTCTCTTAGCTAATGTCCCTGTCCAGTTGGCTGGTAAAACCGTGCTCATTGACATAGAGGTCATCAATTCCCAACTTGATTATAACGTCTTACTTGGCCACAGCTACATGTATGCTATGCGGGCGGTTGCCTCATCCGTTTTTCATACCATGATGTTCCCCCCATGACGGACGCGTGGTCAAGGTCGACCAACTCACCTATTACGATCCCAATGCCCCTACTGCACCCGAAAATGTTCTCCCCATGGTTGAATAACCTATTTGTGGTGCAACTACCTCGTTTGTGTCCTCCGTGGGACCCGGAGTTTACTCAGATACGCCGATGACCTCAATCAACATTCCAATCCATTCCACCCCCGTCACCTGCAACCGAAGTATCTGACCTATGTACCCTTTCCCACAATACACAAACACCCAACAATCAACCGCCCTTGTTACCCAAACCACTGTTGGTACCTAGTCACTGTTAAGATTTAATATGCTAAGACAGAAAATAGCAGCATTACATTCCATTTCACAATAATAGCATATACATGATCACTGAAGAAACAACAAGCATAGCATAAACACAAGAGACACAGATTTATCCTGGGAAACCCTCATGGGGTAGAAAACCCAGCAAAGCTTCCTCAATATAGATGACCAGCAATATACAAAGATGCAAACCAAAGACATGATCTCCTCCTCCACCATAGCAGACCTCTCCTCCACAAGTGCGCCTCTCTCAAGTGAGTGAGTGTGTATCAAATGAGGAATACACCTCCTCTATTTATACACTACTCTGACTTGTCTTTTACACAAGAACACGTAGGCTCATATTTAACCAATGGGTTAAATACCCCACTACAACTGACTGGGCCAACGCCTCTAGGGTGGTCTAATAACCCTTTGAACCACATAACACATACAGGGCCGACCCCCACTAGGGAAGTCTAATAACCCAAGTTACCACATTCCGACGGAGGAATAAACATCTCCGAATATACAATAAGATCTTCAAGGAGGAATGAAACATCTCCAGAATAAAGTACAAATATAATATTCTTTCAAGGTACAATATCTCAACACTCCCCCTTAACGAGAAGGATATTATAACAGCATCTGCACAAGCAAGGAGTCATCAACATCATACATGATACATCTATAAATCATTGGAAGCTTTCTCAACATCATCAGTAACTCGAGCAGTTACTGGAACATCTTCAATACTGGAACATCAACATCTTCAGTACTGAGTCTTTATCTTCTGTAGCACTTCGAACAGTTACAACAACATCAACATCTGGATCCTCACGATCATCAACATCATCATCATACGATCATCAACATCGGGATCATCTCGATCTACAGCCTCTAGATCATCTCGCTCTACAGCATCTAGATCATCACGATCTACAGCATCTGGATCATCTTGATCTACAACATCTGGATCATCACGATCTACAACATTAGTATCTGGATCATCTCGATCTACAACATCAACATCTGGATCATCTTGATCTACAGCATCTGGATCATCACGATCTACAGCATCTGGATCATCTGTATTAGTATCCACACCAATACATCTAACATCAAAACATGTATTCTTACTAATACATATATCATCAAAAACGTGTATTCTCACTAATACATCTATTATCAAAAGCATGTATTCTCACTAATACATCTATCATCAATAGCATGTATTCTCACTAATACATCTATCATCAAAAGCATGTATTCTCACTAATACATAGCAGCATATCCTGCAACACACTCGATCATATTACAGGATGATCAATCCCGCTCTCTTTAGGACATAGGTCCATGGATGATACAATCCAGATCAAGTTCCAGGATGATCAATCCTTATCACTTTAAGACAAGTCTCATGTCTAGGGACGATGCAATCCTGATCCAGTTCCAGGATTATTAGTCCTTATCAATTTAAGACAAGTCTCATGTCTGGGGATGATGCAATCCCGATCCAGTTCCAGGATGATCAGTCCTTATCAATTTAAGACAAGTCTCATGTCTAGGGACGATGCAATCCCGACCACAGTGCCAGTCTTTTTTCATACTGGATGTGACCTAGATCAGATCTAGGATTTACCGCCACAGAGCTAGTCCTTTTTCATACTGGATGTATCAAATCTACAGAGCCAGCCCTGTTTCATGCTGGATGTATCACATCTACAGAGCCATCCCTGTTTCATGCTGGATGTATCACATCTACAGAGCCAGCCCTGTTTCATGCTGGATGTATCACATCTACAGAGCCAACCCTATTTCATGCTGGATGTATCACATCTACAGAGCCAGCCCTGTTTCATGCTGGATGTATCACATCTATAGAGCCAGCCCTGTTTCATGCTGGATGTAACCTAGAACAATTCTAGGATTTGTCATGTACATTTTGAACCGAGGTCCAAGGACAATCTAGTCCTATCATGTACCTTTTGAACCGAGGTCCAGGGACGATCCAGTCCTATAATGTACCTTTTGAATCGAGGTCCAGGGACGATCCAATCCTATCATGTACCTTTTGAACCGAGGTCTAGGGACAATCCAGTCCTATCATGTACCTTTTGAACCGAAGTCCAGGGACGATCCAGTCCTCTCATGTACCTTTTGAACCGAATTCCAAGGACGATCCAGTCCTATCATTCAATTATCAGAGACCTCATGTCTACGGCTCAATTGAAGGGACCAAAGATCCAGGGACGATCATATCCCATCCTGTCCACTAGGGAATTCATTCTCGGAGACATCATGTCTACGGCTCTCTTCAGGATGATGCAATCCTATTCTGTCCACCAAGGACTTCATTTTCAGAGACATCATGTCTACGGCTCTCTTGAGGATGATGCAATCCTATCATGTCCACCAAGGACTTCATTCTCGAAGACATACGTCTACGGCTCTCTTGAGGATGATGCAATCCTATTATGTCCACCAAGGACTTCATTCTCGAAGACATACATCTACGGCTCTCTTTAGAACATGTGTTCAAGGATGATGCAATCCCCTTGTCACCTTAGACCCTGTCTAAGGACCATCCACCAACCTATCTGTCGGCATCACTAATATAGGTATCTTCATCATCGACCTCACTGTCGATGCAGGCAATCTCATCATGAGTTATCACATCACTCCCCCTTTCGAGGAGGGTCCTTCTGAACTATATTAAGTTTGTCTTGGAAAACTTTACTTGAGGTAGAGGTTTGGTTAGTACATCGGATCGGTAGAAGTTTGGTTAGTACGTTGGTAACTTGTTACAAATTCGAACTTTTGGTTCCTTTCTGCACCATATCTTGGAACACTAGATTCTCTGTCATCTTGATACAACTCTGTTTGTCACATAGGATCATAGTTGGGTCTATCTCTAAGTCAAACAATCCTGAAGCCATACTGCTTCATAACTTAGCAGAGCAAGCAGCCATATATTCTGCTTGTGCTAAGAGCCACACTAGATTGTTACCTGCTCAACCACGAGATCATGGCTGATCCCAGACAATAACATCCTCTCGATGTGCTCTTACTGTTTGATACACTTCCTTCCCAATCAACATCTGTGTAGCCATCTGAAGTCAAGATATCCAAGATAATATAGATCAAAGTCTATTGTATCCTTTAGGTACCGTATCACATGATTTGGAGCTTATCAGGTGAACACATCTAGTTTCCACTAGATACTGACTCAAGAAGTTCACAGCAAAGCATATATATGACCTAGTATACATCAATGACTCAGTATTTTGTCTGTATAGAGTTCTATCCACTAACTCTGATGAGTCATCTGCTAACAACTTCAAGAGTGGCCATACCAACACATCAAGTCCTTTTAATATTTCTCAACATACTTTCCTTGGTTGAGAAAGATTCCTTCTGAGCCTTGCCATACTTCCAGACCTAGGAAGTAATGCATCAATTTGAGATCTTTCATTTTCATTTCTGCAGCCATCTTCTTCTTTCTTTTCATGATCGGTTTCTCATTCTTTGTCAGAAAGAGATCATCGTCATACAATAATGGTATGATATGTTCATCATCCACAACCTTAAGGTAAAGGTTAGGAACAACTTTACTTTTGGTAAAGCCCAAGCTTATCAAGAAACTGTCAATTCTCTCTTTGTGACTGAACATCATTCACACTCTGCATTGAATGATCTTCTGCATATCTATCTGTGCCATCTCTTGTTAGATGGGTCTACTGATATGAGCCTCAATATTATTTGAACTCTATGGTGAGTTCCTTCTTGCATCCATGTCATTTATGTATGGAAAAAATATTCAACCTTGTAGCAAAGGTTGAGATCCTCATCACCCATGGTGATCATTAAGCTCATCAATTGATTATCGATCCTGGGAACCCATACAAAACCTGATTCACATTTCTTCTTTAATTACACCATTAAGAGAATGGTCTTATCTAGCCACTTGGAGCAAACATTTCATCATGATTCTCTTCCTCTTTCTAGGAGAAGCCACAAGCCTTCTATATTGTGTTTGATTTGTAAATATTTTGTTGAACATCCATCGCTTGTTCAGTATTCATCATTCATCATGATCTTTCCTACAAATCAAGATTAAGTACATGATTAGTAATACTTCATAATCATCAAATCATATTGACATGATAACCTATTATGCATACATATATCATTTACATAGTTATGTAACTTATTTTTACCAATACTTTGGCACAACACTTTCCCATATCCTGTATGCATACAGTGGCTATCTAGATGCCTTCCATCTCTACCAGAACATACTATCGAGAGTGTGCACAGCTCTCAGCATGTCAGCAAAGAGGTTTCATTCTAGACAAGCAACAATGGAAAGTTTGTCCAACTTACCAATCATATGCATATTAGTAGTATACTGTTCAATGCTCTATGAATGTTTACACTCAGCATCATATATTCTATGCATACAACCTATTACAGGCAATGTCATTTACTATTTCAAATAACAACTCAAATACTTATCTTTTATGTTTGTGCGGTTGCCTCCCGCTTGATCTTCTGTATGTCTTTTGAACTTCTATTCATTCTGTACCACTGTGCATGCTCAAGTGTGCACTAGTGTAATCCTCATGATCTTATACACAAACATACATTCATTAGTATATTCTCAAAACATTCTAATTCTAAATAATCTTGAATATGTATAGTCATGATCATTAGTATTCAAGGTTTCAAGGAAGTCTTCTTTTACTCATGCATATTCTTGTTTGATCATAGTACTCTTCAGGTTAATTAAATCATCAAGATAAGAGACATAGTATGCATAAACCCTTGATTACTAACTTTATGAATAAGAATAACCAATCATACCAAGTATACTTATATAAGGGATCCTAACACAAGGTAAGATTCTAACTTGACATAGGAAAACATACCTGGATTAGTATACCTGCTTAGTTATGTACAACATACCTAAACAATCTCTTCAATGATTTAGAGATCCTGAGCTAGAACCTGCATGTCTCATAGGTTAAGCATAATATAACAAATTCATACATACCTCGTAAGTAGAACAAAGATTATGGATGAGTCTTTGTCTTCATGTTGTCATGGTCATGGAACTTGATTTGTCTTTTGTGATGTACCTGTATCTTGTTAGCAGACAACATCAACCTCACACAACACCATAATGCATTAGTACAATCATATAGCCCTAATCAATGAATGTCTTCGATCATTCACATGCATTCATACTGTTACTAGGGTGATAAGACAATTCTAACATTAATCGAGATTGTACTAATAAATAATATGAAGACAAACACATCATGAACTTAATCAAGAATCAGATTTCAAGGCATACCTGAACCTCCTTAAGTCATACCTGTCGAGACTTCTTGTAGTCTTCTTATGTAAGGCCTTAGCCTCAACTCCCCCTGAAACTTGATCTGGAGCTTGATTAGGGTTTGCTAGAGAAACCCTAAAAATTCAATCTTTGACTTTCACACTTCTGAATGGATGGAAGGATGTGTCTTGCTAGCATACTTCAATTCCAAAATTTGACCCCTCAAGATTGCCTTCGAAACTTCTGCATCTTCTGGACAGGAACCCGAACTAGGGTTTGATGAAGCCCACCCTTCTGTCCAATCAAAAGGTTCTATCCAAGGCTCTAAACTCTTATTTTTCTGAGGAGCTTCCAGCCATGGTTACAGACTTCAAAAATTCCAACTTTTGCTGAAGCCCTAAATTTCCATCTTTCTGATCAAAATCCCGAACTAGGGTTTGATCAAGCCCGGTCTTCTACCCAACCAAAAAATTTGATCTTGGTCTCTAAATTTCAATTTTCCTGAGTAGCACTCAGCCGTGGACTCCGATTCCAAAAATTCCAACTTTCTCCGAAACCCTAAATTCCGGAAGCCATGAATGAATGTGCTCAAAAAATAATTCTGTTTTGACATAAATATGTACCTCATTGTTTCTGCTATAACTCTGAAATTTTTGCTCCACAGGGTCTGAAATTTTTTTTTGCAGTAGCCTGACCTATCATCTTTCCATCCTGATAGGTCTAACCTCAATTGGATTTTCTGAGAGAGAGTTATTCCAAATGTTGCAACGTGACCTATTTTGGGATAAAACAGGAGAGCGAACTTGTACGGTGTGCCACGTGTCACTGTTTGAACTTCGGCCTCTCAAAACATTTCCTAAGATAGCACGCACTATTATATTTCCATCCTAATAGGTCTGACCTCAATTGGACTCTCTGAGAGAGAGTTATACCAAATGTCACAACGTGACCTGTTTATGGGATAAAACAGGAGAGCAAACTTGTACAGCATGCCACGTGTGACTGGTTCAGCGCCGGCCTCTGAAAACGTTTTCTAAGATAGTGCAGTCTGTACACTACCTGTCACTTTTTACAAAATTTCATTTGGAGCTTCCTAGCCCAAGTTATGACCTTTTTTCCTAGGTCACCTGATTTTGACTGAGATCTGGAAGAGGCAGAAACCCTAACTTGTACTGATCATAACTTACAAAGTACAACGAATCTGAGAGTGCCCTTTGGACACAAGATACTTGGAGATGTTATATACGACCTGTAAAGGTTTTAGATCCTGAAACTTCTCCAAAATGGATTTATGGTGAAAGTTCCATGATGACTGGTTTTTTCTATATAAAACCCTAACCTTCAAATTGTCGTAAGTAAAGCAAGTGTAGTAAGTGCCATACCTTGTCTTCCTTCAGGTTAGCTCTGATACCATGTTAAGATTTAATATGCTAAGACAGAAAATAGAAGCATTACATTCCATTTCACAATAATACCATATATAGGATCACTGAAGAAACAACAAGCATAGCATAAACACAAGAGACACAGATTTATCCTGGGAAACCCTCATGGGGTAGAAAACCCAGCAAAGCTTCCTCAATATAGATGACCAGCAATATACAAATATGCAAACCAAAGACATGATCTCCTCCTCCACCATAGTATACCTCTCCTCCACAAGTGCGCCTCTCTCAAGTGAGTGAGTGTGTATCAAATGAGGAATACACCTCCTCTATTTATACACTACTCTGACTTGTCTTTTACACAAGAACACGTAGGCTCGTATTTAACCAATGGGTTAAATACCCCACTACAACTAACTGGGCCGACCCCTCTAGGGTGGTCTAACAACCCTTTGACCCACATAACACATATAGGGCTGACCCCCACTAGGGAAGTCTAATAATCCAAGTACCACATTCCGACGGAGGAATAAACATCTTCGGATATACAATAAGATCTTCAAGGAGGAATGAAACATCTCCAGAATAAAGTACAAATATAATATTCTTTGAAGTTACAATATCTCAACAGTCACATTGGTGTTACACCCATCCACACAATCCCCTTCCTATTCCCTCCCTCCGGTGTAGTAGGTGCCCCGGTTATTAATATCTTAGCCTCTCTGGGTTAACCTTGGGATTACCCGTGTGGTATATTTCGCATCTCGTTCCCCTGCTAACACCAAATGTCATCCTACAACCGGTGCAACCCATTGCCACTACTAGTCAACCACCTCCCGGTGTCACTACCCCTTCATCATCTATGAATTCACCCCCTCTTATCAAGCACACTGGGGGCAGAGGCCCACAACCATACACTGCTATTCCCCCACCCAAGGCAGTTAAACCCCCCCATGTTTCATGCTCCTACTAAATGCTCGTTGTGTGATGAGTTAGGCCATCCAACTCATCAATGTCCACAATTACCTGCATTACAGGAACACATGCAAATGCTTGACGATGACCCCAACATCCCGATTGTCGAACTAGATCCAACCCCTAAGCCTCGTGATAAATCACTACGTACCAACCACCTTTGTGCAATATGTGGTATTTACGGCCATTACTCACATCACTGTCCTGATCTCCCTGATTACAGAGTAGATCTCTATGAGATGAATAATTTGGACCTTGAGACGGCACCCCCCACAATTGAGGAGATCCACCCCCCGGTATCATCCCCATCCAGAGAGATTAACACCATTTATATGATCTCTTCGACTACCACTCCCTCATCAACCGATTTGACAACTCAAAGTTTCCACAATGATGAGGAGATTCTAGAGGCTCTCACTGCCCTGGATTATCCCTGGGATGACATGCAGAATCATTCCTATTTCCTCCCAGAAGACTCCTCCTCTACCACAGCTACCCAATTTGCAGTTGAGTCCAAAGATTTCCTTCCCACCAAAGTCGACTAGTTTAAGGATCCTATTCCCGCTCTTGATGCCTTTGAGGAAGGTAACATGGCCAACATCTCACCTGTCATCCATATAGATATCTCTGACCCACCTGGTGCTCTTGAAATCATTACATTAAGAGCCTCCTGCAGTGAGTATGAGATTGAAGAGTACAAAAAAAATTTCCAAGAGTTCCGTGATGTCTTTGCCTGGTCCTATACCGAAATGCCTGGTCTCGACCCCACTATTATAGAGCACCACATTGACACATGGCCAGATGTACCCCCCGTTCGCTAGAAACAACGCCCCATTCATCCCTCAAAGCTCCCTGCTATTAAAGCCGAGATTGAGAAAATTCGCAAAGCAGGATTCACTTATCCTATTACATATACCACCTGGGTTTCAAACCCTGTCCTTGTTAACAAGAAACAAGGCACCATCAGAGTATGTACTGACTTTCGTGATTTAAACCGAGCCTGTCCCAAAGACAACTTCCCCATGCCATTTATTGACCAACTCATCGATGCATGTGTGGGGCATGAAGTCCTATCTTTCATGGATGATTTTTTCGGATACAACCAGATTCAGATCCGTAAGGAGGATCAGTACAAGACTGCCTTTACCATCCCATGGGGCACTTTTTCCTATCGCGTCATGCCTTTTGACCTCAAAAATGCTGGTGCCACCTTCCAGCAGGCCATGACCTATTGTTTTCATGACTTGGTCCATATCCTACTAGTCTATCTTGACGACCTTACAACTCGTTCCTGGAAATGATCAGACCACCTTAACGACCTTCGACAAGTTTTTCTGCGTTGTCGCAAATATCAAATCCGCTTGAACCCACACAAGTGTGTCTTTTGCGTTCCAGCAGGTCGGTTGTTGGGTTTCATTGTTTCCCAAAAAAGAATTGTTGTTGATCCCCTGAAAGTCCAAGCCATCTTAGACCTTCGGCAGCTCCAGAGTCTACAGGGGCAATCTAATTTCTTCCATTGCTTCATTCCTGATTATGCCACCACCGTTCATGGTTTCTTACGCCTGCTTCGTACCCACATACCCTTTGTTTGGGATGAGCAAGCAAAAGTTGCATTCGAATCCCTCAAGAAAGCTCTCACACAAGCCCCTTTGATCTCCCCTTTGGATTTCTCTCAGGACTTCATCCTTTACGTCTTGGCATCCAATTATGCTGTGTCCGGAGTCCTTGTTCAGGAAGACGTCGCTCGCCAGGAGCATGTCATTTATTACGTCAGCCAAACCTTGTCTAGACCACCCCTATGTTACCCATATGAGGAGATACTAGCCCTAGCTGTGGTCTTTTCTATCCAAAAATTGCGACACTACATTTTGCTAAGTCATACCACAGTTGTCGCCGACTCCAACCCCATGGTCTATCTCTTAAACCAGCGGCTCCTGCAAGGTCACGTTGCTAAATGGGTCATTATCCTCCAGGAATATGACCTCACTTTCAGAACCCCTAAGAGAACCAAAGCCCTTGCGCTTGCCCAGCTCATCACCGATCTCCCCTCCCTTCTACCGTCCCCACAAATCTCCGATGAGTTACCCGACAATCACTTGTTCATCATCTCGTCTGATGACCCATGGTACGGTGATATTTTGTTATACCTTTGCATGCAAAAGTTCAGACCCAACATCAGTCGTGATGGATGCCATCATATTCGTCACCAGGCCTCTCGATATCTCCTCTTAGGCGATGTCCTTTACCAGAGAGGGGTTGACACGATTTTCCATCGTTGCCTTACACACGAGGAAGACGAACACGTCCTCAATGAATGTCATAGCGGTGCCTGTGGTGGACATTTCTCTGGAATGGCCACCACCCAAAAGGTCATCCGTGCCAGTTACTTTTGGCCCACACTCTTTACCGACTGCATCACAGCGGTCAAACATTGCCATAATTGCCAACTTTTTTCCCCCAAGGCCCGGACACCACCTGCTCCGTTACACCGAGTCGTCACCGTTGGTCCCTTTTGTAAGTGGGCCATCGACTTCATGGAATGTAAACCCCCATCTGCCAAAGGCCATAAGTACATCATTGTCGCCGTTGATTACTTCACCAAATGGGCGGAAGCCATGCCCACCTTCAATTGTACAGCTAACACCGCTGCCCGTTTCTTTTTCAATCATGTTATCACTTGATTCGGGGTCCCGAAACAGTTGGTCTTAGACCACGGTTCACACTTCGAAGATTCCCTTTGGCGCGAGTTATCCACCCTACTGAAGTTCGAACATCAGTATTCCTCTACTTACTACCCCCAAGCGAACGGCCAAGTAGAGGCCATTAACAAAATTCTAAAAACCATCCTCTAATGCACTGTTGACCGACATAAGTCCAATTGGCACCACATGTTATTCCCTGCCTTATGGGCTTACCGTACATCCACCAAAACCGCCACCAGTTTTGCCCCGTTTCATTTAGTTCACGGTGTAGAGTCTGTCCTCCCCATCGAGTGTCAGATACCTACCTTACACATCACCGTCGAGCTTCTCCCAGACACCTCCTCACTCGAGCAATGTCTACTATCACTAGAACAAGCTGATGAAGATTGTTGTGCCACTCTCCAGACCATTGAAGCCGCCAAGAACCGCTCCAAAGCTGGTTACAACAAACATGTACACCCTCGAACTTTCCATGAAGGGGACCTCGTCCTCGCCTATGACCAAGCCCATGACAAAACTGGTAAAGGAAAGTTTGAATCCATCTGGCAAGGCCCTTACATCGTGCAGACCTGCCTCGGCAATGGGGCATACATTTTAACTGACTCCGAAGGTCACCCTTTGCGCAACCCCCGTAATGGGTTGTATCTTAAACGCTTTTATCCCTAAATAACCCCACGGCCCCATTGGTCCGTATTGTACAGTTTGCTCTCCTTTTGTTTTTCACCTTTTTTACCGCAATCTTACATTCATCATTTTTGCATGACCACAGATGGACCACCTTCCACCTCATTACATTGGCTTCGCCAATGGAGCAAGCTGCTCGTCTCCCAACCTGGATTCTGCAGCATGGGTCTTATATTCCCCTTCACATGAATTGATTCACCTTGACGGAATATGTATAGGCGTTGCTACCAATAACCAGGCAGAGTATGATGCTGTGATCGGTCTCCTGACTGCTGCCCTCCAGATGGGAATATGTCACCTTCATGTGTTCCTTGACTCCCAGCTACTTGTCTCCCAGCTCAACAACTGCTACCAGGTGCATGATCCCTGTCTCTTTAGAAAATTCCTACGCACAAAACAACTCAGCCGACAATTTGAATCCATAACATTCACCCATGTCCCAAGAGCTCAAAATAGTGTCACAGATCAAATGGCTAACAACATCCTAGATTGGCACATCAATCACACCATGTAAAACCTCCATCATGCATCATCATCCCATCACATCTCATCAAAAATATATAAAAACCCAAAAATATTGCAAGGGGCATCCACGTGCCTATCACCACATAAACATTTGCATCCATGTGCAATAAAAATAAAACAACATTACTATACAGGGGCATCCACGTGCCTAATCCTACATACATCCTATTGCATAACATAAAATACACAATGGGCATCCATGTGCCCATCATCCTACACTACTTGCATCCACATGCAGTACAAACATATAACAAACCATAAGCACATCCATGTGCGTACACTAAATCATCATCGCAAAAAGGTGCATCCATGTGCATTTATATATATATCAAAAAATAAATTTCAATATGCTACACATATTCTGAGTGCCCCGGTACTCAGCTATACAAAAAATATCTATACATCCATATGCCTCATAGAATACATGCCATAGCTATAAAATTGGGGGGAGTCCCCTGCACTCCCTAGTGAGAGTCATACCCTGTGTCACTGCCTGCATCAGCTGCCTCCAAGTCCTCACCTCGCTCCTCCTCCGGTAGCTCCTCATCCCCTACGGGCTCCTGTGCCCGACCCCTATCCGCCAAGATAGCCACCCAGATCGCGATCGACTGGAACTCCCATGGTGCCCTTAGACAATCCTGAATCACCTCCGGAACCACGTCCTGCCAGTCGTCATCAGTCACTCCAACCAACAACCAATCTAGAAGCATCTGTATGGACTATGGAGTCCCCTCAGTGTCCCGTCAATGCACCTCCCCTCGGCCTAGTAGGGCTGGGTACCGCCACATGCCCCTTGCGCGCTACATGTCCTGGTGGTGGTCTTGGGCCAACATCTGTAGATCACACATCAGTCAGTAACAATATATCAAAAAAATATCATACATAAGACTTGACATCCATAACATGCAAGCAAAACCATATGTACCATCTAGTCCCCACGCCTGTCCTGGCGGTCGTGGTGCCTTCGGATCCCCGGTGTAGTCCATATCTTTATATGGATAATCATCCAGTGTCAGTGACATCTGCAACCACTAGAGGTAGAGCTCCTGAGTAAAGTATATCCCCACCTCACTGCCACCCCGGCGGTGCATCATCTCTCCCCACCGCACCATGCGCGGCTCCCTCAGTCCTCCTGCCTTGACCGGCACCTGCGGCCGCAGTGTAGGTACCCGCTCCATGAAGAAGGCACACAAAAAGGATCCATAACAGAATCCCTTGCTAGATTCCTTCACCGATGTCAGCTGCCGTTGAACACAAGTGAGGAACATCTGGCCCCAAGCATAATACACACCATCCAGCACCCACTCCACCAGCTGCATCTGGCCCTCGGACACCTTCTTAGGTGACTGGGACCCCAAAACTCAAACCATGCACGCCGCAATAGCCTGTACTATTGGCTCCTACAAGTCCACCACCTGGAGTGCATTCCTCTGCACCCTCGCCTCTAGAACATAGTACCGCTCCAACATATCCTCCATATCCACCTTTGTGGATACTCGTGGCTGCGTATCTACCACTCTACCCAGACATGGAAACCCCGTCAAGAAGTATACATCTGCGAGGGTGAGATCCACCCTCTCTCCCTGCACCCTGAATGCCTAAATATCTAGCTCCCAAAAGCTCACCAATCGGTTTAGCAGCAGCGTTGTTGAATGCATCATAGGCACCTGTGTGAACTTCAGCAGTCCGCACAATCCCAATGTCGACCACACATGCCAATCCCTCCAGACATCCACTATCTCATCCGGGACATCTCGCTCTCGCCAAAGCACCAACGGCATCCTGTCAATCACACAAGGCATTGGACCCACTCACTATTTATAGTCCGTTGACTTTTTCTTGTTTTGGCCATTTTGAACCCATATGGAGTCCATTTTTTGAACCGTTTCCACCACTGGAATCAGCCCGATGAGACCATCATGATGGTCATCTTGTTCTCTTATTTTTTTCACATCATTTTTTGAGCATTTTTAGACACCACTAGTCACCTCGTTTGCGTGCCACATCGGTCGTTATCCGTTTGTGACACTTTTTATATCGCCGGATTCATTTTTCTGAGCTCATGATGATGCTTGAGATCATTTCTCGCTCTCACTTGGTACAGTTTCAACATTGTGTCCCGACACCTTGCTGCCTCGGTTCACGCACCACATCGGCCGCCATCGGATTGTTCCACATTTTTACATGAGCCATTCACTCCTGTTATACTGCAATTATTTCGTTATTTTGCCACCATTCATTATCCCACAAGGAGGCCCACCAGTGTTCCCCCCTACCCTCATTCTTGGTCATCATAAATGTTCCTTAATTGAGCACTTCCTCCTTACCTATCCATTCCTTTTGTTCGGTATAATTTTATCCCTTTTTCAGGTCGGACAAGTCCTTTACGAAAAAGGCACTTAGGGAGTTTCTGTTAAGCTCTTTTCTGACTCCTAAAACAATGAAAAGATCGTCGAGCAATCTTGCTTCCTTTCATGCTCGTTAAAGTACCTGAAAGGGCATCTATCTAGTATAAGTTTAACCCTTTTCCGGACCTGGTAAACTACTTACGAAAAAGGAATACTCTAGTCACACCAGCTAGAAGATTTCTTCATTGCATCCTTTTATGCTTCTTCAGGCCTTGGAGACTAACACATGAAAAAGCAACCCCCTGGAGTCTTCTTATCACTTTTAGAATCCCTAAAATTGAAAGCAACCACGAGCATGAACTGTCCTAGGCTCGTACAAATCCACACGACAGTACCATTCCATTATTTCAGAGTCTTCTTATCACTTTCAGACTCCTTAAAATTGAAAGCAACCATGAGCATGAACTGTCCTGGGCTCGTACAAATCCACACGACAGTACCATTCCATTATTTCAAAGTCTTCTTATCGCTTTCAGACTCCTTAACATTGAAATCAATCACGAGCATGAACTGTCCTGGGCTCGTATAAATCCACACGACAGGACCATTTTACACACACTTCTTCTAGTTCCTTAACCCATGAAGCAGTCCCCCCATGCCTCTTGGCACTATGATCGATCATCTTGGCAGCACCCCCAATCCAGTCGCCTTTGTTCAGAGTAGTCTGCAGTCTCTTGCCATTTTACACCAGCTTGAGTATCACTCATCCCAGTCCCTATCCTCGATCCAGTACAGCTATGATCCCTTTCCCACCAGTCAGTTTCATATGCTTCCCGATCGTCCTTGCCATCATACTTTGAACAAAGGAAGTTTGAGTCCACCCACTCTACTTTCCCGGTTATCCCCCCCAGTATGTCAGTCCTACCATCAGTATTCTCACACTTCGATTCTCCACCTAGGGCTCCTGTCAAGGAAACATCATTGCCTTTATAGTTGCAGGTCTCCCTCTGTCGACGACAGCCCCTCTATTCCAGAGGGTAGACCCAGAGGTCCCTGCGCCTTGGACCCATCACCATCTGTGGTGAGTGCCTACGGACCATTCTGAGAGGAGTCATCATTGCCTCTCCAAGTGGTTGTTTCTCACATGCTCGACTTCAAAACCTTGACCGCATCGTTGAGAATCGCATAGGGTTTATATCCCTTCAGTTATTGGTCGAAGACCCCGGATTTCCTAGGACTCCAGCACATTGGTGAGTCATGTCGGAATTCCCAGTTATATGTTCCTGTGGATGTTCGGGTTTCGTTGGCGATTGTATTCGAAAGCCATCCAGTTATATGCTTCCTTGAGTACCCAGTTCAGTTCCAGTTCAGTGTAACATTGAGGATATGAATCCCCGTCACTATGCTCCAATAGTTCATCAGTTCCTCGAGTACCACACTCAGCAGCACTGTTATTATTCCACTGTATCAATTCTTCAGCCTAGACATGGTCAGCCCAACAGTATGTCCGAGATTGGTGTCCCCTCTGGACCCTTATGATGTACACCGTGGTTCTCTATGTATCCTACAGGTCCCCCTTTTCGGGCCTCACTGTTATTTTTTATGTATCTTGATACGAGCATGGGTATGCCTGCCTCATCCATATATTGAGATTCTTCATCATTCATTATTTGAGACCATGTATATTTCAGGTCCCCATATTTTGGACCCCATTGTTATTATTATTTTAGCTCTTGATACGGGCATGGGAATGCCCGCCTCGTCCATATGTTCAGATTATTCCTCATCCATTATTGAGGTCATGAACTTTTAGTTTTTGCAGTTTGTTCAGGACCGTTGTTCCGGGCTCTAGTTTGTTTCTTCTCTTCTCCACACCCCAGGAAAACCATACAAGACTTATGATGTCTATCGGCCATACGATGAGCTCTTTCCCTCACACATCAGGGGGCAATCTGTTAACACCCAAAAAGTGCTTACTACCTCATCTACACCATTGCATGACTCATTTGTCCATATTTCCTACCATATTTGTCTCCAAAACCTTAAAATCCCATTAAAAAGCCTCCAAAAGGCAACCAAAGCCTCCAAAAGGCCAAAAAAGCCCTTTTCCCCCCAAAATAATCCAAAATTCCTCCAAAATAAGAAAAACCCTCTAAAAAGGGAATAAAAAATATAAAAAAATAGGAAAAAGAGGGAAAAAGAAGGAAAAAACCCTATACAGCTGACCTAAACCATATGGTTCCCAAAACCATGGGCCAGCACTCCACCACTAAAAACCTATAAATAGGTGATGGAGGCCCCTCATTTCATATCCACAGTCAAATACACCCTTACTCTGCCAAAATCACTCTTGAAACCCTAGCTCACCCTTGAGCTACTTTCACCCTTAAGTGCCCCTTTGGCCCATTTCCAACCCTTTAAAAATCCCGTTTCTTTTGAATAAATGAGCACAAATGGAAATAAATATTAAAAATATTTCACCATATTTTAAATGTTGTCAAAAGTTAGTTTCATATATTTATATATAAAATAACTTTTTGGCACAATGAAATATTATTTGTATTGTTTTCCATAATTATTCAATTTAGAAAATTAAGCACATGTTAAAAATTTTCTTATTTATAATTCGTAATGTCAATTAGGTAAGAGGATTAAATTTATAAATAATAATAATATCTCAATACAAAATTAGCATTTAACTATATAGAAATAATACCTATATAAATTTATTAAGAGATATTATATATTTGATCAAATTAATCTTCATGATAAGAATAAAGGAAAATTTTTTACATTAAAATATAAATGGGTAAAATCCATCAAATAAGAGATCGTTTAAACACCAACCATCAAAAAGTGAAGCAACAATATCAATACAACAAAGATCGACCAGTCACCAAACCCTTGTGTTATGAAAACCAAGCCAAAGAACAAACAAGTAGCATGGAAAGTGTAGGATGTACAAGGAGAAAGCCATGGAAAATCAAGGGGAGTTGTTAGGAGCACCAACAAGACCTTGATTTAGCTCGATCAAGCTATTTGAACTAAATAGTTAATTTTTTTCCATAGAAAATAAATTACCTTAAAAATGAAACAAATTAATTTTACTTATATGCCAATATATTAAGAGTGCAAAAAATATCGAGCTTATATCTTACAAAAAATAAAAAATAATTCTTTTATCGAGTTAATAATTGTTTTTATAAGTTATATGTTATAGTAAATTATCTTTTTATACGTTATTGTAAATTTTTTTTATCAAGATAATACAAGTTATAGCAAAAAAATAATCTAGGATAGAGAAACAGAATAATAAATATAATTCATGACATCAAATACCATGGGAAAATTTACCATGGGTTACCAAAACCTCGGGCCATAAATCACCAACAACAATGTTTGTTGTTGATGATTTATAGCCCATGTTTCTATGTTCCTAAATTTAAATGTTAATATCCACACCCAATACATGTTAAACTTGTGTTGCTTCTTTCAAATGTAATATGCAAAGTGACCCTCTGGAGAATTGGATGCAAAAAATCAGAAGTTTAAGCTTGGATGTTGAATTTCTAGAGGCTCAACATGTTTATAGGGAATCTATCTCTAATGTTGATCTCCTCTCAAAAAACGATTTGGAGCTTGAAGAAGGAAAATTTTGTTATGCACAGATGTGTGGGTCCTCTGAAGGGCCTAAAGAAGATATTTTTATTTTCTAATCTAGTTGTTGGTGTGGGTCCCTGTTTTGTCTAGTTAGCATAAGTTTTATGTATGTAAGTGTCATTGTCACTTTTGGGAGGATCTAATGTCCTATACTTCAGGTATCCAGATGGTAGT
The DNA here is from genome assembly GCA_027924585.1 of Larix kaempferi. Lineage (NCBI taxonomy): Eukaryota > Viridiplantae > Streptophyta > Pinopsida > Pinales > Pinaceae > Larix > Larix kaempferi. The sequence goes on from BSBM01000922.1 coordinate 4,459,135, forward strand.
TTTTGTTTTTGTCTTTGGTGACAGCGTTGGTTTGTTTTTTTTGTGCTGGAAATGTTTTGTGGAGAAATTTTGTACTGTTATTTTTATATTTTATAATGAAATATAAGTACCTTTTTTTTTGTGAAGAGTAAAGATATAACTATTAGAAAAATAATAGTACTTACCAAAATAATTTTTTTGCCATAACTTATCATTTTTTATGTTGACAAAAATTTAAAAAACTACTAGAATTTTTTTTACTATAACTTATATATTTTTATGTGGACAAAATCCTTGATCGAGTTTTTGAAAGCTCGATCAAGGGATTAAATATCCCTTGATCGAGCTCATGTTTCAAAGCTCGATCAAGGGCTTAAATAACCCTCGATCAAGCTCATGTTTCAAGCAATCCACGCTCACATCTTGCCAAAAAGTGTCACCCATCTTCATGGGAACACCCTCCTCCAAAATCTAGTTTTGTAGGTCCTTCCTCATCTAACGTTGAAGGAATTGGTTCCATATACATAAAAAAAAATCACATTCTATTGCAACTTGCTAAATCTTGCAACACCAAGACACCACCCAAGCATGTCCCATAGATACATGTCTTACCCATGAGACCATCCACTAAATTACTGTCAGAGATATAAATCTAGCTAAACTAGCTTACCTATCTAAGCAATCAATAACATATCAACATAAATAAGAACATAAAGAGAACAAGGAAAATAATACACCAAATATACGTGGTTCACTCAATTGGGATATGTCCATGGTAAGGTTGTCTTCTATTATCTCCATAAATATTCTTCAATCTTACATTGAGAGAGAAATTACAAATAACCCCAATACAATACAACAAAGAGATTGTGGGCACAATACAATGTGTTGTAATAGTATGGTGGAATGTTATGATGTGACTCCCTCGACCCTATTATATACCAAGAGATGTGGAGGAATTACTCTCACATATTGCATGTGGGATAATATAATTCTCCATAATAACATCTCTTTATATAACAATGGATATCGAGAGTATACTTTACCATAATGAATATGGGATATAATATATTACTATTTTACATAAGATTGTGGATAAGTTCTGAAATAAAACAAATACATTGTTTCCTTCCAAGGAATAGAATATATTCCAACACTCCCCCTTAATAATGGCTGGGAGAAAATCCCTCACTAACACTAAGGAAGGAAGGAGTCATTACTGCTTCCCCTTGATGAAAACTTCCCTCATCCCAAGCAAGGAATGAAGATGCACATACTTCGCTGCTGTTAAGGATTTAGTGAAGATGTTAGCTGCTTGCTGCTCGATAGGACAATAATCAAGAGAAAGAATACCATCTGCGATGAGACCTCGAATGTAATGAGCATCAAGTTCAAGGTGCTTTGTCTTGGAGTGATATACCAGATTATAAGCAAGCTGAATTGCACCATGATTTTCACATTTCAACATAGTGGACGATTTCGGAGCCAAACCAAGATTACTGAGAACATGCCGTAACCAAACTGCTTCTTTAGATGCTTATTTGGTTGCTCTATACTTTGATTCACACGAAGGTAAAGAAAGAGTCTTCACCTTCTTTTTGGACCAAGAAATCAGACCTGAACCAAGTTGAAATATATAACCAGCAGTTGACCGTCGATCAGAACTGTCACCTACCCAGTTAGAATCTATATACCCAGAAAGTGAAATTGTAGCACTGCTCAAATAAAAGACACCATAGTACAATGTCCCCTGTAAATATCTCAGAATTCTCTTAGCTTCCTACCATGACTTTCATGAGGTTTATGCATGAACCAAGAAACCATATTGAAAGAAAAAGGGATATTTGGTATGCTATGAGTTAAATATATCAAACTGCCCATGAGGTGATGATAAAGAGTAGCATCAACAAGAGGAGTAGTACACTCAATAGTTAAATTTACACCGAATTGAAATGATGTAGGAGCAGGTTTACAATCACTCATATGGAAACAAGACAATAAGTCTATAGCATACTTTGGCTGAGAGAAAAAAATACCATCTACCATATGCTAGATTTGAAGACCCAAGAAATAGTGAAATATACTGATATCAGTCATTTCAAACTGCTTTTGAAGTTCACTCTTCATACTTTGAATTAAAACAAGTTGGCTTCTAGTGATGATAAGATCAACCACATATAACACAATAATGAGGATATGATAACCAAAGTTCTTAACATACAAATTTGGATCATATATACAACGTTTAAAACCATTATTCAAGAAATATGTATCAATTTTATCATATCAAGCCCTAGGTGTTTGTTTGAGACCATATAAAGACTTGTGTAATTTGCATACAAAACTTGATGATTAAGCATTAATAAAACCAGTAGGTTGTTGCATATAAATGTCTTCAATAAGATTACCATTTAAAAAATCACCCTTAACATCCATTTGGTGTATTTCCTATTTATAATATGCAACAAGAGATACGATGGTTCTTATTGTATTCATTTTAGCAACAAGAGAAAAATTTTCATTATAATCAATACCTTCAAGTTGATTAAAACCTTTTACAACTAATCTAGATTAATATTTTTCAATCTGTCCATCTGCAATAAACTTAGTTTTATAAACCCATTTACAACCAACTAAATTATTTCCTGAAGGAAGAGGAACAAGAGACCAAGTCTTGTTCTTCATAAGAGATTCATACTCAGTAGACATAGCCTTGTTCCGAATGAGGTTTACCCTTAACAAATCCCCCCCCCCCCATTATCATTTCTCAAAGTCTTTATTCTTTTACCAGAATCATTCTCAACTAAGGATTTAAATGCTTGAAACTTAGAAAAAGTGTCACTTTTATTTTTCAAAAAATAAACCCATGATTTTCTATTAAAGTCATCAATAAACATAATAAAATAGACTACATGAGATATAGAAGGAACTTCAAGAGGACCACAAATATCACTATGAATTAATTTCAAAGGTTCTTTAGCACACCAAGATTTACCTTTATCAAACATTTCTCTATGGTGTTTACCAAGTACAAAACCTTCACAAACATCGTTAGTGGACGAAATATTAGGCAAGCCATGTACCATTTTAGTTAGCATTTGCATTTTACCATAATTCAAATGACCCAATATTTCATGCCATAATTTACTTAGTTCATTAGCATGAGCAACATAGGAATAAAAGGGTTGTCTTTTGGTTGAATTAAAACCAACAAATTTATATAAACCAGCGGTATGATCAACAAAACCAGAAGAAACTAATTTAAAACTATGATTGATATCTTTAAGAACATATTGATCAGGCCAAGCTTCAAATTTACATCATTTTTTAAATGCACGATAAATAGAAAGCAAGTTGATGGGCATGTGTTGAACATGAAAAACATCTTCCAAGTGACCATTAGCAACATTAACATTACCAGAACCAATTACGGAAAGTTGTTTACCATCACCTATAGATACTTTCTGATATGTGTACTTATTATTGTCATAAGATGTAAATAAAGAAGCATTACCAGTCATATGTTTAGAAGCACTAGAATCCATTATCCATTCCACATTAGAAAAAGAACTACTAGATGAAACAACAGATGCACATAAAGCTACTTGTGATTCATCAGAACCTTTCTTTTTAGCCTTAGACATTAAACGTTTCTCTTTAAAGCAATTCTTTTCAGGATGGTTAGTTTTACCACAATGCCTACAAAGATCATACACATTCTTCTTCTTACTATTTTCATGATGTGCATTAGAAGCATGACCAAATTTATTAGTAACTATGATTCGAACAAGAACCTTTAGTATTATTAAAACTTTTCCTAAGATTCTTATTATGTGCCATAAGAACATTATTAGGTGAGACTTATCCTGAAACAATCAACATTTCTTTCTCATTTATCAATCCTTTACAAAAATCATCAAAAGTAGGTTTCGTGGTATTTTGAGACAATTCAAGAGATCTATTCCTAGTTTGGATGAACATGTCAAAACAAGATGTCAATTTTTGTTCTAAAAGAATTATAAGAGCAGTGTTTGTCTTCTTGTAATCTTTACCACAATTATTTAATTTTTCACTTCACCAAGATATAATTCTACTCTTTCAAAGTTAGTAGGATCTAGCTCAAAAATATTCTTTTCAAGGTAATAAGCAAAAACATCATCATATTTAACAAATAAAGAAGCAAGAATTTTCCATACGTCAATCGGATTGTCTTCTACCTCAATACTTACCTAAATACTATCTGAAACCATTTGACCCATGAGTCGTCTTGCTTGATAACAATTATCTTCCCATATAGCTACATCTTTAACATCAACAGGTTTCTTGTGTTCACCATTAACAATCCTCCATAGATTCTTACTCCTGAGAAAATCAATCATTTTTCTTTTCCATGCAATATAGTTATGACCAACTAGTTTAGGAATAGAAGCTACTTCTGAAGTCATAATGATAGAAATATTGACAACAAAATTAAACCCAAATGCTAGAAATGACAAGAGAAAAAAGTGAATAACAGAAAACTAATACACTTTACCGTTCGGATCTGAAGAAACACAGTAAAAAACAGAAACTTTACTTACAACACCTTAAAAAAGTGCCAAGAAAATTCACTCACGGGTCCGCACAGTAAAATCGCAAGTAGATCTAATACTCGCGAGTTTTTGCACGGCAAGGTTGCGGTTGGATCTGATAACCGTGGGTTTCTGCATAGTGAAGTCGCAGTTATTTCGAACACACGCGAGTTCTGCATAGGAGGGTTGCGGATATACTGAAGTAAGTGGAATTTTACAGTAGAGCAGGCAGGAGTATGTCGTAGCACATGCGGGTCTGTACACTAAAATTTGTGGGTCTGCAGTATAATCACGGATTCACAATAAGGCAAGTCACAGTTACATGTGCTGTATTTGAAGCAAAGTCATGAATGTTCAGTTTTAGGCCAAAAACAGTGTCGATTAAGCCACTGACTGAAACCTGCAAAAAATCTACCAAACTTGGACAAAAAAAATAGATCTAACAACCAGAAGATAGATTTCTTTGAGGAGAATCCAAAATACATATAAATCTATAGAAAAAACATCAAGAGACCCTTGAAAAATTTATGCAAAAATCTACACAACAAAGTTAGGGTTAGGAGTAAAAAAACTGCAGAATCATGCCCAGATTTGAAGAGAAGCCTAATGGATACCAAATAGAAAAAAAATCTACAAGAATAAACAATTCCCAGATGATAATATTTATTGATTGAAAGCTATAGAAGGTGCTAGAACATAGCAACCAACTCTGATACCATGCCAGAGTTATAGATCTAGCTAAACTATCTTACCTATCTAAGCAATCAATAGCATATAAACATAAATAAGAACATAAAGAGAACAAGGAAAAGAATACACTAGATATACGTGGTTCACCCAATTGGACTACGTCCACGGGGAGGTTATCTTCTATTATCTCCAGAAATCTCCTTCAATCTTACAAGAGAGCAACTACAAATAACCCCAATACAATATAACAAAGAGCTTGTGAGCACAATACAATGTGTTGTAATAGTATGATGGAATAATATGATGTGACTCCCTTGACCCTATTATATACCAAGAGATGTGGAGGAATTACTCTCACATATTGCATGTGGGATAATATAATTCTCCACAATAACATCTCTTTATATAACAATGGATATCAAGAGTATACTTTACCATAATGAATATCGGATATAATGTATTACTCTTTTACATAAGATTGTGGATAACTTTCAACATAATACAAATACAGTATTACCGTCCAAGGAATATAATATATTCCAACAATTATCAACGTAAATCCTTCATTCCATGCCTCACCCAGCCCTAGAGTACTAATATCTCATTCCTACCTCCCACAACCCCCAGACATCTCCATCCATTTCCAAATTCCTCTACATCCCTCCTCGTCAACATACCCAACATATATCAATCAATGTTAGACTCTCCTTGATGTTCAATAAAGAGCTCTTCATTGCTCTCCTTACCTCCTTTCTAATCCACCTCCATCTTCCTTCACCTTGACCTTGAATGAATAACTACTACCTGTCACCCCTCTTTCTCTCCATTCTCCATTTGTTAACATCCCTTTCTCTGTTTTACTCTCAATGGCCATGGAGAAATGATGTAATCTATCACTATTACGAGATCCTCTACACACTATGTGAAAAATTTGGACACAACTACACCATAATGTGCTAGGCCTCAACAAATATTTGACAACATACATCATACATTGGACTCGGTACTCATCTTGGGCGCTAACATCATTCAATCGAGACCTTTAACACATATTGTAGGTTCCTCCGTAAGCCCTCGTCTAGTAGTCCATAATTAGGAGTATACATCTAAAGCTTTTGATGTAGATAATCACACTGCAATGGATTCCCATTCATATGTAGTACCACTCGAACTCCTAGTAAAAAAACAACTTTCACATCATGCACCTTCTCTTGATTGGGTTCCATGCACAAGCATTGCACCACTTTTGGAAGAGGATATAAATCATTGTGCTAACACAACTTCACCAAAAGCGCAACAGCCCTTTGATACGCATCATGGAACACTAGCAATTTTTGAATGGCATGTAGTATAGTCATTTGTTGTACTATGGCCTTTTGACACATTGATCACTTCTTCCATCCAAAAAAAAACTAGAGAACCCCATTAAATAGCGATGGATCATCTTGCAATATGATTTCTTCTTGCAACCTTGCACCTAACAATTACGAATTCACAAGTTTGTGCACACCTCTACTTAGCTCATTATCTTATCCTTAGTAGAGTTCCCTAGTTTTGTGATCTCTTCTCTACTAGCAATTTCACATTATATAGATTCCTTCCTAAATTGGTGGGAAAATGAAGACACTTTCCATCTAAACTAGGAGGAATTGATTTGATGCAAGAGGGCCCATTCCCCAAGGACCACACCTCCTAGAAGGGCACATTTCCAACATAGTTTACTGTTAATTAGTTAATTAGTTACATCATTTACAAGGATTGACTTCGTCAAGTAGACCCTTTGTAATACTATAAGAAGGTTGTTTCCTACTAAATAATAACAAGCAATCGTGTCTAGGTTTTAGTTTCTACTCTATTTTATCTATTGTGTCGAGTTTCTTCATTTCTTCATGGTTTTTATGAGATGAGGCTTGTTGAACCTCATCATGTTATCAAGTATCTGTGTGGGTAATGTTGACATGTCGGCTCATTAAAAAAAATAGAAAGGAACTAATGTTAGTCGCATTACAAGTGTTTTTCTGGAGTGTATTGGGTATGAGTGTATTGAAATAGCCATTTATCTATTTACTATGACGAGGAGCAAACTCTCTCTAACTATAGGTAGATTTCAACTTTTTGAAATACTAAATATTGGTTCATTATAAATATTGACATGATAGCCATAAAGAAAAAAATATACCTTATTACAAAATTCCTACTTATACACTCTTTTGCAATTAACTCGATGAGTAAAGCACAACCAACCATATGCAAATAGTTTCATGTAATGCCATCAACCATCAAAAGCGTAAAATTTCAATCCCTACCTTATGCATTAGAAAGCTTAATAGGCATATGTATATAAAATATAATCTCAATAAACATCCGTTGTTGATGACCATGCTTCACAACATTTATGCAACTCAGCGTTGCAAGTATATTATGATTAGAGTCATTTCATTATAGATCAACTCAAAACAACATGATACTAGAAACCAAATGACAAATGATTGAGAATATAGTTTAGTGATCGATTTTTATCATTTTCCCATCGCATTTATTTTCATACATCATAATCGCTTAACTAAAACGTATTAGTTTAACCGAGTCACTTTTATTGAGAGAGAGATTTTATCGAAAACGTATTAATTTGTCAACCCGATCTCAAATGCCGGTAACGAAATAATTTGTCAGCATAGAATCGAAACGAACTAAGCTGGAATAGCTCAGTTGGTTAGAGAGTGTGGCGGTTTAACTATAAGGTCGGAGGTTCAAGCCCTCCTTCAACTCTGAAAAGATTGAAAATCTGGACGTGGAAACGGCTTGGGAGCAAACTCGCACTGCAAAGAGTGATTTGGAAAATGAAATACGGAGAATAATAAAAAGGGTAAAGATTGAAATTCTGGACGTGGAAACGGCTTGGGAGCAAACAAAGAGTGATTTGGAGAATAATAAAAAGGGTAAAAAATAAAAAATAATAATAAATGTGGGACTAATAAATCTGAGTACCACAACGGTGCCATCCTATAGCAAATTAATAAAACCAAATGTTGTAAAGGATGGCAAGGGATTCAATTGTTTTGCCACCAAAGCATTTGGAGCTTGCAATATAAATAATGGAACTTGTTTTTAATTTTTTATCACCTTAGATTACATTAAAAGTAGTTAACCATTCCAATCAATTCCGATTAATTAGTATATCGATTATTATAAATTAGTTCCTCGAATGCGGGTGTTTGTACGCATGGTTAGGAGGCCATCATTGTGACATATGGTGAGCCAGCTCCCACACAGGTGGCATTCGGGAGCTCTTGAGGGTAGGTAGAGGAGTTAATGTTGTTAAATGGACAGATTAAGGCGACTAGCATCATATGAAGAACCTTCATGCGATTGGAAAGATGAGATGATTTTGAGGCAGATGAGGGTACGAGCAGTAGCCTGGACTATACATCAGTAATCATGGATTCTTGTGGGAGAAAAGTTGTTAAATGGAATGATAGGAGGTCGGATTTTATAACCCCAGGCAAGCTTGTTCTTGTTATTACGTCCGCTTTTGGTTCGTGTTGTTTCTTCTGCATTAGTCGTCGTGTGGTCATTGTGAGTTTTGAACGGGGTGGCATAAAGAACCCATGAATTTGCAGGACAAGGAGAGCGTGTTGTGTCTGAGAAGAAAAGGCGGTATGGAGGATGCAGGGGGGGAAGGCATGGAGGAAGCTCGTGGACGTCGCAGGGTGACCCACGAGCAACTTAGAGCGGCCCAGGTGGTGTGGAATTATCGTGCAACCATTCCTGCATCCATCCTGGAGGACATCGAAATGCTAGAGGAAGGTGTCTAGCGTGAGGTGGGAGATGCAAGCCCGTCGTTGGCTAAAGTTGCACAGGAACCTTGGATTCAGTATCCTGGGTCCTCGCGGGGCCACCAGAGTATGTATGAATGGACAGTTACTTTGTACTGGGTCGTGAAGAGCATGCTGAGCCGGTTGTTATTGGAGCACGAGGAAAAGGAGAGGGTGAAGGATGTTCCCATGGAATTCTGGAAAGAAATCTATGCAGACACCCGATTGCTACATATGAAGATTGACGGTGTTGGACAGAAGCTTGGCCTCCCCTTCTTGCCGAAAATGGGGCACTATGAACTTGTTGAGGATTGTGTTCCGAGCATGGGAAAGCAACAGGCTGGCATTGTGCGCCTTGACGGCTCCTTTCTGTTGGATTCGGGTAATTTTGGGTTCTGAGAATGGGTCCTTTGTGTTTTTTGGTTTTTCGTGTTTTTAGTGATTCACTCTACAACTCGACTATAATAGCTGCAATGGTCAGCCTTGTTTTTTATTTGGATAATTGGGTATGCTTGAGGATGATAAGTCTATGCCGGTCATGTTTTGGGGTAACCATAATTTGGAGCCTCGACAAGTGCAGAGGCTACCGGTTCTATGATAATCTCGTTGTGTCTAGCCGATCCTGTTTTGTTATGAACATGTATTGGGGCTCTGGTATGAGTAGAGGCTGTCGGTTCTATGCTAGTTTTGTTTTTTCTAAGACTGATAAGAATTCTCTTGGTAGCTATGTCTATAAGCTTTATTTCCTCCTTCGGAGAGGGGCAATAAGAATATTGTTATATGTCTCTGAGATGTTTGGTGATGATAGTTTCAAACAACATTAATGGGTACTCAAACTATTGAAGTTGTAATCTTTTTTTGTACAGTATATTAATATGATATGTCTTACTTATAAAAAAATGAGGTTTTATCATTTTCCAAAACTTAAAATTAATGGTACATCCCACCTTCCTTTATAACAAAAATAATAATAACTAATATTATATTATCCAATAAAAAATGGTTTGCAAATGTCTCCTTCTATTGGTTGCTAAAGGGCGAAGAGCACCTTATCATTTACCTTCATTTCCATTCTAATAGATATAATTATGAATGACAAATGTTTTTGATTTTATGAATGGGAAAATATGAAATATATGTCACGTCCCCTCTCATTGATCTAGTGCGATGGAGAGAACATGACACCAAGGCTGGGCATCTAGCCCAATGGTCGTTAATAAAAATCCATTGAAGATAAAAGACATATGCAGATGTATAAATGTGAGAAACACAACGGAAGTAAATTTCTACTACACATCTAGCATGCATTCAACATATTCATAAGAATCGTCAAATAAATACATTTCAGAATTAACACAAGAGAGTACTTACCTTGAAACGAAGTAGTCCCGAGCAACTAGCTATGCACCTACAATGTTCCACCCAGCCATAGGCCAATTGTGCTCATAAATCTTTCAACACAACTGCCACCCCCCAAGCTGGGCATGATTTATACATGGAAAAAGGGAACAACAGGCTCACACATAGCCAAATACACACAAAAATTCAGCCAAGCCAATCCATCGTTGGGTTTATCAGGCTGCCAAGGCAATGGAAAGGAAGAATTGCTAAGCTAGTGAGCTCAACCATAGAGCTATTGGTGCCTCTACAAGATCTAGCCAGCTTGGTACCCACAATACCTACACACCCAACACAAGGAAGTATTCCCGACAATGTTATATAGTCCCTAAGGCCATACCTTCCCTTCTAGTGTTCTTCGAGGTGTGTATAGAAAAGTAGCTAAGGCCCTTTGATCTTTTTTGTGAGGTTACTCTCTTCACTAGGTTTAGCGGGCCAATTCTAATCCTCTTCCACTCCTAGCTTCTTACTCACAAATTCAACTCAAAGCAAGGGTGCACATAACATCAAAACACAAGTGTTGGGCATGAAGAAAATGATTTGACTGTGGGATACACAAGGTGGGATTTCCATTAGTTTCAGAAATTGTGGGCAACCAAAAAAAAATGTTAGATGGGGAATCAACCCTGAGAGAGCAAATCGATTTCAGAAAATGTTTATGGGCATTCAAGGGGCAGAAACAACCTCTATTGTAATGTCCCCATTTTGACCCCCTTTACATTAAATCGTAAATGATGTAAATATTGTAATTTAATCATGGTGAGGAGCTCAAGGCCAAGGCCCCACCATTGATTTAGCGTTTTATGTATTGGAAAATTAAAAATAGATGCCTATGGTTCTTGTGCTAGATAGGCACAATGTAAATAAGACATCATGTAAACACGAATTTTAATGAAAATACCCACAACTAGCTATGCGATGCAACAAAGAGATGGGGCATGATTCTACAAGGAATAGGGACGGAAAATTATTCAAACCCTTGAGCCAATGGCGTTAATCCATGTGTTAATGAGAAAACCCATTAACCACCAACTACCCATTTTGGGTTATGGACCCAATCATTTAATTCTTCCAGAAATTGGTTGAGGTAGTTAATGCCTTGGGAATGAATAGGTATGGCAGCCAATTTCGTGCACGGGAAAGCCATCAACCTGGGAATTCGTATTTTGTCTCCTTGGGCAAGAAAACACCCACGAAATGGAGCCCAAAGCCAATATGAACCCACAGTCTTCCCTCTCTCACGCAGTCTGAACTACTAGGTCTTTCCTCATCGCGTTTTTACCATTTTCCCTGCATTCTCCATGGCTGGGAGCTCATTTTTGTGTTATATAGTGGCTGGGAGAGGAGGACCCCGATTTGGGACTGTTATGGAGGCCGTTTTTGCCCCAGAATGTCCATGGACATTTTTCTAAAAATGGATTTGGCTTCCCAGGGTTGTTCCCCATCTTCAAGTTTCGTTTTTGGGTTTCCCACATTTTTTTGAAGCTAATAAAAACCCCATCTTTGGGCATCTCACTGTAAAAATGTTTTCTTCATGCCCAGCACTTATACTCCTGCTGTTATCTGCATCCCTGTTGGATTTGGAGACTGTAAGCAAGAGATTGGAGTGGTAGTGGACAGAGAGGGCTTGATAAACCTAGTGGGGGGGGGAGATAACCTCTCAAGAAGATCAAGAGGGCTTTGGCTACTCTTCTATGCACACCCTGAGAGCACTAGATGGGGAAGGTATGGCTTGAGGGACTGTACAGCAGCGAAAAGAATACTTCATTGTGCTGGGTGTGTAGGTATTGTGGGTGCCAAGCTAGATAGATCTTGTAAGGTTACCCTTGGCTCTGTACTTGAGCTCACTAGCTTAGCCACTCTTCCTTTTCATTTCCTAGCAGCCTGATAAACCCAATTGTAGATTTGCTTGGCTCATCTTGGTGTATGCTTAGCTATGTGTAAGTCTGTTGTTTCCTGGTTCCTTGTAGAAATCATGCCCAGCTCGGGGGGTGGCAGTTGTATCAAGAGGTTGATAAGCACAACTGGCCTATGGTTGGGTGGAACGTTGCAGTTGCATAGCCAGTTGCTTGGGACTACTTTGTTAAGATAAGTATTCTCTTGTGTTAACTTTGCAAATATTATTTGATGAATATTTGAATGAATCATGGATGTGTTATTGAAATTAAATCCGCTGTGTTTTCTTATAATTATACACTTCCATATGAACTTTTATACTGTGTGAATGCTTATTACATGGGGCTAGATGCCTGGATTTAGTGTCACGTCCTCTCTATCATGCTGGTATGATAGGAGGAGACATTACATTTTGGTATCAGAGCTGCTAGTTGCAGCATTGGGCCTCTATGGGACAAATCCAATTACAGTTATAAGGGAAGATCCCTTCTTAATCACCACAGGTACTAGCATCAAGACTAGCTGGATTAGTTGGATAGTTGCAGAGGTAAGGTTACCTTCTGCTGGGCAACAGTCATCACAGGAAGAAGAAAAGAAGGAACTCGAAAATTGTTTCAAGTGTTTTTGAAAAATTTTGTTTAAGTCGGTTTCGGGAAGAATTTGGGAAGTCATCCTAAAACTACGAAAAGATTCCGTGAATCGTTTTGCAACGCGGAAGAGTTCGGGAAATCGTTCCGAAATTTGTGGAAGAGTTCTGCGAACTGCCCCGAAACTGCAAAAGGAATTCTCTTCCGAAATTGCGAAAGGAATTGTCTTCCGAAACTGTGGAAGGATTCCACGAGTTGTTCTGCAACGTGGAAGAATTCGGCAAACTGCTCCGAAACAGCGGAAAATTTTTCTAAATGTTCGGCATCGAAAGGAAATTTTCGGAAGGAATTCTCTTCCGAAATTGCGGAAGGAATTCTCTTCCGAAATTGCGGAATGAGTTCTCTTCCGAAATTGCGGAAGACTTCGGCAAATCGTTCCGCAATGCAGAAGAGTTCGGGAAGTCGCCTCGCAATTACGGAAGGATTCCGCGAATCGCTCCGCAACGTGGAAGAGTTCGGCGAGTGGGCCTGAAACTGCGGAAGCATTTGGCGAATTGCTCTGCAACTGCGGAAGCGTTCGGCGAATTGCTCCGCAATTGCGGAAGCGTTCGGAAAATTGCTCCGCAACTGCGGAAGCGTTCAGTGAATTGCTCTCAACTACGGAAGCATTCGACGAATCGCTCCGCAACTGCGGAAACATTCGGCGAATTGCTCCGCAACTGTGGGAGCACTCGGCAAATCGCCCCAGAAGCTGTGGAAAGATTTCTAAAAAAAAAATAAAAAAATGAGGGTGTTGCCCTCGACCCGCCCTGCAGTGGCGCAGGAAGCCACAAGGGGGCAAGCCCCCTTGACCCCCTTTGTTCCCCCCCCCCCTCATATGTCGTTGATTGTGAGAAAATTCTATGACTTGACAAATTGTCAATATAATATTTTCCCAGATGCATGGAGTAATTTATGAATTTATGAGAATATAATGCCACTAACAATTGTGTGGATGAACACATTCTGCAGAATCATAGTTACATTAGGGAAGCACTCTAGATAGTACAGTTGGAAAGTTTTGGATCTTGGTTGGGCCAAGAAAATCAACATTATGGATGATGCACAGAATCCCTATGAGCCTGAAACAGATGCCATGGGGGAGAACATACATGTTGAAAATGCTGAAACAGAATCTAATGGGAGAAGAAATCAAGAGACTCCTCCAGGTATTGCAGCCACCATGAGAAGCCTAAGGGTGGAGTTGCAAAGCTGTAGAGAAGATAATGAAAGGATGATTAAAGCTCAGGAAGAACAAAATCAGTTGAATGCAGCCATGCTGCAGAGTTTGACAGACATCCAAAGGAAAATAAACTCTGGGCATCAGACATCAAATCCAGAAAGGGGTGGGAGTAGTTCTAGAAGGAATTCCCGTAAGAGGGCCAGTAGCTCAAGAAGAGTTTCTACAGACAGAACAGATACTCCTGAAACCTCTTCTAATGAATCATCTGACTCTGAAGAATCCATTGAGGGTTCAAGCTCTTCATCTCATAGGAGTAAGAGGAAGAAGCACTACAAGAACAATTCACATGGAAAATTTAAGAAGGAGAAACCTCCTACATTTGATGGAGAGATAAAGTCTGGTCAAGAAGCTGAAGCTTGGCTTCTTGGGATGAGAAAGTATTTCCAAGTCCAAGACTACTCAGGAAATATGAAGGAAAGGGTAGCCATCTTCAACTTGAATGGAAGAGCATCTATATGGTGGGAACACATCAGACAAGTGAAGAAGATCAACGAAAGGAAGATTGTGTGGAAGTAGTTCAAGAAATACTTCAAGCAGAAGTACCTCTCTGACAGGTACTATGATGATAAGATCAAAGAGTTCCATGAGCTGAGATTGGGATAATTGACCATGGAGGAATATGCAAACAAGTTCTTGGAGCTGCTGAGGTATGTCAAGTATATTCGAGATGATAAGGTGAAAATTCAGCGTTTCCTAAGTGGACTGCCCCAGTCATATAAAGATAGAATTGAGTTTGATGAACCTCGAACTCTAGAGGAGGCCATAAGAAAGGCCAAGTATTGCTTTGATCAAAACAGAAGCAAACCAGAATTCCATAAGGCATGGAAGGATAAGAAAAATAAAAAGTTTGATCAAAGGAAGAAGGGGTTCAAGCCTCCTCAATTCCGGAATTAGCAAAGGCAACCATCACAGGTTGTGACTAAGCCAACTAGGATGATGGGAGACAAGTCAAGAGATCCAAAGGAGCCAAGAGAACCACTTCAATGTTGGGGTTTTGGAGGAGACCACATGCTTAGGAACTGTCCAAATCGGAATGGGAATGCAAATCAAGTTCACAACATCCAAAGAGCTGAAAATGTGGGTCAAGTGGAAAGGACAATCCCTAGAATCTATGCAGCTCTAGACAACCGCCAGGCAGATCATCAGTCAACTGTGGTTAAAGTTGAAGGTAAGATTGCTAAGCAATCTGTTTCTATTTTGATTGATCCTGGATCTACTCACAGTTATGTCACTCCTAGAATTGTTGAGATTTGTGCTTTCAAGAAATTAAAGCATAATAAATCATGGTTAGTTCAAATAGCCACTGGAACCAAGAGAAAAGTTAGTGAAATAGTAGAGAAATGTCCATTAGAGATGGATGGGCTATTCACTTATGAAGATCTGAATATTTTGCCACTTGGTTCCTATGATATTCTTATTGGAATGGATTGGTTAAAGGCACACAGGGTTAAACTTGACTGTTACAATAAGACATTTGAATGCATGGATGAAGAAGGAAACCCGAGGGTTGTAAAAGGGATTCCAAAGGTGACTTCTGTTAGACAGATTTCAGCCATGCAATTGAAGAAGTTCTGTAGGAAGGGATGTCAATTGTATGCAGCCCACATTTTAGAGGCAACAAAGAGTGAAACTCTTAAATTGGAGGACTATCATGTATTGCAAGAATTCAGGGATGTTTTTCCTGATGAGATTCTAGGACTCCCTCCAAAGAGAGACGTTGAATTTACAATTGAACTTGTGCCAGGAGTGGCACCAGTGTCTAAGACACCCTACAGGATGAGTACAACGGAATTGCTAGAATTAAAAATGCAATTACAAGAGTTGCTGGAAAAGAAATATATTAGGCCAAGTGTGTCCCCGTGGGGAGCACCTGTTCTATTTGTGAAAAAGAAATATGGAACACTCAAGTTATGTATCGACTACAGGTCGTTGAACAAAGTCACTGTGAAGAACAAATACCCATTGCCCTGAATTGATGACCTTTTTGACCAAATGAGAGGAGCAAAGGTATTTTCAAAGATTGATTTGAGGTCTGGTTACCATCAGGTAAGAATCAAAGAAGAAGATATTCATAAGACAACCTTTAGAACGAGGTATGGACACTATGAGTTTGTAGTGGTACCATTCAGTCTCACAAATGTCCCAGCTACATTCAAGTGTCTCATGAATAATGTTTTTAGCAAGTATTTGGACAAGTTTGTTCTTGTATTCCTAGACGACATTCTCATCTATTCTAAGAATGAAGAAGAGCATGAAGAACATTTGAGAATGACAATGCAATTACTAAGGGAGCATAAGCTATATGCAAAGTTGAGCAAATGTGACTTTTATAAAGATAGAATTCATTATTTGGGTCATATCATCTCCGACGAAGGAATATCTATAGACCCTGAGAAGATTGAATCCATTATGAATTGGGCAACTCCAAGGAATGTGACTAATGTGAGATCTTTTATGGGCCTTGCTGGTTACTACAGGAGGTTTATCGAAGGATTCTCCAAGGTTGCAAACCCGATCACTTCTTTACAAAAGAAGGGGATAAAGTTTGAATGGTCACCAAGGTGTGAGGAAAGTTTTCAACGGTTGAAGAATCTTTTTACAAGTGCACCTATTTTGAAGATTGCAGATCTGGAAAAAGACTTTGTGGTGTGTACCGATGCATGCAATCAAGGACTTGGAGGAGTTCTTATGCAAGACAACCACGTGATATGCTATGAGTCAAGAAAGTTAAAGGAGCATGAGAAGAACTATGCTACTCATGATATAGAACTTGCAGCCATAGTACATGCCTTAAAGATGTGGAGGCATTACTTAATGGAAAGAAAATTTGAGTTAAGGACAGACCATTATGGTCTGAAATACTTGTTTGATCAACCCACTTTAAATGCTAGGCAAGCTAGATGGTTGGAATTTTTGTGTGAATTTGATTTTGAAATCAAACACATAAAAGGGAAAGAAAACAAGGTGGCTGATGCACTCAGCAGGAAGGTACGTGAAATGTATGTGGCAGCACTTAGTACTTGCCAACCAGATTTGAAGCAGCAGATTGTTAACCATATGGTTGAGGATGAAGTGTATGAGCAGATAAAGGGCAAATTGCAGCAGCAAAACCTTGAAAAGAAGTATGAGGGCTATCATTTGGAAGAAGGCGGACTTCTTACTAATAAGAATAGAGTCTATATTCCAAATGCGGCAGATTTAAAGAGAATGGTTATGGATGAGATCCATAAAGCTCCATACTCTAGTCACCCAGGATATCAGAAAACAATTACTACAACAAGAAAATATTATTTCTGGCTCAGTATGAAGAAGGACATCGCTGAATACATTTCTAAGTGCATGGAATGTCAGCAGGTGAAGAGTGAACAACAACATCCAGCAGGGTTATTGCTTCCAGTGCCAATTCCAGAATGGAAATGGGAAGTAATATCCATGGACTTTATTACAGGATTGCCAATGACTGTGAGACAATATGATTCCATCATGGTTGTGGTGGACAAGTTAACAAAGGCAGCACATTTTATACTGGTTAAGTCCACACACAAAGCCGATGCCATTGCAAATATTTTCATAAAGGAAATTTTCAGATTACATGGGTTGCCTAAGGCAATAATTTTCAACAGGGATACCAAGTTCACTTCCAATTTTTGGAAAGGTCTCTTTGCAGATTTGGGTACACAGCTAAGCTTTAGTACCGCATACCATCCTCAAACACATGGGAAAATAGAAAGAGTAAATCGGGTGCTTGAAGACATGCTCCGCATGTATGTAATGGACAAACCATCTAAGTGGGAGGATTATATACACTTGGTAGAATTTGCATATAACAATGGGCAGCAAGCATCGTTGGGAATGAGTCCTTAAGAGGCTTTGTACGGCAGAAGGTGTCAGACACCAGTGACTTGGGACAATCCAGTGAATAGAATTGTATTTGGGCCAAAATTGCTTAAGGAAATGGAGCAAGAAGTTGCCAAGATCAAACCGAATTTAAAAACAGCCCAAGATAGACAGAAAGCTATGCAGATAAACATAGAATGCATAGGGAATTCAGTGTTGGGGATCATGTGTATCTTAGAGTGAGATCAAGGAAGAGTTCCTTGAAGCTTGGGAGTTGTGCCAAGCTATCACCTAGATATTGTGGGCCATTTGAAGTGCTTGAAAGAATAGGACCAGTTGCATATAGACTTGCATTGCCTGCTAGCACTAAAGCTCATAATGTTTTTCATGTCTCTTTGCTTAAGAAATATGTACATGATCCTAACCATGTGATTAATTGGGATGTGATCCAGGTGGAACCCGAGGGAGAATTCCAAACCGATCCATTGCGCATCCTAGACAAGAAAGTAATATTGCTCCGGAACCAAGGCATCGGACAGGTAAAGGTGCAGTGGAAGCACTACGGTCCCGATGAGGCTACATGGGAGCTGGAGGATGCCATGAGGGTGGCATATCCCTTTTTGTTCAGTTTTGATGAGCACTGAGGACAGTGCTAATGTAAGGGGAGGGGAATGTAATGTCCCCATTTTGACCCCCTTTGCATTAAATCGTAAATTATGTAAATATTGTAATTTAATCATGGTGAGGAGCTCAAGGCCAAGGCTCCACCATTGATTTAGTGTTTTATGTATCGGCAAATTAAAAATAGATGCCTATGGTTTTTGTGCTAGATAGGCACAATGTAAATAAGACATCATATAAATACGAATTTTAATGAAAATACCCACAACTAGCTATGCAATGCAACAAAGAGATGGGGCATGATTCTACAAGGAATAGGGAGGGAAAATTATTCAAACCCTTGAGCCAATGGTGTTAATCCATGTGTCAATGAGAAAACCCATAAACCACCAACTACCCATTTTGGGTTATGCACCTAATCATTTAATTCTTCTAGAAGTTGGTTGAGGCAGTTAATGCCTTGGGAATGAAGAGGTATGGCAGCCAATTTCGTGCATGGGCAAGCCATCAACCTGGGAATTCGTATTTTGTCTCCTTGGGCAAGAAAACACCCACGAAATGGTGCCCAAAGCCAATATGAACCCACAGTCTTCCCTCTCTCACGCAGTCTGAACTACTAGGTCTTTCCTCATCACGTTTTTACCATTTTCCCTGCATTCTCCATGGATGGGAGATCCTTTTTGTGTTATATAGTGGTTGGGAGAGGAGGAACCTGATTTGGGACTGTTATGGAGGCCGTTTTTTCCCCAGAATGTCCATGGACGTTTTTCTAAAAATGGATTTGGCTTCCCAAGGTTGTTCCCCATCTTCAAGTTTTGTTTTTTGGTTTCCCACGTTTTTCTGAAGCTAATAAAAACCCCATCTTTGGGCATATCACTGTAAAAACGTTTTCTTCATGCCCATCACTTATACTCCTGCTGTTATTTGCATCTCTGTTGGATTTGGAGACTGTAAGCAAGAGATTGGAGTGGTAGTGGACAGAGAGGGCTTGATAAACCTAGTGGGGGGGAGATAACCTCTTAAGAAGATCAAGAGGGCTTTGGATACTCTTCTATGCACACCCTAAGAGCACTAGATGGGGAAGGTATGGCTTGAGGGACTGTATAGCAGCGAAAAGAATACTTCCTTGTGCTGGGTGTGTAGGTATTGTGGGTGCCAAGCTAGATAGATCTTGTAAGGTTATCCCTGGCTTTGTACTTGAGCTCACTAGCTTAGTCACTCTTCCTTTCCATTTCCTAGCAGCTTGATAAACCCAATTGTAGATTGGCTTGGCTCATCTTGGTGTATGCTTGGCTATGTGTGAGTCTGTTGTTCCCTGGTTCCTTGTAGAAATCATGCCCAGCTTGGGGTGGCAGTTGTATCAAGAGGTTGATAAGCACAACTGGCCTGTGCTTGGGTGGAACGTTGCAGTTGCATAACCAGTTGCTTGGGACTACTTTGTTAAGATAAGTAATCTCTTGTGTTAACTTTGCAATTATTATTTGATGAATATTTGAATGAATGATGGATGTGTTATTGAAATTAAATCCACTGTGTTTTCTTATAATTATACACTTCCATATGAACTTTTATACTGTGTGAATGCTTATTACATGGGGCTAGATGCCTGGATTTAGTGTCATGTCCTCTTTATCATGCTGGTATGATAGGAGGGGACATTACATCTATAAACCCCCAAATCGTGACTTTCTTCCTCCCAGCCACTATGCAACACAAAAACAAGTTCCCAACTATGTAAAATGAAGGAAGATGATGGAAAACGTGAAGGAAAACACCCCAGCTAGCTCATACTGCGTGAGGGAGAAAATAAAGTGGGTAAAGAATGGCTTGAGCACAATTTCGTGGGCGTTTTCTTGCCCAAGAAGCCAAAATACGATTTCCCAAATTGATGGCTTTCCCATACACGAAATTGGGCTGCTGTCAAGCACTCTAATTGCAGATAATTAAATATCAAACACACAGAGCGTATGAAATTTATTGTCAACCCGAGGAAGTCTTTTTATTTCAAAGGACAAGTGCACAATATATGCTTAAACACAAAACCATTAGAAGTGATACTTTTATCTTCTATCATCCATGTTCATCCCAAGAATCTATGCAATCCCAATTGCCTTCTAACTGCTATACTACAATTCTTTTCTATTATGCATCAAGCAGAATTAATATCAGATCTAATCAACGATTGCAGGAAGGAAATCTCAATTGCATTCTAAAATAATCAACTGTCTAATTTAATCAAGCTGGGAATCATAAAGCATGACCTGAACATTACTCTAGAATTTGATAAAAGAGATTAAAGCAACTGTTCTAAGAAACTGGATTGCAAAATATAAACCAATCAACACATAACAGGAAAGCCAATTTGTAAGGGTTCCTGGGATTACGTCTCAGCTGTAGGATGAACACAGTAGTGTGAACAGAAATTGAAATATATAAAACGAACCTAACTCAGTCGACTGTTATTCGATACCATTCACCAATCTCACGAATAAATCATTTACTGAGAAATCCACACAAGGAATATTGTTGCTGCGTACAAAAGAAAGATCAAAGCATCACACAACAGGAAAGATGAAATCCTAAATTAACACAGCAATCTCTGTGGAAGACGGGCCCAGTCTTCACACAGAGACGCTGGTTGAACAACACTCTCTTTAACTCAGAAGCAACTCCTTATATTAACAGAAGGATGAGTACACAGTTTCGGCTTGACTGCTAATACAGGATGAATTAATTAATTGCTGTCCAACCCCTCAGTCGAGGCAATTCCCCATACTTATACATACAATTGCAACATCTAAACCTATAATTGGGCAGCCATGAAGATCTCTGATCTTCAGGCGCCCTAAATAATCTAGCTGTTACAATGCGTGGCAGAACTGAAATATGAGAGAAGTATAAATTGTCCCAAGAGTGACGGTCCTTCCAGCTCACAGCTGGATTTGAGCAGCGACATACTTAATATAGTTCTTCTGTTACAGCTGCCCGGCCACGACTGTGCCTTGATTGACGATTTGAGCCTCAAGGAACCTTCCACAAGTCATGAATGTTCCTTCATGACTTGTTCAGCTCCGATCTTCCTGCAGTCTATTGTCTTACTACCTTCATAATTCGCATCATGTTAGCACAGATTAAGAGATGTACAGCTTTAATCATCACAATCATAAGTATTAACACAATAAAACAATAATCGGCCATACCTTGGTAATTTGGGGAATAGATAAGGACAATAAGTTGAATTGCCAAGGTAATTGGTGTAAGACAAGGGAAGGGAAGATGATAAATGATGGTCAAAAAGGGCCAATTCTGGGCTCAACATCTCCCCCCAACTATCCTGTTGCATGTCCTCATGCAACAACCTGCATCTGAATATTGCACTGAACTTGCCCAGGCAAAAGGAAAGAATGTAGATAAATCAGGCATCCCTTCTATCTTTTTGGAAAGCTTCTGTGAGCAGCCCGGCATCTTCCAACTTCACTGTTCCCCTTCCACTGCTGCTTACTAATATCTGCGAATGCACTTGATGTGGTGGGGATCTTTCTGCAGTTCTCTTATGCTATGCCTGGGGAAGTTGAAAAGACATACTCAATCGGAATCCAACTCAATGACACCTGTAGGAGGTGGAAGCACTGGTCTTTGTGGGACAGTGTCTTCCAGCGCATCTGCTCTTAACAAGGGAGTTGCTGGTTCTTGTGTAACAGCAACATCCCTTAAACCTTCTTCAGCAGCTGCCTTTATTGCTTTTGGAGACACTGGTTCTTGTGTAACAGTGTCTTCTTTGTCACTTGGCTGCTGAGATTGGATATCCTCTTCAATTTGCAGCTCTTCCTCCAAGATTTCAGTGTCACCTGAGCAGGGTGTCTGTACCTGTTCATCATCATTCCATTGTATATCAGGAATGATATCTATTCCCGGATTATCTCCCAACTGCAATTCAGGAGTTCTTGCTGCAGTATCCAAGGATGTTGGTTCTTGTGTGACAACATCCTGGCTTACCTCTTCATCCTTCTTTTGCTGCAGCTCCTCTTCTATGAGTTCTGTATCATGAGAGCTTTCTGGGGTCACCACCCAGAGTTCATCGTTGAATGCCAGAATATCCTCTGTCCCAGCTTCTTCTCCTGTCTGCTCAGTCGGTTGGACGGTCAAATTCAGGATTGCTAGTTCTTATGTTGCAGCATCCTATTCCAACTTATCACTGTCCTGCAATTCCGTTTCTTCTTCTAAAATTATTGTGTCCTGGGAACGTTCTGGGGTTACAGCACAAAATTCTTCACTATCCTCCAGGGTATCCTTTGTCTCCATGATCTCTGTATCCAGGGAACATTCTGGAGTCTCACCATATTCTTTTATAAGCTCCAGAGCATCCTTCATTTCCTATTCTTCTCCCATCTGTTCTATGATTTTTGTGTTGTGGGAGCAATTTGGGATTGCCATACATTCCTCATAAATTTCCAGGGCATCCTCCACTCCCTGTTCTTCTCCCATCTGTTCTATAACTTCTGCATCATGGGAAGTAGCAGCTGCAGCAAGGATGTTTAAAGGTGCTGGTTCTTGTGTTGCAGCATCCTCTTTCTCCACTGCTTTCCCTTCTGTGGCTACAGGCTGTTGTGCTGAATAGGTACTAAGTAAAATTTTATGGCCTGCTTCCTCAAAGATCTCCCCACAGGTGGGACAGAGTATTCGCTCATCCTTTTCTCCAGCTCCAGCAGAAGCTGATTCCTCCACTTGGTCTGCAGCCTCTATTAATGTATACATTTTTCTTCCACCCTGCTTTCTGCAGACTTCCTTCCATGTTTCCAGCTCCCTTCTAAGTGCTTGGAGGTCCTCTTTCAGCATTGCATTTTCATACAGGAGTCCCTCAACTCCAGGTTCTTCCTCCACTGGCCTTTGTGGAGCATCCCTCGGTTTTGGTGTAAGGATTGGGGGTTCAACCTGTGTCTCTAAGGTTGCCCATTTTGTTCTAGCTGCCTCTGCTGCTGTGATTGACCGAGTTCGTTTCCTTCTGATTGGTGCCACTAAATCAAACTCATTGATGGCCCTCTTCCTTTTCTGTGGCGTTTTCTTTTGTGACTTTCCTTTTTGTAGTGTTTCTTCTCGTGGAGCTGGAACATAGGGAGGCAAAACTGAAGTTAAAGGAATATTTCCCTGCCCCCCATGCTGTTCTTCTTCAATCACAGCTGCTCCTCCTGCCCATTCCGGTGAAGACTCGATTGTGACCAGCTCAATATCTTCTTCTATTGCTCTGGCTCCGTCATCTTCAGGTTCCATTGTCGCAGCTTTTGATGCTGCTCCAATTTCACCTTCTGCTGTCGGAGCTGCCCTGTTATCTAGGTTTTCTGCGAGGGTTTCATCTACATTGTCGCCCGACAGCTCTGTTTGAGCTTCCCCTCGCTCTCCTTCAAATGCAGTGTCATCCCCCACTGGTTCTGCTTGTGCTGGGGATTCATATACTTCAAATGGCTCTGCCTGTGCCTCGGGTTGTTCTTCCTCTGTGGTTTTGTCAACCCCTGATGTCCCTGCCTGTGCCCTCTGTTGCTCTTCTTTCGTTTCATCCCTTCCGGATGGTCCTGCCTGTGCCCTCTGTTGCTGTTCTTCCGTTTCATCCCTCCCCCCAACTTCACTGGAGGAACTCCGGTCCTCCTGTTGTGGCGGAACTGGTATTTGCTGTAATGGAATGACCCTCAAGGGAACAGGTTGCTGTGGTCGGGTAATGAATTGCTCCCATGTTATATTATGTTGGGCCAGGGTTCTTATAATAATTAACTTAATAAGGCCATGGTGAGTGAGGGAGGATAATGGGTGCTTTGCAGATTGAACAAATGTTGCCATATGGCGCAAATCATGCAATAGATAAAATGGAATATTTAACAAAATGCCATGACGGAGATGAGAAAGCAAAGGAAGTTCAGAGTTGTACACAGTTTGGTATCTACCTTCACAAGTTATGTATTTCTTGAGGAAGATAGCAACCTGGTCCCATGGCTGCGGCAGTGACTTCAATGCAATCCCTCGCCTGGATGCTTCAACTTGCTCCCCTGGAAGTAAAAATTCTTCCCGTGCAACTGTTGCAGGAACTCGACGGTTAAACCAAGGTTTTCCCACCAACGGGATAGCTGTAACCTCGGATATAATGACCTCCGAAACATCTATACACAGCCCCCACACCGTGGAGTGTGTTTTAGTAAGATTCAATGCGAATTGCAGGGCTGCGTCCCGGTCGAATCCATCCAATCGTTCAAAGAACTCGACCCAGCCAGCGGCTTGAAAAATGGCCAGAACCTGCAAATTCCGTCTAAGTTCCCGGGTATTGAAAGGTTCATGGCGAACTGGAATGCCCATGGTCCTGGCTGCAAGATAGAACTGCTGTTCGACAGAGTACAGGATCCAGAATGGAAGTTGCAGCACGGAGAATGCACGAATCGTTGAGCGGAGACGTTGAGCGAATGAACAAATTCGGAAAGTTAAGCGCAGAGAGGAGTTTAAAATTTTCATGCCGAATTGGGGAAGGTGGCAGTTATTAGTATTACGTCGTACGAGGGAAAGGTTCAATCAGATATAAATGGTGGTACGAGTGAAGGTACGGCCAATCTCGTTTACATGATATCAATACTTAATCACGTGATAAATGAAAGCCATACCTCATAAAACTGTGCGTCGGAAGGCTGCGGAAACTGGTGGAGCATGGAGTTGGTGACGTCACGGAGCCGAACGCGTGCACAGTCGGACGTGGAATCATGATGACTCGGATAAGGCACTGATTTCCTTCGCCGGTAAAACACAAGGCGTCGCATCCTCCGGGTTGAAATGATGAGTTCGCCGGCAGGACTGGGATGAATCAGCATCATAATTAGCAGGTTGAACAATCCTTCTGTTAACACGGGAGTTACCACTGCAAGTTGCCAAAGAAATGATCACACAGCCGATGAAAAAGCTTGTTGCAGCTGACAAGAAAGAAGTTACAGCCATTGGGAAAGAATTCGCGGCAGCCGGAAAAAGATTCACGATATCCGGGAAAAATTACGGCTGTCACGGGAAAATTTTACAGCGGCGGAAAAGACTTACGGCTGGCGGGAAAAGATTTTACGACTATGGGAAATATGTCGCAGCCGCTGGAAAGAAATGACAGCTGTGGTGTGGAAGTGACTTGGTCAATGAGGTGGCGGCCGCCGAGAAATAAGGTGACAGCCGGGAAATGATGTGGCGGCTGCGAGAAAAAGATGTTGCAGCCGCCGAAGTTACAGCCGCCGGGATTGCAGCTGTCGGAGTTGCAGCTGTCGGAAAAGATTTGACGGCGGACGGGAAAAAAAAACATTACGGCTACCGGGAAGTGAAATGGTCGTGGCTAGTAAATGGAATGGCAGCTGTGGAAAATGAGATGGCAGCCGTGGAAGATGAGGTGGCCATAGCTGGTGAATGAGGTGGCAACCATGGGGACGATGAGGTGGCAGCCGCGGAAACTGGAGTTGTAGCCGCCGATGTTGCAGCTGCTGATGTTGCAGCCGCTGATGTTGCAGCCGCAAATGTTGCAGCCGCTGATGTTGCAGCCGCAAATGTTGCAGCCGCAAATGTTGCAGCCGCAAATGTTGCAGCTGCTGAAATTGCAGCAGTCGAAAAAGATTGACGGCTGACGGAAAGGGCATTATGGCTACCGGGAAATGGAGAATATGGTTGCCGGAAAAGGATATACGGCTGCCGGAAAATATGTTGCAGCCGCCGGAAAATATGTTGCAGCTGCCGGAAAATATGTTGCAGCTGCCGAAATTTTTTTTTTTTTTTTTTTTTTTTTTTTTTTTTTAAACGCAAGGACAGCACAGAGAGATTTTCATTATGGGCCCCAAACTGATCGTTCTCCTGGCGCTTCCCTGAAAATTTTTTCTTAAAAGACAACAGCAAGCAAAGAGATCAAATGCAAAGAGAAAAAAAACGACAACTATACGCTACAGCAAGAAATTATTTATGTACAGCAAATATGATTTTCATTTTAAGATTTGGTAAAGGTAGAAAAATGTTCCTGCTCTGGTGCCAATTGGTAGTTTGGATCAGCAGCAATCTGTGAAATGAATGCATCTTTCGAAATGGGCTTCCGATACAGTCGCAGCCTGTGGCCATTAACAAGTAATGGCATACGGTTTTCATCAATGGTGACCAGGCGAACAGTGCCGTTGTCAAATACCCTGTCAACCAAATATGGACCCAGCCATCTTGTGCGTAATTTCCCTTTGAAATCTTTCTTGAATCTAGAGTCGTACAATAGTGCCCAGTCTCCTTCATGGAAGATTTTCTTTTTGATGAATCGGTCATGCCAGTTAGATCTCTGTTGCTGAAGCAGCACAGTCTGGTCTACCGCAGCTAACCGTTTCTCATCCAATTCATTCAATTGATTCAATCTTCTTTTCTGGGCTTCTGCTACATCCAGGTTCATTTCAATGGCTGTTTTCAGGGTCTTGATCTCAAATTCAATTGGAAAGATGGCACTCTTACCATACACCAGATCATAGGGAGAAAATCCCGTGGTGTTGCGCCAAGTCGTGCGATATGCCCACAGTGCTTCTGGAAGTCTGTCAGCCCAATCCCTTCGATGGCTTTTAACTGTTTTAGTAAGGATTGCTTCGATAACTTTATTAGTGCTTTCCACCTGACCATTAGCCTGGGGATGATAAGGTGAAGCTATCTTGTGCTGCACATGATATTTCCGGAGCAAGGATTCAAATTGGTGTGAAATAAATTGTGGTCCCCCATCGGTAACTACTTCCTTTGGTACTCCAAAACGGGTGAAAACTTCACTGTACAGGAAATCAATAACCGCCTGGTCATTTGCCTTAGCCAAAGCTACAGCTTCTACCCACTTAGTCATGTAATCTGTACACACCAAGATGTAAACCTTCTGTTTGGAAGGAGGGTTGATAGGACCAACAAAGTCCAATGCCCATCTATCAAACGGTTCTAGTACCACTTGGGGCTGTAAAGGCATCTGATCTGTCTTATTAGGTTGGCCCATCCTTTGGCAGCTGTCACAGGACTGAACATATTTTTTAGCATCTCTGAACAGTGTCGGCCAATAATAGCCCATCCGCAACGCCTTATGCCCTGTTCTTTTATCTGCAAAGTGTCCTCCGCAAGGTTCATCGTGACAGGCCTTCAGTATATGAAAGATCTCATCTTCCCTTACACATCTTCTAATTTCAAGATCAGGTCCTATGTAAAAGAGATGGCCTTTGAGCCAACAATACCTGGCACTTTGCTGAATAATTTTTCTTTTCTCTCGTTTAGACATATGTGGCGGAAGCTTCCCTGCAGCCAAATAATTAGCAACGTCTGCATACCAGGGTGAATGAGCTGAGAGTGCGAATAAATGTTCATCCGGGAAAGCATCCTCAACAGGTGAACTGTCATCACTGTTAGTAAATCGTGATAAAAAATCAGCAACAACATTTTCTTTTCCAGGTTTATCTATAATAGTAATATCAAATTCCTGTAATAATAAAAGCCACCTGGTTACTCTGGCATTAGTGACAGGTTTATTCATTAAATACTTAATAGCAGAATGATCAGTATGCACAAATGTAGGATACCCAGTAATGTAATGCCGAAACTTATTAATGGAATAAACAATAGCAAGGAATTCTTTTTCAGTAACAGTATAATTTAGTTCAGCAGGGGCTAAGTTTTTACTAACATAATAAATAGCATAAGGTACTTGACCATCCTGCTGTCCTAGTACTGCTCCAATGGCGGTATCAGAAGCATCTGAAGAAATGTGGAAAGGTATGGTCCAATTAGGTCCCCTTAAAATAGGGGCTGTGGACAGTTTCTCTTTAAGCTCATCAAATGCTCTCGGGCATGCTGTACTCCATACAAACTGTGCGTCCTTCATTAACAATGAAAACAAAGGAGAAGCAAGTTTGGAGAAGTTTTCTATGAATCTCCTGTAATACCCAGCATGTCCCAGAAAACTTCGCACCTCTTTCTGAGTTGAAGGGGTTGGTATATTTTTTATCACCTTAATTTGTGAAGGATCCACTTGAATACCGTCAGTAGAGATGAAATGTCCTAATACCACCCCCTCACTCATCATCATGTGGCATTTTTCAGTGCTTAGTGAGAGGCGAGCCTGTTCACAGCGAATTAAAACTTTCTTCAAATTTTCCAGTGCTTCCTCAAAATCCCTGCCATAAGGAGTAAAATCATCCATAAAAATCTCCATGCTATCATTAACCAACTTAGAAAATATGCCAATCACAGCTCTTTGGAACGTTGCAGGTGCATTGCACAATCCAAAGGGAAGCACCCTGTAGGCGAACGTTCCCCAAGGGCAGGTGAAGGTGGTCTTATCCTGATCCTCTGGAGCAATCTGAATTTGATTGTACCCACTGAACCCATCCAGGAAGGAGAAGAACTTCTTCCCAGATAGGTTATCAAGTACCTGGTCAATAAAGGGAAGAGGAAAGTGATCCTTTTGTGTAGCCTTGTTCAGCTCCCTATAATCGACACAGACTCTCCATTTACCATTTTTCTTGGGTACAATTACAAGTGGGGAAACCCACTCACTGTCTGAGATAGGATAGATGAATCCTGCTTCCAAGAGTTTCTGGATTTCTTCCTTCACTATATCCCTCAGATTGGGGTTCATTCGTCGTTGGGGTTGACATACAGGCCGGGAGTCGTTTTTAATATAAATATGATGAGTGCACAGACTAGAAGGAATACCCTTCATGTCTGTATACTCCCAGGCGAATGCCCCCTTACGTTCCTTCAAGAGATTGGTTAGGCGCTTTTGTTCTTCTGAGGAGAGACCAGGATTGATGTTCAAAGTTCTTCCAGGTTCTACCTCAATAGGAATACTTCTCGAGTTTTTCAATACTGGGATTACGTTTGTGTCATTTGCTAGTGCTTCCTTCGTAAGCTGTTCTTGTTCTTCTTTACCAAGGGTACTGTTCAGGAGTTGATAAACTTCCTTGTTTACTGAAGCAGGTTCGCTAATGAAATTATTAATGGCATCGTCTTCTGTTTCGTTTTTGAAGGTTAGTGCCTTCCCTATTGTTAGTAATGGCTGAACATCTTCCTCTTCTTCCTGTTCTATCCAAAGGGAGGTTTCAGTTTCTAGACTCGGCCGTGCTGGAGGGTACAGGGTGAGGTTTTTGGTTTCCATGCCATCAGATATAGTCATAGATCCTGATCGGCAGCTGATACAAGCATCGGCTGTAGCCAACCAGGGCCTCCCCAAAATCAATGGATGTCCCCCCAGCTGTGATTTTGGTTGTAATACCAGAAAATCGGCAGGGTATTCCCATGAGTCTACTGAAATAACAAGGTCGTCCAAAATCCCTTCGGGTCTGATAGTGGATCTGTCTGCCAATTCTAAGATAGTAGGGGTCGGTCTAATATTGGTGAATCCGAGCTTCTTTACAGTCTCCATTGTTATAACATTGATCGCAGCTCCTAAATCTACTAGTACGTTGGGTATCTGTGTTTGTCCTATGTGTACAGTGACAGTAGGATTGCCGGGATCCTCATACTTGGTTATAGGGGTTTTTCCAGTCATTAAAGCGGATAAATTCCCTATAACATGAACAGTAGGAGGATCTCTGGGTTTCCTTCCCGGTCTTTTAGTGCACAGGTCCCGAACAGTTGTAGCGTAGATAGGCACATCTTGAAGAGCTTGTAAAAGGGGAATCTTAACATAAAGGTTCTTCAATTCTCCTAAGAGATTGAACTGAGGTTGCCCCCCTCTTTGTGGCAGCATCAATCTCTCAGGGTAAGGTGGTTGCCTTACCAACTGGGTAGGCTGCGTGTTATCCACTTCATCGTTTAATGTTTCAGCCCTCCCATCTGTGGGATGCTCAGCATCTTCAATGATAGGAACCGGATCAAAAGGATGCTGGGAACTCTCTCCTTTGTCATACACAGTTGGTGGAATGTTTTCTGCAGTTCCACGTTCTACTATCTTTCCAGACCGTAAGTGAATATCATTACAAGGTACAGGGGAGAGAGAGTAGGCTGGCATATTGAGAGCTTCCAATTGCTGGACTGTTTTATTGTTTGGGTTAGGGTTAGGTTGGGCAGGCAGCTGAGGCCGTATTGGTATGTTAGGCACAGGATTATTTTGCAGCTGCAGCTGCGACTGCTGAGGTAGGTATTGAGGATATTGCTAAAATTGAGGATATGGAGGATACGGTAACTGTTGAGGTGGAGGTGGTTGAGGAAACTGGTTCCCAGGATGGAAGTTCCTCCATCCAGGAGACCATGAAGTCGGTTGATGAGGTGGCTGTGTCCAAGGACTCCATGAATTATAACCTTGCATCGCAGGTTGAGGGGAATTCCACTGAGCATAATTTGAAGGGAATTGTGTATTCACATTTTGCATATTAGTATTCCAATTATTCAAATTATTCAAAAATGGAAATGAATCGGGAGACATACCTTGATTTCAGGGTTGCCAGGGTTTCTTTTGTGCAATGAAGTAGGCTGAATCCGCCTCTGGAGTTGATGCCTGCAGAACAGCCTTCACTTGGGGCAACGTGGGGCAGTCCTTCATATCATGATTCAGCTCGCACAGCTGACACACTTGTACTTTGTCAAGAGGGCATTCCTTCAGTGGATGAGTCTTTCTACATCGGGGACAAAACACCCCTAGTGTGAGATCCTCCACTGCCTGTCTTTGCTTGGCCTTCAAGACGTCAATCTCTGAAGAGATAGAGCTCATCATTTCTGTTTTAAAGTTTTCAAGAAGATTGCCTATCTCTGCACGTGTAGCTCCCCCATTGGATGACTTCTGAGTTCTGTCGAAGACATCACGTTCCAGGTTATTTCGTTTATGCTGCTTATTATGCCTAGAAGATCCCCTGGAATATCTCTTACATAATTCCACAATTGTCTCAAAAGATTCTTTAGAGATATCCCCCTTTCCTAATAAATTTAGCATGTCTAAACAATCGTCCCTGATTCCTCGAAGCAAGATTATCTTCAGCACATCTAGTCCCATGTTTGTCTGGCCAGCTCTCTGCACATTGTACAGCAACCTCTCCACAAAATCCTCCAAACTTTCATCCTCCTTCTGTACCATCTTGAATAACTCCTCCCTTTTGTCCCTGGTGTTACAATATTCTTGATATTTTTCCAGGAATACTTGCTTCATCTTATTCCAATTAGCAACAGTCCCTCCCCCAAGGCTCATGAACCATCGTAATGCATTGTCCTTCAGGGTGGCAGGAAAAAGCTTTAACTTTTGAGCATCTGTGATATAATCATAGCTGCGACAGAGGATATCGAATTCAAACAGGAATTCGTCTGGATCCTCTGCCGCCCTGCCATGGAAGCGGGGTAACACCGACGGTGAAATGTTTTTCATAGGAGCTGTCCCCTCTAGTTGCTGTATTGGGAATTGCAATGTAGCCATAGTTTCTGGCGGGGAATTATCTTCATGATGGTATTGTACCACTGCTTCTTCCTCTTCGTTCTCATGTCTATTACTCATATTTTCTTCTGTATCTTCTCCTTCGTTTGTTCCTTTGTTCTTTACCTTAGTTGTAACAGCTGCGTATTCTTCGGTTGTAGCAGCTGCGTATTCTTCGGTTGCAACAGCTGTGTATTCTTCGGTTGCAACAGCTGAATCAGCTGTTACTTCTTTAGCAGGAGTATATGCAGGAATCACAGCTTCTCCTGTATCTTCCACTGTAGATCCTGATGCTAACGCTCCAGGATCAGCAGGGCCTCTTTGATAGGAGTCCCCTGTTGACGAGATCTGACAGCTGAATCAGTTTTGTCAACAAGGTCGTCAATGAATGTTCTTCTGCCCAGCGGTGGACCTCGACCACGACCCGAACCACCTGTACTGTTAGTAATTTGTGGGGTTTTGGGGGTCGGGAGGTGATCGCGTTTTACCCCCCTCATATTCATGCGAAGCAGATCATTTCAAAATCAACCAAAAGACTGACTAAACAATTATCAGATCAACTAATGACTAGTGTTTAGTTTTCATCCTTCCCCGACAACGGCGCCAAAATGTCAAGCACTCTAATTGCAGATAATTAAATATCAAACACACAGAGCGTATGAAATTTATTGTCAACCCGAGGAAGTCTTTTTATTTCAAAGGACAAGTGCACAATATATGCTTAAACACAAAACCATTAGAAGTGATTCTTTTATCTTCTATCATCCATGTTCATCCCAAGAATCTATGCAATCCCAATTGCCTTCTAACTGCTATACTACAATTCTTTTCTATTATGCATCAAGCAGAATTAATATCAGATCTAATCAACGATTGCAGGAAGGAAATCTCAATTGCATTCTAAAATAATCAACTGTCTAATTTAATCAAGCTGGGAATCATAAAGCATGACCTGAACATTACTCTAGAATTTGATAAAAGAGATTAAAGCAACTGTTCTAAGAAACTGGATTGCAAAATATAAACCAATCAACACATAACAGGAAAGCCAATTTGTAAGGGTTCCTGGGATTACGTCTCAGCTGTAGGATGAACACAGTAGTGTGAACAGAAATTGAAATATATAAAACGAACCTAACTCAGTCGACTGTTATTCGATACCATTCACCAATCTCACGAATAAATCATTTACTGAGAAATCCACACAAGGAATATTGCTGCTGCGTACAAAAGAAAGATCAAAGCATCACACAACAGGAAAGATGAAATCCTAAATTAACACAGCAATCTCTGTGGAAGACGGGCCCAGTCTTCACACAGAGACGCTGGTTGAACAACACTCTCTTTAACTCAGAAGCAACTCCTTATATTAACAGAAGGATGAGTACACAGTTTCGGCTTGACTGCTAATACAGGATGAATTAATTAATTGCTGTCCAACCCCTCAGTCGAGGCAATTCCCCATACTTATACATACAATTGCAACATCTAAACCTATAATTGGGCAGCCATGAAGATCTCTGATCTTCAGGCGCCCTAAATAATCTAGCTGTTACAATGCGTGGCAGAACTGAAATATGAGAGAAGTATAAATTGTCCCAAGAGTGACGGTCCTTCCAGCTCACAGCTGGATTTGAGCAGCGACATACTTAATATAGTTTTTCTG
This sequence comes from Larix kaempferi, assembly GCA_027924585.1. Taxonomy (NCBI): domain Eukaryota; kingdom Viridiplantae; phylum Streptophyta; class Pinopsida; order Pinales; family Pinaceae; genus Larix; species Larix kaempferi. The sequence goes on from BSBM01000922.1 coordinate 4,492,870, forward strand.
TTACAGCTGCCCGGCCACGACTGTGCCTTGATTGACGATTTGAGCCTCAAGGAAGCTTCCACAAGTCATGAACGTTCCTTCATGACTTGTTCAGCTCCGATCTTCCTGCAGTCTATTGTCTTACTACCTTCATAATTCGCATCATGTTAGCACAGATTAAGAGATGTACAGCTTTAATCATCACAATCATAAGTATTAACACAATAAAACAATAATCGGCCATACCTTGGTAATTTGGGGAATAGATAAGGACAATAAGTTGAATTTCCAAGGTAATTGGTGTAAGACAAGGGAAGGGAAGATGATAAATGATGGTCAAAAAGGGCCAATTCTGGGCTCAACAGCTGCCATAGCTCTCCATTCCCAATGCATTAACTACCTCAACCAACTCTTGGAAGAATTATATGATTGGGTGCATAGGTCAAAATGGGGAGTTGAGGGTTTATGGGTTCTCTTCTTGACACTTGGATTGACACTATTGGCTCAAGGGTTTGAACATTTTCCCTCTCTATTCCTTGTAAAAATCATGCCCCCATCTCTTGTTGCATTGCATAACTAGTTGTGGGTATTTTATTAAAAATGCATATTTACATGATGTCTTAATTTATATTTTCGTCTGGCTAGCACGAGAACCATAGGCATCGATTTTTAATTATTGATTCATAAAACGCTAAATCGATGGTGGGGCCTTGGCCTTGAGCCCCTCACCACAATTTCAAAATGATATTTACATCATTTACAATTTTAATGCAATAGGGTAAAAAACGAGATATTACAATATATATATATATATATATATATATATATATATATATATATATAATTTTAATTTTAAATGGATATGGTGATGCTTTTGTTGGTAGAAAAAGGATAAAAGAATCTTATTTTTTCTAAAGAAAATATCAATATAAGATTATAATTTATATTTTGTCAATTTGATTTAGCTTGAGTAGCTATGGGATAGAGTGTTATCCTCCAAAAAAAAAAAAAAACTTATCTCTTTTTTAAACTACTAAAAAAAAAATTTAATCACAACCCAATAACATATATGATGACAACAAAAGTTAATATAAAAAACCCATCAAAAGAAATAAACTTGTCTAGAGTAAAAAGTTATGTATAATCAAATTCAACTTGAGAGCCATTAAGTAAAAAGTTATGTAGAATCAAATTCAACTTGAGAGCCATTAATTCACTCAAATTGTTCATCCATGAACCAACTCCAACTTTGTACCAAAGAATGTGATTTTCCTTTAAAAAGATAATTCCCTAGCACCACAAATCCTGGGCTCACCCTCACAACCCCATCAAAATAAGCCCATGAGATAGGAAGATCAATATCTTCAAAATGGATCAAACAAAGAGGCATTTTAGGAAAACCAAATTCCCCATGCCACCACTGGTGGGAGATCCATACATATATTTTTGTATTCTCATTTCCATACCAATTCAACAAATGCTCTTCAATGGATGTTCCAGACCAAGCATTCTAGAGCCATGTAAATACTTACAAGTCGAGCCAAAATTGTTTAGCAAATGAGCAAGACACGACCAAATGAAGATTTGTCTTCAAACTAACCTTACACAGAGGACATCTCCCAAGACCCATAGTGTTCCTTTTTTGAATGTTATGCTATGTAACTTTATTAAATTTCATAAGAACCACATAAATATGCAGGCCTTTGTTAAACATCAAATTACCAAACCAACTTCCACCAACATTTATGTTTTTCTAATTCATCTCTAGAGCTTAGCATTTTGTAACTAGCTTTTGGGGTATACCATCTGAATAAATACTTTGACCAGAGCAAGACATCATCCCCATCCTTTAATCTAATACATGTTTCTTTTAGGTGAGCAACAAACAACTCCCACACATTAATATCATTTTCCTTAATACCAAGCACTTAAACACTCTTCCAACCATGGTCCCTAAATGTAAAATAAGCCACAATATGCTCAAGATAAATACTACCTCTCTCCCTTAAGTGTTGAATTAAGGAATCTAGAAACCTATACGATTGACCACTTCCAATTCAAGGCTCTTCCCCCACCCTCACTTTATTCCCTTTTCCAACTTTCCACCCCAACCAATCCCAATAACAAGGAAGGAAAGCACCACAACCTTCCCAATGATAGACACATTATGCACTCTCTTTCAAGGCCTCCTAAGCCAGTCCTCAATTGAGTCCAACTCAATGTATTTCTCTTCTATTCTTTTGCACCAAAGCCCCCTTCCTTGTAAAAGTTTCCAAACATTCTTTATTCCCACATATTTTTAGAATAACACAATATTTTTTAGTCTTTAGCCCCCTAACTCTTTTGGCAATGCTATACTTTTCCATTTTACCCAAGAGAAACCCTTCCTGTCCCTCTTATTGAACCAAAGAAAATGAAAATTCAATCTTTTGATTGCCTCTAGAGCCCCCTAGGGATCCAAGCTAAATACATCCAATATACAAGAATAACTTCAATCATTGATTTGACTAGGAGAATTCGCCCTCCTTTAGCCACCTATTGCTCCAAGAATGTATCCTCAATCTTCTGATTGCCTCTAGAAACCCCCGATGGATCCAAGCTAAATACATCCAATATACAACGATAACTTCAATCATTGATTTGACTAGGAGCAGTCGCCCTCGTTTAGCCACCTATTTCTCAAAGAATTTATCCTCTTCTTTATTTTAACCACAAGCCATTGCCAATCTTTCTTTTGACAGTCATTAGGTTTTAAAACAAAACCTAGGTATTTCAAGCCCTCCTCCAAGGGGATTTGCATGTAAGGAAACAATGTTGAAAAAACAACCTTTTCTTCCTTTGAACATCCCATAAAGAGTTTGTGGATTTATTTACATTTATTTGATTATTATTTGATGTGCAAAGCAAATCCATAACCTCCTTTGGATTCACAAGATCCCTTCTCACACCTTCATAGAAAATAAGTATATCATCCACAAACCAAAGATGTGTCAAAGACAAGTTATTTCCAATCCTTATTCCTTTAAAAGAACTCATCCTTTTAGCCTCAAATAAGGACTTGCTAAGGGATTCAACTAGAAGCAAAAACAAAAATGCAAACAAGGAACATCCTTGTTGAAGCCCCCTATTTAGGCCTAAAGAAACCTAAAACAAAACCATTAATCAAAACAACCGAAAGTAATAAAAGTAACACAATTTAGTACCCAAGTCACAAAGTGAACATTAAACCCCATATGTATGAACATCAACTGCAAATAGAACCAAATAGCTTTGTCATATGCCTTCGATAAGTCCACCTTAATCGCCTTATATTTGTGATACTTTGTCTTGATTGTATGGATCCCCTCCTGTGCAATGCCAATTGCTTCATGGATTTGTCCACCCTCTATGAAGCCAAACTATTCACTAGAGACTGACCTAGACAACATTGTTTTTACCCTCCTTACAATGAGCTTTGCAATATTCTTATAGATACAATTACACAGAGAGATTGGCCCATACACAGAAGAAGGATTATTTGACTTCCATATCAGATAAATAAAGGCACGAAATTATAAGTAGAAAACACCTTTCATGTTCTTTGGGACTCTTCAACCACCCTTAAACTCTCCCTCCATGAATTTAGGGAACCCTAAGAAAAAATTGATCTGCCACCCATATGACCTTGGACTTTTCTCTTTTTCGAAGCTATGATGGACACATTGTAGTTCTTCTTTTGTTACCTCCATCATTAAATCTTAGTTATCCACATCATCCATGAAACTAGGAAAAATGGAGGTCATCTAAATCACCTCTACAATAGTTGCATGCCCATCATCACCTTCAATGGCTAACTCTTCAAATTTTAAAGATACAAAATCATTTGCCCATTTCATCTTCCAATAAGTGTTTTGATACCCTTGTTGTTTTGTAAACTAGTGAAAGAGTTTTGTGTTTTCATCACCATCAGCAAGCCATAATTCATACCTCTTTCTCCTCTAGCAGTCTTGTTTTTGCTGCCTCTGACCACTTCAAATCTAGTCTAGATTCTTCAAACGATAAACCCTCTCCCTAAGTATCATACACAACCTCTAATTTGGATTAAACATCCTTAAGAATCTCTTCATCTTTTAATTTTTTCAGGTGGGCCCAAGTCCCAACGACCCTTTTGATTTGCTTCAAAATAGGCTTGAATTGGAGGGAAGCATATTCCCTCAAAGAAACATCACAAATAGTCTAGTTCTTCTTTATCAACACTAAAAATATCTCCTCCTTTAACTAGTTTGCATTAAACTCAAAGGGACTGGGAGATTTATGGCCTACATATACCATTTCAAAGACCACTAGAAACAACCTATTCTTCCTTTGAAACATCCCAAAAAGGGACTATGGATTTATTTACATATACTTGATTCCTAGTTGATGTGAAAAACAAATCCATAATATCCTTTAGCTTCACAAGCTCCTTCTCACACCATCACAAAAAATAAGAATATCATCAAACAAGAAGTGTGTCAAATATAAAGAGTGTTTCCAATCCTTATTCCTTTACAAGAATCCATCATTTTAGCCTCCAACAAATATCTTCTAAGGGATTCAACTACACACACAAAAAAAAAAACTGAAATATGGGACATCCTTGTTGAAGCCCCCTTTAATGCCTAATGAAACCTAAAGAAGAACCATTAGCAATACAATAACAGTAATAAAAGTAACACAATTTAGTACCCAAGTCACAAAGGGAACATTAAACCATATATGTATCAACATCAAACATCAACCAAACAACTAGAACCAAATAACTTTGTCATATGCCTTGGACAAGTCCACCTTAACCACCATAGTCTTGTGATACTTTTTCTTGATTGTATGGAGCCCCTCCTATGTGACAATAATTACTTCAATAATTACTTCATTGATCTGTCGACCTCCATAAACCCAAACTATTCATTGAGATCGACCTAGACAATACACATTTTACCCTTTTTGCAATAATTTTTGTAGTGATTTTATAAATACCGTTGCATAGAGCGATTGGTCTATACTACTAAAAGGAATAAGGATTATTTGACTTGTGGATCAAAGCAATAAATGTGGCATTAAAAGTAGCAGCACCTTTCAGGTTCTCTAGGATTCTTCAACCACCCTTGAAATCATCTGTACAATAGTTGCATGGACATCATCCTTATAAATTGATTGAAAGTGGTTTAAACCTTCATTGGCTAACTCTTTAAATTTGGAAGCTACAAAACCATCTGCACGTCTCATCTTCCAAATAATGTTTTGATACCGTTGTTGTTGTTTTGCAAGAAAGAACTTTATGTTTTCATCACCATTAGCAAGCCATAATTCATGACTCTTCATTCTCCAAACGACCTTCTTTCTCTGCAAGGCTTAACTCAAGGCTTAAACAAGATAAATCTGTCACACTTATATAATATTTCAGACCCAATAAAACCATCCCAAAAAATTCATAACGGAAACAAAAGATGAACATAAAAATAAATAACTTACACAAAATATCAAAACATGACTTCAAAATCGGAAACTCAAGCGGCTTGTGGGAGGATAGTAACTATAAATCTAAGGCAAGAAAAGCCCAACTAGAAGCTGAAACAAGGATTCATAGCGTTGAAGCTCTTAATCCCAAAATTAGAAACCCACAGGAGAAGAAGCCTACGTCTGAGCATAGTTACCATCAATCTGAAAAAAAGAAGATCAAACAAGTAGTCACGAAGGTGAATAAGACGAAAATAGCTTTGGAAATGAAGTTTTTCAAAGCAAGGGTGAAAGCTTGAAAAATGCTATCATGTAACATAATTTTTCTAAGTTTAAACTAGAAAAGATGCTATAATGATGTGTTAAATCGACCCATTAAAGGAGAAATGAAAAGCTACATTACTAAATGCTAAAAGATAATTTGACGAGGATAATAGAAACTAATTAATCCGAGGAAAGTCGCAGTGAATTTGCAAGTGAAATTCTACTCTATAATAGCCTCAATGCTAGGTAGAATCAATGCTCTCTATTGTCATTATTTTTCAAATAACACTGCTCAAATTGGAATCTGTGTATTTGTATTCATATTAGCTAGAATTCTAAATGCTTAGTCGCTAGTGAGATAGCCTATCTATTGCTTCCTTTGGAACTTGATCAATCCACAGTTTATGGATGCCATATGTCTAGTTCTATCGCAAATCCTCCCTGGACCTGATCATAATGCATGACTTATTCTCCACATAAATTTCCTATTTATTGATCTAATTGTGAATGATTAGTGCCTCTTGGTGGAGTTTAGAAGCAAAAGCATCAAACAATGCCTGAATGGATATCAATATGAATGTCACGTCCCCATTTTGACCCCCTTTTGGATTAAATCGTAAATGATGTAAATATTGTTATTTAATCATGGTGAGGAGCTCAAGGCCAAGGCCCCACCATTGATTTAGCATTTTATGTATCGGAAATTAAAGAAAATAGATGCCTATGATTATTGTGCTAGATAGGCACAATGTAAATTAAGACATCATGTAAATACAAATTTTAATGAAAAACCCACAACTAGCTATACAATGCAACACAGAGATGGGGGCATGATTCTACAAGGAATAGGGAGGGAAATTATTCAAACCCTTGAGCCAATGGTGTTAATCCATGTGTCAATGAGGAAACCCATAAACCCTCAACTACCCATTCTGACTTATACACCCAATCATTTAATTCTTCCAGAAATTGGTTGAGGCAGTTAATGCCTTGGGAATGAAGAGGCATGGCAGCCAATTTCGTGCATGGGCAAGCCATCAACCTGGGAAAATGTACTTTTGCTTCTGGGGGCAAGAAAACACCCATGAAATGGTGCCCAAATCCATTCTGAACCCATAGTCTTTCCTCTGTCACGCAGTCTAAGCTAGCTGGGCTTTCCCCATAATGTTTTTTACTAATTTCCTGCAAATTTCCATAGTTGGGAGCTCGTTTTTGTGTTGCACAGTGGCTAGGAGAAAGGGAGTCACGTTTTGGGGGTTTGTAGAGGTCGTTTTTGCCCCTAAAATGCAGAAAAATGTTTTCTGAAAATGAATTTACTTTCCTAGGGTTTATTCCCCATCTACCAGTTCGTTTTGGTTGCCCACGTTTTTCAGCACTTGTGTTTTGTTGTAGGGTGCATCCCTGTGTTGGTTGGAAATTATGAGAAAGAATTAGGAGTGGAAGTGGACCAGAATTGGCTTGATAAACCTAGTGAGGAGGTAACCTCTCAAGAGTATCGAAAGGGTTGGTTGCTCTTCTATGCACACCTTGAAGAACACTAGAATGGGAGGTATGGCTTGAGGGACTGTGTATTAGTGAAGGGAATACTTCCTTGTGCCAGGTGTGTAGGTATTGTGGAGACCAAGCTAGATAAATCTTGCAGAGCGTGCCCATATATCTATGGATGATCCTACTAGCTTAGTAATTCTTCCTTCCATTGCCTAACAGCCTGATAAACCCAACTGTAGCTTGGCTTGGCTGATTTGGTGTATCTTTGAGCTATGTGTGAGTCTGTTGTTCCCTTATTCCTTGTAGAGATCATTCCCAGCTCGAGGGTGGCAGTGTGTTGAGATATTGATGATCACAACTGGCCTATGGTTGGGTGGAATGTTGCAATTGCATAGCCAATTGCTTGGGACTACTTTGTTATAAGATAAGTATTCTCTTGTGTTAACTTTGCAATTATTTATTTGATGAATATCTTGAATGTATGATGGATGTGTAATTGAAATTACTTCCATTGTGTTTTCTTATAATTATACATTTCCATATGTCTTTTTATATTATGTAAATGCTTATTTAATAAGTTCATGGGGCTAGATGCCCAGTTTTAGCATCACGATCCTCTCCATCACACTGGTATGATGGGAGGGGACGTGACAATGAAATTACCATTTATATTGGTGAACAAATAAATTCCATCATTCCCCCACATATCCTTTAGTTAATAAATAAATAATCCAAAGCATCAACAGAGATTAGGGTTGTTAAGTATTTTGATCCACCTTTAAGGAAAGTTAACCCAAGCTTATCTTCATAATCAAAGCTAATTGGTCAAGGGAAAAGAACACCGCGCAGTTAAAAAGATGAACTACGCAGTAAATGAGACTTCTTTTTCTTCGCTTTGGACTTCACCAATCATACAATAGGGAACCCAAAATTTTACTTCGTTGAGGACTTCACTTCGTTGAGCAATTTAACTTCGCTGAACACTAGCTTGGTGGAATTTAACTTTGCGAAAATTTACTTCGCATTTCATAAATTTACTTCGCATTTATGCGCACTTAACTTCGCAACTTTGCATAAATTTACTTCGCATTTATGCGCACTTAACTTCACAACTTCGCATAAATTTACTTCGCATTTATGCGAAGTTCTTAACTTCGCGAAATACTTCTACTTCTCAACTTCTTGACTTTGAAAATCATTTTTACTTCGCATAACTTCTTAACTTCTTGAGACTCTTAAACAATCTTTATATTGAGCTCAATGATAGTCTCGTACAATTTTATCGTGGCAATTCTCAACTCAAGAGGAACCTTTAGCTCTTCTAACCTATTCCATAGGTTGTTTCTACGAACTACATCAATTTTTTTTCTAATGTCCACAAAGCAACAAAAGAGATTGGATTTATTATTACAACATTACTCCACAATGACCCTAAGAATAATAGTGTGGTCCGTGGTTGAGGGATTTATTCTAAATCCCACTTGATATTTATCTCACTTGCTCTCATTCTAACCATATGCTTATCTTCTTTTCCAAGATAATGCCATAAAGCTTTTCTAAGAGAGGGATAATCATAATGGTCCCATAATTAGAGGGGTTACTTTTATCACCGCGTTTAAAAATAGGAATGATGAGGCTCCAATTCCAATGGTGAGGGAAACCTTGATTGACCACTAAATTGAAAAGTATGTGGATGTGAGGTATGAGGACAAGTTCTCCAATTTTTAATATGTTTGCTTGGTATCTTTCAATGTCCCTAGCTTTTCCATTTTCTAGATAATTAACTACAAATTATATGTATCTATCGAGAAAATTTCTTCTACTGTAAGGAGGGTTGGAAGGTTATCTGTGACATTCAGGGATTCATACAACTTTATATGATAGGATTTCTAGTCCTTTATAGCAAATCTATTATTTTAATTGGTTTTGCTAGTTAGAATTTGCCTCCAGAATTTCTTAGGAGCTACCTTAGAGAGGTGTAAAATATTTTCTTGTCTTTTATTTATGTAGTGCCTCTTTTTCATTTTAATTAGGCCTTTGTATCTCTTAATATTGTCAAGTTTTAGGGACCCTTCCATAACTTCTTTGATTTTGGTTCTTGCATTTTTACACTCTTTATCATACCAAGGGTTGGCTATTCTAGTTTTCTGTTTACCCAAGACTTCGATAGAAAAAATATTAATTGAAGAAGAAATCGTCGTAGTAAAATTATGTTATAGGTCTTCTATATTATCCAATCTTGAAGGGGGAACAAGTAATTTTTAAATCATTTAGAAAAATATCACATTTATTTCTATCAAAGATTAAATGCATATGGCCATGAGAATTTTCTTCTATGGGATCAATATGCATTACAATATTTATGGTTACAATTAGAGCTCTATGATCTAAGTCTAGCTCGTGCTATTTAAAATGTCTAAATTTATCATTTTGTCGTATAGAGGGATATCATAAATGACATAGTCTACGAAACTACTGCCAAGCCCATGAATACAAGTCATTTGGATAGAATTTGGCCATTTCATTAGGAAATTGCAAATTATAAGATCATGAGCACTACAAAGCTCAAGACTAGTTCAAAACCGAATAAATTATCACCTGGATTAACATAACTTCTTTTGTACCTGCTAGCTATAGTAGGGTCTACATCTAACCAAAGAGGATTAGAGTTGGAATGATTGCTTAGAATAGTAGCTTGCTTACTCGAAGTTTGAACATTAAATTCACCCATTAAGAGGATACTGTCTTCATTCCTTGAACTAGAAATATCACTTTCTAAGCCATTGTAAGGACCATTTTATCTAAATTGCTTTTCTTATAAAAGTTAGAGTTAATAGGGGGAAAATAACATATTTCTATGTATTTCTTTTTAGCATTGTTGCCTGTACTCTCTATCCAAATATATTCGTTGTAAGGGTCTTTCTTGTAAAGACTAACAAGGGGGGAGATGTTCTTCCTAATGTAGCAAGTTATACCTCCAATTCCTCTATGACAAGTAGATCATTTGTTCCTCACCAACCAAATGAAAAATCTTTCTATGTTAGGGACCTTAGATTCTTCATGCTTCTAGGTTTCAACAAACAATATAATATCAATTTCACTCATAATCCAACTATCAATTTTACTCACAATCCAACTTATCTTGGGGCCCTTGTTCTATGGAAACTGTTGAGAGAGACAATCCAAAACTTATCTAGTTGTTATTTATTATTATGTTTTTGGTTTCTATCCCGAACTTTTCTATTTCTAATTAATGCCCATTTTCCTTCCTTCCTCCTCCTTTGACCTTTTGAACCTTCTTTCTTAATTTGACTTGGTCTTGTGAAATGATATCTTCATTTAAAAATATTCGTGATACTTTATTGTCAGTTGCTTCTGAGGTAGGTTAATCCAATTTGTAACCTATTATGTAATGTAGTTTTAAAATAAAACTTTTAAAAATGTTATTGTTTTATGTTTTTTATATATTCATTTTGGAATAAAAATAATGCATGGTGTTACTCTCAAAAGTTAATGCTCAGTCATGATGGTGTCTTTCAATTAAAAATCACAAAAATGCATGGCAACCACGAAAATAGATATGGTGTAGTCTAAATATTTTAGGTTTTTAATTTTTTTCAAGTATATTTTCCATCTTAATCTGTTTGGAGTTAGGTTGGAAATCTTTAGTTATGGAAATTGCATAATTTAGTTAGTACCAAGGGTATTGGAGGATGCTGAATCTATTTATGAATTCAAATACACAATCTAAATACTTCAAAATTTAGATTTTACCAAAAACAAATTTACAAGATGCCCAACAAATTGTCCACAACAACCATCGTCTGAGCAGATTGTAGATCGGGTTGGTGACTGAGTTGATGCCTCTCACAACGCGGGAAGAGCTACTGCTCGAGGATTGCAGTGCGGTCTCTCCTCAGAGACCACACCCCCCGCAATTCCATTTCGTGTACATAGAAAATGTAATGGCAAATTGAAACGGAAACGGAAAGAGAAGCGAATGCCATTCATAAGTCTTAATTTAGATATAGTTGCGATGCTGTGCTGAAAACTTAAGTGAATTCATAACTTTCCACTCTTAACACATTCATAGGTGTTACATGGATACAGGTAAAGGAAAAAAAGGAAATGCTATGATACTAGATGCTAGATGAGTTAGTAATGAGTAATAAATCACTAATCAACCTTTATAATAAATAACAATGAAGAGCGTTGGATTTCAAAATGCAAATAAATTACACACAAAATATATATCTTTTCATAATGGCACACACCTCCTCCCACCAAATTTATTGAAATAAAGAGTCTCATGATCATCTGCCATCAAAAGCAGAGCACTTCTAAGACTTTGAATGCACATATTATGTGAACGGAGAATAATCAACATTAACGACAAAGGAGAACAATCAACATTAACGAGAGCTTCCTACAAACAATTCATCGAAACTACAACAATACATAACAATGGTGACAACACATAATAGCATGGAAATTTGGTCATCGAAACTACAACAATACATAACAATGGTGACAACACATAATAGCATGGAAGTTTGGTCAACAAAGTATTAGGAATACGTGAAGAGGAGGCCTTCGTCGTTGAGTTTCTGCTCCATTTCCCTGTAAATACGCTCCTCCATCTCTGGCGTGAAATGCTTCTTCCACTCGCCCACTTTGCCCTCCCGGAAAAATAAGGAATTAAAATTCTCCAGTGTCGCTCCCTTGTTCACCTCCAAATTCGAGAGTCTATCGAAACTGCACTTGTCCACAATTCTCTGCGCGTGTTCTTCCAGCAGAGTAGGAGAGCAGCCTAAGAAAATCCCTATCCTCTTAACACAACCCACGCAATCTGCCTGCAGCTCCTCGTAAGTGAGAAACATCAACTTATTCGGATTGAGCCTACTCTCGCGCCAGTAACTCAGAACGCTCTCTGCAAACGGGCCTCCGTGGAAAACTCCATAACAAAACGCGTCAAAGACCGATTCTTTGCTCAGATCTCCATTCAAATGATCACCACGGAACCCAAGTCCTTCGACGCTTTTATTCAAGAATTTCCAATAGGAAACGAAGACATCTCTGGGGTTCCGAGCAAGGTAAATAATTTTGCAATCAGGCAGACGAGACTTTATAAGCGGACTTGTAATACCCCAATTTTGACCCTTAGGAAATATTGGATCTAATGTAAATATTGTAGATACGCGATGTATGTTTCCCTAGCGTGGAGCTCAAGGCTAAGGCCCCGCTAGTTTATGCTCGGATTTTATTTAAATTAGACACGCTTGATATTTTGTTATCCACGTGCTATTAAGCCATGGGATATTGTAAATTGATGTAAATGTTTAATATGGAAATAAAATACCAAAAACTGGCTATGGAGGCAACGAATGAGAAGGGGGCCACGTGTATCCACTAGGGAGTGGTGAGGGGGCTATGGGATTAAACCCTAGGCTGCCATTTGTCATTATGAGAACCCATTGACTTCCCTAGGTGACATTAATTCCTGCTGTAAGAAGGTGGTTGAGATTTCAGCCCATGGCTTCAATGGGGCATGGGCAGCCCTGAAATTCGTATGGGTGGGCATGGGCTCTGATTGCTTGGGCAAGAAGTCACTCAACCTCATGGGAGGTTGCTTCATTCTCACCCCAGTCCATTGTGAAACTATCTAGCATCATTCCCATCCAAAAACGTGTGCCAGCAGTGAGGAAAAAACCAGAAATCGCGACCTTGAGAGAACCCAGTTTTTAAAAGACCAAAAACGTCCAGATTTGGCAGGGGACGGGGAAATCCAATGGGGGATCCAATAGCATGAACCTTGGGGCGAATTTGGGAGCATTAGCTACCCCGAAATCAAGGGGAAAACCCAGTTTTTGCAGCTCAGAAAAGGAGTGACGGATTTGAGTATTTGGTGAGCAGAATGGTGGGAAATCAAGTGGGGATTGACTATGCAGAGGTTGGGTATGCTTGATAAACCCTGTGAAGGCTAGGATCTCAAGGATCAGCAGCTGGACCTTTCTATGCCCATCCTGAAGAGCACTGGAGGGAAGAGTTGCCTGGGGGACTGTGTAACAGAGAAGGGGATCTTCCTTGTGTTGGATGTGGTAGGTAATGTGGGTGCCTGACTGTTGAGCCCACTTGAGATGCCTGTAGCTCTGTGGTTGAGCTCACTGGCTTAGCATTACCCTCCTCTATCTGCTTGGATGCTTGACTGAAGCCATGGCTATGAGTGAACCCAGCTAGTCCTCCTTAGTGGATACACAGCCCAGCTCGGGGGTGACCTCTCAGCTAAAAGAACACAAGCTGGACAGAGGTCTATGGTTGGGAGGAACGTTTCTCTTCCATAGCCAGTCGTTTGGACCGTTACAATTCAAGATGAGTAATCTGTGATTTAATTTATATACAGTATGTGTTTTGCAATGCATTCATGATTAATGGAACGAAAGGCGTCATGTTTATGCAATATGATAATTAATGACTGTTGTTTATCTGTTGAATGCGTGGGGAAACTATGTGTATATGTGAAGTTTAATTCCGCTGTGTAGTTATTGAGTTTATGTCTGCACCCATAAGTTTTAAATTGCATGCGTTATGAGTCAAATTATTGGGGCTAAGCCTGCCATAAGCCCGTGTGTTGTTAACGTTTCCTTCCTTGCATTTGATGATGGAAGGGGGCGTTACAGGACTGAGCATATCGAATGGCAAATGAGTGTGCAGCAGACGCGGGGACGGAAGCTCGGAGAGGATAGAAAGATCGTGCTGCTTAGTATGAAGGAAGGGGAGTATTTCGAGGGTAGGGACCAGATTATGAGGATTTTTCTCATCGACAGAAGCGCGTGGAATCTTGATACTCTGAGCGTCGTCAAGATTAAGTGAGAGGATAGTATTAACGAGAGCTTTAATCCATGTTGTTCCCGCCTTCATTTGCGAAGCCAAGTAAATGTCGTCGGGGAACGGTTGAAATTCCATTTGCACGAGCTTCAACGCGGACAGAAATCGCGTGTCAACCCAAAAGCCTTGGTGTTTCTCGAACCTCATATTGCCCCACTCTGCAGTACTCGATGGTGAGGAGAGCCTCATCTCTGGCTGCTCTTGGGATAGAGAATTCGAAACCACAGCAGCCATTGTGATCGATTGAATGAGCTTGGAACGAGAAGTGCTCATCCTTGCAATATATATAGCCCTGCGTAGGTTAAAGCATCCTTCAAACGATACTTTAAAATATGTTTTTTGAAAAACACCTTTTGAAAGATGCTTTTAAAGATTCTTTATGCCCAAGATTTATCATCTTTCAAACGATACTTTAAAATATGTTTTTTGAAAAACATCTTTTGAAAGATGCTTTTAAAGATTCTTTATACCTAGATTTATTACGGTCAAACTTGTGAAGCTCAAAACAAGAAAGTTGTAGCCTTGGACGAGAGCTTTCCAACTTGACCACAAAAATGCGATAATATTCTATTTTTCAATCTCATTTTTGCTTATTTCTGTACATTTTTATTATTTATGATACATTTTGGCCTTGGTAATTCCTTATTGAAAGTTACAACATCTCCCCATACTGGGCTGTAGAGCACCTCACTGGTGCAATAATAGTCATACACATATCTCCGAAATATTAATAGAATACATTATTATTAAAAAGTATTATATTCATCCGGCATGGGTGTGGCTCATTGGCGGTTCACTTGATATGAAACCACTTATTGTAAATTGGAGGTCACAAGTTCAAATTACACCCGACTTTACCTGTGTCCCATGCATAATTTTAATATTATTATGTATTAATAAAATATTAATATGTAGTTAGTAATCATATTATTATATTTTAATATTTTAAATAAAAATAATATTATATAATAGTTACTATGTTGATTGCCACATTTCTCATTGTTAACAATGGTTGACTTTAGTTAAATATGGTTGAAATATTAAAAATATATATATATTTAATTAAAAATATATATATATTTATTTATGACATTATAATTATATATTATAACTATATAGTAGAAAAATAATGATGAACTTTTATAAGAATATGGTATTTAAATAAATTATTATAATCAATGTATTAATAAAATATTAATATGTAGTTAGTAATCATATTATTATATTTTAATATTATAAATAAAAATAATATTATATAATGGTTACTATGTTGATTGCCACATTTCTCATTGTTAACAATGGTTGACTTTAGTTAAATATGGTTGGATTTAGTTACCATGGTTGAATTTAGTTACCATGGTTGAATTTAGTGAACCATGTTTGACTTTAGTTAATCATGGTTGACTATATTTACTATGGTTGAATTTAGCCAACCATGGTTTACTTTGAGTAACCATTTTTTACTTTAGTTTGACTATATAGAGTCATGGTTGACTTTGATTGGACCATAGTTAACCACGGTTGAATTTAGTGAACCACGTGACCATACTTCACAATGCAAAATGAAATTTATTGAACATCTAATGTTAACCCTTGATCAATGTCGCAATGTGACATAACCCTTAATCAATGTCCTAATGTAGCATAACCCTTGATAAACATCACAACGCAACATAACCCTCGACGAATGCCAAATGTCACATTGTTAATGTGGCACATGTTGTGTTGTGTCAACATATACCTGACACTTTAGAGAACTAGAACCATGGCTTACTTTGGGTAACCATTTTTTACTTTAGTTTGACCATAGCCAGCAATGGTTGACTTTGGTTAATCATAGTTGACATTGATTGGACCATGGTTGACTTTAGTGAACCATGTGGTCATAATTCACAATGCAACATGAAATTTTCTGAACATTCAATGTTAACCCTTAATCAATGTCGCAATGTGACATAACCCTTAATGAATGTTGTAATGTAACATAACCCTTGATAAACATCAGAATTTGACATAACCCTCGATGCACGTTGAATGCCACAGTGTTAATGTGCCAGATGTTGGGTTGTGTCGACATATACTTGACACTTTAGGGAACCATGGCTCACTTTGGTTAACCGTGTTTGAATTTAGTTTGATTATAGTCAACCATGGTTTACTTTAGTGAACCATGTTTGACTGGTTCACCATGGTTGACTTTAGTGAACCACGTGGCCATAGTTCATAATGCAGCATGCAATTTTCTAAACATCAAATGTCACATTATTAATATGTCACATCTTAGGAATTGTGGCAATGTGACATAACGCTTGATGAATGTCGCAATGTGACATAACCCCCGATCAATGTTGCAATGTGACATAACCCTTGATAAACATCACAATGCGACATAAATCTTGATGAACATCAAATTTCACATCTTGGGCATTATCACAATGCGACATAACCCTTAATGAACGCCACAATGCAACATAAGCCCTGATAAACATCACAATGTGACACAAACCTCGATGAACGTCAAATTTCACATTGTGAAAATGTCACATCTTGGGTTGTGTCAGCATATGTCTCACATATTGGGAATTGTCACAATGCGACATAACCCTTGATGGACGCCACAATGCAACGTAACCCTTGATAAACATCACAATGCAACACAAACCTTGTTGAACGTAAAATCTCGCATTGTGAATATGTCGCATCTTGGGTTGTGTCGGTATATACCAGAAACTTTAGAAAACAATGGTTGACTTTGGTTAACCATATTGAAGCTCGATGAACATCAAATTTCACATTGTGAATATGTCACATCTTGGGTTGTGTCAGCATATGTGTCACATATTGGGCATTGTCAATGCAACATAACGCTTGATGAATGCCGCAATGTGACATAACCCATGACTTTGCTTAACCATGGTTAACTTTATTTACCATGGTTGACTTTTTTTACTTTTGCACATTTTATATATTATTTGATTATAGTTAACTTTAATGTGTCACATCTTGGTCATTGTCGCAATGTCACATAACCCTTGATCAATGTTGCAATGTGAAATAATCCTTGATAAACATCACAATGCGACAAAAACCTTGGTGAATGTCAAATTTCACATCTTGGGCATTGTCACAATGCAACATAACCCTTGATGAACACCACAATGCAGCATAAGCCTTGATAAACATCGCAATGCAACACAAACCTTGATCAATGTCAAATTTCACATTGTGAATATGTCGTATCTTAGGTTGTGTCAGCGTATGTGTCACATATTGGGAATTGCCACAATCCAACATGAACCCTTGATGATAGCCACAATGCAACGTAACCCTTGATAAACATCACAATGCACCACAAACCTTGTTGAATGTCAAATTTCACATTGTAACACTACTGAAAGCGAAGAGAATAAGTTAACCACCACAATGCGACATAAACCTTGATGAACATCAAATTTTATATCTTAGGCATTGTCATAATGCGACATAACCCTTGATGAATGGCACAATGCAACATAAGCCTTGATAAGCATTACAATGCGACACAAGCCTTAATGAACGTCAAATTTCAAATTGTGAATATGTCGCATCTTGGGTTGTGTCACCATATGTGTCACATATTAAGCATTGTCGCAATGTGACATAACCCTTGATGAACGCCACAATGCAACGTAACCCTAATAAACATCACAATGCGACATAAACCTTGATGAACGTCAAATTTCACATCTTGAGAATTGTCGGAATGCGACATAACCCTTGATGAACGCCACAATGCAACATAAGCCTTGATGAGCATCACAATGAGACACAAACCTTAATGAACGTCAAATTTCACATTGTAACACTACTGAAAGAGAAGAGAAGAGGCCAAGAATCTTTCATTCTTTTAATGTTTCTTGTGATGGTGTATTTGTAAGAAATGAAATACAGAAAGTTAAATATAAATGCTTATTTTAGCAAGCATGATATTTTTAAAATGCTTAGATTTTACTAATTATATTTCACTTTCAATGAAACTTCGCCTTTTCAATAGTTCAACAATATTAGAGCAATGAATAAATGCTTACATGGTATTTGTTAATATAGTATTTGTTAATATTCTTGTTTGAGAAACCATATAATATAATATTTCTTGATATTTATTATAAAATATATATAGTTTTCTTTATAGACACGATTCGAAATGAACCATTGATGAAAGACACAATGCAACGTAATCCTTGATAAACATCACAATGCACCACAAACCTTGTTGACTGTCAAATTTCACATTGTAACACTACTGAAAGAGAAGAGAAGAAGTTAAACACCACAATGCGACATAATCCTTGATGAACATCAAATTTCACATCTTGGGCATTGTCGTAATGCGACATAACCCTTGATGAATGCCACAATGCAACATAAGCCTTGATAAGCATCACAATGTGACACAAATCTTAAGGAACGTCAAATTTCAAATTGTGAATATGTCGCATCTTGGGTTGTGTCGCCATATGTGTCACATATTGAGCATTGTCACAATGTGACATAACCATTGATGAACGTCACAATGCAACGTAACCCTGAAAAACATCACAATGCGACATAAACCTTGATGAACGTAAAATTTCACATCTTGGGAATTGTCACAATGCGACATAACCCTTGATGAACACCACAATGCAACATAAGCCTTGATAAGCATCACAATGCGACACAAACCTTAATGAACGTCAAATTTCACATTGTAACACCACTGAAAGAGAAGAGAAGAAGTCAAGAATCTTTCATTCTTCTAATGTTTCTTGTGATGGTGTATTTGTAAGAAATGAAATACATAAAGTAAAATATAAATGCTTATTTTAGCAAGCATGGTATTTTTAAAATGCTTAGATTTTACTAATTATATTTCACTTTCAATGAAACTTTACCTTTTCAATAGTTCAACAATATTAGAGCAATGAATAAATGCTTACATGGTATTTGTTAATATTCTTGTTTGAGAAACCATATAATATAACATTTCTTGATATTTATTATAAAATATATATAGTTTTCTTTATAGACATAACCATTGATCAATGTCGCAAAGAGACATCACCGTTAATGAATGTCACATTGCAACATAACCCTTAATAATTATCAAAATGTGACATAACCGTTGCTGAGTGTCACAATGCAACATGACACATGATAAACATCACAATGCAAAATAACCCATAGTGAATGTCGAATGCCAAATTATTAATGTGTCACATCTTTGGCATTGTTGGTCTATATCATTTTTCATTGTCGCAATGCAACATAACCCTTGATGAATACCACAATGCAACGTAACCCTTGATAAAAATCACAATGCGACATAAACATTGATGAACGTTAAATTTCACATCCTGGGCATTGTCGCAATGCGACATAACCCTTGATGAACGCCACAATGCAACATAAGCCTTGATAACCATCTCAATGCAACACAAACCTTAATGAACGTCAAATTTCACATTGTGAATATGTCGCATCTTGGGTTCTCACCATATGTGTCACATGTTGAGCACTGTCGTAATGCGACATAACCCTTGATGAACGCCACAATGCAATGTAACTCTTGATAAACATCGGGTGAAAACGTGAAGGTGGGTAACACTTTCGTGAGAAATCAGTGCAAAATCGTCTTAGCGGAAGTTATTCGGCCGAATAAAAATATTATTCGGCCGAATAAAAATAATTGTTCGGCCGAATAATTGAAATTATTCGGCCGAATAATTTTGAAGTTATTCGGCCGAATAACCACAAACAGTTCTCCGTCCCGTTTAACGGAGACTCTTGAAATTTGTGCAAACGGTTGCCGGACGGAAAAAAATTTCGGGCAATAGTTTATTCGGCCGAACAATTATTCGGCCGAATAATTGTTCGGCGGAATAATTGTTCGGCCGCATAATTGTTCGGCCGAATATTTATTCGGCCGAGTAATTGTTCGGCCGAATATATATTCGGCCGAATAATTATTCGGCCGAATAATTATTCTGCATAAAAAGACAGCATCGGCTGCCATTTGTCATTCCCTGTTGGAATTATTTGGACCCCGCATGGGCCCGCTGTAGTCCTCTGCCACCCTGCCGACGCCCCAACCTGCTGCTCGCCACCCCGCTGCTCGCCGCGCTGCTTGTGTTTCATGGCTGGCTATTTTTCCGCGACTCGCGTCTGCTCCATTGCTGCTGTCGTTCGTCTTTTCTTACGTTTCTTCGGGGTGTGATCTGCCCTTGCTCTGTTCGTTTTTAGCAGCGAGTTTGTTGGTTGCTTCTGCTGTCGATTGTCGGTTTTCTCGTTTCGTCGGGTTGGGATTTCTGCTAGTTGCTGCTCGTTGGTGGTATTCAGACGGTTGGTCTGTGTTCGTTGTCAGGTGTGTGTTGGTAGGTGGCTGCTTTGAAGGTGTTGCGGCTTTATCTGAACGGTTGAAGGTGCGTTTTTCCTTTGTTTTTACTTAATATTTCTGTTTGTTAATGTTATAGGGCTTATGTAATGACGTTCGTTGTTGTTTGTGAAGGAAATAGGTGTTGTTTTGAGCGTTGCTGGGTTGAATAGAGGCGGCGTTGCGATCGACGATTCTTCACTGCATTTTTATATAGAGGTATGCATCGTCGTAAACTTTGTTTTTATGTTGTTGGCAGTATTAGAATTCAAAAAATCTGTAGTGCTGTTTAATATTGGAAGGTTAAATGTTTTAAAATGCAGTTTTTATTTTAGAGAATCAGTTTTCTGTCCATGAACTCTGTTCATGAACAGTTCAGTTCGTGAACTCTGTTCATGAACAGTTCAGTTCGTGAACTCTGTTCATGAACAGTTCAGTTCGTGAACTCTGTTCATGAACAGTTCAGTTCGTGAACTCTGTTCATGAACAGTTCAGTTCGTGAACTCTGTTCATGAACAGTTCAGTTCGTGAACTCTGTTCATGAACAGTTCAGTTCGTGAACTCTGTTCATGAACAGAGTTCTGTTCGTGGACTGAGTTCATGAACAGAGTTCTGTTCGTGGACTGAGTTCATGAACAGAGTTCTGTTCTTGAACTCTGTTCATGAACAGAACTCTGTTCATGAACAGAATTCCATTATTTATAGGTTAGATATGAATATGAATAATATAATAGTACTAGCTATGATTAGTTAATGATTTTTAGCTGTAATAATGTTGTTATCATTGTTCAAAGGGTATTGGTTCTCTGATTGACGTAAGCTTTTAGATAATTGAGATGAACTAACCCCATTAAAGTAGGCGGTCGTTTTTGATTCAATCTAATTACATGCATTCAACAATGAATCTCAACCTCCTACTTGGAATTGGGTATCTGTATAATATTAAGAAAACTATGAACTTACTACTATTCCATCAACCATGAATGTTCATTTGCTATCATAGAAGTTCTGTTCATGAACAGAGTTCTGTTCATGAACAGAGTTCTGTTCATGAACAGAGTTCTATTCATGAACAGAGTTCTGTTCATGAACAGAGTTCTGTTCATGATATGCTATGATATGCATGAAATTATTGCTTCTTTATATATATGGATATTTATACCTTAATCCCTGATGAGTTTCATATTAAATTTTCCAAATTCTCAATAAAGTGATGATAAAGGATATATTAAACAACTTTATAAATGATCAACATGTGGTGTGACGATGTTAAGTCAGGTACAAGAATGTCAATTGAGTTCATGAACTCTGTTCATGAACTTTGTTCATGAACAGAGTTAACTTAGAAAGTCACTTAAAAATTCAATATTGTAAGTTATTAAGTATTTTTTTTATAAAAATTAAGGAATGTTTGTTTATTGAGATATAGAATGAAAACATAAGTGATAGTTTAAAAATTAGGAAGGTGATTGAACTATTACAATATGGGATGATTATTGATGTCATGTTTATGCTGCAATATTGTTCTTAGAGTTAGGAGAGTAACTTACAAAAGAAAGTAAGTTATAATATTTTAGGTGGCTCTACATTTTTTACGCAGATCTTAAGAGATATGTTTTTAATTTTGTAGAATGAACATGTACAACATCAATGTTTGTAAATTGTTTTATCAAAGATCTTAACTAGAAGTTTCTTAATAAGGGTATATTTATGTTATACTATTTGAGGAAGCTCTGCATTTTGAATGCAGATTTTTAATAGATATGTTTTGAGTTTGTAGAGTTAACATGTACAACTTCAATGTGTGTAAATTGTATTATCATAAATATAAGTTAGAATTCTTTTAATAAGAATACATATATATGTTTAGTGAGATGTTTGTTTGTTGACATATATAATTCAAACATATTTGTTGGATTAAAAGTTTTTAAGGTTATTATACTATTTCAATTAATTGTGTTTTATAATGAAATGATTATTAGATATGTTCTTTATGTTGCAATATTAGGTAGGGTAAGGAATTTTAGTTAATTAATTAGAGTTAGGAGGGGGACTTAAATTTTGTTGGAGTTTTTAATCAAATATTGGCTTGATGCTTGTAGTGGTAGTTATGTACATTTTCAATATGTTAATGTTTGTGTAAATTTAGAAGTTATATCAAATGGAAAGAGAGTCTGCGAAGGGAAAGCGTAGGAGGTCATCACAATCTTCAGGAATTGGTGTTCCAATTGGTAGTCGAAGGTTGTCGAATTCACCGCAGGGTTCAGGTTTATTGCATGGGTCCGAGTCGTTTGATCACCAACAAGTTCGAGGGGGTACAAATGATTCTCCTTTGTCTTCTGTGGGAGAGCGTCGATCCCAACGTTCTGTTGGTATGAACATTAATGTTTAATAATGTATAATTTGTATTTTTTGTGTGTTGAATTTATGGAAAAAGTTAATTTTTGACTACGGCTATATTTGAAGCAGAGCGATGTTCAGAAGATGTGCGTAATTCGATGGAGCGAGGGGAAGATCAAGATAGGAATATAGATGATGGAATAGGTGTGGGTGGAGAGCAGGGTCCTGAAGTTCCTCCTAGAGCTAGGACGACATATGTTCCACTAGCTGAGGGGTGTACACCCATATCAACGTATCCGTCTGATTTACCTGATGAGCTTCCATGGCGAGGTGTTGTGCAACAAACTATTCTTGAAAGTTGTAAATCCCACTATGACAGGTTGAACAATGATCTTTGTTCTTTGGATCTCCCTCCAGAGAGTCGACAAAGTCTAGAGGTTGTTTTGGCATCTTTGCAAAAATTCATTGATGCATACGATGAGCTTGGACCAACTACAAATAGTTTTGTTCATTTGATGCGGATGCGAAAGGAGCAAGTTATGGGTCCAGATAAGTGGGAGGTTGTGAAGGAGAGAGTCAGTAGAGAACAAGCCAATTCAATGTTCAATTTCAAAGAAGGCCTTAAGCGAAAAATGTTGAAAGTGCAATATTTCAAGCATCCTCAAATTGCACATTTCATATATGATCGATTTCTTGCAGCTTATGGTCGATTGCCTTGGAACGATGAGGTTCCTAATTATTTTGCTAGATTTTTTTATGCGGAGTTTTTTCTAGGTATGAAGCCTAACTATACCGATGTTCCCTCTGACTTTTATGGAGCTGGAAAGGGTAGAATATATAATCGAAAAGGTGCTCTTAGAGACCCTGCCACTATACAACCTCCACCTGAGATACCTCGTCCACCAAGGGTTGTGGCTTTAAGATCAGAGATGGAGACAACATCTCAACTAGGGACAATTGGAAGGGAATCAGTAGGTGATGGTTTAGCTTCAGCTCTTGCAGGAGTAGAAGTTGGTTTGGGGCGAGAGAAGGCTCGCGCTATTCTTCGTCAGAGTTTTGTCCTCCAATAATTTCATTTTTCCTTCGGTGCATCGCATCAAATAATATTTGACATTTTCGTTGTTGTCTATAGGTGCAATCACAGCGAAAACATCTCCTGTGCAAGTTATGATTGGTGTTAGCGTATTTAAATGAATTGAATTGACCACTTATGGCGAAGGATTAGAATGAACAATTGATTAAAAAGTCAAAAACAAGTTTATTACCTTCTCTTACGAGATCTGAAATTCTATCGCCATCAGACGATATTGCTATTTATTCTGATTCTAATTCTTCAACACTTGCCAGTGGCATTTTTCCTTTTGGATTAATCTCTGTGTGTCTCCAAGCTTTTACGTAGTTGTTTGTTATGTTTTCACAAACTTCTGTAGATTCGACATTTTCAATGCAAATATGACAAAAGCATGATTGCTTTCTACTGTCAAATGCAAACACGTTGTGAAATGATTTTGTTTGAATAGAGTGAAGATCTCTAGTTCCATGTATGGTGCTAGCGTCATATGGTATTGATCTATTTATATCTTGGACCCCAACAAGCCAAAAAAACCTACACAATAAATAGTGTACATGTGTACTTAAATGTTAGTATATACATTTTTTTTAATTTTAAGAAATAATATAAATTAAAAAAATAGTGGACATACCTGCGCACGTCTTTTGATTGTTGATTATAATCATGGCTTAGATTTAATTGACACCATTGGACAACCTCTGCAGCTGAATGAAACCGTGCTGAAGAATAGTTCATTTGCCATCTTCGAAGTGCTCTTTTCACGCATGCTCCTGCACCATCATGCTCACCTTTTCCATGCCCAGTTTCAAAGAAATTCCAGCGATGTTTGATGTTCAGCGCTTTATGAAGTCGACATAACCAAAAAAATGATCGTGAAGATTTAAATTGACCCGCACATCCATCAGACCATATCCAATGCTCTTTGAATTTGACTTCGCGTTTTTTCAGTGAGTCATAGAAAATATTTTCTATACAATGTTGGACAAAATGTGTGTCGTGTGTACGATCATCGCTGATATAGAAGTGATATTCTTTAATCACATCTCGATTGTCACATGTGCTTTCAATGCCATCGATATCCTGTTGAGAATGTCTATATACAACATGGACAAATATCGAAACTTGGTCAGAGTGATAGTATTCACTCTGTATTTCGTTTTGTGCAGCAAATGTATAGTTTTCAGCAAAATCAACCACCGACAAAATTGTTCCGGGTGGAAAAATTTCACGAGACTGTTTGAATTGAAGATCTTGCCATCGTGCTCTATGTGAATGTTGGGTGTATTTATAAATTTCGTTTTCAAATTTTTTGAGAAAATCTGTGACGCATATCTTGTCTTCTAGCAAATCAATTCTTTTGGAACGTGAATCACTAGAACTTGTAGTATAGTTGATGTATTCGTATCTCTTCCAATCAACATTTACATTTGACAACGATTGATCATTATCGATAGGGTATTTATTGTGGAATAACACCAAATTTCCACAATGATGACAATGTTTTCCATTGACACATTTCTTTGAATAAAATACTTCATCGTGATTTCTCTCACATAAAATTTGAGATATGAATTCACGTATCGTCGGCGGAGGTGGTGAATTTGTCCAAAACATTTTACCAAATTCAAGAAACGTGTCATAATATAACTGAAATTGCACATGATAACGGCAACAACATGTATCACGTATAGTTATAGGTCGAACATACCATGGTTTTTGTTGCACAAATGTAGTGATTGATATATTAATTCCACGATGATCTTCCTTGAATTTATTGAACAATTGTACTTGTGTCATGTCCATTATATGTTTTGGTTGGCTTTCATATACATTTCGCGATATTCTTTTGCGTATCACATCTCTTGCATTTGGTGAAACTCGAGCATGTTCCAACCAATATTCTCGTACAATATCTTTAACCCCTGCTCCTAATCTATCTTTGTAAGGTTGTCTACAAATAATTGTCCAACAAGCAAGTTCATTATTTTCATCTATTTGCATTCTGAATTTGCTATGTTTGTATAATGTTTTTCTTGATGTTCCAACTGCTTTTGCTAGTTCTGTTGTCAAACGCTTTTGTTTAGTACTAGCTGAAAGAATTGCTGTATGAATTGCTTTACGTGCAGCACTGATATCTTTCTTCGTGGATTTTCCAAATTTTTTTATTGCATCGCCTATATTTTCCATCACATTTTGTTTCAATTTCGACTCTTTTGTTACTTTGTGAATACCCAATAACGATGTAGCACCTTCTAATTTCTTGGACACTAATAAACATCTCAAAATTTGTGCTTGTCCTGCTATTGAGTAATCTTTGAGAACTTCATCATAAAATTTTGTAGCACGATATCGTGCAACATGTACTGGTAGTTTTTCTCCATATTTGTCGCAATCAATGTCTTCTAACATTTCATCATCAATAGTAAAAGTACCTATACATCAAATTAAATTAAATTTAACATATATCAAAAAATAAAATTCATTATAAAAAAATGAATTTGGAAAATATATGATATATACATACCAGGTTCAATTTCTGGATTTTGAACTTGATCTTCAATATTGATTTCATCGACATTAGCATGTAAATCACTATTTACATCTTCTACAATGTTCTTTTCAACTTCAATTTGTTCTTCTTGTACTCTATTTTCAATTTCCATTTCTTCAACATTGTCATGTAAATCTGTATTTATATCTTCAATAGTTCTCTCTTCCGTTTCAGCAACCCTTTGTTTTTTGGCAATATATCTGAGTTTTTGTTTCTCTCTATTATCATCATCATCACGTTTACGATCAGCTTTTCTTTTACGATTTCTCTTATTGCCCAAGGTTGTTTAATCTATAGACGATAAATTAAAGAATCATGTTACTTTATAGTAAAAACAAATAAATTAAGATTTAAAAACATTTACGGAATTTATAAAAACATGAACTGAAAACAACTATTTGAAAAAAACCTCTTTCAATTAAATAAAAAGTGCAAAGCTACTTTGAAAAAAAAACATCCTTGCAAAGAACCTCCTTGCAAACATGTCTAAGAAAAGAAATATTTTGAAAAAACTCCTTGCAAATATCCCTTAAAAAAAACACTTTCAATGTGTTTTGGAAAAAAGAAGAAGAAACATACTTTGTAAAAATCTTTTTTTCAAAAAAATGTTTTCTTTGCAAATATACAACAAGAAAATAAATATTTGGAAAAAACTTCTTGCATTTATATGCCTTAGAAAAAAATTTTCTTCAATGTGCCTTTGGAAAAAAGAAGAAACATACCTTGTAAAAACCTCCTTTTGCAAAAAATGTCTTCTTTGTAAAAATGCAATAAAAAAGAGATATGTTGGAAAAACTCCTTCAATGTGCCTTTTGTAAAAAAGAAGAAGACATAGTTTGTAAAAACCTCCTTTTGCAAAAAATGTCTTCTTTGTAAAAATGCAATAAGAAAAAAGATAGTTTGGAAAAACTCCTTGCAAATATGCCTTGGAAAAAAAAACTCCTTCAATGTGCCTTTTGTAAAGAAGAAGAAGAAACATAGCTTGTAAAAACCTCATTTTGCAAAAAATGTCTTCTTTGTAAAAATGCAACAAGAAAAGAGATAGTTTGGAAAAACTTCTTGTAAATATGCCTTAGAAAAAAAAACTCCTTCAATGTGCCTTTTGTAGAGAAGAAGAAGAAACATACCTTGTAAAAATCTCCTTTTGCAAAAATTATATCCTCCTTCCGAAATTAGTTTGACAAAAAAATGCGAAGTTCAAACATGCGAAAATAATGAATTAACTTTATGTTTATTTATATGAGTATAAATTTTTATTTTTATTTTTTTTCCGGCCGACGAAAATTTTTTTCCGTTTAGTTATTCGGCCGAATAACCTTCACTATAAGTTACGGCGCCGTTACGGAAAACAGTTATTCGGCCGAATAATTATTCGGCCGAATAATTATTCGGCCGAATAATTATTCGGCCGAATAATTAATTCGGCCGAATAATCTCTGAAACATGACCGATTCAGATCTCTGCAAAATTTTCAGGTTTCTCCATTTTCGGAAGGAGAAAACCACCTCTTACACAACAAAACGAATGTCGGACTTCATACCAGTAGATTCATTATTGAATCTACTTTACGAGGGTATAAATTTTGTTGTATATAGATAAGAACTGATATTTTTTAAGTTTTATATTTGTAACATGTGTCGAGTTACGATTCAGCTCTTTAAAAAAACAGCGAAAAGAAAAATCCATAACTTTGTAAATACAACACCAAAAAAAATCGAAGAAAATGTGGGTCGATTCATTGACGTGTCTACTTCAAAAGGGTGGTCTTAGATTTTTTGATTTTATAGCGGGTTGAGAGAAAAGTGGTGCAACAAAAAGGTTGTTGAAAATCGACTGAGTTTCCCCATGGATCGACTTTAAAAAAATATAATAATTAGTATAGAGGTCCATTGGATGCAAACTTATAGTCACGCGTTAGTACATTGTGTGTAGATTGTCGTAGCATTTTCAGTTTTTGCAAAACACAAGTCTAACAACGATTTTAGTGGTGCAACAAATCATAACTCTTTTGTAGTCTTTTCATTTTATAAGAACACACTGTCAAACATTTGCGAGATCGACATATCAAATCTTAATAAAAAAAATTGAAAAAATTATGAGTAGAAAGCTAACATAATTCTACAAAAGTTTTCTTTTTACGGCAAAGTGAAATTTTAAATAAAAATATCACTTTTGTTCGCCCGAAGTTGGAAGACATGAAAAAAACAGAATTATTTTCTCACGAGACCCCCCAAAATAGACACCCATCTTCATTTTTTCACCCCATCACATTGTGACATAAACCTTGATGAGCGCCACAATGCAATGTAACCCTTGATAAACATCACAATGCGACATAAACCTTGATGAATGCTAAATTTCACATTGTGAATATGTCGCATCTAACCCTTGACGAACATATAACCCTTGTTCAATGTCGCAATGTGACATAACCCTTGTTGTTGCATAGAAAAGATGTGTATTATTAAAACCTACCATGACAACATACATAACCCTTGTTGTTGGATAGAAATGATGTGTATTATTAAAACCTACAATGACAACATACAAATTGTTTTAGAATTGTATTAAATTGATAACCATAATCATTATCCTTAAACACTAATCCCTCTACCTTATAGCTTAAATATTATTCCTTAATCCCCAAAGAAATCCCATAACCTTCAATTTTTACAACATATAACTAATTGCATAGAAATGATGTGTATTATTAAAACCTACCATGACAACATATAAATTGTTTTGGAATTTTATTAAATCTATAGCCTTAATCATGATCCTTAAACACTAATCCATCTACTTTAAAGCTTAAATATTATTCCTCAATCCCCCAAAATATCCCATAACATTCATTTTTTACAATATATAACTAATTGCATAGAAATGATGTGTATTATTAACACCTATAACTAATTGTCTAGAAATATTATATATTATGAGAGTTATTAACTTTTAAAATTTATAAAAGTAAAATATTGTTTACAATGGATTATATTTTTTTAAGATAAAAGTAAGCATTTCAACATAATGTTTGGGAAATGATGATGGATCAAGTTTAACTAAGTTTTTTTAATAATTATTATTTTATATATATATATATATATGATATATTCTATCTTTTAATATCTTAAATTCATATAATTTTATTTAATTATATAGTAAAAAAATTATATTGGAATTTTAAAAATATTTTAGATGATATATTTTGTTTTAATCTTTATTTAATTAGATATTAAATTAGTTGTAATCTTATTATAAAGATGCATTCTCAAGACATAATAATAAAATAAAATGATTTTAAAATTTTAAATTAAGATAGACTATATGAATTTTATTATTTAATTATAATTATAATTATAATGGAAATAAATATCTTAAATTCATATAATTTTATTTAATTATATATTAAAAAAATTATATTGAAATTTAAAAAATATTGTAGATGATATATTTTGTTTTAAATTTTATTTAATTAGATATTAAATTAGTTGTAATTTTATTATAAAGTTGCATTATGAAGTCATAATAATGTTTTGATATATAGATATTTACTTACATTAATATTGATTAAATATGAATATGAACTTTATAATGAAACTATTTTAAATATTATTAAATTAAATTAATTATAATCTTAGTATATAATTGCATTCTCTAGATTAATATATAGGTTTTTATTGATGTGAATATTGATTAAAAATAAATATTTATATATATTTAAAAAAAATTATAATTAAAATGAATTTAATAATTAAAATTATACAAACAAAGAAACTATATAACACAAAATTTTTAAAATATCCATAAATCAATAAAGTTAGAATAAACCTAACATTATACTAGCACAAAATTCCCAATTAAAATCAATAAAATTAAAATAAACCTAACATTATACTAAAACTATATAACTATATAAAGTATAGTTTTAAAATATTATATTTCTTGCCGACAAAATTTAATAAAGAAATGAATATATGCAATTCTTTGGTTTTCATGTCATGATCTAATTATCATATTATAGAAAAGGCATAAAATTAGATAAAAACCCTAATTCAAACATTTCACCGAACACTTTACATTCAAGTGAAGTTTAATGAGCAAACTCGAAACATGAAACACGTGTCATATATGACGAAATACCAAATCTTATTCACACCGTCTTTCAGAAATTGGACAACAAAATATCCATGAATACCATGAATTTCAACATTGATTGCATTTTTGGGAGTGAGACGAAAATCATTAATAATGTGTAAAATTGAGTTAGGCATTTAGATAAATGAGGACTAAGAACTAACCCTTTAGATAAAATTGAGAAGTCTTTGTAGAAAAGACTTGATCCTTGAACTTTACACTTTACACTTTTTCTATATTAAAAAAATAAAGACTTTTAAAGTTTGTGACTTGCAAATAAAGCAGATCCACTATCTCATATTTAATTAAAATTATTAAATATAAATATGATCATAAATAAAAGATCTAAACTTAATCTTTTTAATGTAAACGCAAAACCATTATCAATAAATAAAAAAACCTTTGAAATCACAACAATTCAACAAAACCTCCTTCTTTCAATCTGGGCGTCTCAGCCTCTGCCCAAAGATTTACATTATCTTTGACGGACTTAGATTTCTTCTTAAAATTTGCCAATCTCGACTCCCTTTCGGCAGGCTTCGGGATTTCTTCGTTGTGGAAATTGCAGGAGACAGAACGTCTCAAGACTGAATTATCAACGGCGGTAGGGTTTTGATCAACCCCAGAGTGAAGACCTACCATTTTAGAGATGATTTGTTGCTGCTTGGAGCCCGCAACGGCCTTGCGGTCCAATTCACTGCTTTTTTATGGTTTGATTTACTGCTCCCAGAAACTGGTTTTGGCGTGTTGCCGGGGCGGCAATTTATCAGAATTGTGAATTTCAGAGTAAATAAAACTGAAATCGCTTCGTGAAGCCTGCGATTTACTAGAGCTGTTCCAGTAATTTGACCTACACTGGGTTTCGTCCTTTATCTTGTGACTTGTCATCTACCCAAATTTTGGGGATATTTATTTTATTTTGCAAAATACTTTATGTTAAATTATAATTACAAAATTTTGTAATTATGACCAAATTTGGTCAAGGATGACTGTAATGACTCATTATTATTATTTAATAAATTAAAATAGGAGACAAACACTCAAGAAAGTTGTTACAAGAGTGTTCACTGACCCACTAGGAGGAATGGAAGCTGCTAGAAGGCATAGGAGAGATGGAAGCATTTGCACTCTACCACTAGCTGTTGGTTATGGGACAACTACCCCTAAATTTGTGGCATTCCCCCTCCAGGTGGAGGGAGGTGAGAAGGTAGCTCAATAATGACGAGTTAACTACTAAAAGGCCTAGGTAGCCTATATAAGGCAATTCGAATTGAGCAGGCAACTCTTACAATATTTTTCTGCAGAAATATTTCCTCATGTGCATCAGGTGATGACTAAGAGATTCGAATAGGGAGGCTGTGGAGAGTGCATTTGTAAGTCTGCAAATTATTTCTGAGAAGGAGAACCAGGGGCACTAGTGCAGGTCTCTTTGACTGCCGAGTCTGTAAGACTGGAAAAATTACTTGCTGCTGCAAGAGGATGACCTAAGCTTATAAGTTTCTTCCTCCTGGTGGTTCAGTGAACATGCTCGAGGGTCCTAAGGTAGGCAAATTGACTGTTTTCAGGAGCAGGTTGGGTGGAACAGACTTTTGGGGTGTTTGTCCTCTTATCTACTGGTTCAGGTTCTATCTTTCATATCTGTCAACCTTACTTTTGCATTAAAGATGTTTGATTCTGGATTTCATTAATGAATATAAAAACTGATAGAATAAAATCCTTCTCTGCATTTTTCCACGTGCTAGTTTCTGCACCGTACTCTAGTACAGAGAAGGGTAGTTTTAGATTTGATAAAATGATAGGCTGAATGCCAAATTGGATGATCGATGGAGGCAGTAATGATCAAGATTAAATTATGTCATGTGTGCAAAATAGAGTACACTACAGTATAGTAGAAATAACTGCCTAGCAATCCTCTGATTCCTAAATAAAAGGAAAACACATTTGTTTCTGTACAGGTTCATACTCCTCTTTTAACCCTATGCATTCAGATAGTAAGAAAATACACATCAAAATGATACATTTCGGGTTTCTTTATAGTAACTGTATTCTCAAAAATAATAGCAGCTGTAAGAATTAAATCTCTGCACCAAATTTATATGATTTCCATTTCAAATGCATATTTTTCAGATAGAAATATCATGCAATTAAACATTTATTTCCCCTAAATGTTTTCTAGTAAAGTATCGTCTAGAATTTTAGCATCTGCAAAATCTATTCTCTGCATCGAGTTATTATATGTAAACTTATATTTTCATCATCTACTCATTCCAGTATTTTAAACACCAATCTATTCATGATAGCATAAAAACCCTATTATATCAACCCTAGACATTCTTTTCCAAACCCCATTTAGCATTACAAATTTCTTCAAGACAGTAAGCATCACTTAATTGAAAAACACGATTTAGCATCAATCGGACGATAGCTCACAGACCAAGCATCAACACAAACATGGCATTGAAACCATTCGATACCCAATCTAGGGATCGCGTACGAGAACACTGTACAAACAAATAAGCAAATGAAAGCTATAGATAGGGTTTTCTTCCATAACACAAATCGAACACCGTGGCATACCCTCCCCAAAACACTCGGTAGCGAAACTTAATTTCAACACTGCCAATATAAATATCAACCACAGAGAATAGTTATTTTAGACAATCGTAGTTGCCCGGTTCAAACTATTTAAATAAGATTATAAAACCATAGTTCCAACCAGAACGATCACATTTTGTACAACGCGAGCCATAGTGCTAGAGCGAGCGAAACCTCAGCTCTTTGGCGTCACCTTCACTATTAAAAATTCATAACAAAGTTTATTGTTCAGTCCTGTGACAACCCATATTACACACGGTTATTCCCTTACCAACCCCAAACGTTTAAAATGCGACCGTGGAGCAATAGCTACCCATGTGTCTACCCTTAAAAAATAGCAAAAACCATTACTGAGCCGAGCAACAAAACAACCAAACGAGGGTTACCCTCCTCCCCCCCTTATACAACACATATCAATTAAAACAAAAAAAAACTCGACACTCGACCGTCACTGAAACAAGGTAGGATAGATCCACTCTCGGCACCTTGTGAGTCACCACCAAACCATGCACAAGGAACCCACGAGGTTTCAAGGACACCGAGGATTACCAGGAAGGGGTGGCAGCCTCCACAGACGAGTGCTTTCCATAAGAAGCCTCCAGCGAAGCAGTGCCTGCATGTTATGAATGGACGGGGGTTAAACATGAAATGCAGAGTAAAAAAAAACAAAACAATGCAAGTTCCTGCCACTATAGTTAGAATCTTACCACAACGATGTAGTTCCTGATTTGACCCTTCACCTAGCCAACGACGAAGCCTGATAGCTCTTGCAACACCCTCGAGCTAAACACCGAGGACCTTGCTTAACATCGAAGAAACGAATCCTAGCTCGTCTCACTTTCAAACAAATGACCGTAGTTTTTCTTCCACAGTTTCACGCAGTAAGACCAACTGCGGACCTAACCTATCATCACACTAACTATTGCAACTTCCACCACTGAGGCTCGGTGTCTTAGACATGACTTCCACTAGTAGATTGAATGCATTCATGTCACGGGTTCAAGCTCAGCAAACCTCCAACTTTTAAAACCCTACGATCATCGGTCGGTTGGCCTCTCCCTTTGACCACTACCTAGCAAATGACTGCCGAGGAATGTGGATCGTTGCCATTGTAGCTTGTAGTTAGGGTTTCCCTTCTTCGATCTCAAAAATCACAATCGACGGTGTAGATTGTTTCCAACCGGGCACGTTGGGAAAGTTGCCAACCACCATATTAATGTTTCCGTAAATGCTATGACCACGACAGTGCCAACACTGTATGCCAAAGGACAAGACCAGTAACTAGCTCGGAGTCTTGGCTAATTCACTCACTAGGGTTCACATGAAGCGGATGATGTGGACTGACAACAGGGCATTCCACCATAAGGTTTAGACCCAAACGTTAACGCATGTTTAAGACACTGTCAATCTGCCACCGCGAATTTAATACCCTGCCAACATCAATCAATTGTATGTTAGGTTCATAAATATATTTGATACTAATTTCTATAGTTTATTGTTATGCATCGAATCATTAAAATGTTAGGTTTATGGATCACAATTCATGCTAGTCTCTATAGTTTATGCATCGTAATGTTTGAAATATGTGGTATTGTATAGTGGGAAATGTATTAACACGGTGTAATTGTTAACATTTCACCATTGTGGCTCGTAGCTTAGCCATGTAAATGTATACATAGGGTTAATCATTGAATAAATGGAGACCTTAGATAGAGCTAAGATTTTAACTATGCATAAGTGTATTTTAAATACCATGTACTTTTATATTTTACACTTTAGCATGCTTTTCCAATATGTAATATTAAATGAGTCTATAGGTATAGCTAAATGGTGTGACATTCATTCAAATGCTAAGTCATACCATAGAACGCCATATGCACAATATATTAAATATGTTAGCCATGTATTGCATTGAATAATGATAAAATCGGGACTTGAATAGTCTAGGATCTGTAGATGGATAAACGTATCAATTGTTCAAAAGCATAAATACTATTTCCACAAGTTTTCAAATAAACTTTATCTATAGATTTTTGGTATCACTATTTTAGATATTAATGACAATAGACTTTTGATAAATAACCATAGTGTTAGAGCAATAAAAGGACGATGTGAATTTATAACACTGAAGAATTTATAAGTCAAAAAATCAGCTTAGATTTGAACCTAGTATCCATACCTCCAGTAACCTGTTTCGTAACTAGGTTTCAATAATTAATATTACATTGTTGAATAAATTGAAAGGCACTGGTAATCATAACACTTGCTATCATAAAAATTCTTACCTACTGTCTGCACACGGTAACAGGATACAAATGCCTTAGCTAAACGTAGCTAATTAAACCTTATGTTACCTCATAGGACCCCTTGCATCATCATCAAAAGCATCTGTCAGAAAACTAGTCAATAACACTCTATCGCAAATCATCTAAGTTACAGTCAACACGATAAGAATTATGTCATAGGCATCCTTACAAAATTATGACGTGTTGCAATCATTAGATTGTATTTAGTTAAAAGCCTCAATAATTGATTGTTTTTGCATTGATGACTTGATAATTTTAATGGCGACTTTATAAGCATTTATTACTTCCGCATTTACAATTATTAACATTTAATGTTTATTTAATTTTTTTTATTTTTCATGAAATTATCGGGATGTTACATGACTAGTTTATTCTAACGTGTTCTTCCACTGGATGGAAGAGCTTGATCAATCTGTAAAAAAGCTCGGTGGCTCTCAAATGGCATGTAATAACTATTGTGAGAGACATAATCTTTATTGGACATCTCCCAGGGTAAAAATCAAGACTTGTAGAGTAAACATCATTCAAGACCTGCAAATTAAGCAATCAGGGGATCATTAGTTACCAATAGAAAAGATTTCTACATATTGGATGCGATTCAAAGACGTCAGTGGAATGCAAGAAATGAGTTTATACCTTGAGTAAGCAAACTTGCACAAACCAAAATGACATCCACAGGACCCACCATCCCTAGTGCCACAGGACCTACCACCAACACTATAGTGCATCCCGCCATCGGGGCCACTCCTACTAGTAGCAGGTCCATCCCGACCACAGTCCCTTTAGTTACTGGTGGTACCCTTGGGGGCACAAGCCCTTCTGTCCAGTTCCCTACACCCCCAATGGGTGCTTCCACCATCCCAATTATTACTACCACTAACACACCACCATTCGATGGAGGCGGCCCCACAATAGCCACTATCGCCAACATGCAGGTCGACCCGACTATGTCACATCCTCTTGCCAGTTTTCCATTCATGGCCAGTCTCAATCTCCACGACTTGCCCAAATTGACCAACGACCTAATTCGACATGATCCCACATGGCCTCCCATGCCTACCAAGCTCCCTTCAGAAAGCCACAAGTTTGAGGGAAAGGGTGGTGAAGACCCCCAAAACCATATCATGTCCTTCCACTTGTGGTGTTCCTATAACTCCATAGTGGACGATTCTACCCTCTTACACCTTCTACAATGAACATTCACTCGCATTGCATCCAAGTGGTATATTGACCAACCCCATGGGATGCATTCTACCTTTGCATCCCTCGCTTCGACTTTCTTGTAGTTCTTTCAGCTACCAGTTCATTACGATGCTAGTGTTGAGATTCTCCTATCTTGGAAACAAAATACAACCACCCATATCACGGATCACATCCATGAATGTCGTAGACGCAGCAGTTTGTGTAATATTAAATTAGACGACAACAAGTTTTTATATTGGTTCTTGAAATCTCTCATACCAGCCATCGCTAAGGATGTGGCATCCGAATGACCCCAATCAAAAGAAGAGGCCATACTAAAATCCCAACAATTTGACCTTATTTAAGCTCAATCTGGCTACCTCTACACAACATTACCAAATGCTCCATGTGGTGATTCCCATTGGAACGACACATTGGGGAATCCCATGCTACTAATGGCATCATTGGACACATTGCATCCACCATCCGACCCTACGTGCATATGCCTCCAGCACCAACCCCCATATATAACCCCTCCCGTAATATTGTGCAACCCGTTATGAGCTATGGACTCGATCTTTCAAGTGCAACCGCTCATTCTGGTTTCGTATGTGTCATCGTCCTACACTACTCAGAAACATGGATCCACATATGCGGCACCTAGCTACAGTCATAACCTGTCACATACCCAAGTTCTAGACATTTTATATTATTCAGAAAAAACATTATGTTTTAATTTTATTGTAAAGTTTTATGACTATAGACCAAGTGGGGTCATGGATGATTGTAATTAATTACTTTGAATATTTTATTATTAATAAATAAAAGTTGAGACAAATATCCAAAGGAGTCTGTTGAATGAGTGTTCACTGACCCACTAGGGGGGATGGACTATGGTGGAGAGAAAACTAACACTTGGCAGCATCCTCAACTCACTCCTAACTGTTGCAAGGGGCAACTTCCCTACTTTTATGGTCATGTTCCCCAAGAAAGTGGAACTGAGCAGGTGGCTCATTTACTAAAATAAACTGACCAAAAGACCTAGGCATGCTATTTATCTACCCATCAAATTTAGTAGGAGACGGTTCTATTCTTACCTTGCGATAATTTTCTGAGCACAAGAGATTTGATGAGGGGAAAGTTAGAAGTGTTTGATTGAAATAAGACTGCATTCTAAACTAGTGTAGCCACATTGCTGAGTTCAATATTGCTAAAGGCAGGAAGTGCTACTGCTGAGTTGCAAGGGAATTTATTCCATTAATCCACACAACATCTTCATCCTAGTGGTTCAGTGAATAGGCTCAAGGGTCCTAAGGCATGTAAATTGGCTGTATTCAGGAGTTGGTTGGGTGGAACGCGCTCCTTTGGCTGTTTGTTTCTTCTTCTACAGTTTCCAAGTTCACATTGTGTTATCTTATTTACTTTTGTCAAGTTATTAATTTAAATATGAATGTTTTATGTCATCAGTTCTGCAATTAAATCTCAGATATCTTGCACTATTAATGAATATCTCTATTTCTGTAAATTATAATTGTTAGGACAATATGCCTATGATTGAAGTAGTTAAATGATTAGAATGATTGAATAAAATTTCTTTCCTGCATTTTTCCACACACTAGTCATAGTGATGTACTCTAGTACATGAAAGAATAATTAAAACCAGATATGAGTATTGATATGCAGTAGATAGAGATGGATGAATGCATAGAATATATCTGTACTGTAAATGTATCTACATGAACAAAAACTGTTTCGATATTTTCTATTTATGAGCAAGACAGTATTCAGTAGATAAACTATCTCTTTCATTACAAAATATTCTTAGTAATACATGTATTGGATTTTATACCTCTATCCAACTTACACTGTTTTAGGGTTTTAATTCCTTTGAATTGTAAAACACATATCATGCATTTCTGAGCATAAACTTCCCTTTTTAAGCATATCTTGCAAATACTCTAAATGCTTCAACGATTTTGCTTACAACATAATCCTATCTTTTATTTATAAACAAAAAGAGTATTCTAAGTATTTCCTTTCTAAATGATAGCAGACTTAGTA
The DNA here is from genome assembly GCA_027924585.1 of Larix kaempferi. Taxonomy (NCBI): domain Eukaryota; kingdom Viridiplantae; phylum Streptophyta; class Pinopsida; order Pinales; family Pinaceae; genus Larix; species Larix kaempferi. The sequence continues at coordinate 4,531,596 of BSBM01000922.1, forward strand.
TGAAAAATCAAACTTATAGATCATAGAAACATATTTAAAATAAGCTTGATATATCATTACTGTCGACAACGAAACTCCTTAGTATTTTCCTCATCAATAAACCGAAGCTTTATTATTATTATAGTAGATAAACACTATTCTTGCACTCGCAAAAACAAAGTATACATTATCAATTTACTCTATCACTGTTTGTTCCAATGCAAAGCGATATATCATCACAGGTTATTCGTATCTATTTAAGACCACGAAATCGCTTAGGGTCCAAACCCTAAGCTTAGATATTCTTAACCTTTTAAGTTACCATCCATTCCTTTTATGTAAACAAAGGACTAGAACACATACAAGAAGTTAAAAACCTTATAAAAAACAAATGCAGTAAATTCTTACAGTAGGTTTACAAACTAGACTTACGACTTGGTTGGGAAAGCACTGAAACCCTACTCATATACAAAAACGGGCTTCACCCAAATATTTTCTTTAACCCTCAAACATTATAACCATTTCTGAAGAGTTGAAAAAATCTTTTACGACTGTCAATTGATTTATTTATAGCAAAAGACTTTTGCAATTTATGATAGTTCATTATAAAACATTACGAGTTACGGGTCAAGGGTTCAACCCTCCTCACTACTCATCATAAACCAGAAATCATTTTTCTAACACCTTAAAGTGAAATGATATAGCTTTCGAAACAGTCTTCAATTCCTTTTTCCACAAAAAAATAACATACTTTAAACTGAACTAAACATTGAGAAGCCGATGTGAGCGAAAGCTCGAGGCTGAAAACCCTGAATAAAAACGCCTTACGCTTCGTTGTAAAACAACTAAGGTCTAAAACATTGTTTGAATCCCGACGAAACCTATTTCATAAACAACCAACTCATTGCTAAACAAACGAAACATGCTTAGTGACAATTTCATCGTGGTAAAGGATACTCGTGAGATGACTCTGAGGCTTACCCAGAGTCCATTCAGAATCCTTCCTCATTCCTTATTCGACCAGCTACAACCATTGACAAGAAGGTTCACCTGCCATATTAAACATTACAACGAAGGTTAAATACAAAACTATGTTTTGAAAGCAACCGAGACATTCTTTCAAACACCATGAATTCTTTTGAAAAACAACAAACGCATCACCTGTGATATTTGGAGCATAGTCGAATACTTTGGGCTCTCCAACGCAGACAATAGAAAAGAAGTTCCACTGTAAACTCCAAGGATTACAACAGTGTACAGTTTATGAATGGTGAGACAAACCTGAACCGTTGAACTCTACTAATAGTCTATAGCTTATGAGAAAGATTACCACCAACATAAACTAAGACTTGTACATTGCAAACCATTGAGAACACTTTTTATAGCAAGGTTAAGGTTTCGAAACCTTGAGGGCACCTCCAACAAAACCCTGAAGGGTCGAGAGCCTGTCGGCCTCCCCTCTCTTCACATAATGAAACTAAATCTTGAATATTGGGCATATCAATGCCAGGGTTAGGGTTTATGTTAGGATATTCCTATACTCCATCCTAGTCCCACCAGTATTTTGATCATTTACATTTTTAGACATGCATGCACCTTTAGGGTTTGCATGCATTTTGCATGCATCCCAATCATCAGTCCAGCACCTAGCCCTCAGTTAGCCAGCCCCCAGGAGCTTCTCACTATTCATTTTTAGCCTTCCAGTTGCTTAATGCGCCCTTCTTCCTTGATTTTAGGAAGCAACTTGCCCTTCTTCACCTACCAGTCCAGTTGTCTTCAGTTTACACTGAGTTACACCTACCAGAGTTAGTTTGACTAATGGTTGACAGTTACTTGAGCATTGATGACTCCACTGATGATGATGAAGATTTCCAGTTGCGCTCCGATGATCATGAGGACACCTAGTTGCGCTCCGATGACACTCTATTGATCTTATGATCACTCTGAGAGGCTAATTCGAATTGCCACCTTAGGCATTCGAATCCTCTCTACCATTGTACTATTTATTTGTCCATACTGTGATTAATTAATTAGTGTGTGTGAAGTATTATTGCTTCTATCTGAGTTCTACTGTACCATATTATTCTGTTGCTCATTATACTGTATTGTTCACTCTTCTTCTATTTTCCTGCTTAATCATAATTACTCTTGTGAGGTACACATCATCTCTTAAATCTGCTGTGAGGATTTTCACATGGTATCAGAGCATGTTGAGAGTATTGTTTATCTCCATTCTTGAGAGTTTTTTGCAGGTTATTACCAAGATTTCGAGTGCAGCAGTTTCTGCATTTTTGCAACAGTAGAAGTTGCAGTTATTCTATATTGTTTTTGCAGGTCCTCTACAGCTTCTATGTATTCATCAGGAATTAATCCTCTTGATCCACTCAACTATGATGAATGGAAGCCAAGAATGATAGCAGACTTGAAGATCCATGATCTTTTTTATTGTTATTTTCAAAGAGAGTTCAAATCCCCTAAAGAGAATATTGACTGGTTAAATAAAAGTGACATGCACTTTCAAGCAATAATGTTTTCTTTGTTTGCACGCCAGAGATTGCAATTCAAATACCATAATGGTGTTGAAACTCCAAAGGAGTTATGGACTCCAAAAGAGATATGGGCTCACCTGGATGGAAAATTTGGCAGAGAGAATGAAGGACTTGGTCCCAACCCATTGGAAAGAAAACAAAGTGATGCATTCGCTCCTCTTGATGGTCTCTCAGATCATGCACCAGTATCATCTCATATTGAAGTTGTTGACAAAGAACTTGCAGATTCTACACTCATGCTCAAACTTTCTTCTCTTTCTGTGCCAGCTCACACTCTAGATATTGTAGAAGGTCCTAAATCCTCTCTTGCACCAGAGTCTGTTGGTTTGCATCATGATCACATGATTATTTCGGAGGTCAAAACAGATTTTGAAGGTAATGCATTTTCTCCTCTCCAGCTAACTCCTCTTTTATACTACTATATTATCATAATTCCATGCTTTCAGAAGGTCATTGAAGAATATGGCCATTTCCATTCGCTTGGGATAATTTCTCATGCATATGATAGTTTTGATCTCACCCCTGCTGGTTCAAAGGAGATCTCAAGAAACTATTTTTTAAGTCTTAAATCTGATTTTGATTTCAAGTAAACATGTAATAGTTATTTTTGGCATAATCTCACCCATGGTGGTTCGAAGGAGAAGACAAAAGACTATATGCACTTTCACAGATTTGATCCTACCTCAGCTGATTCGAAATACAGGTTCAAGGATCATTCTCATACTGTTGGATTTGTTCTCATCACATTCAATCTGAAGAGAAAGTACAAGCACATGCTTTTTGAGCATGATCCACTTCTTCCCAAGAAGAAGATACCTCCAGACATATGACCAAGCATCACACATGCTTGAGTTTGGAGCATTTATTTTTATGTGTGCCTTACAGTCTATTTTTTGAGGAGGGGGTATGTTTCCCATGAAATTTTCCCACTTCCTTGGTTTATTGATTATTATTATTCATTGTATTGGGTGACCTTTAGTCTTAGTTACCAGGGCCCAAGATGGATTAAGGGGGGGTGTTAGGATATTCCTATACTCCATCCTAGTCCCACCAGTATTTTGATCATTTACATTTTCAGTCATGCATGCACCTTTAGGGTTTGCATGCATTCTAGGGTTTGCATGCATTTTTCATGCATCCCAGTCATCAGTCCAGCACCTAGCCCTCAGTTAGCCAGCCCCCAGGAGATTCTCACTATTCAGTTTTAGCCCTCTAGTTGCTTAATGCGCCCTTCTTCCTTGATTTTAGGGAGCAACTCACCCTTCTTCACCTACCAGTCCAGTTGTCACTCAGTTACAGTCAGTTATAGTTAGTTACACTCAATTACACTCAGTTACAGTTAGTTACACTCAATTACACTTAGTTACATTGAGTTACACTCAGTTACACCTACCAGAGTTAGTTTGACTGATGGTTGACAGTTACTTGAGCATTGATGACTCCACTAATGATGATGAAGACTTCCAGTTGTGCTCCGATGATCATGAGGACACCTAGTTGTGCTCCGATGACACTCTATTGATCTTATGATCACTCTGAGAGGCTAATTCAAATTGCCACCTTAGGAATTCGAATCCTCTCTACCATTGTACTATTTATTTGTCCATACTGTGATTAATTAATTAGTGTGTGTGAAGTATTATTGCTTCTATCTGAGTTCTACTGTACCATATTGTTAACACCTAAAAAGTGCTCACTAGCTCATTCCCTTACTCACATGACCCATTTGTCCACTTTTCCACCATCTGAGCCTCTGAAACCAACAAAAGGTCACCAAAAGACCTTAGTACACCCCTTTTTCCATTAAAAAAGATTATTTTTCCAAGAAAATCACAAAAAACCCTCAAAAAGGGTCCAAATTCCCAAAAATATTAAAAAGGGAATTAAAATATTATTTTTATTCAAAAAAGGAAAAAGGAGGGAAAAGAACCTAAACCATGTTGGTCAATACCATTGGTTTCCACAAAACCACAAATGGCATTCCTCACCACCAAAACCTATAAAAAGGTGGTAGGGGCTCCTCATTTCTCATCCTTCCATTATCTCATCCTTATGCTGCTGAAATCTCCCCTGAGCACTTTTAGCCATTGAAGCAACCTTGGAGAAAGAGACCTATTGGAGTTTGGAGCTACTCATCTTGGGAGTTGCTCAACATCAACCTTCACCTTTGAAGGTAATATCGCAAGCACTTGCTTGCCCCCCACTTTTCAATACAAAAAATTATTCATTATGTTTCTTGTTCTTGATTTTGAAATGTTTACATTATTTGCTTAGATTCTTGCTTAGATCCATGAAAAGTATTGTTTATTTAGTTTAATTGTTTTTATTTCTATTGAAACTGCTGCTACTAGTTAGCAGGTGCCCATAGCACTAAGCCTGGTTGCAAAACCGGGCCAACAGTTTTTGGCGACTCCACTTTGGTTTGAACTTTAGATCTCTAGCTTTGCCATTAAATCTTAGTTTTTATGAATTTTTAACCTTTAGATCCATAGATCTACCATCTTAGACAGCAGATCCATTGCTGTTCTGAGATTTGGCCCCATAAACAGCCCGAAATTTTCAATTTTCGGGTTCGTTTCTCGGTTTCCATGCACGGCTTCCACCTCGCGGCTTTTTTCCAGACAGTCGCGCGGTCCATCGCGACTTTTCTGCGTTTTTCCGCGCGGTCCATCGCGGCCTTTTTCCAGATAGTCGCGCGGTCCATCGCGGCTTCTCTGTGTTTTTCCGCGCTGCTCATCGTGACTGTGCGGCCAAAACCCGCGCGGTCCATCGCGACTGTGCGGCCGAAACCCGCGCGGTCCATCGCGACTGTGCGGCCAAAACCCGCGCGGTCCATCGCGACTGTTCGTCCAAAACCCGCGCGGCCCATCGCGGCTGTTCGTCCAAAACCTGCGCGGCTGAATTTTTTCATTCGGCCTTTCCGATTTTGAAAAATATTTTTTACTGTACTTTCTGCCCATAGCACATTTTTTACAGTATTATATCTGCATATTTTACAGCTTTGGAATAAATTTTTTACTATTTAAAAGTGCATATCTAGAAATCTTTTTAAAAATTTTCAAGAAAGTGAAAGAAAGACTCATTTTGCATTTTCATCTAGATTCAAATTTTTTCTTGTTTACTTCTTTAGAATCTTGCCCTTAGCAATTTTTTCTTGAAACAAAGAAATCAATTTATTTCTTTTAAAAAGAAGTTTATTATTTGCTTTCATAAATCCAAGAAATCCTTTATTTTTTGAGTTATTTTTTGAAAAGCATATTAATTCCTTTTAGTGAAAAAAGTCTTAAATATTTGCTTTGTATTTTCGAAAAGTCCTTTATTTTTTGAAAATTTCCCTTAAAGCATTTAATTTTTTCAAGTTCAGTTTAACACACCTCACGTGCACTCACACGATCACTTAATTGAACTAAGACTTAAAACGTACCCTAATTTGAACACATTCTTAACCCCACTTGGGGAACACTAAAATAATTCTTGTAGCTAGGTAGTATTGGGGGGATAGGTGTTCCAATAACACCCCTCAGTTCATACATCTGAGACATAGAAGTTGTCCAATTAGGGAGCTAAAATCTCTTAGTACTTTTTGGCGCGGTCACAACCGGTTTGTGGGAAGGCCTCTCCCCTAGGAGGGTTGAAGTCGCGAGGATGGTTCCGGAAGCCTGAGTGGGATACCGAAACCCATTCAGTAACCGAAGGGCTACCATTCGCAGTTCTCGGGATATCCCTGTATTGGGATATTGCGATCAAAGGACCAAATGGCAGATTTACCTTTTCTCGACGCGTCATGAACGGAGTATCCTAGTAGCCTGTCTTTTAGGATTGATTACCCGGTGTCCCTCCCGGTAGGGGGATATCTAGCCGTTGTCTCTACATTCATATTGTCTGACTTGGATTTCATCACCTTGCAGAGGATATCGTCTGTTTGAGTCACAATACTTTTAGATTAGGTGTTTGCATGATCTTTACCACCTATTGAGTCTAGTTACACCTATTTTTTCTAGGAGCCTCTTGCATGTTGGTATTCTGACCGGTTGTTGCATTCCTCCACTTATTGTAGCACAGCTGCTAGGATAAGTGCATTTTTTAGGATTGATTTTTTGGCCTGTGAGCCTTCTTTTTTCACTCCCCTTCTTGCACCCTTGGTTGCATAAGGGTTTTGAGTCTTTTTCATATATATCACCACCTGATACTTAAAACATTTTTTTACATACAAAACATATTCTCACCATTGAGAATTCTAGACGTTCTCGTCGTCTACGGGGCGAACTCCCAGAGTTTAGTCCACTTGGCTCTCCACGTCACGGACGCAGAGCATTATCCCTTGATTCGACACATCATCAATCAATTAGACGGTCATCCGATTCTGACATACCCCACTTCACCTTTGATTTGGAGGTAGAATCCGAAAACCCCACCGAGTTACCACCAACCACAAGTATGTCTGGAACACCAGATGATCCACAATTTACATTAACCATAGGTCAGACATCCGCAGACCCTTCTGCGGGAGTACCGTCCATGGCAACAACCACCCCCTTGGGTATGCCCAATATGGGTAACACTCCACATTCAGGAATGCCTAGCACAAGACCACCACCTGTCATGGGCATGCCCAACATGGGGGTCATACCCCCTTCGGTTTCCACAAACCCTATCCCAGGAATCCCTAGTGCGATTCCTAACCCAAGTGTAACTCCTGTTGCACTTGGGAGCGCGATCCCAGGAATCCCTAGTGCGATTCCTAACCCAAGTGTAACTCATGTTGCACTTGGTAGTGCTATACCAGGAATCCCTAGTGCGATTCCTAACCCAAGTGTAACCCAAGTTGCACTTGGGAGTGCTAACCCATATCAGGCCACACCTTTTGGAGGGCACATACCCTCCATACCTAGCATACCTATAGGCACTACTGGACCCCTACACCATACCACTATGGCTAGGCAAGTCCCGGTTCCGGTCACCACATCCGCTAGTCTACCATACATGGCAAGTCTCAACCTGCCAGATTTAGCTAGACTCACAAATGACCCCATCAGACATGATCCTGCTTGGCCCCATATGACCACTAAGCTTCCCTCTGACATCCCTAAGTTCGAGGGTAAGGCTGGAGAAGACCCCCAAAATCACATCATGTCCTTCCATTTATGGTGTTCCTCAAACTCCATAGTGGATGACTCAATCCGCCTACGGCTTTTACAACGCACCTTCACTGGCTCCGCAGCCAAATGGTATATCGAGCAACCCCATGGGACGCATTCCACATTTACCTCCCTTGCCTCGACCTTTCTACAATTCTTCCAGCTACCTGTCCGCTACGATGCGGGCGTCGAGATCCTACTGTCTTGCAGACAAAACACGGCCACGCATATCACTGACCATATTCATGATTGGCGTCGGCGCCGAAGCCTATGCAAGATCAAATTGGACGACCGAATCTTTTTAGACTGGTTCCTTAAATCCCTCCTTCCTCTCATTGCGAAGGATGTAGCATCCGAAAGACCCCAGTCTGAGGAGGAGGCCATCCTTAAGGCCCAACAGTTTGATCTTATCTATGCCCAGTCAGGTTACCTATACACGATCATACCTGACGCCCCACGAGGTGACTCTGCACGCGGTGACACACCGGGGGCATCACATGCCGCTGATGGCATTATTGGCCAAATTACACCGCAAGCAAAACCTTTCAGTATGGTGAGCACCATGCCCGCCCCAGACCTTTCTAGGGCTACATCTAGTTCTGGGGCGACAACTTCTTATGCTCCAACAAACCAGACCCATCACGTTCATGGACCCTCTTGTCCACAACATTGTTATGGCCAGGCGCCATCATCATATGTACCCCCTACATACTATGCTCACCCTACGGTACAAAACCCCATGCAGTTCCAACAACAGCCCATGCATTACCCACAACCGGTTGCACCGGCTAACATCACACCTCCACCAGCTCAGGGGTACCAACAACCCCAGCAGGCAACTGGACCACCTCCAGCTCCACCTGCATACTATCCACCGCAACCTGCTCCCGCACCTGCGGCTCCTCAAAATCCCCCCAATGCTCAAGGGCATGTGTACGCACAACAACATCAGCCCCAGTACCAAAACAACCAACGCAACCAGGGTGGGCAACCCAACCGCGGAAGAGGACGCAACCGTGGAAACAATCAAAACCGTAACCAAGCTCCACAACCTACCCATCCTCCGCAAGACAATAACGCGGCGCCTGCTCATCAGAATCCTGATCGGCCACCTAAGCAACCCAAAAATGCTAATTTACGAACAAACCATCCTTGTTCCATTTGCGGTGTCTATGGCCACTATACCCACGCTTGCCCACATCTGGAGCGAGCTCGACAACTATGGACAAATGACGCCCATCGTCAAGGGCAGGCGGCTCCTCAGCCACCACCCAACCCCCCACCACCCCCACAACAACCTTTGGTCCTCCAAAACCCTTTTCCAACACAGGGAGTGGTAAACACTCAGCCGTTAGCCCCCCAACAGGGCAACATGCAACCACAACAAATAACTTACACAGCTCCTGATCAACCCATGTTTGATTCAGGCACCCACCACTTATTGATGATGTCCACCGCTGACGTCAATATCCAAACCCGTCGGAATCAATACGGACCGACTTCTGAAGCCCCCCCCCGCCGAAAAGGATACTAATGCTAATCCCACTGATCAGACATTGCGTATACCTCAGGTTCCACTTGATGGCGCTTCTAAAGCACCTCGCTTCCCCCTTCGCCGAATCAACAACAACCCCAATGCACGGGCTGCGTCCAATTACAACATTGTAGATGACTTATCTCAATCTCCCGCAGCCATGTCTGCATTAGAAGTCTTAAAAACCTGTCCTACTCAGCGCAAGACTTTACTTTCCGCCATTGGGGCGATTGACCCAAATGATTCGAACTTGATGACCTTTGACTTAGACCAATCTGAACCACGACTGCCTTCTACCATAGCAGTCCAAGTTTCCGTTTCTATTCAGAATCTTGTCATCCATCGATGTATCATCGACGAAGGTGCCTCCACATGTGTCATGTCCACTTTTGTTTGGAAAAAGTTGGGATCCCCTGCTCTCCAGCAATCCACCACTGCATTGCGGGCCTACGACGGCAAGTCAGCCCAACCTCAAGGTTTATTACCCAAGGTACCCGTCCAATTAAGTGGGAAAACTGTGCTCATCGACATAGAGGTCATTAACGCCCAGCTCGACTATAACCTTTTACTTGGCCGCAGTTACATGTACGCCATGAAAGCGGTCGCCTCCTCCGTCTTCCGCACCATGATGTTCCCCCACGAGGGACGCGTGGTCAAAATTGACCAACTCACCTACTATGATCCCAACGCCCCTGCAGCACCCGAGAATGTTCTTCCCATGATTGAACAACCCGCTTCTAGTGCAGTTACCTCCTTTGTATCTTCTGTGGCACCCGGACTTTATTCGGATACACCAATGACCTCTACATTCCAGGCCATTCCACCACCGTCACCGGAGACCCAAGTCGCAAACCTCTGTACTCTTTCGCAGAATACGCAAACGTCCGGGGTTCAACCACCATTGATCCCCAGTCACATTGGTGTTACACCCATCCACACCATCCCCTTCCTATTTCCTCCTTCGGGTGTAGTAAGCGCCCCGGTTATGGCTACCCTTAGCCTACCCGGGCTAACATTGGGATTGCCCGTGTGGTATATTCCGCCTCCCGTTCGACCACCGACACCAGACGTCATCCTCCAACCGGTACAACCTATTGTTACCACAAATCAGCCTCCTCCTGGTGTCGCAATCCCTTCGTCGTCAACGACACCTCCTCCTAACCTCAATATCCCTTCGTCGTCAATGAAACCTCCTCCTGGTCTCACGATTGCTTCGACGTCAAAGGATCCCCCTCTTCTTGCTAAGCCCACTGGGGGCAGAGGTCCACAACCATACACTGCTATACCACCTCCTAAGGCGGTCAAACCCCCACCGGTGTTTCGAGCTCCCCCCAAATGTTCATTATGCGATGAAATCGGCCATCCAACTCATCAATGCCCACATTTACCTGCACTCCAAGAGCATATGAATATGTTGGACGATGACATCGGCATCCCAGTAGTCAGATTAGAGCCACCTCTACAGCCTCGCGACAAATCACTGCGCACTAACCATCCTTGTGCTATATGCAGTGTTTACGGCCACTACTCTCACCATTGCCCTGATCTACCTGACTATAGAGCAGCGTTGTACGAGTTAAACAATGCCGACTTAGAGATATCTCCTCCCCTCATCGAGGAGATCCACCCCCCACCATCATCCTCGTCAGAAGAAGTCAATACGATATATATGATTTCGACAACCTTCAAACCAGAACCCCTTGATTTATGGTCTGACTACTTCAATACTGATGAGCAGATTTTGGAGACACTCACTGCACCCGACTACCCTTGGGATGATATGCACCATCGCTCATACTTCCTCCCGGAAGCATCTACCTCCACCGCATCCAACCAGCTATCAGTCGAGTCGAAAGACTTCATACCCGCTAAGGTCGATTGGTTAAAGGACCCCATCCCAACACCGGATGCCTTTGAAGAAGGGAACATGTCAAACATTTCCCCCACTATACAGATAGACATTTCCACAACACCAGGGAAACCTGAGCTCATCTTGCTGGGCGCATCTTGCACTCAAGCAGAAACTCAGGCGTACAAAAAGCTCTTTCAAGAGTTCCGTGATGTCTTCGCCTGGTCCTATACCGAGATGCCTGGTCTCGACCCCGCCATTATTGAACACCACATCGATACATGGCCGGAATCACCCCCTGTTCGTCAGAAACAGCGACCTATTCACCCTGCCAAGCTCCCAGCTGTTAAGGCTGAAGTCGAGAAACTTCGAAAAGCAGGGTTCATCTACCCTATTCCGTACACCACATGGGTGTCGAACCCCGTTCCTGTCAACAAAAAGCAAGGAACCCTTAGAGTATGCACTGATTTCCGCGATCTAAACCACGCTTGTCCAAAAGACAATTTCCCCACGCCATTCATTGACCAACTCATTGATGAGTGTGCGGGCCATGAGGTCCTATCCTTCATGGACGGGTTTTCCGGATATAACCAGATTCACATCCGCAAGGAGGATCAGTACAAGACTGCCTTTACCACCCCATGGGGCACCTTTGCCTATCGCGTCATGCCATTTGGCCTTAAAAATGCTGGTGCCACTTTCCAGCGAGCCATGACCTATTGCTTTCACGACTTGGTCCATATCCTGCGAGTCTATCTTGACGACCTCACAGCTCGTTCCCGAAAACGATCAGACCACCTTAACGACCTCCGGCAAGTTTTCCTACGTTGTCGCAAATATAAAATCCGCTTGAACCCACACAAGTGTGTCTTTTGCGTCCCGGCGGGCCGGTTATTGAGTTTCATTGTTTCCCAAGATGGAATCACTGTCGATCCCCTGAAAGTCAAAGCCATCTTAGAACTTCCCCCTCCTCGCACGCTTCGACAGCTTCATAGCTTGCAAGGGCGGTCCAATTTTCTTAGGCGCTTTGTCCCTGATTATGCCACCAAAGTCCACGGGTTCTTACGCTTACTTCGTACCCACATACCCTTTGTTTGGGACGAGCAAGCAGACACGGCATTCGAAGCCCTCAAGAAAGCTCTCACACAAGCCCCCTTGATATCCCCACCGGATTTCTCCCAAGACTTCACCCTTTACGTCTCGGCATCTGAACATGCCGTGTCCGGAGTTTTGGTACAAGAAGATGCTTCCCACAAAGAGCATGTCATTTATTACGTCAGCCAGACCTTGTCTGGCCCACCTCTACGCTACCCATACGAGGAAAGATTATCCCTAGCTGTAGTCTTTTCCGTACAAAAACTGTGACACTATATTTTGCTTAGTCATACCACGGTTGTCGCCGACTCCAACCCCATGGTCTACCTCCTCACCCGGCGGCTCCTTCAGGGTCGCATCGCTAAATGGGTCATTATCCTCCAGGAATATGACCTTACTTTCAAGACTCCCAAAAGCACCAAAGCCCTCGCGCTTGCTCACCTCATTACAGATCTCCCATCCTCTTCAACATCACCCGTCATCCAAACGGACCTGATTGACGAGCAGATCTTCGTCATTTCGTCTGACGACCCTTGGTACGGAGACATTTTGACTTACCTTCGTACGCAAAAATTCCGACCACACATCGATCGTGATGGACGCCGTCGCATACGACACCACGCCCCCCGATACCTACTTATTGGGGATGTACTTTATCGACGCGGCGTTGATACTATCTTACGCCGCTGCCTATCCCATAGTGAGGCAGAACAAGTCCTCAATGATTGTCATAGCGGTGCCTGTGGAGGCCATTTCTCCGGCATGGCTACCGCCCAGAAAATCATTCGGGCCGGTTATTTTTGGCCATCATTGTTTACTGATTGCATCACCGCAGTCAAGCATTGCCAGAACTGCCAGCTATTTGCCCCCAAGGCAAGAACCCCCCCCTGCCCCCCTTCATCCAGTCATCACTGTTGGACCATTCTGCAAATGGGCCATAGACTTCCTCGACTGCAATCCCCCGTCAGCCGGCGGTCACAAACACATCATTGTGGCCGTAGATTATTTCACCAAATGGGCAGAAGCCATGCCGACCTATAATTGCAAAGCCGACACTGCGGCACGGTTTTTCTTCAACCATGTTGTCACTCGTTTCGGAGTACCACAACAGCTAGTCTCTGACCACGGCTCTCACTTCGAAGATGCCGTCTGGAAGGAATTATCAACCATGTTGAAATTTGAACACCATTTCTCTTCCGCTTACTATCCCCAAGGAAACGGCCAAGTCGAAGCGATCAATAAAATCTTGAAGACCATTCTCCAACGCACTGTAGACAAGCACAAATCCAATTGGCATCACATGCTTTTCCCGGCACTATGGGCCTACCGCACCTCAACCAAAACCGCCACCGGTTTTACCCCTTTCCATTTAGTTCACGGCGTCGAATCTGTCCTCCCTATTGAGTGCCAGATCCCAGCCTTACATATCGCCGTTGAGCTCCTACCGGATACTTCCCCGATCGAGCAACGTTTACTGCTCCTAGAGCAGGCCGATGAAGATTGGCGCACTGCCATTCAAAACATGGAAGCTGCTAAACAACGATCGAAACTAAGCTACGACAAACGCGTCCACCCAAGAACCTTTTCGGAGGGAGACCTTGTCCTCGCTTACGATCAAGCTCATGATAAAACCGGAAAGGGAAAGTTCGTGTCTATGTGGCAAGGCCCCTACATCATACACGCCTGCCTCGGGCAGGGGGCATACATTCTGACCGATTCAGAAGGCAACACCCTGCGCAACCCATGCAACGAGTTATACCTGAAAAGATTTTACCCATAGGAAATCTCATGGACACCATCGTCCATTTTAGTATAGACATACATTTTTTCGTTCACAAAAAATTTTCAAAAAACCTAAATATTTGTTTTCTCTGCATGACCACAGATGGAGCCTCTTCCACTCTGCGATGTCGGTTTCGCTGATGGTGCAAGCCGTTGGTCTCCCAATCTCGCCTCCGCAGCTTGGGTAATATACTCCCCTTCACATGAGTTAATTCACATTGATTGAGTATGTTTAGGTGCCGCCACCAATAATCAAGCTGAATACGATGCCGTGACCGGTCTCCTGGCCGCTGCTCTCCAGATGAGCATACGTCACCTCAACGTTTTCTTGGACTCACAGCTCCTAGTTTCCCAGCTCAACAATGATTACCAGGTACGCGATCCGTGTCTTTTCAGAAAATTCCTGCGCACTAAACAAATGGTTAGACAGTTTGAATCCATTACATTCACACATGTCCCAAGACACCTCAATAGTGTAGCAGACCATATGGCCAACAGTGTCCTCGACTGGCACACCAATCACATCATGTCATATCCATAAACAAAAATGCATCCATGTGCAAAACATGTGCCTCCACGGGCATAAAAACCAATATTGCATCCACGTGCAAAACATGTGCCTCCACGGGCATAAAAACAACCAAAATAATGCATCCATGTGCATATCATGTGCCTCCACGGGCATATATAAATCTACAAACACACTGCATCCACGTGCATAACATGTGCCTCCATGGGCATATACAAAAGACAAATGTGCATCCACGTGCATACACGACAATATATCCAAAATATATACCCACATATATATACAAATCGAATAGTCAACATGTCATAAGTGCCCTCAGCACTCGATATACAAAAATACATCTATCATACAAAAAAATGATTCCCCATATGCTCATGAGCATTTGGGGGCAAGTACAATGTCGTCTACTCATCTGGATCCTGAGGATCCTCGGGCTCCTCCTCCGGCTCCTCCTCCGACTCCACCTCCGCCGGCCCAGCCGGGTCAGGACGACCCCGGACTCGCCGCTCTGCTGGCCCCGCTGGATCGTCCCTCAGACGTATCCTCCCCTGAGCCGGCCCTGCCGGAGCATCTCCTCTACCACCCCCGTGTCTCGCAACGAACACTGTTGCCCTCAACAGAAGTGACTGCCACTCAGGCGGCGCACCTAGACATCCCTGCAAAATGTCCCGATCAAGGTCCCTCCAGCCATCCTCGGGGAGCCCATCTACGATCCGGGCTAGATTCCATCGGACACCATCTATAGCATCGTCGTGAGGGCCAACCCCTCGCCCACGGGCTGCATATCCTCCACCACGAGGAGGACGTACAGGTACTGGGGGACGAGCGACCACCATCGCCCGCCCCTGCCGAGCCACATAATCAGGTGGTGGTACTGGACCAATATCTGCACAAAGCAAGTAAAACCATCAGACACTATACAACAGATATCATCATGATAAATCATACTACATATGATATAAGATCACACAATACACAAAAACATACCGTCTAAGCTCCAGGCCTGTCCTGGGGCACGTGGCATCTCTGGGTCTCCCCGGTAGTCCATGCCGGCGTAGGGATAGTCCTCGATCACCAGAGGCATCTGCTCCCACTGCTGGTAAAAATCCTCTGTGAAGAAGCCACGAATACCACCGCCAGCACGGGGCATCATCTGCCCCCACCTCATCATACGAGGCTCACTAGGCAGACCAGCACGAACAGGTACATGTGGCCGCAAGGTCGGCACCCGCTCAAAGAAAAAACAGCATAAAAAAGAGGCGTAACAAAACTCGCCTCCCTCCCTCACGGCCTTGTCCAGATCTCTCCGGACACCGGCCAAGAACATCTGCGCCCAAGCGTAGTAAGTACCCCGTAGAACGGAGTCCACCATCATCGTCTGCCCCCCAGACATACGATGTGGGGCAGCAGCACCCAAAACCCTCAGAACACAAGCACCAACAGCCCGCATATCCCACTCACGTAGGAACTTCAGACTAATAGAGCTGTTTACCAAAACAGCGTCATCCACACAGAAGGTCTGTAAGAGGTCCTCCATATCCACACCAGGAGGAAACCTCGGAGAAATATCACCCACCTCACCCAAGCGAGGCAAACCGGTCAAAAAATATACATCAGTGAGAGTAATCTCCAACCTCTCACCACCAATAATGAAGGCACCCTCTGCCGGCACCCACCACTGCACGAGCTTGTTCAGGAGTCTCCTCACTGAACGGATAGGAGGTATCTGAGCGAACTTCAAAAGTCCGCTCATGGCTAGGGTCTGTCTCACCCCTCCATCATTCTCGATCCTCAGCATCAGCTCAGCATCAATCTCTCTCTCCCTCCACACGGACTGAGCTCTCCGCAACATCCTGCCAAGAAAACACAGAAAATTTTTAGCCCCAGCTCAAAAATTTTAGAAAAATCCCATCGCGGCTTTTACACAAAAAGCCGCGATGCCCATCGCGGCTTTTCCACAAAAAGCCGCGATGACCATCGCGGGATCCATGCAAAAACCCGCGATGAACATCGCGAGTTTTGTCCAGACAGTCGCGATGAACATCGCGACTGTCACCCATGAACACGCGATGAACATCGCGGGTTCCGACCTCACAGTCGCGATGAACATCGCGACTGTGAGTCTAAAACCCGCGCGGTTCATCGCGGGTTCAGCCCCGAAACCCGCGCGGTTCCACGTTGGGGAGTCAACGTGGAGTTTCGCGGCCTTCGGGGGCCCACCGCCAAACAAAAAAGACATAATTGACAAGGTTAAGGCGAATAGAATTACCTGCAACTCGCTAAATCGAAAACCAACGGTGAAATCTCCCGGAACTCAAGAAAAAGCTCTGACAGCTCTATCAAACTCGCACGTGACAATGACAAGTCATATTGGGCCCCACGTCCTATTTATAGAAATTCCACAAATTTCAAACAGCCATTGCGGTGTCATACGAAGTCCATTTCTCAAACCGTTGGTACCGTTGGGATCAGCACAGCGAGAACTTCATAGAGGTTCCTTCCATTTCCCGTTTTCACGAGGTCCAATTTTTGACCATTTTTTAGCCTCTCTCATGGCCTCGGTTTGCATGCCACATCAGCCGTTCTCCGTTTTAGACGTGCCTTATATAGCCGGATTCAGTTTTCCGCGCTCGTGATGATGCTTGAGATCATTTCTCGCTCTCACCTTTAGATTTTCCGGGCATTTTTTCCACGCCCCCCTCATCGCCTCGGTTTGCGTGCCACATCGGCCGTTCTCCGTTTTCGATGTGTCTTATATCGCCGGATTCAGTTTTCCGCGCTCGTGATGATGCTTGAGATCATTTCTCGCTCTCACCTTTAGATTTTCCGGGCATGTTTTCCACGCCCCCCTCGTCGCCTCGGTTTGCGTGCCACATCGGCCGTTCTCCGTTTTCGATGTGTCTTATATCGCCGGATTCAGTTTTCCACGCTCGTGATGATGCTTGAGATCATTTCTCGCTCTCACCTTTAGATTTTTCGGGCATTTTTGCCACGCCCCCTCGTCGCCTCGGTTTGCGTGCCACATCGGCCGTTCTCCGTTTTCGATGTGTCTTATATCGCCGGATTCAGTTTTTCGCGCTCGTGATGATGCTTGAGACCATTTCTCGCTCTCACCTTTAGTTTTTTCAGGCATTTCTTCCACGCCCCCTCGTCACCTCGGTTTGCGTGCCACATCGACCGTTCTCCGTTTTCGACAATCCTTATGTCACCGGATCCAGTTTTCCGCACAGATAACGATGCTTGAGACCTTTTCTCGCCCTCATCAATCCATTTTTGTTCGGTATAATTTTATCCCTTTTTCGGGCCGAGCAACCCCTTTTTACGAAAAAGGCACTTAGGGAGTTTCTGTTAAGCTCTTTTCTGACTCCTAAAACAATGAAAAGATCGCCGAGCAATCTTGCTTCCTTTCATGCTCGATAAACGTATCTGAAAGGGCGTCTACCTGGTATAAGTTTACCCCTTTTCCGGACCTTGTAGACTAATTACGAAAAAGGTATACTCTAGTCACATCGGCTAGAAGAGTTCTCCATTCGCATCATTTTATACTTTTTCGGGCCTGGGAGACTAAACTTACGAAAAAGAAATACCAATAGAGTCCACTTACCGTTTTCCGACTCTCTAAACATGAAAGCAACCATGAGCATGCACCGTCCTGGGCTCACAAAATCCACAGGACCGTACCATTTCAGAGCACACTTTTATCCCTTCTTAGAGCTCATTCAAACTACGAAGAAGGAATCAATGGTGCCTCTTGGCGCTACAACACATCATGTCTACTCACATAGCAGCTTCCCCATTTTGGTCGCCTTTGTTCAGAGTATTCTGCAGTATGTCACCCTGAAACTCCCTCGACAGCTACCATCAGCTTCACCCCCCCCAGAGTCAGTACATACCCTTCAATCCCTAAAAGATGATCCCCACACCTTCAAGTCAGCTCCCTACGCTGCCAGGTCAACCATGTCATCATGCTCTGAACAAAGGAAGTTTGAGTCTACCCATTTTTGACCCAGTTATTTCCCATCCCCACAAGTATGTCAGTCCTACCAGCAGTACTACATCACTTCAGTTCTACACCTCGTGCTCCTATCAAGGAAACATCATTGCCTTGTTAGTTGCTGGTCTCCCTCTGTCGACGACAACCACATTGATTCCAGAGGATAGACCTAGAGGTCCCTGTGTCTTGGACTCATTACCATTTATGATGAGTACCTACGAATCATTTCGAGAGGAATCCTCAGTGCCTCTCCGAATGCTTGTTTCTCACATGCTCGACTCCAACACCTTGATCGCATCGTTGAGACTCGCACAGGGTATTTGTCCGTTCAGTTATTAGTCGAAGACCCCGGATACCACCTGACTCCTCCACATTTGAGAGTCTACCTATGGATACAACCAGTTACATTTTTTCTATAGATATCCGGGTTGCGTATGGCGACAGTATTCAGATGTACCCCAGTTTCATACTCCCTTGAGTATGCAGTTACATTATTTCTCAGAGATGACTCATAGTCTTTGAGTCCCTGCAGATGTTGGACACCTTCAGTTTCAGCAGTTCCACAGTTATTCCAGTGTATCAGTTATTGAAATCAGTCATGATCATGAGTATATCCCACAATCATGTCCCCTCCGGACCATTATGATGTACCAGTATATTTCTTTACGTATTAGATCCCCCTTCTTGGGACTAATTGTTTTCTATATGTCTTGATACGAGCATGGGAATCCCCGCCTTGTCCTTTATCAGAGATTATACCTCATTCATATTGAGGCCATGTAATATTTTTTGTTTTTGCAGCTTCCAAGGGCCGTGGCTCCAGTCTCCAACCGGTCTCTTCTCTCCCCTAAACCCCAGGAAATAAGACAAAAGAACTATGATGTCTATCGGCCATACGATGAGCTCCTTCCCTCACACATCAGGGGGCAATCTGTTAACACCTAAAAAGTGCTCACTAGCTCATTCCCTTACTCACATGACCCATTTGTCCACTTTTCCACCATCTGAGCCTCTGAAACCAACAAAAGGTCACCAAAAGACCTTAGTACACCCCTTTTTCCATTAAAAAAGATTATTTTTCCAAGAAAATCACAAAAAACCCTCAAAAAGGGTCCAAATTCCCAAAAATATTAAAAAGGGAATTAAAATATTATTTTTATTCAAAAAAGGAAAAAAGAGGGAAAAGAACCTAAACCATGTTGGTCAATACCATTGGTTTCCACAAAACCACAAATGGTATTCCTCACCACCAAAACCTATAAAAAGGTGGTAGGGGCTCCTCATTTCTCATCCTTCCATTATCTCATCCTTATGCTGCTGAAATCTCCCCTAAGCACTTTTAGCCATTGAAGCAACCTTGGAGAAAGAGACCTATTGGAGTTTGGAGCTACTCATCTTGGGAGTTGCTCAACATCAACCTTCACCTTTGAAGGTAATATCGCAAGCACTTGCTTGCCCCCCACTTTTCAATACAAAAAATTATTCATTATGTTTCTTGTTCTTGATTTTGAAATGTTTACATTATTTGCTTAGATTCTTGCTTAGATCCATGAAAAGTATTGTTTATTTAGTTTAATTGTTTTTATTTCTATTGAAACTGCTGCTACTAGTTAGCAGGTGCCCATAGCACTAAGCCTGGTTGCAAAACCGGGCCAACACATATTATTCTGTTGCTCACTATACTGTATTGTTCACTCTTCTTCTATTTTTCTGCTTAATCATAATTACTCTTGTGAGCTACACATCATCTCTTAGATCTGCTGTGAGGATTTTCACAGTTTAACCAAAAACCCGAGATCAATCACAAGATTGACGACGTAGAACGAGCCACCGAGATAAGGATCTCTTACGATCACAATCACATTTAATGTCAATTCCTACCACAGCTTCCACATAAAGCTCATGGGCATCTTGGAGATCCTACTAGGATTTCACCACACCACCTTTACACAGCTCGACGAAGTTCACTTGCACTTTCAAAGGATTGTCACCTAACTCCAGAACATGTCACGTGAGACCCGGACATGAGAGCAACCATCAATTTATCCACTGAGATAACATTTAAGGAGCCATTAAATACTGTAACCATCGATTCGTATTGCATGCCAACACATCTTCCACTACAAAGTTATTACAACGTGTACCTATAGGGTTTTTGATGTATATGGTGAGTTTACGAAACATTACCTTATAACATAGCCTTGCTACATTAAATCAACATCCAAAGTGCTAAGTCATGCATACATTATCCTATGTATAATTTAAGTAGTTAGATCCAAAACTTTAGTCTATGCAAATAGGATTAATGCATACCCTCGCTTTGTAAGGTCTACGCATATAGAATGTATGGGGGTATCCTAAAACATATTGCATTGTTTTATTAAAACCATATTGTTTAACATAGGTAATTTTCCTCTAATCTTTGCAATGGCGGTTATTTTGGTATCAAGGTTTAAATATATAGTTTTATATAACCATATAAAATATTAGTCAATATAAGTATTGTATCCAAGTCTTGAATCGGAGATTATTAATTTGACCTCTCTATAAATTGCTAGAGAACATGTATTGAAGAATTTATGCAAATTTCTATAGTAGCAACATAAGAAATATAGGATTGCTAATACACAAACTATTCTCCATAACGCACTATTATAATTACGACATAACGGAGGTAATCAAATAATGTCAATATAATTACGTGAGTAGTTGGGAAGAGCATATATTCTTCTACATATTCTTAATGATAATGCAAAAGGCCACTATAGTGCTGTTAGATAAATTGAAACACTTATGAAAGCTGCTATTGGAATTTCTCGGTCTTACCTGTCCATTGCAAATAGAATTCAGGAGTGTTAGCTAGCGATAGCTAAGTAAGCCTTGGGGCTATTCAAGGAAACCTTCATGTCACCAAAACAAACATTTAGTATCTAGAACCCAACTTCTTATTTTAGAATGAAGAATTTAGGACATGTTTTTTGAACAATAAATAGTTAAGGTAGTTTGCAAATTCCATAACATCCGGACAGTTCAATGATGATACAAGACATAACGACATTTCAATACACTGGTTAAAGATAGTAGAAGCAACAACAACAAAAATTAGTTTATGAGAAACATAAACCATTAGACTTTACGACAGTTAATGAAGTTGTTGTCATTAAGCATGTTTTATTTAAGAACGCCTAAGTATGTTTAAGTTAACATTTAGTACTTCTGCACAACATTCGTAAGCAGTTAATGCTACTTGAAAAATTTTAAATTTTAGTGAATTTTTGGGGATGTTACATGTGGTATCAGAGCGCAAGTTCAAATACTAGGCCTAAAGTGGCTCATACGCGCAAATGAAAATCTATAATCGAATTACAAATTACTGATTTAATTTATTTTGTTTTTCAGTTTCAACATTTTATAATTTGAGTCTACAGGTATGGAAGGACAAATAGAGTCGGCTGAGGATAGGCCCCTTAATAATGAATAGAATAATAATGAACAAGGACATATTAATGTAGAACACTTAATTGTTGAACTGAATGATAATTCATCTGAATTATTAAGAACCGTAAAGGATTTGAAATTTGAGATCAAATATGTTAAAGAAAAAAAAGAACGAATTTTGAAGGCTCAAGAGGAGCTGAACCAAATCCTGTTGAATAGAATTCATAAAAATTATAAAGATAAGGAAACAGAGAATAATGTCGAATCTGGAACAATGTCCTATCAACGTAATGATAAAAAGGTAAAATTGACTAATTATGACAACAGTTCATCTTCTGAATCTGATGAAAGGGCACCCAGGAAAAAGCATAAGTACTCTAGTGATAGTAGTGATCTTGATTGCTACACTAAGAAAAAGAAGTATAGGCCCTACGAAGAAATTTCTGTCGAGTTTAAAAAGATCAAACCACCAACTTTTAACGGAGAAATGGAAAAGAGTAAGACAGCTGAAGCATGGTTGTCCGGTATGAACAAGTATTTCCAGATTTATAACTACTCCAATCATCTCAAAACTAAAATGGAAATATATAACTTGATTGGAAAAGTAGATATATGGTGGCAAGATCTGAAAAGAGTAAAAAGAGAAAAGTGTAAATTGGAGTAAGTTTAAGAAGTACTTTCAAAGAAAGTTTTTGTCATAACAATATTATGAGGAATGAGATAAAGAGTTTTATGAGTTAAAGCTAGATTCCATGGATATGAGAGAGTTATGCAGCAAGTTTTTGAATTTATTAAGGTATGTGCTTTATATCACTGAAGAAAATCCTAAAGTGCAGAGGTTTCTGACTTGTTTTCCCTCTCACATAAAAGACAGAATTGAGTATGATGGACCTCGAACTCTTGAAGAGTCCATGAGAAAGGAGAACATCTGTTATGAACAAAATAAGAAAAGAGAAGGCATACCAAGCTGGAAAGAAAAAATAACTAACAACTTTGACCAAAGGAAGAAACAATTCTCTTTTAATCGTAATTTTGGTAATAATAATTCAGGTAATTACTCTAACAGGAAGTTTTCAGGAAATAATGCAGCGAGTAATACACAGTCAAAATTTATAGTTGCAAGAAAAAGTGAACCTCCTAAAATTTTTGTTAAGATTAATAAACAGAACGAACCTGTTAAGTGTTGGGAATGTCAGGGACCTCACTATGCATCAAACTGTCCACTCATAAAGAAGGTTGTCAACAACATCCATACTATACAGGAGGAGGCTACTGTTGGTGACTTAGGGAGAGAGATGCCTAGGATAAATGCAGCTTTGGAGAACAGACAAGCTGATCATCAAACTTCCATGGTGGAAGTGGAAGGTATGCTGAAAAATAAACCTATTTCCATTTTGATTGATCCAGGGGCAAGTCTTAGCTATATTTCACCTGATTTAGTTAAATGTTGCAATCTAAAAGTAGATAAGTTTGATAAATCATGGTTGGTTCAATTAGCTACTGGCAGAAAAAGAAAGGTGACTAATTATGTGAAAGAATGTAAATTACTGATGAATCAGTTTAGGACTCATGTTAAATTGAATGTGTTACCTTTAGGTTCTTATGATGTTCTGATTGGAATGGATTAGTTAGAAAAGCATATAGTTGTATTAAATTTCTTTGAAAAGATTTTTACTTGTTTAAATGATGCATTTGAAACTGTAACAGTAAAAGGGATTCCTAGAAAAATATCTGTTAGGAAAATTTCTAGTTTACAAGTTAAGAAAGATGTTCGAAAGGGGTGTAAGTTGTTTGCTGTAAATGTAATTAATAGTGAACAGTCCACTAATGAAGAAAAGTTAAAATTGGAAGACATACCCATTCTTAAGGAATTTTCTGATATATTCCTGAAAGAAATTCCAGGATTACCTCTGAAAAGGGAACTCGATTTCACCATTGATTTAGTACCATGAGCAGTACCAAACTCAAAGTCTCCTTACAGAATGAATATTCTGGAACTTAATGAACTTAAGTCACAGCTTAAAGAATTGATTGATAAAAATTATATAAGACCCAGTGTGTCTCCATGGGGAGCACCTATAATTTTTGCTAAAAAGAAAGATGGAACTATGCATTTATGCATATACTACCGTCAGCTAAATAAGATGACTATAAAGAACATATATCCTTTGCCTTGCATTGACAATTTGTTTGATCAACTGTGTGGTGCAACGATATTCTCTAAAATAAATTTAAGGTCGGGATATCATCAAGTTAGGATTAAAGATGAGGACATCTTTAAGAATGCATTTAGAACTCGCTAGGGACACTACGAGTTCGTGGTTATGGCTTTCGCACTGACCAACGCTCTAGCAGTCTTCATGTGTTTATTGAACAACATATTACATAAGTACTTGGATAAATTTGTAGTGGTTTTTATTAATGACATTTGAATTTATTCTAAGATGAAAGAGGAACATGACGAACATTTAAAAATAATTTTACAAGTGTTAAGGGAACACCAACTATACGCTAAGGTCAACAAATGTGATTTTTATAAAGATAAAATACAGTACTTAGGGCATGTGATATCCAAAGATGGGATTGCAGTAGACCCAGACAAGATAAAATCAATTAATGAATGGTCTTCCCCGAAGGACGTAATGGGTGTACGACCTTTTATGGGAATCACAGGTTACTATCGTAAGTTTATCAAAGGATTTTCTAGGATAGCAAATCCTATAACATCTTTACAAAAGAAAGGTAAGAAATTTGTATGGGATCAAAGATGTGGAGAAAGCTTTAAGAAATTAAAAAAGTTACTAACAACAACACCTATTCTAAAAATTGTTGATATCGACAAAGATTTCATAGTATGCAAGGCTACATGCAATGATGGACTTGGCAGGGTCTTAACACAAAAAGGTCATGCGATTGCATATGAGTCTCAGAAGTTAAAGATTCATGAAAAGAACTATGCAACCTATGACTTGGAATTGGCTGTTGTAATACATGTATTAAAAATGTGGCAACATCATTTAATTGGAAGAAAATTTATCTTAATGACTGATAATAAAGGACTGAAATACTTGTTGGATCAACTGAATATGAACGCAAGGCAAGCTAGCTGGCTAGCTTTCCTTAGCGAGTATGATTTCGAGATTCAACACATAAGAGGAAAGGAAAATAAGGTTGTTGATGCATTAAGCAGAAATGCAAAAATAAGTTTTGTTTCAGCAATCAACACATATAAATCTGATCTAGAAAATCAGATTAAGGAAAGAATCGGAATGGATGTAAAATATCAGAATTTACTTAATAAAATTGCTGAAGATAATGCTGAAAAATTGTATAAAAGATTTCAGAATTGATGAAAGAGGGTTACTGCTGTATAAAAATAGACTTTATGTGCCTAATGTTGTGTTGATGCCCCGGAAATTGTAGCATCAATCAAAAAGGGATTCTCCCCAGTAGGAAATCCCAATTAGATCGCTCACCATTTGGTGTGGGGAATCCGTCCGGTTAACGGTTCCAGCTACCGCAAGATTTGAAGATTCTTGTTCTTTACACTGGTTGCGGCCCGATCCACTGTTTATGTATTTTATTTTAAAAATGATATGCAAGTGCCCTAAGCTAAATGCAGGTAGTTGATCTAAACTATGATAAGACTGTGTAAACAAATTTAATCTATCCGTTCAAGGAGCAAACTGTAAAGATGAGTAATAAACTGAAAGAAACATCTAAAAGACCAGACAGATAGTTGTTTAATCATAAGGATGCATCTACAGTAGGGTATAAAAGATATTAAAGATAGCTTTAATTCAATCAAAGCATTCCATTACTCATTTGAAAGAGAGAGATCTTTCCATAGAAAATAGAGGAATCATTCATCACAGAGAATCAATTCAGAATAGTAAGGAAAGATCTCACAGCATATGGATGATACAGGAGTAATCCAGTAAACATTTGATACATCTTTCAGGCAAAAATGTAGTCTCTTCCAGCTTTTATTAGGCAAAATCAAGTTCCTTATACATGCAGAGAAGTAGTTAACGTACAAGAAAGAAAATGTCTTTCACCTGCAAAAAGCCCTTTTCTACTATTCACTAATTATCTATTTATAAGTTTACAAAATGCCTCTAGGGCTGCCACCTATCTCCTCTACAATTTTCTTTTAAAAGTTCTCACAAAATGAAACAATTCATGGCCTCTTTTATATAACAGAAAAAAGGACAGTTGTCCCTGTAACTTCACGATTTGACCTCAGGGAAAAGACAAAAAAAAAAAAAAAACAACGCATTATGGCTGCTCAGCTAGCTTTGGGTGGTGCCTCTGCTGGTGGTGATGTGCCTTTGCTGGTTGATGCTGCTGCTGTTGTCCTCTTCTCTTCTTTTTCTATATAAATAAGCCATACACCAGTGTCTCTCACAACAATATTTGCTAGCGAGGGGAGCAAGATTTTTTGTGAAGTCACATGCTTGTCGAGTTCTGCTTCAATGCTCCATATTACTGCTATGGCTATTTGGTGGATTTCCTTGAGCATATGATTGTGTATTGATGATAGCCCAATGTAGCGATGGAGATCATCTGTGGTTAACACATCAATTTTCTTTACATATTCCAATTGAATGCCAAGCTCGTCTTTTAAATCGGAGAGGCGTTGCTCCCTACTTGGAAATTCATCAAGGGTCTGGGGAAAAACAACCTTTCACTTTTCATGCATTTTCTGAATCTTTTGATATAGTCTATTACCCATCCCCATTATAACCTGGATCTTAGCAATCAGTTTGGCGCCGCAGTTCCTACAAAATTCCATATGGGCTACATCTTCCTTAAAACCGGCCATGGATTTGAACGGGAGGTGTTTAGGGAAATCTTCCTTTCCTTCTCTCTACTCCATCTGGCTCAAAATATTTGCTTTTACTCGAGTGTATTTGTTTCTAAGCCTAACAGCTTCGGCATTAATTTCCTTCATTCTATCCAGCTTGGTCTTAAGTCTGCAAACTTCTTCAGTAATTAATTCTTGCATGGTATGCATTTGTTTCAAGATGTCACAGGACTGTTCGTGAAAAGGAGACATGTCCATTGTTATGCTTTCTGCTTGCTTTAGCTGCTCAACCAGCGACTGCTTATCTTCTTCTAACTGGACAACTTTAGCTTTGGAGTCATTCTTTTCTGCTTCAAGTACCATCATTTGGATTTCCAGGCGTTCCTTTTCCTCTTCTAGGTGTTGACACTTATCTGACAACTTATGGTCAGCCGAAAGGCGATTATATTTATTTACCACAAGGTCCCTGTAGGCCTGCTCGTTAGCCAAGGTATGCTGCAACATACGAGCTCTTTTCTTAGTTGACTGGAACTCTTTAACCATGTCGATCATATTGTCTTCAGTTGCTTTCGCTGCTGCCACAATAGCAGATGCCATGGCCATGGGAGCCGTATTTGTATTTTGCATAACAGTGGTTTCTCGCTGGGTGACAATATCTAGATCAAAAGGTCTTTTCAACCTTGTCTCTAACTTTAGGACCACAGACTTTCTATTCCTATTGTATACAAATCTATCCTATTGGGACATAGTATGATCTTTTGATGGGGTCAAAGGGATGAGTGGAATATTTTCTATAGGGATGTTTGCTCCCGCGGGTGGGGTCTGTACCATCTGGGATGAGTTTATATCCATATCTTGGGTGTTAGAACCACTAGCTTGTGTATCTTGGTTGGCCTTAATCTCTTCTTCGGCTTTAAGCCATCTTTCCTCTTCCTCATCCTTCTGCTGATTTTCAATCACCTCCCTCTCTTCTTGTTCCTTAGCCTCCTACTGCAACCTTGATTCTTAAAGCTTAAGAGCCTCTTCCTGCTCCTTTTGCAACTTATTGGCAACAATTTTCTGGATTCTATCTGCCTCTTCCTTCAGCCTTTGCTCTTCACGGGTCGAACCCTCTGCTGCTTCCCTTTCTTTCTGCAGTTTGGTTTCTTGGACTGTGGTAGGGCTAGATATAGCTCCACCATTATGATGACAAATTTGCAATTCAATCGTATTACTGATTCCTCTGAATACTTCTTCTTTGTTATCATAGTAATGGGCATAATCAAAGTGAGTATGCAACTCTCTGCAATGCTTCGCAACTTTGTTCCATCTGTCATTCCTGTTAACACCCAAAAAGTGCTCACTACCTCATCTACCCCATTACATGACTCATTGGTCGATATTTCCCACCATATTTGCCTCCAAAACCTCAAAAACCCATTAAAAAGCCTCCAAAAGGCTAAAAAATCTTTAAAAAAGCCTCCAAAAGGCTAAAAAATATTTAAAAAAGCCTCCAAAAGGCTAAAAAATCTTTAAAAAAGCCTCCAAAAGGCCAAAACCCCCCTTTTCCCCCAAAAATAAGTTAAATTCCACCAAAAATAGCAAAAACCCTCTAAAAAGGGAATAAAAAATACAAAAAAGAGGAAAAAAAGGGAAAAAAGGAAGCAAAAACCCTATATAGCTGACCTAAACCATATGGTGCCCAAAACCATGGGTCAACACTCCACCACTAAAAACCTATAAATAAGTGATGGAGGCTCCCCATTTTACATCCACAATCATCCCTATCCTTACGTTGCTGAAAATTCCCTTGAAACCCTAGCTCTCCATTTGGAGCTAATTCTTGAGAACCCTTTTGGCCCCATTTCCAAAACATCTTTGGAAGAAAGAGAAGGAACAACACTAGAGCTTGGAAGCAACCCTCTTGGACTGCTACAAAGGCTCCACCAACCTCTACATCTGAGGTAATTTTTAATACAAAAAGAGAGATCTTCACCATATTTTCATGTTTTGTTATTTATGTTAATGCTCATGTTAGTTTAATTTTATTTTACTGTACTGTCATATTTCACCATTTTTTTGAACTACTACTAAGGAGTCCCTTCTCCTTAGTAGGTGCTCATTTGCACAAGCTAGGGTGAAAACCCTAGCTACAGTTTTGGCGACTCCCCTAGTGTTCCTATGAATTTCTGGTTATAGCTTTAAACATTTTTAATTTTCTACAATATTTTTCTGTTTTTTCCTTTCGGCTGTCCCTTTCGGGTGCTGTAAATCGTGAATTTTTTCCCCATAGTTGCGATCTGACTGCGGCTTTCAGACTGTTACCTGCGATTCGACCGTGGCTCTCGGACTGTTACCTGCGATCTCCCCGCGGTTTCCATTCTATTACTTGTGATCTGACTGTGGCTTTCAGCTTGTTTCTTGCGATCCGACCGCAGCTGTTCACCATTTTAATGCTATCTTCCTGCGACTTTCAGCCTTTTTCTCACAGTCTGCTTTCGGATTTCAACCATTTTCCTACTATCCGCCTGCGACTTTTGACCTTTTTCCTACGGTCCGCCTGTGGCTTTCAGCCATTTTCCTGCTATCCGCCTGCGACTTTCAGCCTTTTTCCCGTGGTCCGCCTGCGGCTTTTAGCCATTTTCCTGCTATCTTCCTGCGACTTTCAGCCTTTTTCCCGTGGTCTGCCTATGGCTTTCAGCCATTTTCCCGCGATCTTCCCACGACTGTCGACCTATTTCCCACGGTCCGACTGCGCAGTTTCGCCACAGACCCGCGATTTGTTTTCTACACTTTTTCCCTGTTTGAACCCAGTACTTTGCTACAATATTTTCTACACCTGCACAACCACCTGTCCTATCTGCAGCCATACATCCCTATAGCATTTTTCTGCAGTATTATTTCTATTCCATTTACATAATTTTTTTTAAATTTCAGCATTTTAATTGAAAAGAGAAAATTTTGCATTTCAAAGTTTAATTTCTGCATTGTTATTTTTAGTTAGAAAGTTTCCCACCGCGTGGCACTTTTACTTGGGTTCATTATCTCACACACACACACTCTATCACCTAATTCAAGTGAGCCCTAAAATACTACTTAACACAGCCAACATTCTAACCCCACTTGGGGAACACATAAGAATCTTGTAGTTAGGTAGGATCGGGGGGATAGGCATCCAAATAACACCCCTCGGTTGCTTACACTTGAGACATAGTTGTTGTCCATTAGGGAACCAAAATCCCCTAGTATGTTTTGGCATGGTCACAACCAGTTTATCAGAGGGCCTCTCCCCTAGGAGGGTTGAAGTAGCCAAACTGGTTCCGGAGGCCTGAGTGGAATACCGCAATCCATTCAGTCACCGAAGGATACCTTTCGTAGTTCTCGGTGGATCACCCGTATGGGGATATAGCGGCGATAGAACCAAACTGCAGATTCACCTTTTCTGGATGTGTCATGAAGAGGGTATCTTAGTTGCCTTTCTTCTAGGATTGACTACCCAGTGTCCCTCCCGGTATGGGGATATCTTTAGCCACTTGGCTCTACTATCCATATTGTCTGACTTGGATTTCATCACCTTGCAGAGGATATGTCTGGTTGAGTCAGAATACTATTTAGCTAGGTGTTTGCATGCTCCCTTACCTCCCTTTGGCCTAGTGAGTCCACCGTTTTTTATTTTTTAGGAAACCTACTACTTGTTGGTATTCTAACCATTTCTGTTGATACTCCACTTATTGTAGCACAGCTATTACAGTAAGTGTTTTGAGTTGGTTGTTGGTTTGAGTGCCATATTTTTTGCGCTCTCTTTCTGCACACTCGGTTACATTAGGGTTTTTGAGCTATTTTTTCACTCAACACAACC
Source organism: Larix kaempferi (assembly GCA_027924585.1). Classification (NCBI taxonomy): domain Eukaryota; kingdom Viridiplantae; phylum Streptophyta; class Pinopsida; order Pinales; family Pinaceae; genus Larix; species Larix kaempferi. Next base: position 4,562,128 of record BSBM01000922.1, read on the forward strand.
CCTAGATACTTGACGCCATCTGTCACCATTGAGTCCCCGAGACATTCTCGACACCTCCGGGGCGAGCCCCCGCAGCACAGTTCACTTGAAATCACTCGTCATAGGCGTAGAGATTCATCACTTGTCGCAGATGCAGAGCTCCGTCCCCCGGTACTAATGCCCCTTATTTCACCTCTGATTCTGAGGCAGAGTCCGAGAACCCCACTTACACTGCACCAACTAGCCCCATGGCTGGCACGACTTCTAACCCTTTGTTTGTAGGGGCCATTGGTGGAGCATCCACCACCACACCAACTACCACACCCACTTTGGGTATGCCCTCGATGGGGCCCACATATACCAATCCGATCACTGTACCCATTCCAGTAGCTAGCATACCTATCCCAACTCCACTAGTGACTCACACTACCCTTGGCAGTGTAGGACCGTCCCATACCACATTCGTTCCTCCACCTGGGGGCAACATCCCAAACCTAGCCCCTCCACTCGGGGGCATTGGCCGCAACATGGTCACAACCACTAGTATTTCACATCCTTCTACTAGTTTGCCATTCATGGCTAGTCTCACCCTTCCTGACCTGACCAGACTGACTAACGATCCCATCAGACACGACATTGCATGGCCTCGCATTCCCACCAAGCTCCCATTAGACATCCCTAAGTTTGAGGGCAAGGCAGGTGAAGACCCCCAGAACCATATTATGTCGTTCCATCTATGGTGTTCCTCCAACTCCATAGTGGACGACTCAGTTCGCCTCCATCTGTTATAGCGCACCCTCACTAGCTCTGCAGCTAAGTGGTACATCGAGCAGCCCCATGGGACTCATGCCACCTTTACCTCCCTCGCCTCGACCTTCCTGAAGTTCTTTCAGTTACTTGTCTGCTATGACACGGGAGTTGAGATACTACTGTCTTGCAGACAGAACATGGCCACCCACATCACTGACCACAGTCATGAGTGGCATCGACGCCGTAGCCTCTGCAAAATCAAGTTAGATGACCGTATCTTCTTAGATTGGTTTCTAAAATCTCTCCTTCCTGTCATTGCCAAGGATGTGTCATCCGAGCAACCCCAGTCCGAAGAAGAGGCCATCCTCAAAGCGCAGCAATTTGACCTTATTTACACCCAGTATGGTTATCTATATTCCATCATACCTAACGCTCTCCATGGTGATTCTTTCCGACACGATGCGCCGGGGGCATCCCATGCCGCAGATGGCATAATTGGCCACATTGCCTCGCATACCCAGCCCTTTTCCATAGCACGTCCTAGCCCTGGCGCCGACCTTTCACGGGCTACATCCCATTCCGGTGCAACCAATTCATATGCTCCCATGGCACATCATCACCATTCCCACGGACCCTCATTCCCACCTCAATGATTTGGTCATGCATCCCCCGCTTACACCCCCCCGGTCACACCTCAGCCATATTACCACCTGCAGGCCGCTCCAACTCCTGTATCCTCTCAAGCCCCACCTGCTTATTACCCGCCATAGGAAGCCCCTGCGGCAAACCCACAACCCGTTGCACAAACATATCAGCAACCCCCACAAGGTTCAACACCCGCACCGCCTCCACCTACTTATTATCCACCACAGCCTGCTCCTACACCTGCACAACCCCAAAACCCACCTGGTGCCCAAGGGCAAGTGTATGCACAACAAAATCCACAGTCGAATTAAAACAACCAGCGCCAATAGGGCCAGCAAAACCGCGGCAAAGGCCATAACCGTGGGAACAACCCCCCTCCAGACCAAGGCGGTCAACCTCCCAATCAGCCAAACAACAATAACGTGGCACTTGCCAACTAGAACCCTGACCGGCCGCCCAAGCAGACCAAAAATCCTAATTTGTGAACAAACCATCATTGTTCTATTTGCGGGGTCTATGGCCACTACACGCATACTTTCCCACATTTGGAGCGAGCTTGACAAATTTGGACTGATGATGCCCACCGCCAAGGGCACGCGGCTCCTCAGGCCCCACCCAACGCCCCACCACCTCAGAATCAACACTTGGTGTTACAAAACCCTTTACCGATCCAAGGCGTAGTGAACACTCAGCTGTTGGCTCCCCCTCAAGGAAACATGCCACCACAACAGCAAATCACTTATGCCGCTCCTGATAAGCCCATGTTAGACTCAGGTACCCATCACTTGTTAATGATGTCATCCACCGATGTCAACCTTCAAACCCATCGTAACCAATATGGCTCCACCCGTGAAGCCCCTCCCACCGACAAAAACACTGACGCTCATCCCATTGATCAGTCATTACGTATACCTCCGGCTCCACTAGATGGCGCCTCCAAAGCACCTCGCTTCCCACTTCACTGCATCAATAATAATCCCAATGCTCGCACTGCGTCTAATTACAACATTGAAGATGACTTAGCCCAGTCCCCCGCAGCCATGTCTGCATTAGAGGTCCTAAAAAACTGTCCTTCACAACGCAAGACTTTGCTCTTCGCCATTGGTGCTATTGACCCAAATGATTCACGAATGATGGCCTCAATTTGCACCAATCCGAACCACGCCTGCCTTCCACTTTAGCGTTCCAAGTTTCTGTATCCGTTCGAAATCATGTCATCCATCAGTGAATTATCAATGAAGGTGCCTCTACATGCATTATCTCCACATTCGTTTGGAAGAAGTTGGGATCCCCTACTCTCCAACAATCCACCACTGCGTTGCGAGCCTACAACGGCCGTTCGGCGCAACCCCAAGGTCTCTTAGCTAATGTCCCCGTCCAGTTGGCTGGTAAAACAATGCTCATTGACATAGAGGTCATCAATGCCCAGCTTGATTATAACCTCTTACTTGGCCACAGTTACATGTATGCCATGCGGGTGGTTTCCTCATCCATTTTTCGTACCATGATGTTCCCCCATGACGGACACGTGGTCAAGGTTGATCAACTCACCTATTACGATCCCAATGCCCCCGCTACACCCAAAAATGTTCTCCCCATGGTTGAATAACCTGTTTGTGGTGCCGCTACCTCATTGGTTTCCTCACTGGGACCCGGAGTCTACTCAGATATGCCGATGACTTCAACATTCCAAGCCATTCCACCCCCGTCACCCGTGATCGAAATATCTAGCTTATGTACCCTTCCCCACAATACACCAACACCCAACCATCAACTGCCCTTGCTACCCCAACCACCATTGGTACCTAGTCATGTTGGTGTTACACACATCCATACCATCCCCTTCCTATTCCCCCCTTCGGGAGTAGTAAGCGCCCTGGTTATGGCTACCCTCAGCCTCCCCGATTTCACTTTAGGATTACTTGTATGGTACATCACGCCTCTCGTTACCCCTCCGACACCAAATGTCGTCCTACAACCGGTGCAATCCATCACCACTACTAGTCAACCACCTCCCGGTGTCACTACCCCTTCATCATCCACTAATCCATCCCCTCTTGTCAAGCACACTGGGGGCAGAGGCCCACAACCATACACTGCTTTACCCCCACCTAAACTAGTTAAGAATACCCCCATGTTTCGTGCTTCTCCCAAATGCTCGTTGTGTGATGAGTTAGGCCATGCTACCCATCAATGTCCACAATTACCCCCATTATAGGAACACATGCAAATCCTTGACGATGACCCCAACATCCTGGTTGTCCAACTAGACTCTACCCCTAAGCCTCATGATAAATCACTGCGTATCAACCACCCTTGTGCAATATGCGGTATTTACTGCCATTACTCACATCACTATCTAGATCTCCCATATTACAGAGTAGCTCTCTACGAGATGAATAACTTGGACCTCGAGATGGCTCCACCCACCATTGAAGAGATCCACCCCCCATCATCCCCGTCAACTGGAGACATTAATACCATTTATGTGATCTCTTCTACTACCACTCCCTCGTCACCCAATTTGATAACCCAAAATTTCCACAATGATGAGGAGATTCTTGAGGATTTTAAGGCACCTGATTACCCCTGGGAGGATATGCACCATCGTTCCTATTTCCTCCCGGAAGAGTTCTCCCCCACCCCAGCCACCCAATTTTCTGTTGAGTCCAAAAATTTCCTTCCCACCAAAGTCGACTGGTTTAAAGAGCCCATTCTCGCTCCCGATGCCTTCGAGAAAGGTAACATGGCCAATATCTCACCCACAATCCATATTGATATCTCTGCCCTAGCTAGTGCTCTTGAACTCATTACATTAGGAGCCTCCTGCACTGCGTACGAGATCGGAGAGTACAAAAAACTTTTCCAAGAGTTTCGCGACGTCTTTTCTTGGTCCTACACCGAAATTCCTGGTCTTTCCCCCGCTATCATAGAGCACCACATTGACACCTATGAGTTAGGGGGCATAATAGATTACCTCGACCCTGGGATAGGGGGCATGATCAATCATTTTGAACCTACCCCATCAAATCTATCTCATCATGTCAATGAACCCATCGTTCAAACCAACACATATGTGATCCACAATCACAAACTCCATGCACATAGCATGGGGGCAGGTCATTAACCCTGCTCACTTTTTCACATTTGTGATCTCAACCATTTTTGAGGTCACGTATCACTTGTATATTTGATTTGATTTGATACACCTAGTATTTCACCCCCACGAGCTATCATTTCTCCCACCACTGCATCCTTGGCTTGGTGGGCTCACCTTCATTTGTAACCATTTTTTAACCTCGTTATTTCCTTTGACCATTCTGGAGTCCTTATGACCTCCATTTTTCGCACCATTTGCACCACCGGATTCATATTTCCGTGCCTGTGATGATGCTTGAGATGATTTCTCACTCTCACCCTTAGATTTTTGGGTATTTTTTCCAAAATGCCCCCCGTCACCTCGGTTTGCGTGCCACCTCAGCCGTCATCCGTTCTAACGTTCCTTATATCGCCGGATTCATATTTCCATGCTTGTGATGATGTTTGAGATCATTTCTCGCTCTCGCCAGAACCTTTATTGACATCGTGACATTTCACCTTGTTTCCGCAATTTGCATGCCACATCGGCCAAAGCCCCTTTTTTATATACTTTATGTCGTCGGATTCATTTTTCCGCACTCGTGATGATGCTTGAAAACATTTCTTGCTCTCGCCCTCAGATTTTTTGGGTATTTTTTCCAAAACGCCCACCGTCATCTTGGTTCCCGTGCCACCTCGGTCGTTATCCATTTTTGACACTTTTTATATTGCCGAATTCAGTTTTCCGAGCTCGTGATGATGCTTGAGATAATTTCTCGCTCTCACTAGGTACAATTTCAACATTGTGTCCCGACACCTTGCTGCCTCGGTTTGCGCACCAAATCGGCTGCCATCGGATTGTTCCACTTTTATACATAAGCCATTCACTCCCTTCATACTGCAATTATTTCGTTATTTTGCCACCATTCATCATCTCGCAAGGAGGCCCACTAGTGTTCCGCCCCACCCTCATTCTTGGATCTCATCGATGTTCCTTGATTTAGCACTTCCTCCTTGCCTGTCCATTCCTTTTGTTTGGTATACTTTTATCCCTTTTTCGGGCCAGACAATTCCTTTACGAAAAAGGCGCTTAGGGAGTTTCTGTTAAGCTCTTTTCTGACTCCCAAAAGAATGAAAATATCGTCGAGCAATCTTGCTTCCTTTCATGCTCGTTAAAGTACCTGAAAGGGCGTCTATCTGGTATAAGTTTAACCCTTTTCCGGACCTGGTAGACTAATTACGAAAAAGGAATACTCTAGTCACACCGGCTAGAAGAGTTCTTCGTTGCATCCTTTTATGCTTCTTCGGGCCTTAGAGACTAACACACAAAAAAGCACCCCCCTGGAGTCTTCTTATTTGCTTTCAGACTCTCTAAAATTGAAAGCAACCACGAGCATGCACTATCCTGGGCTCGTACAAATCCACACGACGTTACCATTCCATTATTTCAGAGTCTTCTTATTGCTTTCAGACTCCTTAAAATTGAAAGCAATCACGAGCATAAACTGTCCTGGGCTTGTATAAATCCACACAATAGTACCATTTTGAGCACACTTCTTCCCGCTCCTTAAACCATAAAGAAGTCCCCCCAGTGCCTCTCGGCACCATGATCGATCATCTCGGCAGTGCCCCCAATAAGGTCGCTTTTGTTCAGAGTATTCTGCAGTCTCCTGCCATCTTACCCAACTTGAGTATCACTCATCTCAGTCACTTTCCTTGATCCATTACAGCTGTGATCCCTTTCTCACCAGTCAGTTTCATATACTGCCCGATCAACCCCCCCATCATACTTTGAACAAAGGAAGTTTGATTCCCCCCACTCTACTTACCCAGTTATCCCCCCCCTCCCAGTATGTCAGTCCTACCATCAGTACTCTCACACTTCGGCTCTCCACCTCATGCTCCTATCAAGGAAACATCATTGCCTTGTTAGTTGCAGGTCTCCCTCTGTCGACGACAGCCCATCTATTCCAGAGGATAGACCTAGATGTCCTTGTGCCTTGGACCCATCACCATCTTTGGTGAGTGCCTATGGACCATTTTGAGAGGAGTCATCAGTGCCTCTCCAAGTGGTTGTTTCTCACATGCTTGACTTCAACACCTTGATCACATCATTGAGAATCGCGCAGGGCATATATCCCTTCAGTTATTGGTTGAAGACCCCGTATTTCACCCGACTCTAGCACATTGGTGAGTCACTTTGGAACGCCCAGTTGTATGTTCCCATGGATGTCTGGGTTGCGTTGGAGATTGTATTCAGAAGCCATCCAGTTATATGCTTCCTTGAGTACCCAGTTTAGTTCCAGTTCAGTGTACCATTGAGGGTATGACTCCCCGTCACTATGATCCAGCAGTTCATCAGTTCCTCTATTACCACACTCAGCACTTCTATTGATATTCCAGTGTATCAGTTCTTCATCTCAGACATGGTCAGCCCATCAGTATGTCCTAGATTTTGTGTCCCCTCTGGACCCTTATGATGTACACAGTAGTTCTCCATGAATCCTTCAGGTCCCCATTATTGGGCCTTATTGTTATCTTTTATATATATCTTGATACGAGCATGGGAATTCCCGCCTCGTCCATATGTTGAGATTATTCCTCATTCATTATTGAGGTCATGTACTTTTATTTTTTACAGTTTGTTCGGGACCGTTGTTCCGGGCTCTAGTTCGTTTCTTCTCCTCTCCACACCCCAGGAAAACCATAAAAGACTTATGATGTCTATCGGCCATACGATGAGCTCCTGCCCTCACACATCAGGGGGCAATCTGTTAACACCCAAAAAGTACTCACTACCTCATCTACCCCATTACATGACTCATTGGTCCATATTTGCCTCCAAAACCTCAAAAACCCATTAAAAAGCCTCCAAAAGGCCAAAAAAAACCATTAAAAATCTTCCAAAAGGCCAAAAACCATTAAAAATCCTCTAAAAGGCCAAAAAACCATTAGAAAAGCCTCTAAAAGGCCAAAACCCCCCCTTTTCCCCCAAAATAAGTTAAATTCCTCCAAAAATAGCAAAAACCCTCTAAAAAGGGAATAAAAAATACAAAAAAGAAGAAAAAAGGGGAAAAAAGGAAGCAAAAACCCTATATAGCTGACCTAAACCATATGGTACCCAAACCCATGGGTTAGCACTCCACCATTAAAAACCTATAAATAGGTGATGGAGGCTCCCCATTTTACATCCACAATCATCCTTATCCTTACGCTGCTGAAAATTCCCTTGAAACCCTAGCTCTCCATTTGGAGCTAATTCTTGAGAACCCTTTTGGCCCCATTTCCAAAACATCTTTGGAAGAAGGAGAAGGAACAACACTAGAGCTTGGAAGAAACCCTCTTGGACTGCTACAAAGGCTCCACCAACCTCTACATCTGAGGTAATTTTTAATACAAAAAGAGAGATCTTCACCATATTTTCATGTTTTGTTATTTATGTTAATGCTCATGTTAGTTTAATTTTATTTTACTGTACTGTCATATTTCACCATTTTTTTGAACTGCTACTAAGGAGTCCCTTCTCCTTAGTAGGTGCTCATTTGCACAAGCTAGGGTGAAAACCATAGCTACAATTCCTATGAAAGATTGCTTCTCCGAAGTGAAAACCTCTTAGCTCTTGAATGAACTCCTCGGCTGCTGCGACCCCTGAGAACTTATATGCTCCTATACAGAAAGGCAAATGAGGGAAGGAAGCCATTTTCAGCTTATTAAGAAATTCGCCCACTCCATCAAGGAAAACTTGCCGGACTGCTTCTTTCAAGACTATGTAATTAGTAGCATATCTGGGTAAGATGTATGGTGGCTTGGTACCCCCCAACATTCTGATGTAAGTACCTTTTCTAAGAAGTAGAAATCACCATAATTTTCCATGACTTCCATGGCATTCTCTGATAGGCAATTGGGTTCATCATTAAACATTTTCTCATATAGGGGCATAATGAACTCTTCAGATGAGCTTATAATGCATCCTGTAATTTTGATCCCACAGTATTTTATAAGCAGTATATACTGGGGTGTTGGACTGATCCCATAAGCAATCTAACTTGGGGAAAGGGAGCTTTGCCAAGATGCAATCAATGAGATATGAAGACATGTAAAATTATGACCTTTTTAGAGCTAGTCCTTCTTTAGCTGCAGCCACAGTAGATGCCAAACTATCTGAGAGGATAGTAGCCCAATCAAAAATAGTTCCATTAAATGTTATGTAATGCGGGGCCCATTGCATCCTATATACAGTTCCATCAGCCATGCCAAAAATTTTGCTTAACATAAGGGCGATTATCCGAAAAGGGGGTCTTAGGCTCTGAACTTCATACTCATCATTGCCCCTCTTCCTTAGCTGCTTTCCTGATATTAATAGCTTCTTAGCCATCTCAAAATTATTCATCTGTCCCAGCCATGCATTGTCCAGTGGCTGCTGGGAACGTAGAAACTTGTAGGCTGCTGCGATGTAAGCTGGATGGAATGAGGCGAATGCCTCTCCCTTGCTATCATGCAACACCCTTGCTTCCGGGTTGGCATGTTCTAGTATCCACTCGACCACCTCTGAGCAGCGAAATAGCTCAGGGTGTGTGGAAGCTCTGGATATGCCAGAGGCCTTGATATTTAGGTAGATTTGTTCTTCTTCTAAGAGTTCCCCTGGGATATCTTGGTCTTTGACCATACAGTAAATATCTCCCCATTTGACCTTAGGATGGATTCCTGTGGTGCACTTGGTGTCTTCGAACAGGGTTTCAACTCTTGGCTCTGCTGGCTCTGGTTCAATCATCTTATCTTTCTTCTTGCTACCCTTTGGCATTGTTCCTTAACCCTGTCAAACAATCACGCGTGAATGGACATAATATTGTAAATTATCATATGGAATGGAGCAAGATACCAAAATATTTTAACACTGGACTAGCATGATAATATTTAACAATAACAAACAAAGATGCTGTAAACTGGGGAAGGAGGTATGAAATTCACTTAAACAAACCCACATTATAGCTGTGAAACTAAACGTTCTAGGGAAGGTGAGGCCGGGTTTGGAATTTTTTGAGCAGGCGCATGAGTGAAGTTACAGATAGTGCTGCCAAGGAGGATTGAGTCTCGCGGGTTCATAGGATTGGGAATGCCTATGAGGGTCAATGGCTGTAAAGCCTACGTTTGGAGACACCCGGAAAAAAACAAACAACAAATGAAGAACAACCACAAGCCATGCAACTTATACATCGACATTTATCCCGAGAAAGGTTTGACGCAAACATCAAAGAAAAATAATGGTAGAACCACCTACCTGGCAAAGAAACGTTGATCTCATGGGGGTCGACAAGGCAGTGAACAAGCTGAGCTGGAGCAGTTCGCACAGTCTCCAAACAACATTCTCCAAGGAAACAAATTCTACCAATGGGAGTGGAGAACCCCGGCAACCCTTATATCCAATATAATGCGTGTGGGAATTCAATGGGTAGGTGACGAATTTAACAACGACGTTAAATATGCGTACGGGGGTCATTTCAACACACTTGGCATTTAAGCGTAACCATTAAAATGGAGAGAAAAGGTGAGTTTCACCCGCCCTTTCAACATGAGATGCTGGGTTTTCCCGATGTTGTGGAAAGAACTTATGAGTCTCTATCTGACATGAGAGAGGCTTGATGTTTAAACAAGGCATGCGTCCATTGTGGCAAAGATATGGGAGTTTCTTCCGCCGTTGTGGGTAGGCTCAATGAGTTGTTTCGAAAAGCAGCAAAGCATCTGCCCGTTGCGGCGAGAATTTTTTAGTTCTTCCACCATTGCGGGTGAGAAAGGCGGGCGCTTCCGAAATTTCGGATGGATTTGCTGAGTTCTCCCGAAATAGATCAAGGTCATGGGATTTGGTAGGGGGGCGCCTGTTAAGGTAGAAAAACTTGAGTTCTTCCGCCGTTGCGGGTGAGAAACCTAAGTTCTTCCGCTATTGCGGGTGAGAAACTCGAGTTCTTCCGCCGTTGCGGGTGAGAAACTTGAGTTCTGACTTAGAAGAAAAATCAACAAACTTTGAAAAGGACTTTTCTAAAAAAAAAAAAAAAACTAAGTATAGAAGACTTTCCAAAGAGAGCTTAACCCCCAAGAAATTTTTTTAGGAAAAAACAAGGAGGGCCCCCAATGTTTACAAAACACTGCGGGGGATGTTGTTGCAACAACATGTTGTTGAAATTAAGTTGCTGATTTTAAATGAATTGCATAAAAGTCTATACTCAGCGCAACCTAGTTACCAAAAGATGATAACTATGTTGCGAAAATATTATTTTTGGCCATGTATGAAAAGTAAAGTAGCTGAATATATTGCTAGGCGTATAGAGTGTCAGCAAGTAAAGGATGAACACCAACACCTAGCTGGATTGTTGCAGCCACTACCTATTCCAGATTGGAAGTGGGACATAATTAGTATTGATTTTATTACTGGATTACCTAAAAATCAGAAACCGAATGATCCCATCATGGTAGTCGTGGACAAGCTCAGCAAAGCAACCCACTTCATACCTATTAAGATAACTCACAAGGCTGGTAACATTGCTGAAATTTTTATGAAGCAGATTTTTCGTTTGCATGGTATTCCGAAAGTTATCATTGTGATAGAGACTCAAAGTTTACAAGAAATTTCTGGAAATCTTTATTTAGAGGTTTATATACTACTTTAAATTTCAGTACATCATTTCACCCACAAATAGATGGCCAGATTGAAAGAGTTAATGAAATTCTTGAGGACATGCTAAGAATGTATGTTAGAGATCAGCCAGGTAAATGGGAGGATTATTTACATCTTGCTGAATTAGCTTATAATAACCATTATCAAGCTTCAACAAAGCTTAGTCCCTTTGAAATTTTATATGGTAGAAAATGCAATACTCCTATCTCTTGGAGTAATCTAGTTGACAGGTTAATACTAGGACCTTATTTGTTAAGAGAATTGGAACTAACCATCAAACAAGTTCAAGGAAATTTGAAAATTGCACAAGATAGACAGAAAAGTCAGGCAGATCTAAAAAGAACTCAGAAAGAGTTTCAGGTTGGTGAGCATGTGTTCCTCAGGGTAAAACCTAAGAAAAGTTCCCTAAGAGTGGGAAGTTGTTCTAAATTTGCACCGAGGTATTGTGGACCCTTTGAGATCTTGTCCAGGGTAGGACCAGTGGCATATTAGTTGGCATTGCCACCAAATATTAAAGTACATAATGTTTTTCACATCTCTCTTTTGAAAAAGTATGTGCATGATACTACTCATGTGATTAATTGGAATGATGTACAGGTGGAACTAGAAGGAGATTTTTTGGTGGAACCGGACTGTATCCTCGACAAGAGGGAAATTTCGCTTCGTAATCATACCATTGGACAGGTTAAGGTGCAGTGGAAGCACCTTAGTCCGAAAGAAGCTACTTGGGAATTGGAAATTAATATGCGGGTGGCATATCCAATTTTGTTCTAGGAGGAATATGAGGATGATGAATAAAAAAACATCGAGGACGATGTTGAACTTAAGAGGGGGTGTTTGTCACATACCCAAGTTCTAGACATTTTATATTATTGAGAAAAAAATTATGTTTTAATTTTATTGTAAAGTTTTATGACTATTGACCAAGTGGGGTCATGGATGACTGTAATTAATTACTTCGAATATTTTATTATTAATAAATAAAAGTGGAGACAAATATCCAAAGGATATTGTTGAATGAGTGTTCATTGACCCACTAGGGGGAATGGGCTATGGTGGAGAGCAAACTGACACTTGGAAGCATACTCAACTCACTTCTAACTGTTGTAGGGGGCAACTTCCCTACTTTTATGGTCATGTTCCCCAAGAAAGAGGAACTGAGCAGGTGGCTCATTTACTGAAATAAACTGACCAAAAGACCTAGGCATGCTATTTATCTACCCATCAAATTCAGTAGGAGACGGTTCTATTCTTACCTTGTGATAATTTTCTGAGCACAAGAGATTTAATGAGGGGAAAGTTAGAAGTATTTGAGTGAAATAAGACTGCATTCTGAACTAGTGCAGCCACATTACTGAGTTCAATATTGCTAAAGGCGGAAGTGCTACTGTTGAGTTGCAAGGGAATTTATTCCACTATGGCAAGTAACTTGGCTATCCTCAGGAGTTGGTTGGGTGGAACGAGCTCCTTTGGCAGTTTGTTTCTTCTTCTACAATTTCCAGGTTCACATTGTGTTATCTTATTTACTTTTGTCAAGTTATTAATTTAAATATGAATGTTTTATGTCATCAGTTCTGCAATTAAATCTCAGATATCTTGCACTATTAATGAATATCTCTATTTCTGTAAATTATAATTGTTAGGACAATATGCCTATGATTGAAGTAGTTAAATGATTAGAATGATTGAATAAAATTTCTTTCCTGCATTTTTCCACACACTAGTCATAGTGATGTACTCTAGTACATGAAAGAATAATTAAAACCAGATATGAGTATTGATATGCAGTAGATAGAGATGGATGAATGCATAGAATATATCTGTACTGTAAATGTATCTACATGAACAAAAACTGTTTCGATATTTTCTATTTATGAGCAAGACAGTATTCAGTAGATAAACTATCTCTTTCATTACAAAATATTCTTAGTAATACATGTATTGGATTTTATACCTCTATCCAACTTACACTGTTTTAGGGTTTTAATTCCTTTGAATTGTAAAACACATATCATGCATTTCTGAGCATAAACTTCCCTTTTTAAGCATATCTTGCAAATACTCTAAATGCTTCAACGATTTTGCTTACAACATAATCCTATCTTTTATTTATAAACAAAAAGAGTATTCTAAGTATTTCCTTTCTAAATGATAGCAGACTTAGTATGAAAAATCAAACTTATAGATCATAGAAACATATTTAAAATAAGCTTGATATATCATTACTGTCGACAACGAAACTCCTTAGTATTTTCCTCATCAATAAACCGAAGCTTTATTATTATTATAGTAGAGAAACACTATTCTTGCACTCGCAAAAACAAAGTATTTCCTCATCAATTGTTTTTCCATAAAACAAATAACATGCTTTAAACCGAACTAAACATCGAGAAGTCGATGTGAGCGAAAGCTCGAGGGCTGAGAACCCTGAATAAAAATGCCTTACGGATTTGGTGTAAAACAACCAATGTCTAAAAAATTGTTTGAATCCCGACGAAACCTATTTCATAAACAACCAACTCACTGCTAAACAAACAAAACATGCTCAGTGACAATTTCATCGTGGTAATGGATACCCATGAGATGACTCCGAGGCTTACTCGGAATCCATTCAGAAGCCTTCCTCATTCCTTCTTCGACCAACTGCAACCATTGACGAGAAGGTTCACCTTCCCATATTAAACATTACGACAAAGGTTAAATACAGAACTATGTTGTGAAAGCAACAGAGATATTCTTTAAAACACCATGAATTCTTTTGAAAACCAACGAACGCATCACCTGTGATATCTGGAGCATGGTTGAATACTCTGGGCTCTCCAATGTAGATAGTGGAAAAGAAGTTCCACTGTAAACTCCAAGGATTACAACACTGTATAGTTTACGAATGGCGAGACAAACCTGAACCATTAAACTCTACTAACAGTCTACGACTCATGAGAAAGATTACCACCAACACAAACTAAGACCCGTACATTGAAAACCATTGAGAACACTATCTATAGCAAGGTTAAGATTTTAAAACCTTGAGGGAACCTCCAACAAAACCCTGAAGGGTCGAGAGTCTGTCGGCCTCCCCTCTCTTCGCATAATGAAACTAAATTTTGAATATTGGGCATATCAATGCCAGGGTTAGCGTTTAACCCAAAAATCGAGATCAATCACAAGATCGACGACGTAGAACGATCCACCGAGATAAGGATCCCTTACGATCACAATCAAATTTAATGTCAATTCCTACCATAGCTTCCACATAAAGCTCGCGACCAGCTTGGAGATCCTACTAGGATTTCACCACACCATCTTTACACATCTTGAGGAAGTTCACTTGCACTTTCAAAGGATTGTCACCTAACTCTAGAACATGTCATGTGAGACTCGGACATGAGAGCAACCATCAATTTATCTACTGAGATAACATTTAAGGAGTCATTAAACACTGTAACCACCGATTCGTATTGCATGCAAACACATCTTCCACTACAAATTTATTACAACATGTACCTGTAGGGTTTTGGATGTATATGGCGAGTTTATGAAACATTACCTTATAACATAGCCTTGCTACATTAAATCAACATCCAAAGTGATAAGTCATGCATACATTATCCCATGTATAATTTAAGTATTTAGATCCAAAACTTTAGTCTATGCAAATAGTATTAATGCATACCATTTCTTTGTAAGGTCTATGCATATAGAATGTACGGGGGTATCCTAAAACATATTAAATTGTTTTATTAAAACCATATTGTTTAACATAGGTAATTTCTCTCTAATCTTTGCAATGGCGGTTATTTTGGTATCAAGGTTTAAATATATAGTTTTATATAACTATATAAAATATTACTCAATATAAGTATTGTATCCAAGTCTTGAATCAGAGATTATTACTTTGAATTCTCTATAAATTGCTAGAGAACATGTATTGAAGAATTTATGCAAATTTCTATAGTAGCAAAATAAGAAATATAGGATTGCTAATACACAAAATCTTTTCCATAACACACTATTATAATTACGACAAAATAGAGGTAATCAAATAATGCCAATATAATTACCTAAGTAGTTTGGCAGAGCATATATTCTTCTACATATTCTTAATGATAACGTAAAAGGCCACTATAGTGCTGTTAGATAAACTGAAACACTTATGAAAGCTGCTAATGGAATTTCTTTGTCTTACGTGTCCATTGCAAATAGAATTAAGGAGGGTTAGCTAGCGATAGTTAAGTAATCCTCGGGGCTATTCAAGGAACCCTTCATGTCATCAAAACGAACATTTAGTATCTAGAACCCAACTTCTTATTTTAGAACGAAGAATTTAGGACATGTTTTCTGAACAATAAATACTTAAGGTAGTTTGCAAATTCCATAATGTCCGGACAGTTCAATGATGATACAAGACATAACGACATTTCAATACACTAGTTAAAGATAGTAGAAGCAACAACAAAAAATTATTTTATGAGAAACATAAACCATTAGACTTTACAACATTCGTAAGCAGTTAATGCTACTTGAAAAATTTTAAATTTTAGTGAATTTTCGGGGATGTTACATAACCCACAAGCATACACCACTCCTGCCACACCACCAACTTACTACCATATGTTGGCCGCACCTGTTCCCACCCAAAATCAAGCTCCCACTGCCTATTATCTACTGCCGGAAGCCCCTGCACCTACCCAATCTCAAGCTCCTCTTGTTCCACAAGGGAAAGTATATGCCCAACAAAACTATACGCAGAACCCACCTGTCCAATTAGCAAGGGAAACAAAATAGGAGACGAGGTCGGAATCGGGACAACAATCAAGAACTCTATGGTGGTAGACAACCTCCTAATCCCCCATATAATAATGGTGTCGTGTCAGCTAGCCAGAATCTAGATCAAAATATATGGAAGGGTGAGAACCCACAGTTACACACGAACCACCCTTACTCATTCAGTGGGTTTTATGTCCATTACATCCACCATTTCCCACATTTGATAAGAGCCAAGCACCTTTGCAGTGAAGAAAACCAACAACAAGGGACTGTTGCACCCTCGACACCACCTAACCCACCACAGCCCACCACACAACCCATGGTGTTTTAAAACCCCTTCCCACGCAAGGAGTTATCACTACCCATCCTATGGTACCCGTGTAAGGGGTCGCAGTTACGAAACCACCAGTTACTTATTCCACTTCTTGTAGCCAAATCCCCGACTCGGGAGTTCACCATTTGTTAATGATGTCCTCTTCCAAAGTAAACTTTCAAATACACCGTAATCAGTATGGTTCGGCCCCTAAGACAATCCCCCCAAACAAGTGTGTCGTAGCTACCCCTGTAGACCATTCTATACGACTAGGCCACCACTTCCTGATGGGGCCCCCAAAGCCCAAATTCCCTATGCATCGCATCACCAACAATTTGAATTCTCATGTTGCTCCTAATTATAACATCATGGATGACTTGGCCCAATCCCCTGCTTCCATGCCAGCCTTGGAAGTTTTGAAGAACTGGGCCTACATAAAACAAAGCATTGTTAAGTAACTTAGGTGCGATCGACCCATATGACTCCCAATTGATGGCATTTGACTTAGACCAGTAAGAAACCCGCATGCCTTCATACATCATGTTTGAGATCTCAGTTTCGGTTTGAAACCTAGTTATGCATTGATGCATGGTCGATGAGGGTATGATAGCCATGCAGGTCAGTCATAAAGCCTTCTTGCCAATGTCCTCATGTAGTTAGTAGGAAAAACCGTCTCGATTGATATTGAATTCGTCAATTCCCAACTTGACTACAAATTTCTTCTAGGACAAAGCTACTTGTATGCAATGAAGGTCGTTGCCTCATCTGTGTTCCAGTTGATGATGTTCCCTCATGAGGGATAGGTCATTAAAATTGACCAACTTACTTAATATGACCCCAATGCACCTGCTACCCCCAAGAACGTCCTACCCATGGTTGAAAAACCTATACATGGTGCGTCTACTCCTTTGATTTCCACTGTGGGACCAAGTATTTATTTTGAGGCCCCAACGACCTCCACATTTACAACATTTCCCCCACATCCTCCAGATATCAAGATATCAGACTTGTGCATCATTTCCTCAAGTAAATCAGTCCCTAAGACATAACCCACCATCCAAATGACACCACAACAGCAACCTCAGTGGCCAGATGAACCTAAACCACTGTCTGTACCTAGCCATGTGGGAGCCACCCCGATCCACACAATCCCATTTGTGTTTCCTACATTAGGAGTGGTAAGGATGCTTGTCATGGCAACGCTGAATCTCCTAGGATTGACTCTAGGTATTCCTATTTTGTACTTACTTGCACCTAATTCCTCACCTACCCGATAGGTTGTCCTTCATCCCCCCTCTGGGTGTGTCAGTAGCAACTTCTTCCAACCCTTCTCCGCTATCATCCAAGAAAGATGGGGAAAAATCCATGAAAATTGACACCTTGGCCACTGCGAACAAAGTCGTCAACCCCCCTCCTCCATCATGAACACCTCTGAAATGTTCTTTGTGTGATACTTTGGGTCATGTTACCCATAATTTTCCACACTTTCCTGATCTCCATGCTCATAAGAAGATGTTGGATGATACCGAGAATATTCCAGTTGTCCAATTGTCAACCCCTCCACAACCGCGTAACAAATCATTGCATAGCAATCAATCTTGCATGGTTTTTGGAATCTATGGTGTAACGTCCCCAGCTTAACCCTATTGCATTAAGATTGTAAATGATGTAAATATTGTCATTTAGTCATGGCGAGGAGCTCAATGCCAAGGCCCCGCCACTGACTTATCGTTTTATGTATCGGCAATTAGAATAGATGCATAAGATTCTTGTGCTAGCAGTGCACAATGTAAAATCGGACATCATGTAAATATGCAATTTTAATGAAAACCCACAACCAGCTACACAATGCAACAAAAGAGATGGGGGCATGATCTTTACAAGGAAGAGGGAGGGGAAAATAACCGAACCCTTGAGCCAATGGTTTTAATCCATGTGTCAATGAGAAAGCCCATGAACTCTCAACTACCCATTTTGGGTTATGGACCAATCATTTAATTCTCCCAAGAAATTGGTTAAGGCAGTTAATGCCTTGGAAATGAAGAAGTGTGGAAGCCAATTTCGTGCATGGGCAAGCCATCAACCTGGAAATTCGTTTTTTTGCTTGTGGGGCAAGAAAACACCCACGAAATGGTGCCCAAAGCCATTCTGAACGGTCAGTCTTCTCTCACTCACGCAGTTGGAGTTAGCTGGGCCTTTCCCTGCACGTTTTTCATCCAAATCCTGCATTTTTCCATGCCTGGGAGTTCGTTTTTGCATATACAGTAGCTTGGGAGAGAAGGGCCACGATTTGGGGACTGTATGGAGGTCGTTTTTGCCCCCAAATGTCCAAGGACGTTTTTCTAAAAATGGATTGGCTTCCCAGGGTTGTTCCCCATCTTCCCATTTCGTTTTTGTGTGTTCCCACGTTTTCCTGATGCATCCCGTTTTGGATTTGAACCTGTGAGCAGGAGCTTCAAGAGTGGAAGAGGACAGATTTGGCTTGATGAGCCCAATGGTGTATCCATAGCTCCATGGTTGAGCCACTAGCCTAGTAATTCACCTCTGCCCACCTCTTAGCAGCCTGAGAAAGCCAACTGCTAGTTGGCTTGGCTGATTCTGGCATATCTTTGGCTATGTGAGAGCCTGTTTCCCCTTTTCCTTGTGGAGATCGTGCCCAGCTAGGGGGTGGCAGTGGTGCTGAGAGATTAAGGAGCACACTGGCCTACGGTTGGGTGGAACGTTGCAGAAGCGTAGCTGGTTGCTTGGGATTACTTCATTAAGATAAGTATCCTCTTGTGCTATCTTTCAATTGTTTAATGGATGAATACCTTGAATGTGAAATGAATGAGTAATTGAAATTACTTCTGCTGTGTTTTTTTAAAATCCTTATGCATCTTCATATCTCCATTTAGTATGTGATTGCTTGTGAAATAAGTTTATGGGGCTAGATGCCCGGTTTGGGATCACGACCCTCTCCTTTGTACTAGTATAATGGGGGGGGACGTGACATATGGCCACTATTCCCACCATTTTCCTAACTTACAAGAGTACTGGTTGGTGCTCCATGAGTGGTGAAGACCATCCTTAGAGTCCTCGATCACTGTAATTAAGGAAATCCATCCTCGGGAATCCTCATCAGCCGAGGTAAACACCATTTACATGGTTTCAACTGGAAACCCCACTTTCCCTTTGACAGTCGTACATGCCTCTTCTGATCTCTCCACACGGTGCTTTCAAAGCGATGAAGAAATCCTCAAAGCATTAAATAAACCCAACTTCCCTTGGGATGACATGCATCATCGATCCTATTTTATTCCCGAAGATTCTATGACAGTTTTGGTCAATCAATTCTCGGTCGAGTCCAAATATTTCATTCACAACAATGTGGATTGGTTTTGAAACCCCATCCTAGCCCCCGACGCTTTCGAGGAAATAAACATAGACAACATATCACCTACAATCCAAGTGGATATATCTGTCAAACCCGATGTTGTTTAGAACATCATGCTAGGCGCATCATGCAATCTTGAAGAATTCACTTCCTACAAGAAGCTCTTTCAAGAGTTATGTGATGTCTTCGCTTGGTCTTATACTAATATTCCTAGCCTTGACCCTGCCATCGCTGAGCACCACATTGACACTTGGACCGACGTCACACCTATCACTCCAAAAGAAACGGCCGATACACCCTTCCAAAATTCCAGTGGTAAAGGACAAAACTGAAAAATTGCGCCAAGCAGAGTTTATTTACCCCATTTCCTACACAACATGGGTGTCCAACCCTATGCCAGTCAATAAAAAACAAGGCACTATTCGCGTCTGCAGTACTGATTTCCATGATTTGAATTTTTCATGCCACAAAGATAACTTTCCTATTTCCTTCATTGATCAACTTATCGATGCATCTGTAGGCCACAAGGTTCTATCCTTTCTATATGGTTTCTCAGACTACAATCAGATTCAGATTCGCAAAGAGGATTAGTATAAGACCGTGTTCACCACTACACGGGGCACCTTTTCTTATTGTGTCATTCCCTTTGGTATTAAAAATGTTGGAGCCACTTTCCAGCGGGACATGACTTTTTCTTTCATGCCTTGGTCCATATTATCCTTTTCTACTTGGACGATCTCACCACTCGATCCAAGAAACGTTCAAACCACCTGGATGACCTATTGCAATTCTTTTTGCGTTATTGCAAGTATACAATTCGCTTGAACCCCCTCAAGTGTGTGTTTTTCATTCCTGTCGGTCGGTTATTGGGATTCATAGTTTCCCAGAAAGAGATCACCCACTAGTACAAAATGAGAGATAAGTGACCAAACAAATGACCAAAATCCGCATATAAATGACAACTTTTGATTTGTCGATCGTTGGTGGCTAATTTCCAGTCTCTTATCACATGAACAAAAATGTGGTCATATTTAGTTTGGTCATTTATAGCTTGTCTTGTGGTCATAATGTGGTCATTAATCTGGTCATTAATTTGGTCATATATTTGCTCATTCATTGCAACAATTAATGACCAACTATACGACCAAATTTATGACCAAAAATATGACCAAATTAATGACCACAAGACAAGCTATAAATGACCAAACTAAATGTGACCACATTTTTGGTTGCATGATAAGAGACCGGAAATTAGCCACCAAAACTATCATTTGGTCATTTATATGCGAATTTTGGTCATTTTTTTGGTCGCTTATCTCTCATTTTTTGGTCATTTATCTCTTATTTTTTGGTCACTAATTTAGTCTTTTTTATTCATTTTATATGCGAATATTCATTGATTTATGTAGGTAGGTTATGGATTAATTGAACCACCAACCTCTTGCCTATAAGGCAAGTGATCTTCCATTGAGCTAGTACCCTTGAAGTCTCAATAATGGTTAAACTATTTGAGATCCAGTAAATGTTAAATGTTAGATGTCTTAAATGTAATTCATTAATCAACATAATTATTTTCACTGCAAAAAAACTCTTTTAGTAACTGAATGTACAATTTTGGGAGATATCAAATTCAATTACGATGAACTCAAATTGGAAATCGGTTGATAAGACATCAAATAACTCTAGATTGATAATCTTCTTTGTATTGCTATTCAAAGCAAGGAATTTGTTAGTTTTCCAACATTTAATTCAATATGATCTAGGATCTTAACTGAGAGAACAACATGTACAACATATCAAACGTAAGAGACAAGACACACAAATATTTTCACCGAGGAAACCATAAAGGAGAAAACCCCGCAACTTCCTCACAGATAGAATGAGCACCAATACAAAACCACAATAACAAGAGATAGTCTCCTAGCGGCTTCTCCTCCTCCACTTGTGCGCACTCCTCATCTTTCTCACTAATGCGAAGTGAGTGAATGAGGTAATGAATAAATGAGGATCACACATCCTCTATTTATACTTTACTTCACTTGACTTTTAACTCTAACTAGATCGACCCCAACTTAACCACTTAACAAAATGTTGACTGGGCCGACACCACTAAGGGACTTAAACACCCCATTACAACTGACTCTGGACTGACCTCCCTTATGAGAGTCTAATAACCCACTACCACTTGACACTAGGATGACCACACTAGGGTGGTCTAATAACCCTTTAACCCACATGACTCATCTAGGGCCGACCCCACCAAGGTGGTCTAATAACCAATAAAATACAAATGACGACACTTCCAATCAGAGGAATAATACATTTCTGTTGGGGATACAATAAAGTACAAATGTAATACATACAATATCGAAGTGAATATCTTCCGAAGTTACAAATACATCAACACTCCCTCTTAGCTAGGAAGGTATTCTCTTGACACAGGTCATCGATACATATAGGCACAAGTCTTCAATTATCGAGCTAGATCATCATCACTGGATCATGGAGCATCATCGTCACTGCTATTGTACTCGTCATCTTGATCATTGGTGCTATCTCTCAATTCTTCTCGTCATAGGAAGTTCTACAGAGCCAGCCCTTTTTCATCATGGTTGTAGGCTTAGCCTCTTGTAGGTATTCATCATATATAGCCATCCTGTGGAATCCTCAAGGTTGATTACGTGCGTCAACAAAACCTCGAAAGAGCATCCCAGGACTTTTACGGGCTTACTACTCAATCTATCGGATCTCCCAGGATCTTTTACATGTGACCTTCACAAAACCTTAAAAGAGTGTCTTGCGACCTGCAAGATGTCTAAAGAGCATCCCAGGATCTTTTACGTGCCTAACACAACCTGTCCAGATCTCCAGGACTAATTACATGTGAACTCACAAAACCTTAAAAGAGTGTCTTGCAACCTGCAAGATCTCTAAAGATCATCCCAGGATCTTTTACATGCCTAGCACAACCTGTCCGGTTATCCAGGACTAATTACATACGAATCTTGAAAAACCTTAAAACAGTGTCTTGCAACCTGCAAGATCTCTAAAGAGCATCCCAAGATCTTTTATGTGCCTAGCACAACCTGTCTGGATCTCCAGGACTGATTACATGCACCTGTACAACCTATCGACGGCCACAGAGTATCATCCTGATACTCATGATCAACCTGATCATCCTCGCATGGAGCATCATCCTGATGCTCATGATCATAGCAATCATCATCATATAGTACATCATCCTGATGAACATCATCATCACATGATCATCCTAATCATTTCCATAGTATCATCCTCATGCATATCATCATCACATGATCATCCTGATCATCATCATACAGTACATCGACCTGATACTCATCGCAAATGATCATCCTGATCATCATCACAACATCATCCTGATGCATATCATCATCACATGATCATCCTGATCATCATCATAACATCATCCTGATTCATATCATCTAGAGCATCGTCCTGATGCTCATCACACAGCACTTACATCCTCATCCATGGGAAGGATCCTCCTACCACCATGCTAGAATGGCTCCTACAAATGTGTCCCATCATTTCCTCCTCGAAGAATCTTCTATCTGAAGAAAACCAAGCCTCTCTCTGAAGTACTCCAACTTCACTCTGGCTAGTGGTTTGGTCAACACATCTGCAATCTGCTCATTTGTCACAACATACAGGAGCTTCACTACTCCTCTCTGCACCATATCCCTGATATAGTGATATTTGATCTCGATGTGCTTCGACCTGTCATGGAACACCGGGTTCTCAGACAACTTCACACAATTCTGGTTGTCACAGAAGATACCGATAGCATCGAACTAGAGATCAAACAAACTAGATAGTGGATTCCTTAGCCATACTGCCTCACAACTAGCTGAACAAGCTATGACATACTCTGCTTCGGATGTAATCAGTGCTACAGAGGATTGCTTCCTATTAAACCAAGATATCACACCTGATCCCATATGAAGTATCACCTTGAAGTGCTCTTCCTATCTGCAGCACTGCTTGCCCAATCTGAATCAACATAACCCTCCAGGTTAAACTTTTGATTCGCATCATACTTGAGCCCATAATCAACCATACCCTTCAGGTACCTCAGAATATGCTTTACAACAATCAGGTGAACATGTCTAGGATCCGTCAAGAACTCGCTCAATGTGTTCACCACAAAGCAAATATCTAGTCTTGCGTTCATCAGATACATCAAGGACCCAGTCATTTGACGATACATCGTGGCATCAACCGACTCTCATGAAGAATCACTCAATATCTTCAGGTTCGATGCCATAGGTGTGGCCATGGCCTTGCAGTCCATCATCCCGAACCGCTTCAGGATCTCCACTACATACTTCCCTAGTCCAAGGAAGATTCCATATGCACTTTGCCACACATCCATGCCTAGAAAGTAATGCATCATACCCAAGTCCTTCATCTTGAACTTGGCAGCAAGCTTCCTCTTCGTATCAACAATCAACCCAATCTCACCCATCACAGACAGGTCATATACATACAGTAGGAGTATCACAAGATTTCCTTCCTCAACATTGTAGTAAAGATTGAAATCCACTTTACTCTTAGTAAAGCCCAAACTAGATAGTAAGTTGTCTATTCTTCCGTACCAAGTCCCTGGTACTTCTTTCAAACAGTACAAGGCCTTCTTCAATTTGCACACATGTGACTCCCTATCATGTGTCTCAAAACTGAGTGGTTGCTCCACATACACTTCCTCTTCGACTACACCCTTCAAGAAATGTGTCTTGACATCCATTTGGTGTATCTTCCACTTCATCACTGTAGCCAGAGAAAGTACTGTTTTGATGGAAGTGTATCTGGATACAGGTGCAAATGTCTCTTCATAATCTATCCCTTCTTTCTGGGAGAATCCATGAGCCACAAATCTTTCCTTGTATTTCTCTATGCTACCATTTGCAGCATGCTTGATCTTGTAGATCCAGTTGGAAGTCACAACAGACTTCCCTACTGGTCTCGGGACCACATCCTAGACATCATTCTTCATGATCAACTAGTACTCCTTGATCATGGCATCCTTCCATTATTGTATCCCTGGTCCTAGGAACTTCATATTCTTCAATATCTTCAATAGGTAGTTCTCTTGAACTTCGTCGCTGGAACAAATGTCGTTGTCCTTCTTTTGTAGGTGATTGTACATGATCTTTCCTACAAGTCAGATTCAATTGCATGACTATAAACTTCTCATAGTTTTTCAAAACAAATTCTTATGCATAAAGAGATATGCCATACAGTCATGCAATTAACTTAGCCAATGCTTAAAAACAACATTTATCCATATCCCATAATCACACGGTAACTTTCTAGATGACTTCCATCTCTACTAGAACATTTGTTAAGAGTGTGCACAACTCCCAACATGTTAGCAAAGAGGTTTCATTCTAGAGAAGTAGCAATGGAATGTTGTATAGTACCATAGGCCACTTACCCATTACTATATTAGTAGTATCTTGGTCATTAATGCAACTTTTCTAAAATGCATAATATACATCCTAAATCTAGGAACATAAGTATGTACATGACTGAACAACATCATTTAAGTAATCATATATACAAGAAATGATAATTCAAATAGTTATCTTTGTTTAGTTTTTGGTTGGACTCCCTCTCAATCTTTGCTTCCTTGCAAGAACTACTGGAGTGTGCTCCCTCTTGATCTTTGCTTCCTTGCAGGAACTACTGGAGTGTGATCCCTCTTGATCTTTCCTTCATGGATTATCTGTTTTGAACTTATATCCATCCTGGATCACTATGCATGCTTAAGTGTGCACTAGTGTCATCATTGTGTCATCCTCAAGATCTCATACATCATTCATTAGTATAATCTCAATACTATGATTCTTAAACATGTATGGTCATTTCATACACAGGTAATTTATCACAAGCGTTAGTATTCAAGGTTTCAGGGAGGGCTTCTTTTACTCATGCATATTCTTATTTGACCATAGGACTCTTCTGGTTTGTCATATCATTAATCAAAGTAAGAAGCATAATATGCATAAATCCATGATTACTAAAACTTATAACTTCATGAATAATCATTATCAATCATACAAAAGGTATACTTATATAAGATCCTAAGGTAGGATTCTAACTTGATATAGGGAAAACATACCTAGATTATCATGTTTGCTAGTTATGTCTAACATACCCAAACAATGTCTTCTTTGTTCTCTTCAATGATTTAGAGACCTTGTGCTAGTAACTTGCATATCTCATAAGTTAACCAATTGTAGAACCAAATTATACATACCTCGTAAGTAGATCTTCTATGCGATCAATGGCTATGGATGAGTCTTTGTATTCATGTCACCATGGTCATATGTTCTTGATATAGAACTTGATTTGTCTTTCTTTATGTACCTTTCATGTTAGTGGACAACATCATCCTCATACAACACCACAGAGCATTAGTACAATCATAAGTGTCATAACCCTAATCAATGAATGTATTCTATCATTCACATGCATTCATACTTTTACTAGGGTGATAAGACAAGTCTAAAATTAATCAAGATTGTACTAACCTAAATAATATGAAGACAAACATATCATAAACTTAATCATGAACAGATTTCAAAAACATACCTGTATCTCCTCAAGTCATACCTATCGAGATTGCTTGTAGGATTCTTATGTAAGGCCTTAGCCTCATCTCCCTATGGAACTGGAACTTCTTCACTTATGAAGGTTTCCAATTCATTCTCTTCAAGGATTAACCCAATCCTATAAACTTTGATTTGCTGAAACTGGATCTGGAGATGGCTAGGGTTTGACAGAGAAACCCTAAAAATCCAAACTTGGAATTTCAACCTTTTTTCTCGACAGAGAGATGCATTTGACTAAGGCGAGCAAGCTGGTGTGCTTAGATTTTGAAAAATTCAAAAATTGACCCTTCAAAAGTGACCCACAAATTTTGGATCTGCAACTTCTCTCAAAATCTGGTTTTGTGGTTTTGTGGTTTTTCTGGTCCAAAGATCGAATTAGGGTTTGACTTTCACGGAGATTCACCAAACCAAAAAATTCGATCTCTAAATTTTGATTTTGCTGAGGAGAGAAATCCTGTGTTGAAAGAATTCCAAAATTTCACTTCTTTCAAAAGCCCTAGTTTCCCGCAGCGGTGACAAGCCAAAAATGAAAGTACTCAAAATCCAATTCTGTTTTGACAGAAATATATGTCATATTGTTGCTGGTGCATCTCTAAAATTTTGGATGCTCAGGGTCTGAAAATTTGGCCTGTGGTAGAAGGACCTGTCATCTTTCCAACCCCATAGATCTGAGCTTCAATGGATTCTCCATGAGAGAGATATGGTAAGTGTTGCAAAATGACCTGTTTATGGGATGAAACAACATAGTGAACTTGTAGGGGATGCCATGTGTCATTGTTCAACTTCCGCCTCTGAAACTAGGACTTGTGAAGCTACAGTCCATGCCCTAACTACCACATTTTACAGAATCTCATTTGGAGCTTCCAATCCTGAGATGTGACCTTTTTCACTAAGTCACTTGTTTAGGACTACATTCTGGAAGAGGCAGAAACCCTAAATTGTATGGATCATAAATCACAAAGTATAATGAATATGAGGCATAAAATTTTACACAGGGTACATATGTGTCTGATATTCAGCTTGCAAAACATTCAGAGCCTAAACCTTAACCAAAACTGATTTATAGAGAAAATGCCACGATGACTAGTTTTTACTATATCAAGCCCTAGCTTCATATTTGTCGCAAGTGCAACAAGTGTCATAAATGCCATACAATGCCTTCCTTCAGGCTAGCTCTGATACCATGCCAGTTTTACAACATTTAATTCAATATGATCTAGGATCTTAACTAAGGGAACAACATGTACATCATATCAAACATAAGAGACAAGAGACAAGAGACATAAAGCTTTATAGCGAAGAAACCATAAAAGAGAAAACCCCACAACATCCTTAGAGATAGAATGAACACCAATACAAAACCCCAATAACAAGAGATAGTCTCCTAGCAGCTTATCCTCCTCCACTTGTGCACACTCCTCCTCTCTCTCACTAATGTGAAGTGAGTGAATGAGTGAATGAATAAATGAGGATCACACATCTTCTATTTATACTTTACTTCACTTGACTTTTAAATCTAACTAGGTCGGCCCCAACTTAACCACTTAACATAATGCTGACTGGGCCGACCCCACTTGGGGACTTAAACACCCCATTACAACTGACTCTGTCCTGACCTCCCTTAGGAGAGTCTAATAACCCACTACCACTTGAAACAGGGCCGACCCCACTAGGGTGGTCTAATAACCCTTTAACCCACATGACTCATACAGGGCTGACCCCACCAAGGTGGTCTAATAACCCATCAAATACAAATGATGACACTTCCAATAAGAGGAATAATACATCTCCATTGTGGATACAATAAAATACAAATGTAATACATACAATATACAAGTGAATATCTTCCGAAGTTACAAATACATCAACAACATTGATATGGATGATATCAACAAGAGTACCATCCAATTTTCTCCATCTATCATTCCAGAGTGGTAAACGTGATAGGATATTCCTCACCACCATTTCAAGTAATGTATAGAATGAAATGAAAGTAAGTTCTTATAAAGAAGGAATCAAACTTGTCATGAATATTGCTTGCTACAAGTTTTGGACATATGAACAAGTTCTCATAGAGATCCACTTGCTTGTAGGAAGCCCTTCAGTGCAACTGAAAGTGCTAAATAATTAGCAATAATTAAAATTAAAATTGAGGGGCAGTGTTCAGCAGATAGCCAATAAAAAGCCATTTTTTCCCGTGAATGATATTGCTCTTTACATGCATGATCTACTCTTTGCATCATCTAATCTTTTACTTCTCCTGATAAGTATCTCAGCATCCCAATCCTTGACAACATCGGTTTGAAATTTCCCTGCAGGTATATTATAGTAGTAAACAAAAGTAAACATTAGATTGAAAAATGGTGAAAGTGTGGTACAAAAATTGACAAAATAAAATACATATCACTACATAAAGGTCACTTCCTTCGATGCCTATTTAATCACTTTTGGAATTCCATATTCTCCCTTCCTTTTGAGCCTACAACATTCCCTTCATGTCTAATATAGACATGAAATAAATAACCAAGACTCAAAAGAACATTGTCGGAAGTGTGATGTACACCAAAGAACGGGAAATCCATCTCGTTGAGATGAGATACCATTGATGCCACAACTAACACTTCAAGCCTTTGATAAATGGTCTATTGAATTCGTGGGACCTATTAACCCACCGGGAAAGTGAACTAGATCAAGATATATCATCATAGCTATAGATTATTTGACGAGATGGGAAGAGGCAAAACTAGTGAAGGACTGTAGCGCAGTTACCGCCGCACAATTCATTTTTGAGAATATTTTGACAAGGTTTGGATGTCCAAATATTTTAACAAGTGATCAGGGAACCCATTTCCTGAATAGAACTATTGCAACCTTGACCGAAGAATTTTAGATCTACCATCAGAAGAGCACACAATATCATCCACAAGGTAATGGCACTACAGAAGCCTTTAAAAAAGTATTGGAGAATGCATTGACCAAAGTATGCAACAAAAACTGGGATGATTGGGATCTCAAAATATCAGCAGTATTATGGGCATATAGAATAACTTGTAAGAATTTGACAAGTCATACACCTTTCATATTAGGATATCGACAGGAAGATGCCATGCCCATGGAATACATGGTACCAAGATTGAGAATTGCAGCATTTACAGATATGGAAGATGATCAAACAATGCAAGAAATACTACTACACTTAGTTGGATGGGAGGAAGATCGCTTCATTGTAGGTTTTCACCAACAAGTGCAAAAAGACAGAGAAAATGTATGGCATGATAGATACATCAAGAATAATTTTTTTTAGGTAGGAGACCTTGTCCTCCTCTATGATAGAAAATTTATGAAATTTCTTGGAAAATTGAAAATGCATTGGTTAGGACCATACATTGTTAAGCACGTCACTAGTGGTGGCACAGTTCAGTTAGCCACACTACTTGGAGAAAATTTGAAAGGACTTGTTAATGGGAGTAGACTAAAGCCTTACAGGGATGGCCCTACTCTTCCAGGTATCAGTTAAGCAACACAAGACAATTTTAAGTGTCAAGTGCAGTTGAAATTGGATAGTAAAAATAAAAGAATAAGAGTCTACACACAGTTTTGGCAAAATGCTAAGTTTTCACAAAAATGAAGGATGTGCTACGAAGCACACATAGCAAGTTGATTTGCGAAGTAAAAGAGGAATCACGCTGTGTAGTTAAAGTTAAACAAGATAAATGCACAGTGAAACTCACAATTCACATACCCACTAGAAAAGGAAAATGCGCAGTGAACCTCGCAGTTTACATGACCGCTATCGAAGTAAAGGAAAACTAGTCGTTATAGTTTTTGATTGAAAAGTAGCCGTTATACAGTACTTTCAGAAACCATATGTTTCTGCATTTAAAGCATATTCGTCCGTTGAAGACACATTCAATGAATGGAAAGGACCAACATCTAAGCAATATTTGGACAACGAACATAGCATTTAAATGTTAATTTAGCCGTTTTGGGGCGCTCCTTAGTGATGAGGTTCCTATAAATAGTAAAGACTATTTACTTACTGGTTTTACCGCGAATGTTAACTTTTATTGCTTGTAATTTCCAAGTTTTTACTAGTTGAAAGCAATCGTTATCTGACAGTATATTTTTGAACATTCGACCTTAGACAAAATCTTGATTGACTTCCAACATTCTGGTTTGGAAGGAATCATGAAGATGCCCGTGAAGAAAG
Source organism: Larix kaempferi (assembly GCA_027924585.1). Taxonomy (NCBI): domain Eukaryota; kingdom Viridiplantae; phylum Streptophyta; class Pinopsida; order Pinales; family Pinaceae; genus Larix; species Larix kaempferi. The sequence goes on from BSBM01000922.1 coordinate 4,592,569, forward strand.
AAGTCCCAGAACACGGTGGATCATCTAGAAAATCAACAAGGAATGTACCTCAATGGAAGCAGAAAGACAAGCAGAAGGCCACTGAACAGGAAAAGTCGAAGGCCGTGAGTGTTCCAAATCCATTTCCACCATCACGACCTCAAGAGAGACCCATCCTACTTGTTCCATAATACATCCCTCCAAGGAAACGAGATGCGTTAGAGGTACTTCTCATGAGGAATCGTCAGTATGAGATTCTGATGCGGCCAATGTCAAGCCATGTGTGGATTAAGGATAATTTGCTTGGTAAAATTCCAAAGAGCAAATTTGCGGACCATGACTTGCTCCAGGATTCAAAATTTCCACAATTCCATCCAGATCAATACATGTGAAGAAGGTATGATGAAGCTACCAAGCAGGAAACCATTCATCTGCAAGACTGGATTGCACTATTGCAGCCATTAGGGTTGTTGAACCTACTGCGCATTCCACATTTTGATAGGAGCCCAAAGCTTACAACGGTGGTGTGCAGACTGATTTCGTGCACGCACGAGAGATACTTATGGTTAGACTACAAGATAGACATTAAAATCGATCTCATCTACCGGATAACACACTTGTGTAAGAGGGGTGTTGATCGTGTAGTTGAGTTCATCGGCAAGAACAAGGATAAAGAGCTGGATGCAAGGATGAAGAGCGAATTTGGGATAACCAAAGGAATCTATAGTTATACAACTATCAGGAGCAAGGATCAAGCCACACGGTTCACAGTCCAACTACTTGCAGGAAACATCCTGAGGAAATGCTGACCGAATGAGGTTCTAACAGTTGCAATATCCTTAGTTGTGAAGACCAAGGATGGACTTCAAATCAATTGGGAGAGCTACATGTTGAACGAATTCTTAGAAGACATCCGAAATACACAAGAGAATGGAACTCAGTTCCATTATAGTTGGTTTCTAGTACTGATCACCTTTGTGGGATGGAAGGAGCCTAACTATCAACAGAATGTCCCGGTATTCATTGAAGACTGTGGAGGACTGAGTTTTGCAAACATGTGGGAAAACACAAAGCCAGATAGACAAAGGGTAAACAAAATACAATTGTATACTTACTATGAGCAGTTATGCGAAGTCATTTAGAGGTCTGCATATCACTAAGGAAGTGACAACTCTCTATATCCGGAAGATGAATTTCAAAGCTGGATTGCACTTTATTTACATTCACCCGCGACTACAACTCACACATCCTCATTGGTTTGAAGGACTATATCAGTTAGAGGCGCAACAAATTGATCTGATTATGGAAGACTGGCCACCATAATGGAAGGATGATGCGCCAGCTACATTAATCACCACCTCAGAAGAGAGTGAAGCTGGAGATCCACAAGACCAAGGTGATGATATAACAAGTGCACAGAACCCATAACCAAGCCAAGGAACAGAACAACAACAAGCTGCTGGCTTGTCAGCAGGTGAGAAAAGAAAGAAAACCGATACAACCATACCAGAAGGAATCCACAGGAAGAAACATAACACCACTAAGCTTCCACTCAATGCGTAGTTGCATGAAAATGACTATGATTGCATCACAGTCTGAGTGTCAAAGCATATTGAAGAAACACTTGCAATAAAGGAAAGCAAGCAAGAAACAGTCCAAGCAAGCATGATGGAGAGCCTCGCAAAACTGAAGAGTCTGGTAGCAAGGGTTGAACAAGTCTAGCGAGACTTGGTGAGAAAACTAGATTCTGATGATCGGGAAGGTGATTCAATTCAAAGGAAAAGAATGGTGCCTCCCTTAACAATGCGACCTCAGTTAGATAGAATTGAGCCGACGAATGTCATATTTCCAACCGAAGAGCTCACTGAAGGTACGAAGCAGCTCGCACATATGGATATTTCCAACCATAATGGAAGGTTGATGCACCAGCCACATTGATCACCACCTCAGAAGAGAGTGAAGCTAGAGATCCACAAGACCAAGGTGATGATATAACAAGCGCACAGAACCCATAACCAAGTCAAGGCACAGAACAACAACAAGCTGCTGGCTTGTCAGCAGGTGAGAAAAGAAAGAAAATTGATACAACCATACCAGAAGGAATCCACAGGAAGAAACATAAAGCCATTAAGCTTCCACTCAATGTGTAGTTGCATGACAATGACTATGATTGCATCGCAGTCTGAGTGTCATAGCATATTGAAGAAACACTTGCAATAAAGGAAAGCAAGCAAGAAACAATCCAAGCAAGCATGATGGAGAGCCTCGCAAAACTGAATATTCTGGTAGCAAGGGTTGAACAAGTCTAGCGAGACTTGGTGAGAAAACTAGATTCTAATGATCGGGAAGGTGAGTCAATTCAAAGGAAAAGAATGGTGCCTCCCTTAACAATGAGACCTCAATTAGTTAGAATTGAGCCGACGAATGTCATATTTCCAACCGAAGAGCTCACTGAAGGTGTGAAGCAGCTCGCACATATGGATATTAATGTTGGGATGTTTCCAATCAAGGGATTGCATAATATGCATCTGCAGGTTATGGAAGAAATCTGAGGTAGACACATAGTCTCTTATAACCAGCATCTGAAGCTAGAGGAAAGCTACAAGGAGCTAAAGGATGAATGCACACTAAAGACCAAGGAGTTATCATATGCACAAGAGAAGCAAAAGAAGTTGAAGAAGGTTGTTGTTGAAGTCTATGCGAAGATCCTAGACTTCCTAGAAGAGCCTGAGATAGAAGCCACCATCCTAAGGATTGGTGCCATAGTAGACAATCTCAAGGCTAAGATGGAAAACATGGAGATTAGCTATAAGGAGTAGGTTTTTGACTTGCAAGCTCAACAATAATCTGGAACCCCACAACAAGATAGATAACCAAGAGCTAAAGAATTGAAGGCTTCCACAGAAAACATCTCTGCAGAAGTGGCGAGATGTCAAGACCTACTTGATGAAATTACCAAGGTATGGGATATGCTACAGGAAGAACCCGAGTTATAAAAAATTCAGGATGAGGTACAACAATGACAGAAAGATCTTGACTTTGTGAACATGGCTATGAAGGATTTGCCACCAAGGAAAAAGATCCAGAAGTTCATAAAGAAGAAATAACTTCAAAAGGAGATGAAAGGATTAAGAGTGAAGGAATTTGAAACTTCATCGAAGTTACAGCCAATACAAAAAGAGGTGCTTGCACTTTCTGAATAAATTGAGCAGAAGTTGCAAGAAATCTAGACAACAAAGGACACTGTGAAAGAGCAAATTCTAGAACCCATCTCAGAGGAGATGCTCAAAACAATTAAGGAGTTTGAGCAAGAATCCAAGGACACAGATGCAAAGTTGAGTGCAACTTATCAGGAGTTTGCTAAGAAATCAAACATCCCAGGGGATGCGCAGTTGGATCAACCAAGTCAAAGTGGCTCAAGGGAAAGCCACGTGTAAGTGTTAGGGGCCTGTTGGGCGCAACCCAAGTGGAAGAATTTTTGATGGTCAAAGTACAAGTTAGGAGAAGCCTAACATCAACTAGTTTTGGGAGAAACAACTCCACAATTCCCGAGAGCAGGGCATGGAGCGAAGCGAAGTGGCAGAAAAGGATCTTTCCCCTTAGTAAAGGAGAAGTACTAAGGACCATTGAGCTAGCTGGAGCAGTTATGAATGAAGCGGTGGACTGTCAGATATAGAATCAAAGAGTAAAGAATCAGAATAGTGGAAGGATGCACCACTGTAGCGTCAGATCCATGCAGTCAGAACTGTGACTGTCTGAGAAGCATCAGAGCTAGAGGAAGTGGCGCAAAAGGATAGCAGAGCTCCGACGAAGTAAAGATAAAGCATGGTCAAAAGGAGAACCATGAAATTGTTGGGTTTAAGGGTACAATGGGGGTTGGACCATATTTATTGTAAAGATGTGACCTTTGGGTAAAATATATATAAAAGGGTAATTTTGTATAAGGAATGGTTAGATTATGTGAGATCTTGTTAGACTTATGTTATATTTTGAGAGATCTAAGAGAGGAAAAAGACTCTGCACCTATCTGAACAGAGATCTATTGTAGAGAAAAGTCTACAGTTGAGTGTGTAGACTGGAACTGTTAACCCCTTCTAATTAATAGAAGGACAGTTCTCGTGGACATAGCTCCCATCTAGGGGGCGAACCATCTAAATACTTGTGTTATGTGTTGAATCTATGTTATATTGAATGTTCATGAATGTTATTCTTATATACGTGTTTTCATATGAATGTGAATGAGAGTGATATGATAAGTAGAGGAACACTCCGCACAGAATAGGAGACACCAAATCCTGGTATCTCACCTTTCACACTTCCTCAGAGTTGCTGAGGGTGGAGATTCTTTATTGCATTTGGAAGGGTCATAATACTGTGTTCTCCATGAGATTTCCTGCAGTTAAATTTCAAATTTTAATTTTCAAAATGTGTAATTTTCTCTTGATTTCTTCATAAATGTGCACAAGGCATCAAATCTCATCTTGAGTTGAATCATTCGATCAATATTTTGGAATAGTAGGGATATGCTAGCAAAAAACCTCCTCCATAGCTTTAGAATACTACGAGAAACAAGGATACAAACTTGGGGGATGGTCCCATCCAAGGAAATCTGATAATGGAGCTCTCCCGCAATGCCTAAAATTTGGGTTGTATATGTTAGCAATCACTCTATGGTGTTAAGGCCAAATCTGCTACAGAAGATATATGAGTGACCCACCTCTCTCAGACAGAGAAAATCCAAGAAATTGTGGTAGATATACGAACATTATTAGAGATACTGTTACAAGGTCAGGTACACCAAATATGGGGACCCCAGTCTATCATGGATCTTTTAAAGGATTATCCCTTTGTTTCAACATTGTTGTCTTCCCATAGAGGACTTAAAGTTGTACTATGTTGTTGTACATTTAGATGAAGCACTAAATACTTTAGTTCAAGCACAACAAATTTCTGATTTTGTGACGTTGATGCCTCCTTCCACATTTCAAGAGCATTAATAGGCCACTTGCTCAAAATGTAAAATCTAAGTAGCAATGAATCTTGGTGTTAGGGATGGGGGTCGGGACAGGGTAACACACTATAAATTCGTATAGGAAAACTAATCTATCCATACCGATGATACTAAAATCATATATGTGCATTTCGAGCTGAGCCTATCTACAATTTTTCTCAAACTAACCTATGCATATTCCAATTTATCCTATATACTATTTTTCTCAAACAACAAAAGAATAAAATCAATATTTTCAATGTTGTATAACTAGTTTCATAACAACATATTTGATTGTCAAAGACATTCATGTGAATGGTGAACCAATCACTAGTACAATGAATTCAATACAAGAGTATTCTTTAATTATTTTGCAAAGTATAGGTTGACTGCATAGGTTTTATAAAATAAAATAGTTTCGCATGTGAAAGAAATGTTCAAGTGAAACATCAATGTAAAATTACCTTCCAAAATGACATTAATCCTTAATGTAAACTGAAACTCTGAGTGCTTGCAAAAATCCTGAATTTAATGGCGAAAACTCCAATTCCTCGATGACCCGAGGCACTCAAATCCAGGAACATGTTCTAGTATTGACTCCCACAAATCTTGCGTTCTATAGCCAACATAGTGGATGTCCCCATGGAACAGAAGGAGATGAGGAAGCTTATTCTCACTCATCTGTGTTTCAACTTCACCGCTCTGAACAATGTCAAGATCCTTAAACCCTGATCCCTTAATCTTGACTCAATAAACTTGCAATGCATACATTCATAAACCCCAAAATTGAAATTCGATGCACATTTTTCACCACTCTAACAATTTCAACATCCTTAAACTCTAAACCCTTACACACCACAGTTGCAATGAATATATCCTTAAACCCAAAACCCTGGCACTCCGCACTTGCAGCGAATACATCCGTTAACCCAAAATTTGAAACCCTAAACACATTATCGAACATCAAATGGACAACACTACGTTGTAGGCATCGTTAAAGCTAGGAACGTGAAATTAAACCCCGAATATTCCCCTTGAAAATCATTAAATCCCAAACAAAAAAATATTAAACACAATATTGACCCTAAAAAAATCCTGAAAACCAAAATGGGTAGCAAAATATTACTTGTTTCGATGATATCTTTATGAGCTGCAATGTCTGCGAGAGATTGAGGGCGATATTTTTCAACCCATGGCACTCTCTTCTGAATAGAATCATTCCCAATTTTTCCTTTTCCTTTGTTAGATATTTTATAAGGGAATTGTTCATCGACATCCATTGATGTTGGTTACTCCATTTTCCTATGTGTTTTCTATGAATAGTTGCGGGAGATATCACAACTGAAATGGTAGAGCAAAAGAAACAGGAAGCCAAAAATGGCGCCAAATTACTTTTCAATTAGGTAGGTTGATTGAATTCGTTATTTGCAAACCACACTGGTGTAGAGGTGGAAGCGAGTGTGAACTCTATAGTTATTAGTGAAATAGAGTTATATCTATTGTGTCCTTTAGGTAGAGTCTATATATTCGTTTTACCAAATGAACAGAACATTATAAAATTATAAAACTACCTTGAGTAAAGTATGTGGTGGGAGTATTTATGAAATAAAAATATTATAAAATTATAACAATATATAGAAAAATATCATAAAAATATAATAATATATGGTGTTTAAACACTGATGATGATGATGGTTATTAAATATAAGACAAATTTTGATTTATCAAACTTTTAAGAAAATGAATCAATTGGTTTTCTATAGAATTTTATGAAATCATAGTGTGTGGGAGTAGCAAACCTAGAAGGAAAAAACTTTCCAAAAGTACAAAACCAATTCCCCACCTAACCTATAATGTAAAGGATTTCAACCTCAAGTCACTCTCAACCCCCCATCCAAACTCCAACTCCAAGATATAATGACAATGCATGGGAAATTCACACAAGCAATCTCAATTAACAACAAACTTATACCCAAAGGTTCCAAGGATTACGACATTAACTGACAGGGGGATTTAAACCAGGAGGCTAAAGTGAAAGAGTGCACCTGTAAGGTTGATGGTATTTTCATAGACAAGGAGGACTCTCCCATACAAAAGTGTTGAGAACAATCAACAATCGTCTCGCTTACCCACTTGAATTCTACCTCATAATCGAAATCAATCAAAATATGCACACTACATTAAGGAATAAGTGTGTAAAGGTATGGTGGGTATGATATCCATTGATTATCGCTCTTAGTTATAAATTCTACCTTGCCATTTAGATTGATACATTGAGGGCGTGCAATAATTTGGATGATTCATGATAAATAAATTATAGAATGGGAAAAAAAGATATCCCCCTTTTAAATTGTACTATAACTCTACCATCCAAACAAGAGGCCGTGTTGGCAAGACCATCCACCTAATCACGTCTATGCTTCATTAGTACATAGAAGTACTTTGTGGTTGTTAGAGCATATAACCCTCTACCTAGCCACCAATACCCTGTTCTAATGACTCTAACGAGCCAAACCACATCTAAATTGACCACATGAATCAAACCTAATTTTCCATTGTCAGAGTGACACAACTAAAAATGACCAATTGTTATGTGGTCATTTTTAGTTTAGTTATGTGGTACTGGCGATATCTCAGCTTCAGATGGTTTTTATTAATGCTTGTACCACAGATGTTTTGAAAATGAATTATGATACCTTGGGAAGGATGTGAAGGTTATAATAAAATTGGTTCTGCTCCAAGAACAAAAGACTACAAGCAAATCTGCTTCATGCATTAATGTTGAGTTGTGACACATGAAGGGGTCTACTTCTTAGAGTATGGTCAAATCAACATGAACATTAGAGCTCTATCGAATAATTTTATCTACATGTGAGGATATATTGATGAGGAGAACTTTTGTATGATTAAGAAATAACCAATAAGTCAAGACAATCCATTGAAGAAGTCCCAAAGAAAGTGGAAGCCAAGAAAGAGCACAACTGCCCCAATAAAAGGGGTAAATTGACCGTAGAAGAAAAAAGTACAAGTTGGCCTTAAGAGTGAAAATCAATTCAAATGGAGAATATAAATAGAAGTGTTCACACACTTCATTTGTCACATTCACAACACACATATTCTCTCCACAAGTGCGGACCTCCAAGGAAGGCCTAACAAAGGAAAGAAGCATAATTTTGAGGTTCTCTTATTCTCTTATTCTCTTGGAAGATTATCTACCCTCGCTATGGTTTCTTATGGAAGAAGGGAACACTCTTGTGTTAGGTATTAATATTCATGATTGGTATGGTTCTTGTATTGTATTAATTTCTCTTGACAAAATTGTGCTAGGTTTTATCCCATTTGGGTTTCCAAGGATAAGTCTTTGTGTCCCTTGTGCATGGTTATCTTTCAATGATCCTTGTTTTTATTTTCGCAACAAATGAACGGTGATATCTTTTTCAAGCATTATTGTGGGATGAAATTAATTATGAAATAAAGTTGAAAGAGATGAAAGATATGCTACTAATTTAAAATTCAACACCTCAGACTCCTAGAAAGTTAAATGCCACATATGTTCTAAATCATCTGGGTCTGGATTCTCATGTTCTACCTTTGCACGACAAAAAGGAGATGCCACTTCTGAGATCATGAAGGTAATGTATGGAATTTATTGGTGGGAAATATATATGTATGAGATTCCCCACCCTCAACTTCCCCTATCATTGGAATCCCTTGTATATACCACTATGATAGTTGCTAAAATCATGAAATATTCCTTTCCTTTCCTGGGAAAATGAAAGTGGCTCTGCGTTAGTCAATTCCCCACTGAAACACTTGCACTTTCCACCTCTACCATCCCTATGCTATCCTTTACATTTATTCCCCAAGCTACTCAAATTTTTATCACCCTCTCACTTGTGTTATTCCCTTTACCACCTTCTCTCAGCATGCCAAAAGTTGCTTCAACCTTCCTTTAGACCGGTGCCAAGAAAACCTCTATTATCAATGTCCTTGATGACTCCCCAAGAAAAAAATCATAGAATGTGAGGAGTCCCAATATAAGATTCATACAATGTCAGGAGTCCCAGTATAATATTCATACAATGTCAGGAGTCCCAATATAACATTCATACAATGTCAAGAGTCCCAATATAGCATTCATACAATGTCAGGAGTGCCAATATAGCATTCATATAATGTCAGGAGTGCCAATATATCTCTTGCTCAAATGTGTATAGATATGCAAAACCTCCAAAGGCATGTAATGGATCTTACAAATGTGCTAGCTAATGAGAGAATAATACGAAGAGAAGTGTCTGATGAGGAGATAGACCAAGGAGATGTGAATCAACATATAGAACATGAAGAAGAACAATTAGAGTGCTTTCCTTATGAAGAAAGGATTCTTAGGACTCTAGAAGGGAGGAATGATGGGATCAAAATAGAAGTTTCAAAATATGCAAGGAGTCTTAAACTAGAGGAATTAATAGCTTGGTTGAACACCATGAAATTTGTTTTCGACTAGAAGCCTATGATAGAGCAGAAGAAGGTGAAATTTACATACACCAAGTTGAAGGGTCATTCCATGATCTAGTGGGATCATGTGTAGAAGGACATAATGAAAAAGGGAAAAGAAAAAATGAAAACCTAGAATAGGATGGAGAACGAATAACTGATTGTTATTTTTCCACCCTCATGTGTTTGCATGGTTTTTAGATCTCATGAATGACTTATAGTTTAATGGATAAATCATATTATATTAGAGTAGGAATATGGCTAGGAGAGGAAGGGGAAGAGTAGGTCTTGCTCAAATGAGTAGAGATATGCAAAACCTCCAAAGGCAAGTAGTGTGTCTTACAAATGTGCTGGCTAATCAGAGAATAATTAGAAGAGAAGTGTCTGATGAGGAGACAAAACAAGGAGATGCAAATCAACATATATAACATGAACAAGAACAATTAGAGCGCTTTCCTTTTGAAGAAAGGATGCTCGGGGCTCTAGAAGGGAGGAATGATGGGATCAAAATAAAAGTTTAAGAATATGCATGGAGTCTTAAACCAGAGGAGTTAATACATTAGTTGAACACCATGGAAATGTTTTTTGAATGCAAGCGTATGATAGAGGAAAAGAAGGTGAAATTAACATGCACCAAGTTGAAGGGTCACGCCATGATCTTGTCTGATCATGTGCAGAAGGAAAGAACAAAAAAAGGATATAGGATGGAGAAGGAATAAAATATTGTTATTTTTCCACTCTCATGTGTTTTCATGGTTTTTAGATCTCATGAATGAATTAAATTTTATTGGCTAAATCAGAAAGAGAATAAGAGGTAAGCACAAAGGAAAAGCATCGATGAAGAGAACCAAATCAATGACCGAGTTGTAGAAGAAGCAATGACAATTAGTCTTTTTTATGTAGGTTTTGGGGAATGTAATGGGGTTATGGATTTTTCATTGTATGTAATTATGTGAAGAGTCTTTCCATAGATGATAATTGTGAAATTCTATGTCACAATATATATAAAGAGCGAAGGATACCTCACAAAGAAAGAATGAGTAGAAAATTTGAAGAAGAGTAAAAACTGCAATAAAAAGAGCAGAAGAATAATAATGCAGCAGAACTCAGATATGAGCAGAATAATATCACATATTCTAATTATTAGTATAATACACAATTATTTTACAATGGAGAGAATTCGAATCATGCAGGAGAATTCAAACCTCATTTGGTCTAGCATAGGAATTATCACCACTGGAGTTCTCTAGAAGACTCAAAGTCAACTCAACTAAACCTAAACTCAGCTAACTGAAGTCACAATCAGTTAACTGACTAAGGAGGGTGCAATAGTGAGTCTTTCATGCATTTCAGTTAGAAAAGGGCACATGAGGCCACAATCAATGGCATCCGAGGCTCTAACCCCCCACAAGAGTCAAATAACTCAGGTGGACTGCACTGGAACACTTAGTAGGTTCCTATAAAATAGGAAATTGACTAAAGTGGTCCTAAAATGATGCATGCAGGGCTCAGAAGGTGGTATATGGATCCTGGATGACATCTGCACACCACTAGGGGAAAATGACATCATAAAAAACTAGGAAAAATAAATAATGCTAGGTAGGACAAGGATGGAGTATTGAAATATCCTAACACCCCCCCTTAGTCCATACTTTGCATCCTACGCCCTAGTTACTAAGATCAAAGGTCACCCATACAATCAAATAAATGACAAAAAATAAAGAACTGCCCATGAACCAAGGAAATGAGGAAAAACCTCATGGGAAAAATACCCCCCCTAAAAAAGAACAACAATAGCAAACTCAAAGAACTTTCATACTAATAAGAGAAGGAAAAAAATTTCCTTAGTAAAATCCTTTGCAAAAATATTGACAAGCTGCTCCTCTGTAGGATAGCAATGCAGGTGCTAGATCTACATATGCTCCTCTGATATTCATCCCACTGTGTAGAATTTGTATTTTCCAAAACAAGTCTTTGAGGAACCTGTCTTGATACTCGAGAGAATGGATCATTGTGGTCCAAATCATGAACCTTTGAGTAACTTTTTTTAGACAACCGAGATTGTTTCCTGGTTGTAGATCCCCCATGGAAAGTCTCTCCAATAGATTGTGGATCAAACCCCACCATCATGCAACACCTCCCTAAGAGAAGTGGATCTGCATGACATAGTGTAAGTTTTGCATGATACTGATATCTTATGGTTCTCTGGTCAAATGGATCACCAACTATGTTCCCGACAGCTACAAGGACTTTGTGATCCCATATTGTCCTTGGCCATGGATTGGGAGCATGTGTTGGATCTAGTTATGAATCTCATTCAACTTTATTCTCAACATCAAGATCTTGATCCTCATCTTCATTAGAAGAGGTATCAATCTTATCTTCATCAAATTCTGATGGTGTAGGTAGAGAGTATGGAAAAAAATGTGATAATTCATATGCCTTGGAGGAATGGTTTGCAAACCCTTTCGCTATAATATTCCAAGTGGATATCTCTGCAATCTCAACTGTGTCAGGACGAAACACCACTCTCTTCGGTGAACTTGTCTGATTCATTCATCTGATATACAGACAAAAAATTTGCCGACAAAGAAGGAACAAATAGAACATTCTTGAACTTTCCATGCTCCATATTTAATGTGCCCTTCCCTTTAGAAGAGATATGAGAGTTTTCTCCAATGTGAATAATTGAACCATCTTTAAGATCTAGAGAAGAAAATGATTCTATGGAGGCAACCATGTGGTTGGGGGCTCCTGAATATAAGAGGAGGGATTGCGATTTTGAAAATCCATCCTTTAGTGCATGGAAACTCTCATGTCCATCAGACTCACTTCCATAATGAGTCTCTCTTACTCCTTTTAGGAGGGAAATGTTGTGTTGTTCAAGAAGCTTGGTCATCTGATCTATCTTATTCTACATGCAAGATCTCTCTCGATGGTTTCCTTTCTTGCAATAGAAACACTTGGATTTCTCAAATACCTTCTTTTTTTCCTTCTTAGATTGGGAGGCTCCTTCTTATGGACTTGACTTGGCATTTTGTTTGGGTTCAGATTACCTCTTATCCTTTCCTTTTTTCTTCCCCTTCCCATTCGCACTGTAATATCCTTGGGAAGATTCAACAAAGATATTAACTTAACTTCAAATTTTTTTATAAATTTTACTAGTGAAATTTCTCTCAATTTCTTCGAACAGTGCAAGAGGTAAGTGAGGGGTACTAAGGTAAGGAAAGAGGATGGTGGGATGAATATTTAATTCTGGAAAATGTATGAGGCTGGTGCAATAGCAGGTCAAAAGGTTCAAATCGGGGAGTTCCTATGCACCATGTACCGGTACCTTTCACATTTAAACAATAGAGCTAGTCTATTGCCTACTTCGAGGCTTCCTAGGCAGCTAGCATATGCATACTAGACATGTAGGGGTTCTAGGAGATAGAGATAGAATTTATATCAGTCAAATGAATGTTGGTTATGTTCAGGAAGATATTTTAGCAGAATTGGGAGAGTTTGGGAAGAATTGGGGTTTTTGGGATCTCCCAAGATTGATGAGCTAGTCTTTTTCTAATATTTCCAAACATGGTCGAAAGTCTTCCAAATTCTGATTTTTAGGACTGATATGGATACTAGACTAAGTTAAGCACTTGCTCCAACTAACAGAATGTAAGAAGAGTGCTTAGAATGGAAATGGCAGTGAAAGTGGTAAAACTAGTCTAGAATTGACATCAATCTAGCTAGTCTTGCATTTTAACTTCACAAACTGCTTTAAGAAACCACAAAATCTGTTCAGATATTAATTTAGACTCTGATATAACATGTTCCACACATAAAACTTGAAATATGATTTTCATAACATTTCTTCTTTCATTAATTGCTTGCTTCTCAAATGACAATGCCTCATGGGCTAATTTTTTGTTACAATCAGTGATAGAATAGAGAAGAGAAGCAAGAAGTTAATGTGGCTCTGTTTTGGAACTGAATATAAGTCCATCTACAGATTAGATGGCTTATCTTTCTGCACTCTGCGTGGCTGATCTTCAAATGGGCGCCATCATTAACAAGCTCTCTTCTTCAGTGGAATCACCTTCAAATATGGTTGTGGTAGTAGTAGAAGTAGAAGAAGAGTAGAGAATGGCTCTGATATTTGATTTATGGAATTTAGCAGCCACTAATATCTGCAAATATCATCTTCTGGAGTTCACTGGAGGTCCTGGGCACACCTCTCCATAACTATCTTCATCCACTGGTGTTCCTTCACCAACTCTACCTACAAATCTTCTCCAATGGTAGCCTCTTCTTCAATCTGACATTAAATATTCATGGATGAACCATACTGAATGTTATTGGATGTAATATTGCTTGCTGGACCTGCATAACACTCATAGGACACTCACAAGGCCTTGCGGCACATCACCCAAGAGGAATAGTTGAGGCACAACACTCAACAAATGAGTAGCTCAGAGCTCTCATTCACAAATGACAAAATGATCAAAAGTTCTTAATGGGAGTTGGTTGGCTTATTGTATAAAATTCATGATGACCTGCTGAGAAAGTTACTTAGCTTGGTGACATGTGAGAATAGGTCACCCATGAGTGGGCATACTTTCCTTGCTTTCTTTGCTTTGCTTGGCTTGGCTTTTCTTTCTTTCCACTTTTTTTCTGATTTTCCTTCCTTTTCTAAACTTTCCTACTTTCAAAACTTTCCTTCTTTTCCTTAAATAAACCTCTTTTTTCCATTTTGGCAACATTTTTGGACTCTAGTGTTTACTTGACTTCTACTCCAAGTAATTCCTCCAACCTTGTCATCACCACTTGCTAATATTTATTAATAAAAATATTACAACTCAGAATTAATTCACACTTCAACATTTAATCAATTAATTAATGATTAATTAACTCTTGTTGTATAATTGTCTCCAAAAATATACCCTACTTCATTTTGGCAACATATTCCACATGGGTGCCCTCTTGGCCCACTTGCTCATTATCCATTAATTTTATTTATCAAAATCACCTTTAATAAATACATTTGCCAATTTTGTGAGACTTAGGCTAAGAATAATTCTAAGCAAAATAGAATTAATACCATATAATTCCCTTAGGGGGTGATCTTGTCCCCTTTTCACCCATGGTACTGGATGAGAAAAAATTGGGGACATGACAGTCCTCCCTTCCCAATATTGTTTGTCCTCAAGCAATGTCAGGACTCCACCAAGCTTCTGCTGCACCACTCTGATTATAATTATGACTACGAAAGGAAAATAAAAACCGCACTGTAATTTATATCTGCAATTAACCAGCAATGAACAAAATTTTCAACCTAGTTAGGATAACTTGAGCAAAATTCCTGGATCCCACTGTTTCTCTTGCAAGGACCAAAACTATTCTATCACCTTTGTCAATTTGTCACTCCAATGAATGCCTAGATCCCAAAGTATCAACTGCATTTTCCCAATCATCAAAATCAATTTAGTGAATCTGTCATCAAACATGTGCCTTTTTATCCGAGGAATAACTAAAAGCACATTACTGCCAACTAAACCTAGTGGATAGAAAAATGTTTATTCCAGTGAAAACATCCAATGGATCAACTCTCTGCCATTGGAGAAAAATTTCAAGTATCCCTCCCAACATGTGGATTCCCTCCACATAGGCCTACTTCTGCAAGTAAAATGTTCCATTAATTTATCTTGGCAACTTGCCTGCTTAGCTGCCTTCCCTTGACCATAAGCATAAAATTTTTTGCAAGGAGGTTTCATGCTTGTCAGGTAATCTTTTACCCAATCCATATGTGGATGAGTGACATCAAATGGCTGCAAAATATACT
Source organism: Larix kaempferi (assembly GCA_027924585.1). Classification (NCBI taxonomy): domain Eukaryota; kingdom Viridiplantae; phylum Streptophyta; class Pinopsida; order Pinales; family Pinaceae; genus Larix; species Larix kaempferi. The sequence goes on from BSBM01000922.1 coordinate 4,607,853, forward strand.
TTTGTTGCTGCTCACAATTCAAGACAATGTCAGTTATAATAAGAAATTTATTGCAAAAACAAGAAAACCTTTTACCTTCGATATTTCCTTTTTTAGTGATTCCTCTATCCATCCATCCAATGGATGAATCGAATATCTTGCTTGATGATTCACATGAGCTGAAATAAGCCATCTCTGCTGCAATAGGATCTATCCCCCATAGGAGCAGATCATCATCCACCTGTGGTACATGTGGCATCAACAAGAAAAACTTCTTCACCCAATGTTCATTCCCCATGGTTATTGCTGAATCCAGGACAGGTGGGAAAGAACTATGAACTTTATTTGTATGTATGCAACCTTCAGTAATCAGACTTATGGCTACAACTTCTTCATTATTGGCTAGCCCAAATTGGGTGCTCTCATCCCACTCCTTCATGGGAGAGTGACTGTCTTCAAGGAATAGTTCAAGTTCCCTTGGAAAAAATCCAGTGCTTGGTTCTCATCAAACTTGTATGCACATTCCTCAAGCACAGATAAGAATGCATGATCCTCATGATCCAACATCTCATGAGGTTCCTCCCTATGTTCAAGAATGATTTCAGCCAAATGAAGTTGACTGTGTTAACACCCAAAAAGTGCTCACTAGCTCATTTCCTTATTCACATGACCCATTTGTCCACTTTTCCACCATTTGAGCCTCTAAAGCCATCAAAAGGTCACCAAAAGACCATAGTACACCCTTTTTCCCCTCAAAAGATACATTTTTCCTCAAAAAACATAAAAAAAAACCCTAAAAAAGGGTCAAGAATTCCGAAAAATATTAAAAGGGAATAAAAATATTCAAAATATTCAAAAAATGAAAAAAGAGGGAAAAAGGTACCTAAACCATGTTAGTCAATACCATTGGTTTCCTCAAAACCATAATGGTATTCCCCACCACCAAAAACTATAAAAAGGTGGTAGGGGCTCCTCACTTTCCATCCATCCATCATCCTATCCTCATCGTGTCAAAATCTCTCATGAGTTCTTGACCATTGTAGCAATCTTGGAGAAGAGACCATTGGAGCCTGGAGCATCTCACCCTTGGAGCTTCTCAACACCACAAATCCTCACCATTTGAGGTATGATAATACAAAACATTATTTTATTTCTTGTTCTTTCTATGAATCGTTTTTAGATTTATTTGTTATATGCACATGTTATTTTAGATTTAGATTTAATTCATGATAGTTTTTGCTTTCTATATTAAAACTACTATCACATTGTTGATAGGTGCCCATTGCACAAGCTTGGTTTCAAAACCAAGCTAACAGATTGAATGGTGTGTAGGGGGGTACGGGGAATCTTTGCAACTTTTCATGAAGCTGCAATATTTTTGTCTTGGATTCTTGGAGGGCACTTTGAGTGCTTCTCAAAGAATCTTGAGTGGCCATTAATTCCTCATTGAGATATCTGATCTCTTCATCATCCTTCATGGATGCACCATGAAACAACTTTGCAATCTCCAGCAAACTATCTCTATCAGAAAGCAGGTTCAAGAATTTACCTTTTATGCTTGTCATGGCTTTCTGAAATTCTTCCATGTCTCTCATGGAAGACTGCTTCCCCAAATTCCAACAAAGGTTATTCATTAAGGAATGTGTGTAAATGAGGGTTTGAAGCACTTCTTGGATATTCTGTTCATCCATCTTTAAATATCCTGCAAGAAGATGAGGTTCTTGTAGATGTTCCTCCTCTTCATTTCCCATCGCCGGACCAATTTCATGCACTACACTTGAAGTTTTGAAATCTGATCTATATGTTTCTGCTGCACTATTTTCATCTTTCAGGTCCTCAAAAACATAATTTGTGCTGCAACATAAGTGCTCATTCATCCTTAATGTAACAAAAAGATCTTCTCTTAAAGTTTCAGCCTTCATACTGCTTTCCCTTTTAACACCAGAATTTTGAACCTCATCACTATGGGGGTCAACCATTCTAAATTTTTCAATGGAAATGGCTGCCATATCAAACTGATATAATGGCACATAAAAATCAGAATTTACTAATTCACCATGTGTCATTTTCTCCTCCTTATGTGGTGGAATTTTGATGGCTTGTTCATCCACCCATTTCTCTGCTTCACACCCTGCTATGATGTGCTCAATTTCTGCTTCCTCGCGAGGCTCCACGGGTGAGTGTAAATATGAATTATGTTCTTCCTTTGGATCAGATCCAAAAGATGTCTCACCTTCATCAATCTATCCCATTTCTTCTGAAATTTTTTCGAAATCAACCATTAAAAGATCGAGAGTGATTTTACCTCCCTCATCACCAACAATCAAGTGTTTGACTGCTGGATCTTCTACTGTGCATTGACCTTCTTCATCCACTTCTTGGAGTAATGGGGCACCAGCAAGGTCTTCTTGGTCATTTCTTTCCAAGAAACTTTATGTCTCTCCACATTTTGTGGTGCTCAAATCACAACCTTTGGACTTCCTTTTTGAAGAAAAACCAAACAGTCTCGCAATGCTTGGCCCTGCAAGTGGCCTTGATGAAACTTCCTTCTTGATTCCTTTTCCCTAAGGTTGGGATGGATCCATATGTAGGGCTGCAAATTCATCTTTATTTTTTGTCACTTCTTCTCTACCCAAATAACTAGGTGGCTCTTGGTTTCCTCCCTTTATTTTTGTGGCTATGTGGACACATATTTATTCCTCCCTTCTATCTTAGATCCTAGGGGTAAAGATCTTGCCTCGACTTCTTTGCACACACCATCAACCATATGTGCAATCCTTCTTTTGCTATCTCTATTGTAGGAATATTTGAACAAACTTTGAATTTCTAAATCACAATAGTCTCTAAAGGTCAGGGACTTCTGAACCTCCTTCTTCAAGGAAGAGTACTCCATGAAGTACTCATAGGATTTCTTAGGGTTACCTCTTTTGAGTATTCCTTCATAATCCCAATTAGTCATAGGTAGGTCATTTTCTATGCTCTCTTCAAACATTTTTTCATCAAGGAAATCATGTTCAACATTGTGCAAATAAGAATTTCCAACAGGGGTTAAAGGCTCCTCTTCATATTGCTCAAAAATAAATTCTTCTTCTTCACTGACTGGTAGGAGCCACATTTTTCATATAGGAGAAGACCTTCAATCTTCCTTCCATCAGTGAGCTTCTTTCTTTCCACAGAGGTGGAGGAAAGTTCTTTGATACCACTGTGATATCCTTGGGAATATTTCACCAAGATATTAACTCCACTTCAGTTTTTTTTATCAAACTTACTAGTTTTTTTATTATCAATTTCTTTGAGCAGAGTAGGAAGTAGGTGATGGGTACTTAGGTAAGGAATGAGGATGGTGGGATGAATATTTAATTATGGAAAATGTATGAGGTTGGTGCAATACCAGGTCAAAAGGTTCAGATTGGGGAGGTTCTATGCACCATGTACCAGTACCTTTCACTTTTCAACAATAGAGCTAGTATATTGCCTACTTCGAGGCTTCCTCGGTAGCTGGCATATGCATACCAGATAGGTAGGCATTCTAGGAGTTAAAGACAGAGGTTATATCATTCAGATGATTTCTGGTTATGTTTAGGAAGATATTTTAGCATACTTGGGAGAGTTTGGGAAGAATTGGTGTTTTTGGGCTCTCCCGAAATTGCCGAGCTAGTCTTTTTATAATATTTCCAAACAGGGTCTAAAGCATTCCAAATTCTGATTTTTAGGACTGATATGGATACTATACTGAGTTAAGGACCTGCTCCAACTGACAGAATGTAAAAAGAGTGCCTAGAATGGAAATGACAGTGAAAGTAGTAAAACTTGTCTAGAATTGACATCAATCTAGTTAGTCTTGCATTTTAACTTCACAAACTACTTTAAGAAACCACAAAATATGTTATGATATTAATTTATACTCTGATATAACATGTTCCACACATAAAACTTGAAATATGACTTTCAGAACATTTCATCTTTCATTAATTTCTTGCTTCTCAAATGACAATGCCTCACAGGCTAATTTTTTGTTACAATCAATTTTTTGTTACAATCAATGAGAGAATAGAGAAGAGAAGGAAGAAGTTACTATGGATCTATTTTGGAAGTGAATATTAGTCCATCTACAGATTATATGGCTGATCTTGCTGCACTCTGAGTGGTTGATCTTCAAATGGGCGCCATCATCAACTAGCCCTCTTCTTCAGTGGAATGACCTTGAAATTTGGCTATGGGAGTAGTAGAAGTAGAAGAAGAGTAGAGAATGGTTTTGATATTTGATATCTGGAATTTAGAAGCCACTAATATCTGCAAATATCATCTTCTGGAGTTCAGTGGAGGTCCTGGGCACACCTCTCCATAACTATCTTTACCCACTGGCATTCCTTCGCCAACTCTAGCTGCAAATCTTCTCCAATGGTAGCCTATTCTTCAATCTGACATTAAATATTCATGGATGAACTGTACTGAATGTTATTGGCTGTAATATTGCTTGTTGGACCTGCATAACACTCATATGACACTCACAAGGCCTTGGGGCACATCACCCACAAGGAATAGTTGAGGCACAACACTCAACAGATGAGTAGCTCAGAGCTCTCATTCAAAAATGACAAAATGATCAAAAGTTCTTAATCGGAGTTGGTTGGCTTATTTTATAAACTTCATGATGACCTACTGAGCAAGTTACTTAGCTTGGTGACCTGTGAGAATAGGTCACCCATGAGTGAGCATACTTTCCTTGCTTTGCTTTGCTTTCTTTCCACTTTTTCTGATTTTCCTTCCTTTTCTAAACTTTCCTACTTTTCCTGGATTTATGTTGCTTTTCCTTAAATAAGCCTTTTTTCTCCATTTTGGCAACATTTTTGGACTCTAGTGGTTACTTGACTTCTACTCCAAGTAATTCCTCCAACCTTGTCATCACCACTTGCCAATATCTATTAGCAATATTTATTAATAAAAATATTACAACTCAGAATTAATTCACACTTCAACATTTAATCAATTAATTAATGATTAATTAACTCATGTTGTATAATTGCCTCAAAAAATACACCCTACATCATTTTGTCAACATATTCCACATGGGTGTCCTCTTGGCCCACTTGCTCATTATCCATTAATTTTATTTATCAAAATCACCTTTATTAAATAAATTTGCTAATTTTGTGATACTTAGGCTAAGAATAATTCTAAGCAAATAGAATTATTACCATATAATTCCCTTAGCGGTTGATCTTGTCCCCTTTTCACCCATGGTACTGGATGAGCAAAAATTGGGGACATGACATGCACTTTTTGATTCTCCAGCCATAAGAGATTGATCTTTGGAGGCATGCAAGGCATCCATCTGTATCATCTTATCTTTTTCTTGGATGATAGATTCAGTGAAAACATATAAGGAGGGAATATTCCAACTAGGGATTGACATTCGCCCAAAATGGAAGGTAGAGACAATGATAGAGAACTCAAGACCTAGCTTGCTCAAAATGGATAGCACCAGTTTCTAATCCTTCTTCTCAATGCCACATTTTTTGCATTGCATAACCATAGATTTGAATTTTTAAAAGAACTGTTGAATGGTCTCAAAATTGCTCGATTTTAGAGAAATCAAATCATTTTCCAGAATATGGCCTCTTAGCTCATCTTGTTTGCCAAAGAGGGTCTCTAACTTCAACCATAACTCTCTTGGAGTCTTCATTCCTTTGATGTGGAAGAGTATATTGTTGGGCCTAGGTTGAGATGAAGTTTTGGAAGCACCTATTTTAGGCAAGCAGGGAAAGTTGAGCTGAGCGCAGCTCAGAAACACAATTTTTGCTAAAGTATTGAGGATGCTGCGAAGTTGCACGTAGCACCCAAATTTTGACGAGACTGCGGAGTTGCGCGCAGCGTCGAATTTTTGGCCGTGATGCGAAGGCCAGTACTGTGCTAAAGCAATGCTGCGGAGTTAGGAGGCCACGTGGAGCCAGTAAAGCGGTGTGTTGGACAAGTATCAAGTGTAGCTATCGGCTCGACCGGTAGCAACCTTTTTTGGAAAGATATTTCAGGATTTTCGAGCGACGGACGTAGGCAAAATAGGAAGGCAGCCACATGTGGGTTGTTAAGGAAAGCAACATTTGACACGCTTAGAAGGTAAAATTGTTAGAGAGAAACGGTTCGGCAGAAGTAGCCTGCAGGCACGCGTGCGACAGGAAGGATGATAGCGACAGAATGAGGACGTGGAGATCCGCCATGATCAAGCAGACGCTACCAAGAGATAGCAAGCCGGTTTGGAAAACCGGCGCAGTTTTGGAAACCCTTAGGGTTTTGGGTTTTAGGTCTTCGACATTGTATAGACATGACCTTCAGGCATGAACTATTTAAGAAGACATTTTGTATGGGATGGGGGTTTTCTTTTGGGGGTTGTTCTCTTCTTGGATTATTGTTAGTCTTTTGTTGTTGCTAAGAACTTAAGGAAATAACCTTTTTGTATTGTAAAATATCTCCAAGCTGAGAATATTGTAAAGGCTCTGCAGCTATGTGCGCGGAGACCTAGCTGAGAGAAAGAAGAGTCTGCAGCTGAGTGCGCAGACTAAGAATGGTTGCCCCATCCCTTTTGAAAGAAATATATTACCAACTGTTCTTGTGGACGTAGCTTTCCATCCGGGGAAGTGAACCACGTTAAATCCTATGTTATGTGATGATGTTTATGAATGAATGACTGTCTATATTTTCTGTAGAATGAATGCTTGAATGTGTCCTTACATGCTGTAATATGAGAACTTTGATATGCATTTACCAATAGGAGAAGTTTGGGAATGATATGCTAGGTTCCACTGAAGCAGATGAATGGAAAACATTTCAATTTTATGTTAAGGTCGTGAATCAGTCATTTAAGTTTAAATACTTTCTTAAGCACAGTGAAGGAACACAACACAGATAATCATGTTATCATTTCGGTTCACATTGTAATAATCCAAGTCCTAGAATGAATGCCAAAAAGATAACCAGTAAGTGCCTGAATGAATGGATGAGTGATATTCATTTCAGTGCCTTAACATTTCTGATATTTTTCAAGTAGAGGATAATTGTGGGTGATTCGTAGTCCCAGTAGAAGATTCGCAGCAGTAAGAAACCCTTGGTGCGGCCCGCAGTGTTTCCTGCACCGCGCAGTACTACTTGCAGCATAGATCGTGTTGCGTACCACATCACTCTGCCCGCAACGCCATCCTTCTGTCCTGCACTGCGCAGCTTGTTCTTATAAACAACTCATCATTTACTGTGGAAACCTAATTCCATAGTACCCCATAAAGATACACCTCGGGTGATATCTCAACCTGCTCGCAGGTTGTTGCAGAAAGGGCCAGTGCGAAGGGGTTTTGTTGGTCAAAGGGAGAACCACAAAGAACCTGGGTCTAGTTGGGAACCTCTGGGTCAGTTAAGCCAACAAATGGTTCCGTTGCCGTGTTAGAATCCATGATGAGTTGAAATGGTTTTATTGAGTTGCAATCACGATGTTTGAAGAAGAATATCAGTTCCCCGAAGGATCTGACTATTGGCATCCTGAAAAGACAAAAATCCAACCTTGGTGGGATAAGACCATAAGCGATTTTAACAGACAAGAAAATAGACATCCGTGTCTAAGCGACACACAGTGGTCGGATAGATATCTGTTGGACGACATTCATGAGATATTTTGGGCATCATTTCCAAACGAGCTGCATGCATGGATCTCGCGGCTCGCAGAGAAGAAAAATTGTTTCCAAGGAGGAGTTTCTACGGAGTGGACTCCCGAGCTCACAGCACAACTTAAAGCGATAGACAGCCTCTTGTCACACGTTGTTGATTATTGGGTCGATCATATTCTAGAACGCTTTGTAACAGAATTTGCTGTAGACACACTCAAATCCTACAGCCAAGCAGAAGCACATTTTTTTGAAGGATTCCAAGGTAAGTTTATGAACAATCTCAGTCTATACATTAAGATGCTGTTAGTTGAGAAAGGTGTTCTAAGAATGCAGTAATATGCTTGAAGTTTGTCATGATAAACAATACATATATTGATTTTGACAAAGAGACACATACTCTCAGAAGTGGTAATAGATATAAAATTAATAAGAATCCGGAAGGCCCTAAACTTCATATAGATACTGAGATCCCCTGCGATCTTGATAGCGAAGTTGCACAACCATTTACCCATGATAATCCGACGGCTGCACAAACCGTGCCACCCTTATCACAAAACCCACCCGCTATGCAGCCCACCCCACAAAAAACTCAGCCTAGTGCATCTCTCTCGATAGTCCCATTTGTATTTACCACGCAGATCCCTTTACAGCAGTGCACTAATCCCGGCGCCCAACCACCTAGTAGCACAATGGAAAACACTAATATGAAACTGCCAATATTCAGAGGAACTGGCCTAGAAGACGCTGATCAACACTGGTTCCTTTGTGAAGCCGTATGGGGTGTAAGACAAATCCAGGACGATGCTGTGAAGCAAGCACAGCTCATCACCACTTTCAGGGACAGAGTGCTACATTGGTTTATGAAATACTCTACCATACAGCCGAGAACCGTCGCAGAAATTAAAGTCGCACTGGTGGAAAAGTTCAAGAAACCTAAGTCTGAGTCTCAGTGTATAACTGAGCTGAAGGAAATAAAGCAAAGACCAACTGAAACGGTCTAGGAATTTGATCAAAAATTTAAGACCTTACTAGACCAAGTAAGTTTTGTTATACAACCAAAACACCATAAAGAATGGTTCATTGCTGCGCTGTTACCTCATATCAGATTACCATTGATGCAGTAGAAGGTTCTATCCCAGGAAGAGGCCTTGGAAATTGCAATGAAGCTGGAAGCTTCGCCGATTGGTGATACTAGTTCTGGGATGTCTTAGATCCAGAACTAGCTGACCACCCTAACACTTGAACTGCAAAGTATGAAAAATGATAAAGAACAAAGATATGAACCTAGACAGGAGGTCTGGTGTACAAGTTGTAAACGAGAAGGTCATGACCGTGAGCATTTCCCTCTATTCCATGACTATATTAACAGTGATGCGTGTTTGCTTGGTTTTGCAACCAAGCTTGAGTGCTATGGGAACCTATTAACAAGTGATAGCAGTTTCAAAGATTGAAAGCAAAAACAATTATTATAAATCTGAATCTAAACTAAACTAGCATGTGCATATAACAAATAAAATTTTCTGAAAATGATTCAAGAACAAGAAATAAAAAGAATGAGTATTGTATTAAGATACCTCAAATGGTGAGGATTTGTATTGAGCAACTTCCAAGGTGAGTAGCTCCAAGCTCCTAAGGTCTCTTCTCCAAGATAGCTACAATGGTCAAAAGCTCATGAGAGATTTTGACAGCATGAGGATAGGATGATGGATGGATTGAAAGTGAGGAGCCCCTACCACCTTTTTATAGTTTTTGGTGGTGGGGAATACCATTATGGTTTTGAGGAAACCAATGGTATTGACCAACATGGTTTAGGTACCTTTTCTCTCCTTTTTCCTTTTTTGAATATTTTTAATATTTTTATTCCCTTTTTAATATTTTTGGGGATTCTAGACCCTTTTTGAGGGTTTTTTATGCTTTTTGAGGAAAAATATTCATTTTGAGTGGAAAAAGGGGTGTATTAAGGTCTTTTGGTGACCTTTTGATGGCTTTAGAGGCTCAAATGGTGAAAAAGTGGACAAATGGGTCATGTGAATAAGGAAATGAGCTAGTGAGCACTTTTTGGGTGTTAACAGATTACCCCCTGATGTGTGAGGGCAGGAGCTCATCGTATGGCCGATAGACATCATAGTTCTTTTGTCTTTTTTCTGAGGTTTGGGGAAGAGAAGAGATCATTTGGAGACTGGATCAACGGCCCTTGGAAGCTGCAAAAAACAAAAAATATTACATGGCCTCAATATGAATGAGGAATAATCTCTGATAATGGACGAGGTGGGCATACCCATGCTCGTATAAAGGCATAACAATTAGTCCCAAGAAGGGGGACCTAAATAAGACATAACAAATCTGTTGGTACATCATAATTGTCCAAAGGGGACACTATGTTGGGATGTACTCATGATCATAACATGATTGTTCTCAATAACTGATACACTGGAATGAAGTGACAACCGTTCTGAATAAGGTCTCAGAAGGGTTGATGAACTGCTTAACGTGAAGGTGTCCAAAATCTGTAGGGACTCAATTACTGTGAGTCGTCTCTGAGAAGTACATGTAACTGTATACTCGAGGGAGTGTAAAACTGGGGAACATCGGAATACTGTCACCATGCGCAACCTGGATATCTATAGAAAAAATGTAACTGGTTGTTTCCATAGGTAGACTCTCAAATGTGGAAGAGTCAGGTGGTATCCGGGGTCTTCAACAAATAACTGAACGGACCAATACCCTGTTCAAGTCTCAACGATGCGATCAAGGTGTTGAAGTCGAGCATGTGAGAAACAACCATTTGGAGAGGCACTGAGGACTCTTCTCAAAATGATTCGTAGGCACTCATCATAAATGGTGATGAGTCCAAGACACAGGGACCTCTAGGTCTATCCTCTGGAATAAATTTGGTTGTCGTCGACAGAGGGAGACCAGCAACTAACAAGGCAATGATGTTTCCTTGATAGGAGCACGAGGTGTAGAACTGAAGTGTGGTAGTACTGATGGTAGGACTGTCATACTTGTGGGGATGGGAAGTAACTAGGGTCATGGAGTGGGTAGACTCAAACTTCCTTTGTTCAGAGCATGATGACATGGTTGACCTGGTAGCATAAGGAACTGACTTGTAGGTGTGGGGATCATAGCTTTTAGGGACTGAAGGGTATGTATTGACTCTGGGGGGTCAAGCTGATGGGTGATGTCGAGGGATTCTCAGGGTGACATACTGCAGAATACTCTGAACAAAGGCGACCAAAATGGCAAAGCTGCCATATGAGTAGACGTGATCTGTTGTGGCGTCGAGAAGCACCATTGGGTCCTTCTTCGTAGTTTTAATGAGCTCCAAGAAGGGATAAAAGTGTGCTCTGAAATGGTACTGTCCTGTGGATTTTGTGAGCCCAGGACTATTCGTGCTCATGGGTGCTTTCATTTTTAAGGAGTCTAAAAACGATAAGAAGACTCTGTAGTGGTTATGAGTACCGTCCTATGGGCTTTTACGAGCCCAAGATGGTGATTGCTCGTGGTCGCTTTCATGTTTAGAGAGTCTGAAAGCGGTAAGTGGACTCCATTGGTTTTCTTTTCTGTAAGTTAGTCTCCAAGGCTCGAAAAAGCATAAAATGATGCAAATGGAGAACTCTTCTAGCTGATGTGACTAGAGTATTCCTTTTTCGTAATTAGTCTACAAGGTCCAAAAAAGGGGTAAACTTATACCAGGTAGATGCCCTTTCAGATACGTTTAACGAGCATGAAAGGAAGCAAGGTTGCTCAGCGATCTTTTCATTGTTTTAGGAGTTAGAAAAGAGCTTAACAGAAACTCCCTAAGTGCCTTTTTCGTAAAAGGGATTGCTCGGCCCGAAAAAGGGGTAAAACTATACCGACCGAAAAGGGATTTATGAGAGCGAGAAAAGGTCTCAAGCATCATCATGAGTGCAGAATACTGAATCCGGTGACATAAAGATTGTCAAAAAGGGGCAACGACCAATGTGGCATGCAAACCGAGGTGATGAGTGGCATTTTGAAAAAATGCCCAAAAATTATGGGGTGAGAGCAAGAAATGACCTCAAGCCTCATCACGAGCACGGAAAAATGAATCCGGCGATATAAGACTTGTTAAAATCGGAGAACGGCCGATGTGGCACGCAAACCGAGGCAACGAAGAGGCATGGGAAAAATGCCTGAAACATTTGGGCGTGAGAGCGAGAAATGATCTCAAGCGTCATCACGAGCGCAGAAAACTAAATCCGGCGATATAAGACTCATCAAAATTGAAGAACGACCGATGTCGCATGCAAGCCGAGGCGATAAGTGGCATTTTGAAAAAATGCCCGAAAATTATGGGTGTGAGAGCGAGAAATGGTCTCAAGCGTCATCACGGGCATGAAAATATGAATCTTGCAGTGCAAATGGTGTGAAAAACAGAGGTCATAAGGACTCTGGAATGGTCAAAGGAAATAACTAGGTTAAAAAATGGCTACAAATGAAGGTGACCCCACCAAGCCAAGGATGTAGTGGTGGGGAGAAATGACGACCCACGGGGGCGAAATACTATGTGTATCAAATCAACTCAAATATATAAGTGACACGTGACCTCAAAAATGGTTGAGATCACGAATGTGAAAAAGTGAGAAGGGTTAATGACCTGCCCCCATATGATGTGCATGGGATTTGTGATTGTGGATCACATATGTGTTGGTTTGAACGATGGTCTCATTGAGGTGTTGAGATAGAGGTGATGGGGTAGGGTCAAAATGATTGATCATGCCCCCTATCCCAGGTTCAAGGTAATCTATTATGTCCCCTAACTCAGAGGTGTCAATGCGGTGCAGATGTTGTCTTAGAGAGGGATCAAGAGGGAATTGACCAACTACTGGAGGGGGGGTGTACCATGAGGCTGTGGGCCGTGGTGGCATACTGAAGTGATGATATGATGATGGGGGATTCCCCTTGTTGGGTGGATGCCCCCAGTATCTCTGACGAGAATCACGATGATGATGAGTAGGAAAGGTTTTGGGCCTGCCCCCATGTTGTGGACATGTGGTTTCCTCGTCGATTTGAAAGGGTTGAACATGTGTGTCAAAGGGATCACTGGAAGGGGTCGACCAGACAGAGGGGTATCCAGTGGAAATCGTGTAAATGGTGTTAATTTATTCCGAGGAGGAAGATGGTGGGGGATGAATTTCCTCAATGAGAAAAGGGGATATCTCTAGGTTGACGTTATTCAACTCGTACAGTGCTGCTCTGTAATCTGGGAGATCGGGGCAGTGATGTGAATAATGGCCGTAGATTCCGCATATGGCACAAGGATGGTTTGTGCGCAATGATTTATCACGAGGTTGAGGGGGGAGTTCTAGTTTGACTACTGGAACGTTGGTGTCGTCATCCAACATATTCATGTGTTCTTGGAGTGCTGGTAGTTGTGGACATTGATGAGTGGCATGGCCTACGTCGTCACACAACGAGCACTTAGGGGGGATGCGAATAGTTCGGGGTTCTTGGCTACCTTGGGGGTTGCTGGGGGGGTGTGAGTTGTGGGTCCAGTGGTGTAGGTTTGTGGACCTCTGCCCCCAGTGTTTCGAAGTGTTGGGGGAGTATAATTGGATGTTGATGCGGTGGCCGTTGTTGGAGGTGGTCGATTCTGGATGTTTGCTAGACCAGGGGGTGGACGGTAAGAAGTATTGATGGGTTGCACCTGTTGTAAAATGACATTTGGTGTCGGAGGAGAGGTTGGGGAAGGTAGGTACCACACAGGTAGTCCTAATGTTAATCCTGGGAGATTAAGTGTAGCCATGACTGGTGTGCTGATGGCGCCTGAAGGGGGAAATAAAAATGGGATAGTATGAATTGGTGTGGCTCCTATGTGAGTTGGCACTGAGGGTGGTTGCGGGAGTAAAGGGGGTTGTTGGTTTGGTACCTATGTGTTATGCGAGAGGGTGCACAAATTAGATATCTCGGTTATCTTCAAAGGGGGTTGGATGGATTGGAATGTGAAAGTCATAGGTGATTCCGAGTATAATGTGGGTCTGACTGTGGAGATGAACGATGTGGGTGCATTCTGAACTGGTTGTTCAATCATAGGGAGAACATTTGTAGGTGCAATGGGAGCGTATGGGTTTCGATGCATTTGGAGATTCATGTCGGATGATGACATCATAAGGAGATGATGAGTATTTGAATCCATTGGTTGGTTTGTGTGTGCAGCATATGTGATTTGCTGTTGTGGTGCTGTGGTTCCTTGAGGAGGATCCAACAGACAAGTGTTCACCACTGCTTGTTTGGGCAAAGGATTCTGCAGCACCATGGGTTGTGGTTGACGAGGTGGCGCTGGTTGTGCCACATGCCCTTTGCGTTGGGCGTCATCAGACCACAGTTGGCGTGCTTGCCCCAAATGGGGGCAAGTGTGTGTATAATGGCTGTATACCCCACATATGGAACATGGGTGGTTTTTTTGTAAATTGGGGTTCTTACCCTATTTCGGTGGTCGATCAGGGTTTTGGTTGGCGGGGGTAGCGTTGTTGTTGTTTGGAGGATAAGTCTAAGCGATTGGAGGTTGTTAAATTTTGAGCATTAATTCATTATACTCTAGGATCTTTGCTGAGAGAATAACATCTACAGTATATCAATGCATGACAATCATAATATGACAAGCATCACAAGCATCACAAGAATCAAAAGCATAGAGACAAGAGACACAGAGTTTCCGTGGGGAAAACCCTAAGGTGAAAAACCCCACAACTTCCTCAGAGATAGAGAGAGCAATGGCTCAACCAAAATACAACCAAATAACACTGAGATAGTCTCCTAGCAGATGATCCTCCTCCTCCTCACTAGTGCGCCACTTTCCAGAGAGAGAGTGAGTTACTTTTCTGAGTGAGTAAAATAGAGATCTCCTATCTCTATTTATACTCACCTTTTTTCCCAGTGACCTACTGGGGCCGACTTGTCTACTTAGATACACCCACATTATATTATATATTAATCAGGGCCAACCCCGTAAGGTGGTCTAATAACCCATCGGCAAGTACACACACTTGCGACACTTGTCAATCCACATGACGACACTTCCTTATAGAGGAATAACACATCTCTTATAAGGGTACAATAAATATATATATAATATACAGATGAAATACATTCCGAAGTTACATATACATCAACACTCCCTCTTAACTAGGAAGGTATTTCTTGACACAGATCTGCTAGACAAGTCTTCTTCTCTGGATCATCATCATCGATGCATCGTCATCATCATCGTCACTGCTGCTACTATCTCAACCAATCTCTGTCTCTACTCGTCATAGGAAGTTCTACAGAGACAGTCCTTTTTCATACTGGATGTAGGCCCGCCATCTGCAGGTCTTCATCATCACTGGCCATACTGTGGAATCCTCAGGACTCATTACGTGCATCACAAAACCTGGCTGCAGCATCCCAGGCTATTACGAGCCCGCAGCTCTACCTATAGGATCTCCCAGGAGCACATTACATGTGACCCATCACAAAACCTGGCTGAAGCATCCCAGGCTGTTACGAGCACTCAGTTCTACCTGTCAGATCTCCCAGGAGCACATTACATGTGATCTCACCACAAAACCTGGCTGAAGCATCTGAGGCCTTTTTCATCCTGTCCAGATCTCCCAGGAGCAAATTACATGTGGTCATGGCAAAACCTGGCTGAAGCATCTGAGTCCTTTTTCATCCTGTCCAGATCTCCCAGGAGCAAATTACATGCCATAGGACAAAACCTCGCAAGAGCATCTGCCAGATATCCCAGGGCACCGAATTACATGCCATAGGCAAAACCTCGAAAGACTATCTGCAGATCTCCCAGGTCACAAATTACATGTCCTCCCAAGCAAAACCTCGCAAGAGCATTTGCCAGATGTCCCAGGGCACCGAATTACATGCCATAGGCAAAACCTCGAAAGACCATCTGCAAATCTCCCAGGGCACAAATTACATGCTTTCCTGCACAACCTGATCCACGGCCATAAAGTATCATCTGATACTCATCAAACATCATCCTGATGTACACATGATCAACCTGATCATCATCACTGCAACATCCTGCTGCATGTCATCTGGAGAAGCTCGTCATCCACGATCATCCAAGCATCCACTTGATACATACATAGATACATGATCCACACAATGTATCCATCAGCATACATGATCTACCTGATCATACAAAGATACATGATCCACACAATGTATCCATCAACATACATGATCTACCTAATCATATAAAGATACATGATCCACACAATGTATCCATCAGCATCAAACATGATGCGTTCATACACATGATCCATCCGATCATATCCAGCATCCAACATGATGCATTCATACATACATATAATGATCCAACTGATCATATCCAACATCCAACATGATGCATACACAAAATACATATAATGATCCAACTGATCATATCCAAGCAGAAACCAGAACATCCTCCTGATGTTCATCATTCAGCGCTTACATCCACAGCCATGTGAAGGATCCCCCTTCCAACATGCTTGGAATGGCTTCAGCAAATGTGTCCATCACTTCTTCCTCGAAGTGTCCTCGATCTGAAGCACGCCAAGCCTCTCTCTGAAGTACTCGAACTTCACCCTGGCTAGTGGCTTCGTCAGCACATCTACAATCTGCTCGTCCGTCGCAACATACAGGAGCTTCATAGCTCCTCTCTGCACAATATCCCAGATATAGTGATATTTGATCTCTATGTGTTTCGACCTGTCATGAAATACTGGGTTCTCAGACAGCTTCACACAACTCTGGTTATCACAGAAGATACCAGTAGCCTCCAACGGGAGATCAAATAACTCAGACAGTAGCTTCCGTAGCCATACTGCCTCAAAACTAGCTGAACAGGCTGCAACATACTCTGCCTCAGCTGTACTCAGTGCTACGCAGGACTGCTTCCTGCTAAACCAAGAGATCACACCTGATCCCATACTGAAGCAACACCCAGATGTGCTCTTCCTATTTGCAGCACTGCCAGCCCAATCTGAATCAACATAACCCTGTAGGTTAAACTTTTGATTTGCTTCATACTTGAGCCCATAATCCACTGTACCCTTCGGGTACCTCAGAACATGCTTTACAGCAACCAGGTGAACACTCCTTGGATCCGTTAGGAACTGGCTCAATGTGTTCACAGCAAAGCAAATGTCTGGTCTCGTGTTTGCCAGGTACATCAAGGACCCAATCATCGGACGATACATAGAGACATCAACTGGCTCAGATGAAGCATCACATAGAAGCTTCAGATTCGATGCCATCGGTGTGGCCATGGCCTTGCAATCCATCATCCCGAATCTCTTCAGGATATCTACTGTGTACTTCCCTTGACCAAGGAAGATCCCACCTGCACTCTGCCACACCTCCATACCTAGGAAATAGTGCATCATTCTCAAATCTTTCATATCAAATTCAGCTGCAAGATTCCTCTTAGTATCTGCAATCAGTCTGTCATCTCCTGTCACAAATAGGTCATCCACATACAGTAGTAGAATCACAGGATTCCCTTCCTCAACCTTGTAGTAAAGGTTGGAATCTGCTTTACTCTTGGTAAAGCCCAAACTAGATAGGAAACTGTCCATCCTACCATACCAGGTTCTAGGAGCTTGCTTCAAGCCATACAAGGCTTTCTTCAATCTGCACACATATGATTCCCTGTCATGTATTTCAAAACCGAGTGGCTGTTCCACATATACTTCCTCTTCTACTACACCATTCAGGAAAGCAGTCTTGACATCCATCTAGTGTATTTTCCATTTCATAGCTGCAGCCAGGGCAAGTACTGTTCTGATAGAAGTATACCTGGCTACAGGTGCAAAAGTTTCTTCACAATCTATTCCCTCTTTCTGAGAGAATCCACGGGCTATGAATCTTGCTTTGTATTTCTCCACACTGCCATCTGTAGCATGCTTGATTTTGAAGATCCATTTAGAAGTCACAACAGACTTCTCTTTAGGTCTTGGGACAACATCCCAAACATCATTCTTCATTATTGATTGGTATTCCTCAATCATTGCATCCTTCCATTCTTTCTTTTCCGCTGCCTCTTCATAACTGGAAGGTTCTTTGTTCATAATGTCACAAAGTAAAGCAACATAGCTGGTCTGTGATCTGGTTCTCTTCTTTGCTCTGTGTTCTTCTTCTGGAATACCAAATCTTTCTGCATCTTGAATGAGCTCTCTAGCCCATACAGGTTTCCTTTTGTGAGAGTTATCCTCACGGGGTGGATCTACAGGTTCTTGTGGATCTTCAAACTCACGAACAGCTTCTGGAACTGCTTCAGTCATGGTAGTGTCCTGAAATCTTGTTTCCTTAGGTTCTTCATAAACTTCGGTAGGTGTCTTCCTTGATTTGATTAATGCTGAGTTTTCATCAAATGTTACATCCCTGCTGACATCAATCTTCTTGAACCCTGGAAAGTATATTCTGTAAGCCTTCGAACTTTCACTGTAACCCACAAAGATACCCTTCTTTCCTGAAGGATCTAGTTTAGTCCTCTTTTCCTTTGGGACATGAGTGTATACTGGACAACCAAATATTCTGAGATGGCTGACTTCAGGTTTCTTACCAGAAAAGACTTCTTCTGGTGTCTTGTTGTCCAATATCTTGTGGGGTGTTCTGTTCTGCACATATACAGTTGTTCTAGCTGCTTCTGCCCATAGATGCATAGGAAGATCTTGGTCATGCAACATTTCTCTTGCTTCTTCCATGATAGTTCTGTTCTTCCTTTCTGCAACTCCATTCTGTTGAGCATTATAAGGAGCAGTCAACTCCCTCTTAATCCCTGAATCACTGCAAAGCTTCTTGAAGTCATTTGAGGTGAATTCTCCACCATTGTCGGATCTGAATGTTTTGATCTTCTTGTCAGTTTGATTCTCCATCAAAGTTTTGAATTCCTTGAATTTATCAAGCACCTCATCTTTGCCCTTCAAGAAGTATACCCAAGTCTTCCTGGAGAAGACATCAATAAATGAGACATAGTAAACATACCCACTCAGGGAACTGGATGACATAGGGCCACATACATCTGAGTGGATGATTTCTAGGATGCCTTTTGCCTTGCTTTCACTGCTTGGGAAAGCCTTCTTAAAGTTCTTACCTTTTGCACATCCTTTGCAAACACCTTCATTTTTGGTCTTGATTTCAGGAAGACCCTCTACTGCCTTGCTTGCAATTGGAAGTGCTCTGTAGTGCATGTGGGCAAGTCTTCTATGCCAAAGTTCACTTGGCTCCATGGATTCATGCACCATGGCATGTTTAGGTTGTCCCTTCAATTTATACAAGCCTCCTTCTTGCTCTCCAATTACTACTGCATCATCTATGGTCTTTCCCTTTGGCCACATTAGGACTTGGCCATCCACAAATGCAACCCTCATACCTTTTGCATCTAATGCAAAAATAGAGAGTAAGTTCTTCTTGAGGCCAGGTACATAAAGTACTTCCTTCATCTTCAGAGATTTTCCAGAATCTAGGTTGTAGGAGGCTTCACCACTTCCTTTGATTGGGTATTGATAATCATCCCCAAGTTTCACCTTATGGGGTGATTCATGTTCAGATAGGTTCACAAAAGATTCTTTGAACCCAGTCATGTGTTTGGAAGCCCCACTATCAATCAACCAATCATTACAACCATGGGAGATGGTACCTATGAGAGCAGAGATCAGAACATACTCTTCTTCATTTGATGAGTCATCATTACTATCACTTTCTACCCTAGCCTTCTTCTTTGGAGGTTCATCATCTTCGGCAGCATGAGCATGAAACCTTCTTTTGCCACCCTTCTTCTTCTTGTTGGAGATGTTGTTGTCCTTTTTGTTCTTGGGACAATTTATGGCAATATGTCCTTTCTCATTACAGGTGAAGCATACTCTTCTTTCTTTGAATTGATGTGAAGATCTCTTGGAGTGAGATGGCTCTTTCTTGAACTTTCCTTTCCTGGTGTGGGCTGCAAGAGCTTGATCTTCACCTCCCATCTTTTCTTCACGAGCTATAAGTCTAGCTTCTTCTTGAGAGCATTCTTCCCGAAGTCTACTGAAGGAGATCAACTTCTTCCTTGCACAAATTCCTTGAATAAAGGAATCCCATGACCTGGGTAGGCCATTTAGAGTGGTCATCACCACTTCACCATTCTCCACCATTTCATCCACTGCTTCTATTTTTTCCTTGATCTGGGAGACCCTTGAAAAGTAAGATTGAATGGTTTCTCCATTCTGAAACTTCACTGCTTTCAATTGGTTCCGCAAGGTCATCTTCCGATTTATGTTCTTTCCTTCAAACAGCTTGGTCAAAGAGTCAAACATCTCCTTGGGTGTCTTAAGAGAAGACACATGGGGTATGAGATGGTCTTTGATAGAATCAACAATGATTCTCTTTTCCTTGACCAAGTTCTTCTTGTGCAATGCCTTGGCCTCTTCATCCTCTGGGATAGGGATGTCTTCTTTCACATATGAGTCCAACTCATTCTCTTCCAGGATTAACCCAATCCTATACTTCCATGCTCGGAAGTTATCAGCCCCTTCAAGCTTATCCTCAAGCTTGGTGTGGAGAGACATCTTTAAGAGTACTTCAAATGGAAATAGAAAAGATTTAGGACTTACCACTTGAAGTGCTGAAAACTGGATCTGGTCCCAGATTAGGGTTTGTCAGAGAAACCCTAAAAATTCAAAATGTGAATTTCCAAATTTTGAGAGGATAGAAAGATGCGCCTTGGAGAGCTGATCAGCCTAGTATATTCAGAATTTGAGATCAACAAAGTCTTGCCCTTCAAAATTGCCTTTTTGTCCTCCCGAGTTCACTAGGGAGAGCCCTAAATTAGGGTTTGAGTTTCCCGGAGATCTACCCAGCCAAAAATCTCGATCCAAAGCTCTAACCTTCTATTTTTGCAAGGAGCTTCCAACTGTGCCTTCAGTTTCCAGAAATTCCTATTTTTGTGGAAACCCTAATTTTTAGGGCCAAATCTGAAAATGCTCAGAACTGGATTCTGATTGGACAGATAGATGCGCCTTGATGAGTAGATCCAATCTACTATACTGAATTTCAAAAATCTGTGGAGAGAAACCCAATAAACAAGGAACACAAGCTTCCGTCACTGCAAAATGTCTTCTTCTCAGGTTAGCTCTGATACCATGTTAAATTTTGAGCATTAATTCATTATACTCTAGGATCTTTGCTGAGAGAATAACATCTACAGTATATCAATGCATGACAATCATAATATGACAAGCATCACAAGCATCACAAGAATCAAAAGCATAGAGACAAGAGACACAGAGTTTCCGTGGGGAAAACCCTAAGGTGAAAAACCCCACAACTTCCTCAGAGATAGAGAGAGCAATGGCTCAACCAAAATACAACCAAATAACACTGAGATAGTCTCCTAACAGATGATCCTCCTCCTCCTCACTAGTGCACCACTTTCCAGAGAGAGAGTGAGTTACTTTTTCGAGTGAGTAAAATAGAGATCTCCTATCTCTATTTATACTCACCTTTTTGCCCAGTGACCTACTGGGGCCGACTTGTCTACTTAGATACACCCACATTATATTATATATTAATCAGGGCCGACCCCATAAGGTGGTCTAATAACCCATCGGCAAGTACACACACTTGCGACACTTGTCAATCCACATGACGACATAACACATCTCTTATAAGGGTACAATAAATATATATATAATATATAGATGAAATACATTCCGAAGTTACATATACATCAACAGAGGTCGTGGTGCAGCAAGGACTACCTGTGGTGGGAAATAAGCCGTTGGGGCTTGTGAGTGAATAGGAGCATGTGTGGCCTGCTGATGGTAATACGTAGGGGGTGCAACCAGAGGTGGATAGGCTGAAGGTGCATGACCATAACATTGTGGTGGATATGGGGGTCCATGGGTGTGGTGGGGGTGGGCCATGGTAGCATACGAAGTTGTAGCTCCAGAGTGAGATGTGGCCCGCGAAAGATCGGGGTCGTTATTATTGCGCATAATGGAAAATGGTTGGTTGTGGGATGCAACTTGTCCAATGATGCCATCGACAGCGTGGGATGCCCCCGGCGCGTCAGTCCGGGAGGAATCACCACGAGGAGCGTCAGGTAAAATGGTATACAGGTAGCCACACTAGGCGTAGATCAGATCAAACTATTGGGCTTTTAGAATGGCTTCTTCTTTCGACTGGGGTCATTCAGAAGCTACATCCTTGGCTATGAGGGGTAGGAGTGATTTGAGAAACCAATCCAAAAATATATGGTCGTCCAGTTTTATCTTGCAGAGGCTACGGTGCTTGCGCCACTCATGGATATGGTCAGTGATGTGGGTAGCTGTGTTTTGTCTACAAGACAACAGTATTTCAACTCCTACATCATAGCGTACAGGTAGCTGAAAAAAATGAAGGAAAGTGGAGGCAAGGGACGTAAATGTACGGTGGGTCCCATGTGGTTGTTCAATGTACCACTTGGCTGCAGAGCCAGTGAACGTTCGTTGCAACAGTCTTAGTCTAATGGAGTCATCCACTATGGAGTTAGATGAACACCGTAGGTGACATGACATTATGTGGTTTTGAGAATCTTCCCCAGGTTTTCCTTCAAACTTCGGGATGTCCGAGGGAAGCTTTGTGGGCATGGGGGGCCAAGTGGGGTCATGTCTAATAGGATCATTAGTTAGTCTTGCCAAGTCTGGCAAATTCAAACTTGCCAGAAATGGTAGACTGGCCGAGGGGTGTGATGTAGTGGCTGGGACATAACTGTTAATGGTAGAATTATGTAGTGGTCCAGTAGCCCCTAAGGGTATGCTAGGTATTGAAGGTATGTGTCCTCCAACCGTTGTGGTTTGGTATGGGCCAACGTTTCCAAGTGCAACATGGGTTACACCGGGGTTAGGAATAATGCCAGGAATTCTTGGGATCTGGGTTGTGGTAATGACAAGTGGTGTGATTCCTATGTTCGGCATACACATAATAGGATGTAGTCCTGTGTTGGGAATACCTAAAGGTGGAGTGTCCCCCATATTAGGCATGCCTAGAGGGGTTGTTGTTACCATGGATGGCACAGTAGTAGAAGGGTTTGTGGATGTATCTCCAATAGTACTGGTAAAAAGTGGGTCGTATTGTGGTCCAACCATGAGGTTGGTTGGTGATAATTCAATAGGGTTTTCGAATTCATCTTTAGAATCAGATGTGAAGTGAGGCATGTCAGAATCGGATGACTGTATGTTTGGCCGATGATGTGTCAAGTCAAGGGATAAGGCTCTACGTCGGTGACATGGAGAGCCAAGTAGACTAAACTGAGGGGGTTCACCCTGAAGATGACAAGATCGTCTTAAATTATCAATGGTGAAAAATATATATATATTTTTTAAATTTCATTGTAAGGTGGTGATGTAAAAAACTCGAAACCCTAATGCAACAATGAGTGCAAAAAAGGGGAGTGAAAATAAAGGCTCTCAGGCCAAAAATCAACCTCAAAAAGCACTTATTATAGTAGCTGTGCTATAATAAGTGGAGGGATGCAACAAAATTGGTCAGAATACCAAAATTCAAACAGTTTCTAGAAAAAAGAGGTGCTACTAGACCAAAGGTGGGTAATGTATCATGCAAACACCTAACTAGAAGTATTGTGAGTCAACAAACGATATCCTCTACAAGGTGATGAAATCCAAGTCAGACAATATAGAGTGTTGAATCAACAGCTAGATATCCCCCTACCGGGAGGGACATCGGGTAGACAATCCTAAAGAGTGGCAACTAGGATACCCCGTTCATGACATGTTCGGTTGGGTGAATCTGCAGTTTGGTTCTATCGCCGCTGTACACCAGGGGGGTGTACACCGAGAACTTTGAAAGGTATCTTTCAGTTACTGAATGGATTGCGGTATTCCACTCAGACTTCTGGAACCATTCTGGCTACTTCAACCCTCCTAAGGGAGAGTCCTTCCCGATAAATTGGTTGATAACCATGTCAAAATTATAAGGGATTTTGGTACCGTAGAGGACAACCACTATGTCTCAAATGTAATAATTGAGGGGTGTTATTGGAACACCTATCCCCTCAATTCTACCTAACTACAAAATTCTTTTAAGTGCTCCCCAAGTGGGGTTAAACGTTTGTTGAGTTTAAGGTAAATTTTAAGGATCAGTTTAAATTATGTGGCAGAGTGGTTGCAAGTGTGGTATTTAAACTGAAATTGATTTGCCTCACTTGGGCGATTTTACAAATGAAAGAAAAGACGCTTCCAGTTTTGCAAAAAATAAAGGCGCTTTTGAAATGTAAATGCTTGAAAAAACTATTCAAAAATAATGGATCTTTGAAATAATTTAAAGGGAAGCAAATGACATAAATATTTCAAGAAATAAATGGATCTCTTAAAAATTTCTTGGCCAAAGTATCGAGCAAATAAACAGTAAAACCTTGATCTAGATAAAATGCAGAAAAATCTCTCTTTCAATTTCTGAAAATTTTGTAAAAAGACTTTTAATGGAGCATTCTAAATAGTAAAAGATTTCATATGGCTGTAAAAATGCAGGAAATTTAATACTATAAAATATGCTAAATGGACAGAAAATACAGCAAAAAACAATTTTCAAAGAATTGGCCGAATTGAAAAAACTTGCATCGCGGGTTTCGGGAAAACAGCCGCGATGGGACGCACGGGTTTCGGCCACGAAGCCGCGATGGGCCGCGCGGGTTTCGGCCGCGAAGCCGCGATGTGCAGTGTGGGTTTTCGTCACACAGTCACGATGGGCAGCGCGGGTTTCGGCGGCGAAGCTGTGATGTGCAGCGTGGGTTTTTGTCACACAGTCGCGATGTGCAGCACGGCAAATGGCCGCGAAGCCGCGATTTGCAGCGCGTAAAATGGCCGCGAAGCCGCGATGTGTAGCGCGTAAAATGGCCGTGAAGCCGCGGCGCGCCGCATGGAAAAAGGCCGTGAGGTCGCGATGAGCCGTGCAACTGTCGGGCGAAAAGTTGCGAGGCGAAAGCTGAAAATGGACGCCAAAAAATGAACCCGAAAATGGAAATTTCAGGCTGTTAATGGCAATAGAAGGGGCCAAGATCTAGAACAACAATGGATCTGCTGTCTAGGATGGCAGATCTATGAATTAAATTGACTAAAACTAACAAAAACTAAGATCTAAGTATTCGAAGCCAGGGAAGTCGCCAAAAATTGTTGGCTTCGAAGCCAACGGAGTCGCCAAAAACTGTTGGCTTAGTTTTGCAACCAAGCTTGAGTGCTATGGGCACCTATCAACAAGTGATAGCAGTTTCAAAGATTGAAAGCAAAAACAATTATTATAAATCTGAATCTAAACTAAACTAGCATGTGCATATAACAAATAAAATTTTCTGAAAATGATTCAAGAACAAGAAATAAAAAGAATGAGTATTGTATTAAGATACCTCAAATGGTGAGGATTTGTATTGAGCAACTTCCAAGGTGAGTAGCTCCAAGCTCCTAAGGTCTCTTCTCCAAGATAGCTACAATGGTCAAAAGCTCATGAGAGATTTTGACAGCATGAGGATAGGATGATGGATGGATTGAAAGTGAGGAGCCCCTACCACCTTTTTATAGTTTTTGGTGGTGGGGAATACCATTATGGTTTTGAGGAAACCAATGGTATTGACCAACATGGTTTAGGTACCTTTTCCCTCCTTTTTCCTTTTTTGAATATTTTTAATATTTTTATTCCCTTTTTAATATTTTTGGGAATTCTGGACCCTTTTTGAGGGTTTTTTATGCTTTTTGAGGAAAAATATTCATTTTGAGTGGAAAAAAGGGGTGTATTAAGGTCTTTTGGTGACCTTTTGATGGCTTTAGAGGCTCAAATGGTGAAAAAGTGGACAAATGGATCATGTGAATAAGGAAATGAGCTAGTGAGCACTTTTTGGGTGTTAACAGTGCGCCTAACCCATTAAATCAGAATCAGGCCCCATGGTGTGAAATTTGCAGAACCACGGGACATAGACCTGAAGACTGTTACCTCATCCAAAAATATGTGAAAACTCCTAAGAATTTATACTGCAATTTCTGTAAATCAGTTGGACATGATGAATCCAACTACAGTGCATATGAATTAATGAATGAAAGAAAAAGGGATATGGACTCAATGTGAGGTGCTGGCTTGTACTGCGTACAAGAAGATACCTAACCGAAACAAGAAAATGCACAATATGACCAAAGAGGATACAGAGGCCGTGGTGGTGGATACCGCGGCAGAGTAAGAAATGTTGGTTCGGCACAAGGAAGAAGCTACGGCCAAGTCATTTGTTATAACTGTGGCCAACCCGGGCACGTTCCTAGAGATTGCGTTAACGCATGCACTATGTGAAATTATTGTAAATCATTTGAGCATGTCATTGAAGATTGCCTGGTTGTAGAGGTGGAAATGCAGAACAGAAGACAAACAGAGGCTCTGAATCCAAACGTCTAGTGGATCGTAGTAGAGAATCGACCAATGGATCCAAGCATTGACGTGGTCACGTGCAGTGGCGCTGAGACAGGCTGCAATAGAGGAGCGGAAGCTTCAACATCAGGGGAAGCATATACGAATAAGGATCCCCTTGAAACAGTATGGATAAGGAAAGCTCTAGGAAAAACAACCCCTCTTAACCTACAGAAGGATAATGAGATCTTCATTGATGCGCGGGATACCTTCAGAGAACCAGCAGATAAGTCATCAAGGATCTCGCTGTGCAGTGAAACACCGCATGTCAAAGACATGCCAGCTCCGTATGACAAAACAAGTACTGCGACAAATGTCCATACTTCTGTTGCGTAGTTCTTGCGAAGCTGCATGAAGTTACAAAAAAGCGAAAAAGCCATAGTAGAGCTCCAGAAGCTTATCAGCTAGTATGAACCTCAGACTGCAACAGAGACTCCAGATAGCGCTGTACATCATATAAGGAAGCACAAAAGAACAGGCCAAGAGATGAGGCTTACTGCACAGATAGGAGATTTTGAAATGGATGAAGTCATCCTTGATCTAGGATCAGAAGTGAATGTCTTGACTAAGCAGACGTGGCAGCAGATGGGTCGACCAAAGTTGCTCTGGTCACCTATCCAGTTACGAATGGCTAATCAGGAGAAGGTCATACCTTTTGGCCACTTAGCTAATGTAGTAGCTGACATTGACGGAGTACAGAGTCATGTATACTTCGAGGTTATTGAAATTTTGGATGATAGTCAACCTTTTCCAGCAATATTGGGAATTGATTGTGCTATGGATAACTTGGCTATCATAAACTTGAAGACAAAGAAGATGATCTTTGAAGGGAAGCATCTTAAGGTCATTGCACCATTGGATCCTAAAGATGGTGATAGATACAGTGAGCCGATTCAGGAGGAATCCCAAGCTCAAGACTTAGACCGACTATACCAGCTGACTACGAACAAGGAAGACTACATTAATCCTACTGCGGATGGTACGCTCAGATGGCGATGTGACACTTCTTGTATCTCTGAATTGGATATAGGACTGGAGAATTGGAAAAGCTGTATGCATGAAGTATTAGAAAGAAGATGTGCGCAGGTTACAAAATCACTGCGCTGGATCGGAAAAGAGGTGAGTCCTATTCCCACATATGATGGTTCTGCTAATGTTTACAGTTTCATAAGGGAATATACTGCAGTTATACTAGATGAGCATAGACTTCCAGCTTTAGATATAGCATTGCATGATACACCTACCAGATGGTGGAATGCACATAAGAAAACATTGACCACTTGGGATCAATGCAGAACTAAGATGCAGATCCGATTTTCTGAAAAGGTTACTTTACCCTTTGGAAAATATAATGGACAGACAGACCCTAGTCAGCACATTGAAATCTGTTCAAAGGCATGGCTGGAAAGACCACTAACAGAATTGGTACATTTATTTGTACATACATTGGATGCGGGTATCCTAGACAAATGGTACCTCGACCTGGAGTTGCATAGTGAAATCACTGATTGGGAGCTGCTCGCTGCGAACTTTCGGAAGGACTTCAGTTTTGAAGACGAGAATCCATTAATCCATGAAGCATTATAGCTAATCAAGAAGCGCATATTCCAGGATGACTGTCATCATCAAAACATAACATTGCAGGAGTTTTCTGGGACAGCGTGCGTTCCTGCGCACCTATAGTTAGAAGGGAAGGAACATGAAGAGCACTTGATCGAGTGTTACAACTTAGCTGAAGGTACCAATGACACAAATGAAGATGATGAGGAGGACCCGCGCAACATAGATATACCAGAGTCAGAAGGAGCGCGTGAGGTAGAAGGACCTCCGTTGGAAATCCCAGATATGACTGGACTAGTAAAAACACAAAAAGTGAACATTGGCACAGACAAAGAGCCAAAGTTTGCATCAATAGGAGATTATTGGGACGATCAGACTATTGCAGAGATGAAAGGAATTTTGGGAGACCTAGGGGTCATGAAAATACCTTTAAAACTAGGTGCTAAGCTTGTCAAGCATAGGCCATACAGATTGAATCCGCGCTATAAGGAAAAAGTCTGCGCAGAGCTAGATAAGATGCTAGAAGCAAGAATCATTGAACCAGTTGAAGAATCTGAATGGATTAGCCCCATCATTGTTCAAAACAAGAAAGCAAAAGGTGAGATCAGGATTTGTGTGGATCTCAGAAAGATGAACGATGCTTCCATGCACAACCCATTTCCTACTCCATTCACAGACGAAGTGCTTGATAACGTTGGAGGAAATGAGGCATATTCTTTCACTGATGGTTTCTCTAGTTATCATCAGATCAGGATTGATCATGCGGATAGTCATAAGATGACATTTGCTATAGAATGGGGGTCATTCCAGTACACCGTCATGCCTTTTGGGCTGAAGAACGCACCTGCCATATTCTCTAGAGTCGTCGTCGCAGCATTTAAATATTTTATGCACAAGTTTTTAGAAGCGTATTTTGATAATTGGACTGTATTTGGTCTATTGAAAAATCATTGCGCAAATCTACGCATGATGCTCGAGAAGTGTCGACAGCATCAAATATCCTTGAATTTGAAAAAGTGTATTTTATGTGTACCTTATGGAATTTTACTTGGCCACATTGTCTATAAGCAAGGATTGATGGTAGATCCTGCGAAGAGTGTAGTTATTGCAAACTTACCAACACCAAATTCAGTCAAGATGTTGCGATCTACATTAGGCCATACTGGATATTACAGGAAATTTATAAAGGGTTATGCGCAAATAACCACAGCAATGGAGAAGCTGCTGAAGAAAGACACACTGTTCATTTGGAACACAGAATGCGAACAGTGTTTTGACACATTAAAGGAAAAGATGGTCATTGTGCCTATTCTAGTCTTTCCAGACTGGACGAAGCCATTCCATGTCCATGTTGATGCATCATGTATTGCCCTGGGGATCGTGTTATCTCAGCCAGGAGAGGGAGGTATTGACCATCCCATTGCATTTTCTAGTAGAAAGCTTTCAACAGCAGAGAAGAACTATACTACTACTGAGAGGGAAGGCCTTGCAATGGTATATTCCCTACAGAAATTTAGACACTACCTGCTGGGATCGCACTTCCTTATGTTTACTGACCATTCTGCATTGAAATATTTGGTTAACAAGCTAGTGTTAGGGGGATGCATATGTCGATGGCTATTGCTATTCCAGGAATATGACTTTGAAATTATTGTCAAGCCAGGTAGACTAAACTTGGGACCTGATCATCTGTCAAGGATTGAGTCAGGAGAGGAGCCGATGAATATTGAAGACAGTATGCATGATCCGCAGTTATTTAGTATACAGGTTGCCAATGATTATTACAAGGATATCATTGACTTCCTAACCACAGGGCTAGCACCCTAGGAATTCTCAGTCCAGCAGAAAAAATAGTTAGTGGTGTGCGCCGCAGACTTCACTATAATTGCAGGTCAGCTATACAAACTTGGACCGGATGAAGTCCTACGCAGGTGCATACTCGATCATGAGAAGCCATTTATTCTAGTCGACGCACACTCAGGAATCGTGGGAGGTCACTATGCAAGAAGGGCTACTGCGCATAAGATATTGCACGCAGTATTATGGTGGCCTACGCTCCATAAAGATTCCAAAGAACATTGCAGGAACTATGATATCTGTTAGAGGATAGGAAAAGCATCACGCCGAGATGGGATGACATTAAATCCACAGTTAACACTGTAACCATTTGAAAAATGGGCAATAGATTTTGTGGGTCCTATAAACCCACCAGGAAAAGAACGGGTGCAAGGTATATTATTACTGCTATGGATTACCTCACTAGATGGGTGGAAGCAAAACTAGTTAAGGACTGCAGTGCCAGTACTACTACGCAGTTTATTTTCGAAGAAATACTCACCAGATTTGGCTGTCCGATGATTTTGATGAGTGCCCAAGGTACTCACTTTTTGAACAAGACGATTGAGGCGCTTACAGAGGAATTCCACATTCGTCATCAGCGCAGCACTCCATATCATCCACAGGCGAATGGTACTGTAGAGGCTTTCAATAAAATATTGGAGAATGCACTCGCTAAGGTGTGCAATGTAAATAGAGATGATTGGGACCTCTGTGTCTCATCTGTGTTATGGGCATACAGGACCACATGCAAGAAATTGACGGGACAGACACCCTTTCGGTTGGTTTATGGGAAGGAGGCTATAATGCCTATGGAATATATCGTCCCTAGTTTGAGAATCGCTACATTTACAGGGATGGCAGACTGCGAAGCTCTAGAATAAAGATTACTACATTTACTGGGCTTGGAGGAAGATCGCTTCATCGCAGGCTTCCACTAACAAGCTCAGAAGGACCGCGAGAAAGCATGGCATGATCGCCATATAAAGAACAAGTGTTTTCAGGTAGGTGATCTAGTCCTCCTGTATGATAGCAAATTCATGAAATCCCCTGGTAAATTTAAGATGCATTGGCTTGGCCCACATACTGTGATACTTTTTAATAACACTGGTGCAATCCAGTTAGCCAATTTAGATGGTGATACCTTGCCAACTTTGATAAATGGAAGCAGGATAAAGCTATACAATGATAGAACTGCTTCGCAGTACCCTGAATAAAGAACAAAGGAAGGAAGTTCTAAGTGTCAAGAAGTGGACACTAGAAATGCAAAGAAGTCTGTACATGTATGATAAAAGGAAAAAGGTATGATAAGATGAATGATCTATATACTGTGCAGCACTGTTGAAGCTGCGAAAATATATATATATATATATATATATATATATATATAGTGGAAGCCACGCAGTTGGAAATTTTCGGCACTGTGAAGTAGCCACGCAGGGTTGTAGATGGCTTGCCGCAGCACTCAGAGAAAAATAGCCGTTGCATGGCTTTTCATAAAAATAGCCGTTAGATGACCATTGTAGTAACCGCTTCAACATTTAAATCAAAGATAGCCATTTTGAGCACGCTGACGACAGAAAAGACCAAAGGATCTGCTCAAATTCGCCAACGGACACCACATTAAATGCTTATCTAACCATTGAAGGGCATGGGAGAGGGTCTGCTATGCCTATAAATAACACCATTGGGAGACTCGCAAGAATTACCAAGCACTTAGAATTTTCTTGTGATTAACCTCTCTGAGCTAGTAGCTATCTATATTCTGTCTATATTAGCCGCTACCTCATTTGTGAATGTCCGAACCTCCCTTTAGAGAAGAAGAATTGACCCTTGAAGAAGCCCTGAGGATCTTTCAGCATGGAGGGATTCAGCAGTTAATGAAAACTCCAGTTAAGAAGGTCGTTGTAGAACAAGGTGAAGGATCCCGTAGATCACCAAGAATTAATCCCACGATGCAGGAAAAACCAAAAGATAAGGGAAAAGTTGTAACTGCACCTCGATCCAACATCATAAAGTTGGGATCCTCGACACAGAAAGTACCAGTCTTTCAGATAGAACCTTTGAAGATGACAGC
The DNA here is from genome assembly GCA_027924585.1 of Larix kaempferi. NCBI lineage: Eukaryota > Viridiplantae > Streptophyta > Pinopsida > Pinales > Pinaceae > Larix > Larix kaempferi. Next base: position 4,639,389 of record BSBM01000922.1, read on the forward strand.
TGAATATATCTCCCCGCGGGCACTGAATGCCCCTATGTTTAAATTATCCAAGAATGCGAGATACGACATCCCGCTGTCACCTATCTCAAAGCATGTAAACGTTGCTAAGAATCTGCTGGGAAAGATAGCAGATTGTAAATGGGAGGATTATGAACTCTTGGGAATGAAGAAAGATGAGCCAGATGTTCCCAAATACCCGTATTTTCAACCAGACCAGTATGTGTGCTGGAAAAAGGACGCGAAGGGAACTCTGAACTTGGTAGCGTACAGTTGGTTAGCACCTGTCGTTCAGTCAAGGCTACTGAACTTGCTGAGATTACCACATTTTGACCGCTCTCCAGAACTGAATATCATGGTTTCCACACTCATGGTGCGAATCCACCAAGGTTATCTATGGTTGGACAGAAACATTGACATTAACATTGATTTGATCCACCGCATCACCAGGATAAGCAAGCGTGGTAAGGATCCGAAGCAATTCTTCCAGGGGCAGAGAAAAGAAAAAGAGGATGTTGAGAAGATGAAGAAAACCCACTCGGTGGTGAAGGAAAAAAGAGGATTCCCGACAGAAGATATAGAGGATAGAGCAACAAGATTCGTAACGCAGTTGCTCACAGGAAAGATGCTCAAAACAGCTAGACCTTCAGAGGTGCCTGCAGGCGCAATACTCCTTAGTGCCGCAGCGGCCGAAGGCAACAGATTTAATTGGTGTCAGTTTCTATTGAATGAGCTCCTTGAAGAACTCAATGAAACCTAGGTGAATGGCGGCCAGTTCCATTTCACCTGGCTCATCATCCTGATTTCTTTGTGCAGATGGAAGGAGCCGCGAGATTATGCGGGCATCATGATGGACACCAAGGATCCTAGAGGATTTAAGTTCGTCAACCTCTGGGCAAACACAAATGTAGAGCACCAGCATGCGACAGCAGAAGTATTTTACCAATACTATATCCAGCTACACGACGCAATCATGAAGACACCCCGTATTACAAAGCAGGTCATGGCGAAGTATATCCGAATCATCGACTTTGAGGCGCATATGAAATGTATATTCATATCGCCTAAAGCACAATGAGGAAACCAGAGTGGTTCCCAGGAAAGTGCATCATGTATGAATAGGATATTGAGGACCTCATGAAAGATTGGCCAGCAAAGTTCCATGTAGAGGTCATGGACGTGGAGATAGATTCAGCAGAAGATGAGCCAATCCCGCTCTCATGCCCAATCATTGAAGAAACAAGGAAGAGAAAAGAAGCTGAGACTTCGGAGAAGCTAAAGTCGAGGAAAAAGGTGAAGGCTACAAAGATTCAATCGGAGGCAATACTCAATGATGATGACTGCAAGATGATAGCCGAAATAGTCTCAGAGCAGATCAAGGAGCTTATGGCAGCTAAAGAAAAGAAGGACATGGTCATCCACGATGACCTGCACCAGACACGGCTCGCAATGCAAGGCCTAATGAAGAAAATGGATGATGTCCAGAAAAGCCTTGTTTTGCCGCAGGAAGCAGGGGCTAAAAGGAGGTCCATAGGAACCTTGCAGCAAGGAAGCCAACAGCTAGCAATAACACCGCCGTCGAAGACCGGAATTGTCCATCTGGACCCATTGGCTGTTGTGTTGCCAATGGTAGAACAAGTTGTCTTGGACACAAAGGGAGTCGAGAGGGTAGAGCTCGACTTAGCCAAAATCTCGTTACCAGGATTGCACTTCATCCACACGCATATTGTGGAGGAGATGCATGAATGGATGGTTGAAGCGATGAAGTTACAAGCAGAGCTCACCACAGCAAACAAACAAATTCAGCAGAAGGCAGAAGTACAGCTACGCAACAAACAGGACCACCGACAAAATTTGGAGACCACCATATCCAATGTGGTGAAGGATATCAAAGGAATAGAAATCCAGGATGATCCTGCGGACACAGTTCTGAGGATCGGAGATAAGGTGAGATCCTTGCAGATGGACATGCAGGATAAAGAGATTTATTATGAGGCTGATATTGCTACATTGAAGGATAAGCTGAATAAGTAGGCTCCATTAACTGAATAGCAAGTCAGAGAGCAAGCAGTGAGCGCCACCTCGGAAAGCATCACAAGTGAGATGGCTAAGTGCCAATCTCTCCTGGATAAGGTTTCACAAGCAATCACGACCCTTGAAGAGGATCAAGGGTTGTTGCAGGTCAAGACAGCGGTACAAGAAAAACAGACTTCGCTGGACAAGTTGAACGTAGAGGTGAAAGCTCTGCCACCTAGAGAAAGGCTGCCAAGATACAAGGAGATATCCAGCTTAAAGAAAGAAGTACAGGAATTACGACAAAAAGAGACTGAGATGGATAATCAGTCGTAGCAGCTCCTGGAGAATGCCATGACGGTATCGCAGCAAATTGAAGATAAGTTAGTAGAACTGCACGATAACCAGGAGCAGGTACAAGATCAAATTGGACAAGAAATAACTCCAACATTACTTGAGACAATTAAATAGGTTGAGGAGGATACAAGAGAAGCAGTAGTGCAGTTGTGCGGTAAATATGATGAGTTCGCGGCCAAGTTCGTCCCACCGATCGCGACGCAGAGTGAGATAGCTGAAACAATTAGTGGCTCGGGGATGAGCCACATGTAAGTGTTAGGGGCATGTTGGGCCTAGGTTGAGGTGAAGTTTTAGAAGCACCTTTTTTAGGCAAGCAGGAAAAGTTGAGTTGAGCGCAGCTCAGAAACACAATTTTGGCTAAAGTATTGAGGATGCTGCGAAGTTGTGTGCAGCACCCAACTTTTGACAAGATTGCAGAGTTGCACGCAACGTCGAAGTTTTGGCTGTGATGCGAAGATCAGTACTATGCTGAAGCAGTGCTGCGGAGTTAGGAGGCCACGTGAAGCCAACAAAGCGGTGTGCTGGACAAGTATCAAGTGTAGCTATCGTCTCGACCGGTAGTAGCCATTTTTGGAAAGATATTTCAGGATTGCCGAGTGGCAGACGTAGGAAAAACAGGAAGGTGGCCACGCATGGGTTGTTAAGGAAAGCGATGTTTGGCATGCTTAGAAGGTAAAACCGTTAGAGAGAAATGGTTCGGCAGAAGCATCCTGTAGGCACACGTGTGACAAGAAGGCCGATAGCAACAGAATGAGGATGTGGAGATCCGCCATGATCAAGCAGACGCTACCAGGAGCCAACAAGATGATTTGGAAAACCGACGCAGTTTTGGAAACCCTTTGGGTTTTGGGTTTTAGGTCTTCAACATTGTACAGACATGACTTTTGGGCATGATCTATTTAAGAATACATTTTGTATGGGATGGGGGTTCACTTTTGGGGGTTGTTCTCTTCTTGGATTATTGTTAGTCTTTTTTTGTTGCTAAGAACTTAAGGAGATAACCTTTTTGTATTGTAAAATCTTTCCGAGCTGAGAATATTGTAAAGGCTCTGCAGCTGTGTGCGTGGAGACCTAGCTAAAAGAAAGAAGAGTCTGCAGCTGAGTGCGCAGACTAAGAACGGTTGCCCCATCCCTTTTGAAATAAATATATTACCAACCGTTCTTGTGGACGTAGCTTTCCATCCGGGGAAGTGAACCACGTTAAATCCTGTGTTATGTGATGATGTTTATGAATGAATGAATGTCTGTATTTTTTGTAGAATGAATGCTTGAATGTGTCCTTGCATGCTGTAATATGAGAACTTTGATATGCATTTACCAATAGGAGAAGTTTGGGAATGATATGCTAGGTTCCACGGAAGCAGATGAATGGCAAACATTTCAATTCTATGTTAAGGTCATGAATCAGTCATTTAAGTTTAAATACTCTCTTAAGCACAGTGAAGGAACAAAGCACAGTTAATCATGTTATCATTTCGGTTCACATTGTAATAATCCAAGTCCTAGAATGAATGCCAAAAAGATAACCAGTAAGTGCCTGAATGAATGGATGAGTGATATTCATTTCAGTGCCTTAACATTTTCGATATTTTTCAAGTAGAGGATAATTGTGGGTGATTCGCAGTCCCAGTAGAAGATTCACAATAGTAAGAAACCCTTGGTGCGGCCCGCAGTGTTTCCTGCACCGCACAGTACTACTCGCAGCATAGATCTTACTGCGTATCGCATCACTCTGCCTGCAGCACTATCCTTCTGTCCTGCGCTGCACAGCTTGTTCTTATAAACAACTCATCATTTACTGTGGAAACATGATTCCGCAGTACCCCATAAACAAACACCTCGGGTGAGACCTCAACCTGCTCGCAGGTTGTTTTCGAAAGGGCCGGTGCGAAGGGGTTTTGTTGGTCAAAGGGAGAACCGCAAAGAACCTAGGTCTAATTCGGAACCTCAGGGTCAGTTTAAGCCAACATATATCTATGGAAATTTGAATACACATGAAACCAAATGCTTCATCCAATCTATTCAGATACTTGGTTTTCTCCACAGCTGATGTTGGTTCAAGATCTGTCCCCATTGTCACCATGTACAGTGATTTGTTTCGCAATACCATCTGCATATCATCCCTCTAATCAAGATAATTGAAGGGTGTCAAGATCCTGGGAGAGAGAGGAGAGTTCGAATTTTCCATTACAACTGCTGGAGCGAATACAAGGTGAAAATGCTGCTACTACAGAAAAATTGTTGGAACTGTAGAAAATTGCTGCAACTGCAGAAAACTCCTGTAACTACTGCAACTGCAGAAAATTGCTGCAATTGCTGCTGCACTCAAAAACTTTGAATAACCTGCAATAAACTATCAATAAGGAGGTATAATACTATTGAGAACTGCTTTAATATAGTAGGAAATTTTATTCAGATCCTTCACACCTGGCTAGACCTCATTGGATTTCTCCAATGAATTCAATGCAATGGCACCATGATTTGTTGTGGAAATCCAGAGGCTTCTGGTGCAATTTTGAAAGCAGATTCTCAACCTATTCTCTCAAATGGATCTGATACCATGTTAAATTCTATGTCACAATAGATATAAAGAGCTAAGGATACCTCACAAAGAAAGAATGAGCAGAAAATTTGAAGAAGAGTGAAAACTACAGTAAAAACAGGAGAGGAATAATAATGCAGCAAAACTCATTTGGGAGCAGAATAATATCACATATTCCAATTATCAGTATAGTAAACAATGATGTTACAATCGAGATAATTTGAATCATGTAGGAGAATTTGAACCTTAGTTGGTCTAGCATAGGAATTGTCACTACTGGAGTGCTCCGGAAGACTCAAAGTCAACTAAACTGAACCTAAACTTAGCTAACTAAAGTCACAATCAGTTAACTGACTAAGGAGGGAGCAATAGTGATTCTTTCATGCATGTCGGTTAGAAAATGGCGCATGAGGCCACAATTAGTGTCATTTGTATCTATAACCCCCCGCAAGATTCAAATAAATCAGGTGGATTGCACTAGAATACTCAGTAGGTTCCTATAAAATAGGGAACTGACTAAAGTGGGGGGTTATAGATACAATGTGGTATATGGATACAAATGACATCATCAACAACTAGGAAAAATAAATAATGCTAGGTAGGACAAGGATGGAGTATTGAAATATCCTACCAATAATTTGAGGCTTTAGAGGCATGAATCTAGAATGTAACATAGCTTTGATGCTTGCATAATTTTTTTTGTGTATGAATGATCTATATTTTTTTTAATTGTCTAATGGATAGAGCATATTTCTATTTCATATATGCATGATATAGAACTATGTTGTGATAGTATGAAGATGTACATTGTTATGGTAGAAAGAAAACCCTCACAAGATTATCCTTGCAATTAACCCTCCTTATTTCACATAGGTCTTGGTTGTGCTTTGGGTGATACCTTCTCCTTTAATGGATTGAAAATGCCATTACACTATACTACAATGATCTTGTTTGTAGGCCTATGTGCAAGAACCTGGTATCTAATTTTTCACCAACAATGGAGCACACCTTTTGAGTCTCGTTGTGTTCTTCTACTTTATGCAGGGGAAGATGTTTGAGTGTACAATTTGATATAGGAATGAGGTGTAGAATTGTTAACATTTAAACGAAATTTGAAGATCATGATTTTTAACTAGGATAATGATAATGATTTTCTCCCATGATTAACCTTATTATTTTCTGAGCTAATCATGATTTGGGGTGTGAGTAATTCAATTGGATGCAAATTTTTCTGATGTAAGATTTTTTGGACGCTCGATGGTTATTAAATCATGTATGAATGGGGTTGGCTAATTGTAAGGTCAAATGGGTAGATTTATTCATAACAACAATATGAATAATTCTCTTATTTTAAAAAATGTATATAAGGGTAGGATTAGTATTTAAAAGAGATAATGTAAGTTACCATCTATGATCCCACAACTTCGATAAATAAAATGTGATAATACATAAAATACATGACTCATGCCAAACCTGGGATCTCCAAATTTGTAAAGTTCCTTCTTGAACTAGAGCATGTTGGAGTTCTTTATAGCTTGGATATCTGTAACAAATCTTCATTTACTTCCCCAAAGTTTGATCATCATAACAATTTACCTTAACAAACTTGAGATTAACGTAACAATTTCCTAATTATATAAACAAGTCCAGGGTTACCAGAACAAGTCCATGGTTACTGAAATGGGTTTGTGGTTACCATAACAACTTTGTGTGAAATGTTGATGGAGAACCTTGATATTCTAAATAGTGATGAGATAGATTGATGGCCGAAAGTCCTGCTAATGTTTATTGCTTTGAGAGTACTGATGCTACTATTGAAATAAAACTAAGGAACTGAACAATTTGATATAGAACTTCATGTAAATTGAAAAAATAAAATACTCACAGTAATGTTGATAATCACTGGAAACTCTAAAGGATTCTGAGAATGTTAAGTTTAATAAATGTGCAATCTAATAGTAAAACTTGATGCTAGAATAAATGAAACATTCTGAATGTTGTACTTCTTATTCTACATACCTAAACATGCTGGCATACTAAAAAATTTTGATGATAGAAGAATTAACTATAGAAAAATAATAATCTCTATAACAAAGAAGTGATCTGAATAATCTACAACAAATATCAATGATCTGCTACAGGAACAAAAGACTCCCTCTTTTTGAAACAATGTTTTCTTATTGCCATTCCCTTTTTATTTGCATAAGCCTAAGAGATGCAAGTTGTTGTTAGTACCATAAAACCATATAGTCTTCCATCATAACCCAATCCTTTGTACAAGTTAGTCCATACGAATAACTTTATTTCCATCAAACATGGAAAAACTTTGTTGAATTTATCGACCACAAATAATTTCGTTAGCCAACGTAAGATAACTCACTAACGATGAAAATGAATGTCAAAGTACCATAGTGCATACTCATAGGTACGAATAGAGGTGTTGGAGTCAAGTCCCCTACAGAATCTAATAGTTAGGAAACATTAATGTATTCCCACTGTTGTCAATGAGGAAACCTTTTATTGATGTATGCAAGTCTCAAGATGGAATAAAAACCTCTAATATTAATCCCAAATAATATGTTGAGCTCGATGGGACAAAACTTATTAGAAGGAGGGTCTTTACAATGCCCTCCATTAGTAACATTTAACATTTTTCATTACTCAGAACAAGGTTACATTAGAGAAATTTTGAGGAAAAAAACGGGCTTCAAAACAAATAAAATGTACTTTAAAAATCAACCAATCACATTGTAGAGGATGACATCATCCCCCATGGTTGAGGGAGCATTGCTTGCTTATTTGTCACATTTTCAATGCTGGAAGAAAACCCATAGTTAACCATGGTAGTGCTTTGAAGTCATAAAGTAAAGTAATCATAATGAAGGTCATTTCACGCTTTTAATAAAATAATATGATTGTCATTTTAATGTAAAGTACTCATAAGAAAGGTTTTTCCACACATTTCATAAAATAATATTATTTTCATTTTCATTCTTTTTGAAAGAAACAATACAAATAACTATTATATTTGTGAATGTTCATGTCTTTAATTTAAATTATATATTTATTCCAGTTTGACATTGTGATATTAATCAAAATGGAATAAATATATAATTGAAATTAAAGACATGAAATTGCAAAAATATATAATAATATTATTTTATGAAAATGTGTGAAAATTAACAATAAAATCATATTATTTTATTTTGTCAAGGATACGGAGGCCTGTTTGTGGGTATAGATGGATTTCATTCCATCCACCCGGGTTTGATTCCATTGAGACATGTTCAAGCTTGTGTTAGTTTTCCTTGATTCGTTCCAAATAGTAGGAAGGTGGATTTTTCGCGTGAAAAAATAATAATATTATTTTTAACTTCATTCATTTTTTAAGAAGCAATACAAATAACTACAAGCATAGATCCATCCTAAATGCGGATCTATCAAAGCACAAAGAGGCATCAAATTTCTTAAGGTGTTATTTTTTTAATGAATTTTTATTTGGTTTTAAATTTTTATTTTATCAGTGGATATGAAAATTTTAAATTATTTTTATTTGTTTTTCATTTTTTATTTTATGAGCCGACATAAAAAAAATTAATTACTTTTTATTATTGGGTTGTAAGCACCTAGCTACACACACACACATACACACATATAATTAGTTTGACATTGTGATATTAATCAAAATGGAATAAATATATAATTTGAAATTAAGGACATGAAAATACACAAATATAATAGTTATTTGTATTGTTTCTTTGAAAAAGAACAAAAATGAAAATAATATTCTTTTAAGAAAATGTGTGAAAAGAAACAATAAAATAATATTATTTTCATTTTCATTCTTTTTGAAAGAAACAATACAAATAACTATTATATTTGTGTATTTTCATGTCCTTAATTTCAAATTATATATTTATTCCATTTTGATTAATATCACAATGTCAAATTAATTATATATATATATATATATATATATGTATGTATGTATGTATAAAATTATAATTACACCAAGAGTAGTTAGGTGCTTACAATAATAAAAAGTAATTAATTTTTTTTTTATGTCTGCTCATAAAATAAAAAATGAAAAACAAATAAAAAGTCATTAAAAAATAACACCTCAAGAAATTCGATGCCTCTTTGCACTTTGATAGATCTGCATTTAGGATGGATCTATGCTTGTAGTTATTTTTATTGCTTCTTAAAAAAAGAATGAAGATAAAAATAATATTATTATTTTTTCACACGAAAAATCCACCTTCCTGCTATTCGGAAGGAATCAAGGAAAACTAACACATGCCTGAAGATGTCTCAACGGAATCGAACTCGGGTGGATGGAATGAAATCCATCTATACCCACCAACGGACCACCGTATCCTTACAAAATAAATTAATAAATTAATATTATTTTATTGTTAATTTTCACACATTTTCATAAAATAATATTAATATATATTTTTGCATTTTCATGTCTTTAATTTCAATTATATATTTATTTCATTTTGATTAATATCACAATTTCAAACTGGAATAAATATATAATTTAAATTAAAGACATGAACATTCACAAATATAATAGTTATTTGTATTGTTTCTTTCAAAAAGAATGAAAATGAAAATAATATTATTTTATGAAATGTGTGAAAAAACCTTCATTATGAGTACTTTACATTACAATGACAATAATATTATTTTAATAAAAGAGTGAAATGACCTTCATTATGAGTACTTTACTTTATGACTTCAAAGCACTACCATGGTTAACTATGGGTTTTCTTCCAGCATTGAAAATGTGATAAATAAGCAAGCAATGTCGCCTCAACCATGGGGGATGATGTCATCCTCTAAAATGTGATTGGTTGATTTTTAAAATATATATATATATATATATATATATATATATATATATATATATATATAATTAGTTTGACATTGTGATATTAATTAAAATGGAATAAATATATAATTTGAAATTAAGGACATGAAAATACACAAAAATAATAGTTATTTGTATTGTTTGTTTCAAAAAGAACGAAAATAAAAATAATATTATTTTCATTTTCATTCTTTTTGAAAGAAACAATACAAATAACTATTATATTTATGCATTTTCATATCTTTAATTTTAAATTATATATTTATTCCTTTTTGTTTAAAATCACAATGTCAAACTATATATATATAATGCATTTCAATTTAAGATAAAGGAGAAAAAAATATTACATACATACTATGCATATGAATAACCTTGCATTTATAGAATAAATTAATATAGTATTGAAAATGTAAGAAAACAATATTTAACTTATAATAATATTTATGTGTAATCGTTTCATTATTTTTATGAGACAAGTACTAAATACAGAAAGTTAATATAAATTAAAAAAACTCAAAAAAATGTATTTTCATTAAATGTATTTTTTATTATTTAATTTAATTTCCAAGTTCAATGCAAATAAATCATAAAGTACAATATATTTTTGGGAATTTACAATTGAATCTTAGTCACATCAATTAGTTTTTTTTTATTAATTTATTTCTAGTGAATTTTGAAATGTAACTCAATCGTGGTTATTTAGATTGCGCATAGAATGTAGTGTAGGAGGTGAGTTGTCAAATATACCTATCCCATAAAATCCCAAACTCAATTTTTTAATATATCTCATAGGAGGCCCATTTTTTACCTCAAAATATCTCTAATAGTTTCCTAAAATCTAATCAAAACTTTTTCAATATTTTATAGTGCTTTTGTGAAAGAGTCACCATAAACAGTGAAAATCCATGTAAATATCCACACAGTCATGAAACAAATCAGAAAAGATACCCAATACCACTATTTGGAATGTGGTGGTAGCATTGCATGATCCGAAAGGTAGAAATCTACAAGTGAATGTCCTTCATGGGCATTTGAATGTGATCTTGTCCTTGCCTTCTATTCCAATGTGTATATGGTTATAACCACTAAAACGATCCAGAAAAGAGAACTACTTCTTACCTGATAAAGTATCCAAAACCTTATCAATAAATGGAAGGGGAAAGTGATCCTATAGAGTGGCCTTGTTAAGTTGTCTAAAATCTATGAAAATACTTCATTTACCATTCTTTTTGGGTACAATTACAAGAGGTGAGACCCATGGTCTATCAAAAATTAAACAAATGAAATTGGCATTAAGTAATTTTTGTAGCTCCTCTTTTACAATGTCTTTAAGGATAGGGTTCATGTGTCTATGAGGTTACCTAATATACCTATCATTTTCCTCAATATAGATATGATTATACATGTGTCATGATAAATGCCTCTCATGCCTTTATAGTCCCATGCAAATGCACCAAATTGTTCTTGCAACACTTTGATTAATTGCTCCCATTGGTTTTGGTCAAGTTAAGAATTTATGTTTAAAAATTTAACTTGACTAATTTCAATGGGAGTTCTATAAGATTCTGAAATGGAATAGATGGTTAGTGCAGATTTTGAAGATGATAGAAATCTTGTTAAGTCATAATTTTCTTGGAAATAAACACTTAACATGTTATCACATGGAGAAGACATTTTAGAGGATTGAGTACAATCTGTGTTAAAGATGAAATGATTAATCATAGTTTCTTTAGTTTGATATTTGAGTTATCTTGAGTGTTGAATAGACAAAATGGGTTGCACTATTTCTCATCTTCATAAGGGTATTCTATCCTCAATGGATTTTCTATTAAAATTATTTCTCATGGATATAAGGTAAGTTTCTCCATTGATATTCCATTGGATATGGTTATTTCTATAGATCTACAACCAATGAAAAAATCATCTATAGCCAACCAAGGTCTTCCTAGAATAAATGGATGAACATCCATGCTATACTTAGGTTGTATAACCACAAAGTTTGCAAGGTACTCCCAAGAATATAAGGTTACAGTGATATCATCTAGCACACCTCCAGGCTTGTCTTGGGATCTATATTCTAGCTCTATTACTATGGGTGTGGTTCAAAGATGATTCAATTGCAATTTAGGAATGTCATAACAGTAATGATGTTGATGGAATCCCCTACGTCAATTAAGGTGATCCCAATCGAATGTTGTTGATATAAATAGTAAGCACAAAATTTCCTGGATCAATATGTTTTTCCAATAATACTTTACCAGACATAACCTCAACTAATTTACCAACAACTTGAGCTATAGGGGGATCTTTTCTCTTCCTTTTAGGTTTCTTAATACATAATTCTCTAATTTCTTTTGCATAAATTTGTGTATATTTGATAGTGTCAATGCCCAAAAATGTCCTTGCATTGACAACAAGGTGTTATCCTTGGTAGAAAGTCCCAATTAGATAGGTTAAATAATTTAGAATAAGGAACCTACCCATATTCTGGCCCGACTATCATTCCCTGTTTTGGGGTTTAACCCATTGTGGCCCATTCCACCATTTAGGATTTTTTTATTACGGGATGAAATAAAAAATGTGCTAACCTAAATGCATATTTCTAACTACACTAAGCTATCCTATCTAGGAGCGAGATTTAAAAGGGAGGGTGTAGTGAGTTAATATTGAGCATCTATGTTCTAAATTCAGATAGTTTTTTTAAGAAGTAGATAAACAATAACATAATTAAATATAAATCTTGGAATGATCTGGGTATTCCCATCATTCAAACCACACTACTCTTAAAAAGAAAGTATTGCACAAAAATAACTTATGAAGCAAGGAGCAAACATTTGTAGAAAAATTCCATTCAGATATCTAAAACAATCTTACTCTATATCCACATGTGTCAAAGCATGAAACAATTCAATAGCATTCATCCACATAATAGAAATATTCCTGTGCAAAATATCAAGTCCGTTGTCTTCTTATTCTCATTAAGAAAGAAAAAATTATTCTAGCAAATGGGTTAGCCAAAAGACAACAATCCCTTTCCTCTTCTTCCCAACGGTTCTTTATATAATTTACAAAGTAAATCTTTAGAGACTCTTCAAATTATTCTTTATCAGTTATGAATTTGAGATCATTAATGATTTGTCTTAATTGAGTCTCACTTTTATCTAAAAAGAAACCAAAGAAAAATACATATTACATTATTTCAAGGGGGGCGTAATTCCTTTCGACCTCATAAATGTTAAATATACACCATCATGAGACATTTTCCAAACCAATATTATGTAACCAAGATTGATCCTCCCATCACTAGAGGTGATCACTTTGATTTCCTTCTGTGTAAATGTTATTCCTCTCGTATATAGGTACTTGATCAAATTAATTATGTTGTAAATTGTTTTTGGACAAGACTCTGGACTTGTGTGTCAAGTCATGATTATCATGTGATCTTTCCGTATAAATGTATCCATGAGATGAACCTCCTGTATAGAGGTGGACCTTTAGTATAAAGGTCATGCTTTCCTTGTTAAAAGCATTTAATGTTGTGTGATATATTATTAACCATGATCACCAGTTAATGCATCAATTAAATCAATCGACATGATTTCAGTTAACTAAGTGTTAAATAAGAAGGACTAGTTAACTAAAGTGTTTTCATTCCAGTTAAACTAAAAGATGTCACTTCAGTTAAAGAGAGTTAACTAAGTGACAACAAAGAAGATCTAGTTAACTAAGTGTTATTGCATGATGTCAGTTATGTTAAACTGAAAGATTTGTTGGTGTGTAAATTGTTCTTTAGTTTTTCAAGATAGACCCAAGTTTTGTAGGGTTCAAGGAACCAACAAAACCCCTTTTCAATGGCCTTTTTCGGAAACAGTCTACGAGAAGACTGAGGTCTCACCCAAGGTGAAGTTATGGGGAGGTTGTAGAATCAAGTTTCCACAACCGGGTGATGTGTGCTTCAATGGAACGGGGGACTGTGCGAAGTTCACCTACTTCGCGACTGTTACTTATACAATAGCGCATCCAAAGGACTACGCGACTCAGAATGGCTCTTCGACAACAGGATAGCGCAACTGAAGACTCCGCTTCCTCTCCGGAAGTTAACCAACTTCAACAGAATTTTACTTAGTGTAAATTACTCATTCAACAAGTGCTTTAGGTTTCTTATTTCACGAACTTATGCAATATGATGAACTACAATACACTCTTCACTTCCGGTGTTGCGCTTCAAGGAATCATATGATAAAGACTTCGCTGACTTAAGTGGTTACCCAATACTCATGCATTCACCATGTTCATAAGTTCTTCCACATTCAACATTCATTCATATGAACTCAACACTTAGCATATTATTCCTATCATTCATTCTTCTGGATAATACATATGGAAGAAAAGATACATTTACTTATAAACAAAAACTTAACCATTCAACAGAAGTAAATGCACATTCAATGACATAACACAAGGATTTAACGTGGTTCTCCCCCAGGATGGGAGCTACGTCCACAGAAACTGTTGTTATATTATCAATGGGAAGGGTACAACAGTTCTAGCCTGCGCACTCAATTGCATACTCTCTTCTCTCGTCAGTAGGTCTCTGCGCACACAGCTGTAGATCCTTTTCACAATAAGTCTCTCAATAGAGATCAGTATTCAACAATACTCAAAATGAAGATTAATTATTAACCCTTTCCCTTACAAAAGTTTCCCTTTTATAGATCATTCCCTTAGGTCACGTCTGTTATAATGCATGTGGGCCAGAACCCTAAGGTTACCCAAAACTGGTGTGGTTACCCCGCTAACCAAATCTGTTGAACTATGATAGCTACTTCACTGTCGTGGCCATCCTTCCATGCCATCTCTGATTTTTGGCATCTTCTGAATGCGTGTGGTCAAGTTGCTTTAAGCCCCCCTTCCGAACGCATGTCGACGGGTCACTTTAATCTATCATTCCTTCTCTAACGGTTTCATGTGCCCGGTTCATGTAGTGCTGCCTTTGCTTGTGCGACTGGTCGCTTTCCTTCTTCACCACTCCTTACCCACCTACTGGGAATCTCAGAGCATCTTTCACAAAATAGATCACCGACCGATCTTTCTAGAAGTTATGTTGTTTTCCATCCAAAACTCTGCCATATCGGATCTTCATGGCGTTGCATCTTCGCTGCGCAGTTACTCTTACCTTGTTGCGTTGCACTGTAACTTCGCAGCTCCAAAACTGTATTGCACAAAAATTCCTTAGCTTGGGCTATGCCCAACAGGCTCCTAACAATTACATGTGGCTCACCCCCGAGCCACTTGCCATAGGTTCGCTGCGCTACCCTTCACCTTGCTGATCTATCTTGGTAGCGAATTCTTGGTAAGTTGCGGTTAGCTTCACAACGGTGTCTTTGGCATCTTGCTCCACTGCCTTTATAATTTCCAAGACATCTAGTGTTAGATCTTCCTGAGTTTGTTGTTGTACTATTTTCTCCGATTCTCGGAGTTCTACCAACTTTTCTTCAATATATTGCAAGATAGCATGAGCTTCTTCCTGTAGGGGCCGTGATTTATCTCTGGCTTTAACCTCCCTTTCTCTTAACACTTGAAGTTCCCTCTTTAGTTCTTTGACTTCCACAAATCGGTGGAATCTCTCTCTTGGCAGCAAGTTCTGCATCTCCGCGTTTAGAGCGTCTAACATTGCTTGTTTTACCTGTAAGCTGGTTTGGACCTACAGTAGCTGAGGGTCCTCCTACAATACAGTTCATGCTCTAGTTGCTTCATCCAGCAAGCTCTGACACTTAGCTATTTCACCGGATATGTTTTCTGCAGGAGCTTTCACTTCTGCTACTTTGAGCTCTGTCTGATCTAGTGGTGTCTTCAGGAGATTCTATACGTCCAAAGTGGAAAGCTTTGCTTTATAATCAATCTCAATGTGTTCAATTTCAGCCATAAGATCGCTAACTACCAAGCCGATCTAAAGGATGCTTTCTACAAGCTTTGGCTGCTCGTCACACTCTGGTATCTCTGTGCAGACCGAAGTGACAGTCTGCTCTATTCTTCTTTGCTGCTCATGTCCACTTTCAAGTTCCTTAGCCTTCTTTGCACTTTCTTGCTGCAACTATCTATAATTTGCTTGTAAGTCCTAGTGTTGGTTCAGAGTGACCATATCTCTATCATGGATTTCCTCCACAACCTATAGGTGGATATTATGTAGGCCTTCTAGGGGAAACATCGCGATGCCAATGTCTACATGTTCTATTCTTTGCACGCCCGCAGCTAATTCATCGAGAGGTAAAATTAAACTTAGGGGATCTATTCAGACAATGCGCGATCGTGGTGCCATGGTCAGGGCTAAGGGTATTTTCCTTGGCTGCGAGGTGTCCACTGACCTTCCTTCTGACTGAGATTCTTGAGCCAAGTCAAACTGGACTTGCTCAAAATTTTCCATTATGCCTTGCAGAGTGGTGACATTCTCTTGCATACTTGCTTGAATCTCCTCATTCTTACTGTGTTTGAGGGCCAGCATGTCTTCTAGATGTGCACCAAACTTGGACGCGATGATCTCATGATCATCATCATGCAGCGTTGCTTCTGATGGATCCCTTATGGATTTCTGATTCTTTTTCTTTCCTTTGTCCTGTATAGAGCTTCCAGGATCCTTTATTTTTCCTGTCGGTGACTCTTCAATGATCTTTGTCATGGATGGATTACTTTCGTCTGAGTCACTGTCAATGACCATCGGCCCTTTGACCTTCCATTCATCTAGCCACTCCTTCATGAGCAGATCTATGCCAGCTTCATCAAGGTTATAGTTCCCTGGGAACCACTCTGTATTTTTCTTCTACGCCTTTCAAGAGATGTAAATACAATGCATGTCAGCTTTTAAATTTAAAGTGCGAATATACTGTATTGTTACCTCCTTTGATATGTGAGGTGTGTGAACGATGACATCGCACAACTGTTCATAGTATGTGAGGAATACTTTATTTGAGGCACACTGTCGGTCTAGTAGAAGATTTTCCCAGAGGTTTACATATCTGGGTCCTCGGCAATCATTGATGAGAGATGTGAGACCAACATAGTGCCTCAGCTCCTTCTAGCCTACAAAGCCAATCAATACCATTAACCAACTATAATGGAAATCAGTTCCATTAACTTGAGTGTCATGGACATCGTCCAGAAACTCATTCAATAGATATTGACTCTAGTTAAACCTGACTCCCTGCGTTGCCTTCACAGTGAGGTGAATTGCTCCTGTTGGTACTTCTGTTGGTCTTGCCTTCCACAAGACGTTTCCTGCAAGTAGTTTCACTACAAACCTTGTAGCATCATCTTTTAGGTCATTTGTGACGAAACCTCATTTTCCTTTGGGAGTGTTATATTCTTCTTTCATCCGCGCGACGATCTCTTTATCTCTGGTTTTGCCGAAAAATAACTTCTTAGGGTCGTCACCTTACTTGCTTAGCCCCGTGATCTTATGGATTAGGTCTATGTTGAGGTCGACATTTCTCTCCAGCCAAAGGTAACCTTGGTGTGTGCGCGATATTAGTGTGTGCACCACCGCATTAAGTTTCGGGCTCCTGTCGAAGTGTGGAATCCGCAGCAGGTTTAGAAGCCCTGATTCAACAACTTCAGACAACCGACTCTGCACTACCAGCAGTGGATTGTTTTTCACGTCCATTTTCCAACACATGTATCTGTCTAGCTGAAACTATGGGTATTTCGGCGTGTCCGGATCCTTTTGCTTTTGCATCAAGTCATAATCCTCGAACTTGCAATCTGCGAGCTTTCCTAGCAAGTTTTCTTGTGGCTTGACATGGCGGGATATTGGAGGAAGTGGTATTTCATACTTAGCATTTCTGGCAAGCTTTACGGCCAGTGCATCCGGTGCGTGCGGTGAAATATACTCTAGGGTTAAGGATAATGACAGCTCTTTGTCCTCTGGTGGAGCTTCTGGTAGCTTGGAGCCCATTACCTTTGGCTTTGTTTTCTCGTCTACGGGTTCATTACCCTTGCTTTGCATTGGTGCAGGATGTCGTGGTGAGTGCTGTGAACCTTGGCCTTTTTCTGTAATGACCTACCTCGCAGGGGTTCTCATCAACTGTAGGGAACCCCATTTTGGGTTCCCCAAAAATATTTCCACGGAATTTTAACATATAAGTATAATTAATTTTAGAACTTCTAGTACGATTTTTTAGAATAAGATATAGAGGCCACAGATCTAGTTCTATCTATTGTAGTACATGAATGTCAAATAAATAAAACTATATACCCAGATTTATTCATTCCACCACAAGAGTTAGCAAAATAAATAAACTAAATACTTCAAACCTGTTTTCGACGATTGGTCCAGCGAATCGATGGAGTCCTCGAAGTGGTTTCCGCACGATCCAATCCAATTTCCTGACGAAGTACCGAGTGACCCCTCGGTTGACCTCCCTACCGTATCGGGGTTATTTTTCTTCACCTCGAACCCTCGAGCAAATGGGGTCGCAAGAACACACAAGCTAGCCTCCCGAAAGGATCTCCCAATCCCCATTCTGGCTAATCCCAACTCCAAGGATCATAACATAATCTCAGATTATGATGACCATCCAACATTTGAGAGAAAGAGATGTCTTTCTCTCCTTCTCCTCCCTCATTATATAGCAAAAGCCTGTGTGCCATGTGTCTGTCCATGCACATATTTAATTTAATTTAATATTTTAATTTCCAATATTCTCAAACACATGTGTCTTCTTAATGTCTTTAATGTGCACCTAAATCCCTATATCAATGGGAGTTAGGTGTAGAAGAGTTCTACTTCTCTTTTGGTTCTCACTTAGTTTACTTAACAATCTTTTAGTTAGACTTATTGCTTTCTACTTTTCTTTCTTTTCCTAATTTTAAGATTGAATGAAGAGATGATTCATTTTACTAAAAGTATAATCTATTTTAAATTTCCTCTTTATAAAATAATTTAAATGAATAATAAAATTAATTAAAGTAAAAATCTTGAATAATAATAAAAGAAAAACAATTCTTTTTATTAATGACCTATTTCAATTCTTTCTCAAAATAATGAAATCAATTAAATAGGATCTTTAATAGAATGATTTAAAATAATAAAATCTATAAAATATTTTGAATAAAAATAATTCTCTTATTATTAATCTTTTTCAATCAGCATAATTAATCAAATTTAATATTGAATAAAATCAATCTCTTCAATTCTTTTTCAAGTTAATTAAATCAATTAAAATGAATAATTCAATTGAATGAAATCAATTAAAAATAAAATCTTGAATAGAATTATTCAAATTAATAAAATAGAACAAAATGAAATAAAGTATTTATTAAATCTTATGTGAAATTTTCATTTATACCATTGATTAATTTTCTTCCTCTCATTCTTGTCTAGGTACCTCTTCGGTGGGCCCTTCTGGTAGTTTCATTTCTTCCTTCTTATGGGGAGTACTGCGTAGCGACCAGGAGCCATTACCATGATCTTTCAACTACACTCCTTGGAGACTTAGGGATGTTGAGGGATAAGGCTCTCCTCATTGCATGCCCCTCAACTCATCGTACGTGACCAAATCATTATGTCCTTTCCCGTACGGCATATGCTTCCCCGGGTGAGTTGAAACAGCTTCACCTGTGCGTGGATTGCTAATCCAGGGTCAACAATCAGTCGTCGTACCCCTATGTGTTCTTTCCTTTCTTACGACCCCTAAATGTCCATTGTGGGTCAGTTGGTATATCGTCTTACCTACCACTGCACACACTCAAGCGCACATTAGTAGCGCTACACTATATAAAATATTTACATCATGCATTCTAGTGTCTCAGTCAGTCGAGCATACACATTATTCATCATTTATCATCATGTCTTAGTCAATTGAGCATATACACTATTCTTCATTTTCATTTTAAAGCATTCTCAAAGTAAATTCAAATGGTTCGTGTTTTACTTAGCCGGTTCATTTAAAAACTAGTGCCTCATTATTCTAAATAGTTAAGGTACCGAGGAGGGCATTACATACACCCCCTCTTATTAAAACTTTGTCCCGAAGTTAAGTATCATGTACTTCCATGGTGAGTTTTCTCTTTCTTTCCACATTCATTTCTTCAATGTAATCACAATTGATAATAAAATTTCATTTCCTCTTTTCTACCATCATATAAGTATACATCTCATATTTGACAATATAACTAAATCATACCTTCATAGTGTAGCAATCCCCATAACATTCCTCTATTGGCTCATTAATTGCAACTAAATTTGAAATCGTACATAACAATTTCCTTTCATTTAGCAAAACTATAAATATATCATTTATGTAAATCCTTTAAGCACTAACACATTTCCACATAAGGAATAAAATCTTCAATCCCAAATTCTTCTTTTTCTATGGTTACGCATAACTATCATATATTTTAAACACTATTTAAATTTCAAAATAAGAATTAACCCTTCCGAATTCTGTTCTTCAATACATACCTTATCCATTCCTAAATTAATCTTACATGCAACCTCTCTCCTTTCATAATCCAAAGTATAATTAAATACTAGAGTTCCATTTACTTAGTATATCTAAAAGTATAATCTCATATTTTTATAAACAAAGTTATGTAAGGTTTTCTCCTCTTCCTAACTCAAGTACAGCTAAGATTCTATAATTCAATGTAAGTTTAACTTCTCTCTTTTCTCAATCCAAAGCATGATTACAAACTAGTAGTGCATACCTGCGAAGCCATCGCCTTGATTTCAGAGAATAAGCATTTACAACCAATCGATAAAATTCTTGACGCAAAACCCCTCATCAAAGTATATGAACCCTGGATACCATTCAAACTTTCATACTTGCAAATTTAGAGGAGAATAATTCTAACCTGTTCGAGAAGCTGGAAGTATCCTTGCCGAAGGAGAAGAAGTAAGAATTGTAGCTTCGATTTTTCTAAGTCGATCTTCGTAGCAAGTGTATGTCATAAACTTATCTTAGAAGACAATTATCACAATTTGTATCCAATCTTATTATAGAACGATAATTAGAATAACAATCATATCTCATTATTTAATTACTTTAAGCCATAACTTCAAACAAATCATTTAATATACATACCATATCTTCTCCTTTAGTTTACTAAAAGCCATCTAAACAATCCTTTAGGTTTCGCATTGTATTGTTGATACCATGTAGCTTTCATTAGTTTAACTTCCAACAATATTTGGTGCATTTTCTTTCACCATGAATAAGTACTAACCGATCACCGAAATATTAATTTTAAGGGCCTAAACATATACTTTCAATTCACCAAAACTTCATTGGTGAAGTTTCTCACTAACCTATTAAATAAATATCATTTAACATATAACAACGGATTCGATGCATGCTACCGAGTTTATTTGATACATACTAATATAATACTTCACCCATAAACAATCTTTCACTACATAAACTACATTCATACTCTTTCACAATTATGTATACATCATAGTTATAATCCTGGCAAATCAAATGAAATCTCCAATATATATCTTATATTCCCAATCTCTTATAATGAACATGAAACCTTAATAATTAAATTATATTCATATTCTTTTATTAATATCTATGACTTTTCAATGAATAACTTATATTCAAGTCCTTTCGCAAATACATAAGAAATCTTCGATATATAGCAATGTCTTGACATCAAGATAATATTTCTCTATTTGTAATCAGTTCATAAATAAATAAAGGGTCTTTCTCATAGATGCATAACTCATCATCATTCTATTCACCTAGAGGTAATAAACTATTTAATTGCTTTTATAAAATCCATCATTTCATTTGACACTCATCTATTACATCTATTCTTCTTGATAACTATCTATATAAGACGCCTAAACCCTTTCTTCTCGTATCAACATACAAAAGAAAAATGTACCAGTATGAATGATTTTATGTACCAATACAACTCTTATATGTGTAAACAATTTGAATAATTTCATTGCCATATCCCTCACCCAAAATATAGAGACTAGCACAAATTCCTAACATATCTACATAATGAAGGTCAACATTGCTAACTCCTTTTATCATCATAAAATTTATTAATCAATGTAACTACTCCCAGTCTCTGAGAATTAAATACTCTTAGTTACTATTTTTCTTTTCCAACACCCAAGTAAATGATCTAAATCAATTTCTTATCAATTAATTTATTGGAGTAATAACTTGATAATTTCCAAATACGAACGACATCTTTTATTAAGTGCTAAAAGATCATTACATAATTTGTGACAAAACCTGGAATCAATTCATTCTACATATAGATAGCTATTATATAGCTTAAATAGATAGCTTATAATTTCTATTCAAACTATAAAAAATTACTTTATAATCATAATTCTCTTTAACACAAAAATCTCATTTTATTTACAATCATATGGATGAAACAGGTATAGACATCTTAATGGTTGACTATAGTTAAAGTAAAGAATGTTCTAACATACTTAAATGGGGATCAAATTATGATACTACAAGTTCCTTGAATATCCCACTTATACTAGACAAGAGTAAGACATTATAAAGAAAGACTAACAACTTATGTGTGCACCTTTTTATTACCTATGCTCATCACAACTTTATAATGGATCAATTTTATTATACCCATGATCCTAGTATATCCTATACATGTGCCCTCTCCCGAAATCACAATCACTTTCCATTTATAGACTCGATAAACATGACAGGTGTAACATATAGAGCTCCACGTTTTACCCTTCTCATCCTAGACTAAGCAGCGATTAAAAATACGACTTCAACATAAAATTCACTTCTATATTATCCTTGATGTCACAACACGCATAATACTTACACTTCTCGGCTATCTGGATATATTAACTTAGATATTGCTTTTCATAAGGATACATTGACGCATGTCTTATTCCTCCCCCCTTTTTTTTTCTTTTGCCCTTTAAACAGAAAAATTGACTTGGTAAAATACATATATACAAGTTGTTCACTACGGGTTATTTATAAGTGATATGTTCAATATAGTCTCTCCATTCCCAAATTACAAACTAAGGAATAATTAAAGGTAGCCATGCTACTAGGCATCGAAGTTAGCTCAGTGTTCTGGGTGCAATAGGCATGGCCAACTGTGCGATACATCCTCTCGGGCTTCACTGCAGGCATTAGTCATTTAACAAGACAACACTTGTAGTATCTAAGGGCGGCTAAGTGGTAAGACAAATAACTTACCTACCATGATCATAAAATTCCGGAATTTACTTGGTGATGGGGTCTAACTCTGGCTACTCATTACAGGCGGTATAATGATAAATTATACTCATCCAAGCATTCCAGTCAACATATCCACCGAAACTTAACTACAAAAAAAAAATTGAGGCTTAGACAGTCCAATCACTGCAGGTTTCCACCACTCGATTTAATTTCTCTGGGAGAACCTCACAGCGTAAGACACATATGAGCTGCCAGGTATGGAAACATTTAAGCAAGGACAAAGATACAGGCATGGCATGCATAACATTCCTTACACAGAGTTCATGTCAGACATCTATCCAATATGGTCAAAGTCATATCAACCGTTACATGACAGGATCAAACCTTACACCACACAGTCTGAGTTCTTCCAAAATTAAACAGAGATATGAAATTCTTATGCCAATAATTTTGAACTTCCATCAATTTTTAAATGCTATGAAATTAAAATCTATGCCAGAATATGTATTCAATTACTTGAGTTTGGAAACTAATTGCCATCAATTTACGAAATGGATCCACACAAGAAGTTCTGATTACACATAGTGGAACTCTGCTCCATAGTTCTGGAAATACGCATTTCAAATTTCGAATTGAATACAAAGTACAATAATAAAGCCATTTTCAAGATTTCTTTTAACATTATAATTATCAATTCAGAAATGTTAAAAGACAGAATTATAACATCTGTAACAAATATATATATATATATATATATATAATAAATAAGCATTAAGCACAGGAGACCACATGCAAACAATGGACAACAACCACGGCGTTGGGATAAAGTATGGAACACCTCGTTCAAGCATGAGTGGAACAGGTCTCCCATGACTCACGTCTTCGTCAGGGCAATTGACAGATTTCATGCAATTACCAATTTAATACTGGAAAGCGACAATTACAAAGTAAATGCTGAAAACTAAAAGAAATGGGCTTTTAAACAAAATGACTTGCGACAGGGGTCAAGGACCAGGGAATCAGTTGCTTCAACCTTCCAACGATGGCTTTCATGCTGATTACACAGAAAATAAAATGATAGCGAGCCAGATCACATGCTTGCATACACAGAGAAAAATTAAAAAAATAACATAATCGCGAGCTGGATCACACACAGAAAATATCATAATCGCGAGTTGGGTCATACACAGATCTAAAAGGGAAACAACAAATCGTTTCAAGATCTTGGAGATGTAGATTTTTAGAGAGCAACTTGTAGATCTTATGAGATCTGAAAACACCATTATTTAAAAGCAATTGTAATTCGAAGCTATGAGATCTAGAAACGCCAATAAGAGTTAGAAATAGATGCAAAATAATTTGAAGATCAAATTACAGTCAACACATATCTGGCACCATCATCCCGATTCAATAGCAAGATTGGGGAGAACACCAAATAACAGTGATTCATTTATAAATTACAATTCTGGAAACACGCCAAATAAGAACGGATTTACAGAGTTCTGAATGCCAAAATACTAGTCGATTTAAGATTTCTGAAGACGCTATGGAGGAATGATCCTCAGAATGTTTTTCAATGGAAAAAGCATAAGTCAAATCAGATTGCTGGAAACGCTATGGAAAAATGGATCCATAGAGTGTTTTAAAGACAAAAACGTAAGTCCATTGAGTTTGCTAGAATCGATATGGGGAAAAAAAAAATAGATCCACTGAGTTTTTCAAAGAAAAATCGTAAATCAATTAAATTTGCTGGAATTGCTATGGGGAAAATAGATCCACTGCAACCAATTCACGTTGGAATCGATAATCATAATACCACAGCGTTTGAAATCTCAGAAATATAACAACAACAACCAATGCTGGAATCGAAACCATAAGGCAAACAAGTTTAAATAAATCTCAGAATAAAAGATCGATTTCTACAAATAGATCTAGAATCGAAATCATAAAATAGACAGAGTTTAAAAATCTTGGGAAGTAGATTGATTTCAACATCAACTCTGAATCGAAATCTCCATACAGACAGAGTTAAAAATTTGAAAACTGAAATTGCTTTGGAGGAGACACAGAAATCGAGGGAATGCAGATCGACGCAGAGAAGGAGTATTGATGGCATGCCATCCAATTTTTGGATCTGGAAGCTTACCCAATACAGTAATGAATACAGATAATTTTTTATAATCCCAAGCCTTAACCTTGGTAGATTTGGAGACACCTATTCGAATTTCGACAGAGGCATGCAGAGGATTTAAATTTGTTGAATCTAGATATACCTTGATATGAGACACTGTAAATGCCGGTCCATATGATAATGCAAGGATATGTAATGGATCGAATATGATTCAAATATGAACCTTGGGAAAGACGCCAATTCATATTATAACGTAGAGTTTCCTAAAACAGGGTTTTTAATTACTCAGGACCATAAGCCGATCCACCTATCGAGATGGAATGTCAACAACAGAACTTGTGGCTTATAATAGATCTTTCAACTCTAAACCTTCCTTTTGCAAACTACAGGAATAAGAAGTAAACAAATCTGAATGTACAGGATCTAATAAGGAAATTGAACTTATCAATTTGTTTTAAACTAATCTACTAATTTCAATGGGGGAAATACAATTTTAAATTTCTGAGATTTCATATCTACACAAAAAAATGGATTAATTCACAGAAATTACAAAATGACACAGAAGCTGAAATATTACATAGAAACTACTAATCAACACAGTAATTAGAAATTTACGAAGCATTAAACCTGATTCGTTTGTCGAGTCTGAGATGAAAGAGATCATTGTTGCAGCGGTTGAATCAACTGTATGGATCCAATCTTCAACGAAGTTACTGACAACCCATAAATCATATGAGTCTGGTGCCCTCAAGGCTCGACCTGCTCTGATACCAAACATAGGGACCCCCATTTCAGGTTCCCCAAAAAGACTTCCACGGAATTTGAACATATTAGTATAATTAATTTCAGAACTTCTAGTACGATTTTTCAGAAGAAGATATAGAGGCCACAGATCTAGTTCTATCTATTGCAGTACATGAATGTCAAATAAATAAAACTATATACCCAGATTTATTCATTCCACCACAAGAGTTAGCAAAATAAATAAACTAAATACTTCAAACCTGTTTTCGATGGAGTCCTTGAAGTGGTTCCCGCACGATCCAATCCAATTTCCTGACAAAGTATCGAGTGACCCCTCAGTTGACCTCCCTACCGTATCGGGGTTATTCTTCCTCACCCCGAACCCCCAAGCAAATGGGGTCGCAAGAACACACAAGCTAGCCTCCCGAAAGGATCTCCCAATCCCCGTTCCGGTTAATCCCAACTCCGAGATTATAATGACCATCCAGCATTAGGGAGCAAGAGATGTGTTTCTCTCCTTCTCCTCCCTCATTATATAGCAAAATCCTGTGTGCCATGTGTCTGTCCATGCACATATTTAATTTAATTTAATATTTTAATTTCCAATATTCTCAAACACATGTGTCTTCTTAATGTTTTTAATGTGCACCTAAATCCCTAGATCAGTGGGAGTTAGGTGTAGAAGAGTTCTACTTTTCTGTTGGTTCTCATTTAGTTTACTTAACAATCTTTTCGTTAGACTTATTGCTTTCTACTTTTCTTTATTTTCCTAATATTAATATTGAATTAAAAGATGATTCTTTTTACTAAAAGTATAATCTATTTTAAATTTCCTCTTTATAAAATAATTTAAATGAATAATAAAATTAATTAGAGTAAAAATCTTGAATAATAATAAAAGAAAAACAATTCTTTTATTAATGACCTATTTCAATTCTTTCTTAAAATAATGAAGTCAATTAAATAAGATCTTTAATAGAATGATTTAAAATAATAAAATCTATAAAATCTTTTGAATAAAAATAATTATCTTATTATTAATATTTTTCAATCAGCATAATTAATCAAATTTAATATTGAATAAAATCAATCTCTTCAATTCTTTTTCAAGTTAATAAAATCAACTAAAATGAATAATTCAATTTAATGAAATTAATTAAAAATAAAATCTTGAATAGAATTATTCAAATTAATAAAATAGAACAAAATGAAAAAAATTATTTCTTAAATCTTATGTGAAATTTTCATTTATACCATTGATTAATTTTCTTCCTCTCGTTCTTGTCTAGGTACCTCTTCGGCGGGCCCTTCTGACAGTTTCATTTCTTCCTTCTTATGGGGAGTACTGCGTAGCAACCGGGAACCGTTACCACGATCTCTCAACTACGGTCCTTCGAGACTAAGGGATGTTGAGGGATAAGGCTCTCCTTATTGCGTGCCCCTCAACTCATCGTACGCGACCAAATCATTATGGCCTTGCCCGTACGGCATACGCTTCTCCAGGTGAGATGGAACGGCTTCACCCGTGCGTGGATTGCTAATCCAGGGTCGACAGTCAGTCGTCGTACCCCTATGTGTTCTTTCTGTTCTTACGACCTCTAAATTTCCATTGTGGGTCAGTCGGTATATCGTCTTACCTACCACTGCACACACTCAAGCGCACATTAGTAGCGCTGCACTATATAAAATATTTACATCATGCATTCTAGTATCTTAGTCAGTTGAGCACACAAATTATTCATCATTTATCATCATGTCTTAGTCAGTCGAGCATATACACTATTCTTCATTTTCATTTTAAAGCATTCTCAAAGTAAATTCAAATGGTTCATGTTTTACTTAGCCGGTTCATTTCAAAACTAGTACCTCATTATTCTAAATAGTTAAGGTATCGAAGCGGGTATTACATCAACCCTGCAATCCCTAATTGTTTAAAATCCCTCACAGCCTACTCGACTGTGGACTCCTGCTCAACTATGGACTCGTCAGACATTCACTGGAACTTGCTCTGTAGACTCACAGAATTACTCAGTGCTCACTAAAACAATATTGCTATGGCTTGCGGAAAAATTCGAAAGTTTCAGTAACGCTCGTGAGTCCAGTCTTAGTGGTATTTATAGGCGCAGTTAGGCTTAGATGCTCCCATAAATGGCTAGATAAGCATTAATTGTCATGTCCATTGGCCAAATCTGCCGAAGATTTCAGTGCTTTCCTTCATTAACTACTTCAGAATGGCTAATTTTGCATTAAATGCTCAAGAAGTCATCGGCAAAATCACTGTATAACGGCTAGTTTTCAGCTCTAATGGCTATTTTGATGTGTTGTGTCGAACTACGCAGATGAGTGTCACCACTCGTAGCGTAGTGAACTGTGCGGTGTCATCTTATAGCTTTGCATTCTTTACATTTCCTTTGAATTGTGTAGTTGCGTTTTGAAATTCTCAACTTCGTGTTTCTACTTCTCTTTTCTTTTGTTTTCTCTCTCATTTTTTTATATCTATGCAGCTTCACTTCTCGACTAGTGTTGCGTGGTAGATGCATCCTTTCCATCGAACTTCGCGTATCAGAACAAAACTGTGTATAGACTCTTTTGAATTTCTAGTGCCCAATTTCAACTGTACTTGACACTTAGAAATTTCCTTCTCTGTTGATCACTAAGGGCTCTTCGAAGTAGGACTATCCCTGTAGGGTTTTATTCTACTTCCATTAACCAGACCTGGGAAGTTATCTTTGGCTAACGTGGCTAACTGAGCTGCGCCACCATTAGTAACATGCATAACAATATATGGCCCTAGCCAGTGCATTTTAAATTTTCCAGGAAATTTCATGAATTTACTATCATACAGGAGGACAAGGTCATCTACCTGAAAGGACTTGTTCTTGATGTGGTGATCATGCTATTCTTTTTCTTTATCTTTCTTCACCTGTTGGTGAAATCCTGCAATGAAGCGATCTTCCTCCAATCCAACCAAGGTTAGAAGCATTTCTCTTATTGTCTCTTCATCTTCCATGCCTGTGAATGCTGCAATTCTCAAACTTGGAACTATGTACTCCATTGGCATCACAGTTTCCTGTCCATAGGCCAATCTGAAAGGTGTATGGCCTATCAATTTTTTGCAAGTTGTCCTATGTGTACCATTCCTCTTTCCCAATGGGTTAACAGGTCCCACGAAGTCAATAGCCCAATTGTCAAATTCTTGTAGTGTCAACTATGGTTTTAATAGCATTTCATCTATGCGCGATGGCTTTCCAGTCCTTTGGCACACATCGCAACTTCGGCAATGTTCCTCTGAATCTTTATGGATTGTAGGCCGCCATAGCCCTGCTCTTAATATCTTTTGCGTAGTAGCTCTTCTTGCGTAGTGACCTCCAGACACACCTGAATGTGCCTCAACCAATATAAATGGATTCTCATGCACTAACACACATCTGCGCAGCGCTTCATCTGGTCCCAACTTGTATAGTTGTCTTGCGATGATAGTGAAGTCTATTGCTCGGAATACCGGTTGCTTCTTTTGCTGCATAGTGAACTCTGTGGGTGTGAATCTTGTAGTCAATAATTCTACAATATCTTTGTAATAATCATCTACGATTTGTATGGAAAATAACTGTGCGTCTGACAGATTGTCTTCAAGATTTGTTGGTTCTTCTCCTGTGAGAGATGGTCAGGTCCTAGGTTCAATCTGCATGGTTTAAAAGTAATTTCAAAGTCATACTCTTGAAAGAGTAGTAACCATATGCATATTCTCCCCCCTAACACTAGCTTATTGACCAAGTACTTCAAAGTTTAATGGTTAGTGTACATGGAGAAGTGCGCACCCAACAAAGAGTGCCTGAATTTCTGTAGTGCGTACACCATAGCTAAACCCTCTCTTTTTGTAGTTGTTTAATTCTTTTCGGCTAAAGACAACTTTTTGCTCGAAAATGTAATGGGGTGATCAATGCACGATCAATGCCCCCTTCACCTGGTTGAGCAAGCACAATGACCAACACTATAGATGAAGCATCAACATGTACATGAAATGGCTTATCCCAATTTGGAAAAAGTAGAATAGGTGCAGTTACCATTTTCTCTTTTAGTGTATCTAGTCCTTTCTCGCATTCTACGTTCCATATGAACTGCGCTTCTTTCCTCAGAAGTTTCTCCATCGGCGTGGTTATCTGGGCATAACCCTTGATGAACTTTCTGTAATATCATGTATGTACCAATGTTGTAAGAAGGTGCTTTACTGAATTCGGCACTTGTAAATTCACAATGACTACGATCTTCGCAGGATCAACCATCCGTCCTTGTTTGCACACAATGTGTCCTAGTAGAATTCCATAGGGTACACAGAAAATACATTTCTTGAAATTTAAAGAGATTTGATGTTGTCTGCACTTAGCTAACATCATTATGAGGTTCTCGTAATGATTCTTGAGTAAACCAAAGATAGTCCAATCATCAAAATAGAATTCTAAGAACTTATGGATAAACTCCTTGAATGTAGCCACAAAAAATCTGGAAAATATACCAAGTGCATTCTTCAACCCAAATGGCATAACTGTATACCGATATGATCCCCATTCAATAGAAA
The DNA here is from genome assembly GCA_027924585.1 of Larix kaempferi. Taxonomy (NCBI): domain Eukaryota; kingdom Viridiplantae; phylum Streptophyta; class Pinopsida; order Pinales; family Pinaceae; genus Larix; species Larix kaempferi. The sequence goes on from BSBM01000922.1 coordinate 4,669,812, forward strand.
ATGTGGTATTATGTCTATTTGCTTCATCAATCCTGATTTGATGGTATCCAGAAAATCCATCAATAAAAGAATAGGCCTCATTTCCTCCAACATTATCTAATACTTCATCTGTGAATGGAGTAGGAAATAGGTCATGTAGCAAAGCATCATTGAGCTTCCTTAGATCCACGCAGATTTTGATTTCTCCTTTTGTCTTCTTATCCTGGATAACCATAGGGATTATCCATTCTGATTCTTGCCCTAGCTCAATGATCCCCGCATCAAGCATCTTATCAATCTCTGCCTTCACTGTTTCCTTGTATCTGGGATTTAGTTGATAAGGCCTCTACTTAGTGGGTTTCGCTCCTGGCTTGAGAGGTATCTTCGTGACTCCCAAGTCACCCAAAATGACTTTTGTTTTGGCAAACTTTGCTGGAAATAAATCCTGATACTCATGCAGAAGGTCTGTGATCTGCGCGACCATCTCATCCTCCCAGTAATCTCCAATGGATGCGAACTTAGGCTCTTCGCTTGTGCCAATGTTAACTTTCCTTGTCATGAAAGGGCCACTCATATCTAGTATTTCTAATTGAGGTCCCTCTACATTGTGCGCTCCCTCTGAATCAGGTATATAGATATTGTGCAGATCCTCCTCATCACTCTCCTGCTCCTGTTCTTCATATGTGGAGAGGTTATAACATTCAATGGCAGATTCTATCATTCTTGCCCGTTCTGGTTTCCTGTTCAAAGGTACCTGTACATCTTCAAATATCTTCTCTTTGATTTGCTCTAATGCCTCATTTATACTTGGGCATTCGGCTTTGAATATCCCTTGTTTGATAATATGTAGAGCTTTGTTTATGCTTGCAGAGACATCTTCTAAATTGAAAGTTCTCTGAAAGTTCGCAATTAAGATAGACCAATTTCTTGTTCCTCTACGAAGCTCTATGTATATGTAACAGTTCTCTGGAATCTTCTTTAGTGTGTGCACAAACAGATGAACCCATTATGTCTGTGGTTTGTTTATCCATGCTTTTGAACAAATTTCTATGTGATCCCTTGGATCCGTTTGTCCATTATAACTTTCCATTGTCAGCACGACTTTCTCTGTGAATCTGATTTGCATCATGTGCTTGCACTATTACCATGTGGTCAAAGTCTGCTTATGCGTGTCCCACCATCTGGCAGGTGTAGCGCGCAGTACTATATCCAATGCTAGAATCCGATGTTCAGCTGAAACTGATACAATATATTCTTGAATAAATTTATAAATGTTAGTTGAGCCATGATAAGTGGGGATTGGACTTACCTCTATTCCAACCCAGCGTACTAACTTGGTGATCTGTGCACATCGCTTGGCAGATACTTCGTGCATTCGGCTTTGCCAATTTTCCAGTCCTACGTCGAAGTCTGATACGCAAGAACTGGCGCATCGCCAACTAACCGTTCCATCAGCCATAGGATTGATGTCATTGTCCAAATTCACAGTCATCTTGTATATGTGATCAAGGTCTTGTGCTCTAGATTCTTCCTGTATTGGTTCACTATATCTTTCTCCTTGCGAAGGGTCCAAGGGTACGATGACACTAATATCCTACCCTTCAAAGATCATCTTTTTGGTTTTTAGGTTTATGATCGCGAGGTTATCCATCACCCAGTCTGTCCCCAATAATGATGGATATGGGTTACTATCATTCATGATATCAATAACCTCGAAGTCTGTTGAACTTCTTACTCCATCGATGTCCACAAGTACATTAAAAAACCTACCAAAGGGAATAAATTTCTGTTGATTGGATAGTCTTAATTGGATTGGTGACCATGATAACGTCGGTTTCCCCATCTATTTCCATGTCTACTTGGTCAAGACATTCACCTATGATCCTAAGTCAAGGATTATCTCATCCATCTCATAATCTCCAATATGCGCACTGAGCCTCATTTATCGGCCTGTTCTCTTATGGATCTTTATATGGTGAACTGCGCTCTGATCAATGTTTGTGTTACTGTGTGGTTCATATTGGTCTAGTAAGTTCTGGAATTCCACTAAAGCATCTTCGATTTTCAGTAACTTCATACAGCTCCATAGGAACTGTGCAACATACGTGCTTGTTTCTTCTGCGGTACATGTTTTATCATACCCTGCTGGCATATCCTTCATATGCGTTGTTTCACTTCGCAATGGTATTCTTGATGTCACAGGTGCTAGTTCTTTGAAGGTCTCCCGTGCTTCTGCGAAGACTTTTTTGTTTCTTTCTATATTGAAAGCAGGTGCTTTCCCAGTTGCTTTTCTAATCTAGACCCCTTCAGCAATAGTCTACTTAGCTTGACAATTCTCAGAAGTCGAATCTTCTGGTTCTTTATCTTTTCCTATTGCAGCACCACTTCATGTCATAGCATTAACATTTGGATCTCTAGTTCTTTTCTCTAATGCGATCATCTGAACATTCGGATCTGGTGCTTCTTGTTTTATTTCTTGCATTTTTGCTTGTAGCACTGGACATGCCTCAATAAAATGGTCAAATGATTTACAATATCTACATGTAGTACAAGCATTGGTACAGTCTCTAGATAGGTGACCTGGCTGGCCACAGTTAAGGCATATTATCTGACCTCTTCCTCTTCATTGTGTTGGTCCATTGTTTCTTCCTCTTCCTCGAAATCCACCACGGCCTCTGTATTTGCCCTGATAATACTGCACGTTATCATTGTGCTACGGTGTTTCTTCTTGAACTCTGTAAACATCATGATTCCTTTCCATCATTAGTTCATATGCTCGACAGTTGGAATCGGCATGGCCAACTGATTTTCAAAAATTTCAATACAAATTCTTGGGTGTTCGAACATATTTTTGTATCAAATAACAATTTTCTAGGAGGTGTCCTCTAGTTCGACAAATCTCACACCATGGCCCTTGCTGTTGATTTAGTGGATTCGGTGCTCCATTTTCAAGGTACTCTTGAAACAGAGGGCAACATTCCTTAGGGTTCCCTTCTCCCTTACATCTTGTACACCAGACTTCTTCTTTGGTTTCTTTTCCCTTCTTTATGTCTTGTAATTGTAGTGTTATGTTTGCTAGCTAGTTTTGGATCTGGACCATTCCTGTGCTAGTCTCTCCTATTGGTGAAGCTTCTAATTTCATCGCGATTTCTAGGGATTCAGCTTGCAAAGTAACCTTCTATTGCATCAGTGGTAGTCTAATGTGTGGAAACAACATAGCTATGAACCACTCTTGGTGTTGTTGTAGTGCGATGTCAAAACCCACCAGATCTGGTGCGATGAAAGATCCCACCAGATCATATTTCATATGTGAAAAGGGAGGATAGATGGGGTTTCACCCCACAATACTTTAACATGTTACCACTAGAATACCACTGACGGTTTGGGTGGTTAATGAGACTAGATTGTTTTAAGTTTGATCAAGATCTAATCCCAAGTTGGATGTGCCATATCCACGGGACTGTTGAACCAAATTTGAATTATTTAAACTCTATTTTACACACAATTTAAATATAGAGTATAGCACGGAGTTTGAGATTGTATTTTTTGTAGAGATAGTACAACATGCTTCCCAAATTAACAAAATAGACTATTGTTAGAGGCGTTTTCTTGTTTTTCCTGCTAGGAAGGAAACCTGAGCACCTGAGTGGAATATATGAGATTTATGTTCATTTTTCACAATTTTTTGGGGAGAACGTAGTGGTAGAGTTAAATTTTTAATTTGAGATGCATATTTATGGTTCAACCCATTTTCACATTAATAATGTGGCTGAAATTTCTTTGTACCCCCACCTAAAGTGTCTTTCCTGGGTCCTTACTCTATCTGTCTCAAACACGCTTTCACTTTAATAACATGGCTGAAATTGCTTTTCCATCCCACCTAAATCATTTTCCTAGGTGCTTTTGATTTCTATCTCAAATGCGTTTTTGTCATGTCCCAAATTTGGAATTGGGTCACAATGGCCTAATCACATTAGCCATATTCATTAGAGTTTGTAAAATTGATGTTAAGGGTCAAATAATTGCCAAGGAGGAAAATTACTAGTTTCCTAGGTTTGGGGTGGAAGCTTTTGGATTTGGAATAAGGGGGATAATAAATGATGTTTAGACATTAGAAGGGTTCAAGTATTTAATAAATAGAGTGAATAAAGAAATTCAAGAGAAAACCTAGGTGACAAATGGTTTTGGAGACATATGGAGGATGTGGGACCCACACTAGCTTGATTTTTCATAATACATGGTATCTCTCTTTTGCAAATTTGAATTAATGGGAATGTGAACACTCTTGGGTGAGTTGGTAAGTCATAACACATTTCATTTAGCATCTTATGTCGAATTGGGAAGTATTGGTAACCTCCATGGAAGATAAAGAGTCAAAGTGGAAGTTTGTGGACACTTGGGCTAGATTCCCTAGCCCGTATGACACCAATGATGGAGCATCTATGACAACTATGACAAATTGCAGACCTGACCTATGAAATATGACCAATATGACATGTCATCCCCAAAAATAGGCTAAAGGAAGGCGAATTTGGGAGTTGGATAAGCCAAAGAGACTCAAAATCGAATTTGGGAGAAGATGGAAGGTTGGAACTAGGAGACAAGTGGCAAATGTGGAATATTTCCTAAATGGAAATCTATTGAATCTCTTGAAAGGATTTCGACCCTTAGAAGGCTAATGTTGGTTGTAAAATGTAGAAATGAAGTATGAGAATGGCTTTTGATCATTTGTAGAATTTGCAATTGCATTTGTGAAGAGGGAGAGCTAGTGGATGACTAGTTTCTTGCCTTAGCCAATTTCGAGGGTGAAAGATTCCCATCCAAGTTGGCAATTGGAAAGGCCATTCAGACCTTTCATTTGGAGTTTTAATGGAGTCTTTATTTGCAGGTGTAAGATACAGGGCAGCTTATGGTTTCTTCTATTGCAGCTCACTCCTTCAACCATTTCCAGTTTTGATGGCATATTCTTGATCCTTGAGGGAGGGCGTTTTTGGTGAGCTATTGTACTATTTGGGGGAGCTGATAATGCCCCATTTATTTTGTAATATGAATTAAATACTCTGTTCTTCATCTCCAAAAAGTATCAGGTCTAAATTCCAAGTAGAAATGTATAAATCTCATTTTTAATGGAAGAACAATGCCATTTCCCCACTACCTTGTTGTGAACCAATGTATTGATGATGATTTCGAATGAATGGATGATTCTATGATGAATTTGTGATTAATGGACTTACATGGATGTATTTTACAAGTTTCATGTACTGTACTTGAGCATTTGAAGTATTTTTACTCAGTTTAATTGCATTGGGAGAAGAAATAGTGCCATTTCCCCAAGGGTCGAATTGGTGATTTTTGCAGTTGAATGGGAGAGGGTTGGAACAGATGTAATAATCAATTAATGGTGCACATGAGACCTTAATAAAATCCTTAATACATTCCCTACCTCTTTTCATAAATTTGAGTGGGTTTGGAGGCAATTGGGAAGCCATTTTCAGTACTTACCCCAGGGGGATTTGAACCCCAAATTACTAGTAAAATTGCATACTTGGTCCAGAATCTTAAGAGAGTTTGCAGAGGTATTTTGGTGGCCATATGTCATCCCTAACCATCATATTCAAGTCCTAATATCATTCATACACCTTCCTTGAATATTTGAAGGCATTTGGAGTCAAATTGAGACCTAGAGACCAATACTAGTCAAAGGGAAATCACTAGTAAAGTTACCTACATTGATCAGAATTGAAAGAGGATTTGTAGAGGTATTTTAAAGGTCCAAAGGCATCCCTAAAACACATATTTATGTTCTAATATCATTAATATACCTTCTCAGAATATTTGGGATCATTTGGGGCAAGTTTGGGACCTAAAGATCAAAACTAGTCAAAGGTCTAACTAGGGAAAAAAAGTGAAAAATTGTCATTTTGATAAAATTCCTAACAAGGGACATTAGAGTGGTATCAGAGCATGGTATTGGAACCTAATGTGTTAGAACATTAATGAAGACCAGGAGTCAAAGAAATAAGCCACCACCCTTAGAAACTGAAACTGGATGTACTTTGGTGAAAAGGAAGAAGTAGGAGAAGAAGTGCATTCATTGGTCACCATGAGTAAGGATCAGAAAGGAACCTTAAAGGAGAATGAGGAGTTTAGGAAATTACTTAAACCATCCTTTGAAGACCAGTGGAGACAATACTTTCAAAATTTCAAATTGTTGCTTAGTGAACTTGGAAGCAACTCGGAAAAAATAATGAGCAATGGTTCTCTTTTCAAGGAAAAGGATGAAATGATTTATGTCACAAAAGAGGAACCTAATGTAATTGTGGAACATGAGGTACATGTTAATATGCAGGTTCTTGAAGATGCTACACTAAAACAAGAAGAAGGACAAGCACTTGTCCTTGTTCAAAGGGATTATGAGTTTCCTCATGGAGAGAATTGCAAATCCTTGGAGGAGGCACATGATCTCACAATAGTTGGACCAACCAATTATGGAGAGGATGAATTAAATATTTCAATGGGTAAGAGTTGTAAGGATTTAAGGTTGGTTCATAATTCCTCACCCCCTACTTCTTTTTCAGCCACATCAATTGGGGATGAAAATTGGGTGAAAGGTTTTTTTCTAGTGGTGCCACATGAGGGGTATGAAACTCCTACCTCACCTTTTGATGATGACATGAATAGAGCACCTCATTATTTAGAATTGCATCAGCATATTGCTTTACCTTATAATGATACATATCCTCATGGATGTATGGATGAGACTTATTTGATTCCTTTGAAGTCTCCTTGTTTTTCCTACTCATTATTTGGTTCAGATTTTAGTGGAAATTCTTCATTCACTTCTTGGATGAAAGAATGCATGGCTGAATATTTTGATGCATATCACATTCTTTTGGAGTAGCACTGTCGGACATGGGATCCTCACCTATGTCATTGGAGCAGATTTGATTGGTCACTTGAAGCTTGTATGCACTTGGAAAATGGTGGTCTACTTGCTTGGAGGTATAAGCACTTTCATGACTCTTTGATGAAGCATATCCTTGATGTACATTTTCATTATGTTGTTATGTACTTTGATGATATATATTTGGTACTCATAATGTTTGGAAGAATGCATACAAGAAAATGGGATCCATGAGTCCTCTTATCTAATGGTGTGGGTTGGAGAGCACTCTTAATTGTTGGGGTGCAATACAAGCAATGGGACCCTAGAATAATTTTTGTCTCATTGGTTTCATTTTTTTTGGGGGAAGCAAGCAGTATGGTAGATGGATTCCCCACTTAATAAAGTGATTTTAATCATAGTAGTGAAGCAGCAAGCATGGTGGTTCCTCTCTAAAATCTTCATGTAAACTCAAAACTCAAGGTTGGGCAATTCAATGGCAACTTCAAAGAATTATACAGAAAGCAGGTTCTTCAACACCCATGTTTGAAATTGCTTGAGGACAAGCAATATTGGGAAGGGAGGATTTGTCATGTCCCAAATTTGGAATTGGGTCAAAATGGCCTAATCACATTAGCCATATTCATTAGAGTTTGTAAAATTGATGTTAAGGGTCAAATAATTTCCAAGGAGGAAAATTACTAGTTTCCTAGGTTTGGGGTGGAAGCTTTTGGATTTGGAATAAGGGGGATAATAAATGATGTTTAGACATTAGAAGGGTTCAAGTATTTAATAAATAGAGTGAATAAAGAAATTCAAGAGAAAACCTAGGTGACAAATGGTTTTGGAGACATATGGAGGATGTGGGACCCACACTAGCTTGATTTTTCATAATACATGGTATCTCTCTTTTCCAAATTTGAATTAATGGGAATGTGAACACTCTTGGGTGAGTTGGTAAGTCATAAAACATTTCATTTAGAATCTTAGTTCGAATTGGGAAGGATTGGTAACCTCCATGGAAGATAAAGAGTCAAAGTGGAAGTTTGTGGACACTTGGGCTAGATTCCCTAGCCCGTATGACACCAATGATGGAGCATCTATGAAAACTATGACAAATTGCAGACCTGACCTCTGAAATATGACCAATATGACATGTCAGCCCCAAAAATAGGCTAAAGGAAGGCGAATTTGGGAGTTGGAGAAGCCAAAGAGACTCAAAACCGAATTTGGGAGAAGATGGAAGGTTGGAACTAGGAGACAAGTGGCAAATGTGGAATATTTCCTAAATGGAAATCTATTGAATCTCTTGAAAGGATTTCGACCCTTAGAAGGCTAATGTTGGTTGTAAAATGTAGAAATGAAGTATGAGAATGGATTTTGATCATTTTTAGAATTTGCAATTGCATTTGTGAAGAGGGAGAGCTAGTGGATGACTAGTTTCTTGCCTTAGCCAATTTCGAGGGTGAAAGATTCCCATCCAAGTTGGAAATTGGAAAGGCCATTCAGACCTTTCATTTGGAGGTTTAATGGATTCTTTATTTGCAGGTGTAAGATACAGGGCAGCTTATGGTTTCTTCTATTGCAGCTCACTCCTTCAACCATTTCCAGTTTTGATGGCATATTCTTGATCCTTAACGGAGGGCGTTTTTGGTGAGCTATTGTACTCTTTGGGGGAGCTGATAATGCCCCATTTATTTTGTAATATGAATTAAATACTCTTTTATTCATCTCCAAAAAGTATCAGGTCGAAATTCCAAGTAGAAATGTATAAATCTCATTTTTAATGGAAGAACAATGCCATTTCCCCACTACCTTGTTGTGAACCAATGTATTGATGATGATTTCGAATGAATGGATGATTCTCTGATGAATTTGTGATTAATGGACTTCCATGGATGTGTTTTACAAGTTTCATGTACTGTACGTGAGCATTTGAAGTATTTTTACTCAGTTTAATTGCATTGGGAGAAGAAATAGTGCCATTTCCCCAAGGGTCGAATTGGTGATTTTTGCAGTTGAATGGGATAGGGTTGGAACAGATGTAATAATCAATTAATGGTGCAAATGATACCTTAATAAGATCCTTAATACATTCCCTACCTCTTTTCATAAATTTGAGTGGGTTTGGAGGCAATTGGGAAGCCATTTTCAGTACTTACCCCAGGGGGATTTGAACCCCAAATTACTAGTAAAATTGCATACTTGGTACAGAATCTTAAGAGAGTTTGTAGAGGTATCCTGGTGGCCATATGTCATCTCTGAACATCATATTCAAGTCCTAATATCATTCATACACCTTCCTTGAATATTTGAAGGCATTTGGAGTCAAATTCAGACCTAGAGACCAATACTAGTCAAAGGGAAAACACTAGTAAAGTTACCTACATTGATCAGAATTGAAAGAGGATTTGCAGAGTTATTTTAAAGGTCCAAAGGAATCCCTAAAATACATATTTATGTTCTAATATCATTCATATACCTTCTCAGAAGATTTGGGATCATTTGGGGCAAATTTGGGACCTAGAGATCAAAACTAGTCAAAGGTCTAACTAGGGAAAAAAAAGTGAAAAATTGTCATTTTGATAAATTGCTAACAAGGGACATTACAGTTTTCACTTGGAATGGTTCAATCTTCATCCAAAAATGCAATCAAAGTGGAAAAATACAAGATGCACACCGCCGAATCCACAGACTACAACTTGACAGACACATATGCAATGAAAGGAAAATATGCTTCAGTCCCTCTTGGTTTCACTTTCCAACTATAAGGAGGAGATGTAATTTTGGTTTGCGTGTTGGCATATGTCGCAATCAAAGTGGAAAAATACAAGATGCACCTCGCTGAATGAATGGACTAGAACTAGACAAGAAACAAATAAAATGAAAGCACAAGATGCTAGGGCCACGCGTACATGCATTCACATATTATTTTTTATTATTTAAGGGGTTCATAATTCCTTTGATTCATACAAGGAGTCTACTCTAAACTCTTTTTATATAAAAAATGGAGTAGATATTTATGCTCAACTTAATTAAGTGGATAGACATTATTATTTCCACTTTTCTCCTGTGAAATACTATCTAGAAAATCCCGGGGAAAGTGGAGATTCACAGTCATCGACTAAGCATGTTTACTAAGCCTTAACAAATGTCTTAATGAAGGTAGGGTTTTAGAAAATATAGGGTTCTCCTTGTAATGAATGGTGGTGGTGCAACCTAAAAAGGGGTGCCTACACTTAACCATGACTTACACATGGCAGTTTTGGCAATCCATAGTAGTTACGGATGAAAATGTCTTGCATGGCCTCTTAGTGAAGACATATGTACACTGGATAATAGACAGGTGTAAGGCAAGGTAGTTAATCTCAACACTAACATCTAGTCCCTATCGTAACAACTCACAAATAAGTAACTGCATTTTTGTAACTACACATTTCCACACTACTCCTTATATGTAACCACATTTAGATATATAATCAAGTGATGCACGTAGTTAATGAGTTGTTGGACCAATGTTCCTGTTGCAAGACCCATAAGCTTAGGGGATCCAATCATAATCCATAGTCGTAGCTGTAGTTTGTAGCTTGTATTCCCTCTAAGTTTTAAACCTACAATCTCAAGCTCTTGGAACCACCAAAGTACATCCGAAGTAGGAATCATATGGATCCAATAAAGTAACCTGAGAAGGGGAGGTGCAAGGTCATAAGATCGATTGTCATGGTAGATATGGGTGACTAGAACTTGGTCGTTGATGTACCAAAAGATCTATGGGATTTTTAATCCTCCACCATATTATATTCAATCAGGCATTTATGATCATTTAGATCCTTCTCTTCTCGCTACCAATTTTTATTAGAACCAAGTACTAAGGATATCGAATAATTCCAAGATATTTTTAGTGTTTTTTGCTATGGTGTGGAAGCAACAACAACAACAGATTGGTGGCAGTGGAAATGACATTAGCGGTGGTCAATTCAGTGATAAAACTTATACCAAAGTCTTTGTCTTCATCATGGGAAGAGATTATCCTTGCCTATTCTATGTCATTTATTTTTCAAGTTGCAAATATCTAGTCTAGTGGAGCTGGCAAAATTCTTTCGGCAAGTTTTTAAGATTAACCTTCTTCAAAGAAACAACAATCCGTTCGAGATCCTTCAACTTCCCTATGGACTTTGTAATGTTCTAGAGTCGAGCATAAATTTGTAACTTCCTCAACTTCAAAGGAGCCTCCAAAATGTCTATGTGTTCCAATGATAAGAAATATATATGATTCTCATCAAGGGAACCTTAGAATTTGTTAAGAAACCCTATGGTTCAATATAACATCATAACTTTAAAAACATACGACTTTAGCTCTGAATTCCAATTTACCTATGGTTAGATATTTTTCCAGAAGAATTTTGTCAGCTACAGGTATGTGTATTTTTTTACTAAACATTATAATATATATATTCTTACTATTATTATTACCCTACCATAATATATTGAATAGACAATGTATCGATAATTGTATTTTCGAAACTTGAAAAAACCAAGGAAAATTAAACGCGTACACAATATATAACTAAGGAACACGCACACCATTTTGTAATGGTGCATATTGCGTGCATGATATGCACCTCTACAACTTTATTGTATATGACACCAAGGATTAATAAGGTTTAGGAGGTTAGAGGATGGGGGGTTAGAGCTATGGGGAGTAGGAGAGAGATAGAGAGAGGGATAGGGGTTAAGGGTAGGGGAAGCAGGAGAGAGATAGATGTTGTTAGGGCTAGAGAGAGAGAGATAAAGATGTGGGGTTAGGGGTAGGGGAATATGACGGAGATAGAGCGAAGGGGGGGGGTCTATTAGAGGTAAAGAGAGAGAGAGGGGGTGGGTTCTAGGGGTTTAGAGATAGAGAGGGGGGGTATTAGGAGGTTATGAGTAGGGGAAGTAGGATAGAGAGAGAGAGAGGGGGGTTGTTAGGGGGTTAGAGGTAGAGAGAGGGACAGGTGTTAGTAGTAGGGGGAGTAGGAGAGAGATATAGATGGGGGGGTTAGAGGAGGTTAGAGGTAGAGAGAGAGGGGGGGAGTGTTAGGGGGTTAGGGGTAGAGGGAGTATGAGAGAGATGGAGAGAGGGGGGTTAATGGTAGGGGGTTAGAGGTAGAGAAGGGGGGGTGTTAGCGGGTTAGAGATATCTAGAGAGGTCGGCTATTAGGGAGTGATAAGTATAGAGAGGGCATTTTTAGAGAGTGAGAGGTAGAGAGAGAGGGGGAATTTAGGGGTAGGGGGTTAGAGGTAGATAGGTGTTAGTGGCTTAGGGGTAGGGGGAGTAGGATAGAGATATAGAGAAGGGGGGTTAAATGTAGGGTGTTAGAGGTAGAGCGGGGAGGGTGGGGAGGGGTGTTAGGGGATTAGAGGTATGTACAGAGGGGGTCTATTAGGCAGTGAAAGGTATAGAGAGGGGTTTTCTTGGGAGTGATAGGTAGAGATAGAGGGGGGGTTTATGGGTAGGAGTTAGATGTAGAGAGGTGTTAGGGTTTATGGGTAGGGGAAGTAGGAGAGAGATGGAAAGAGGGGGGTTTTTAGGCAGTTAGAGGTATGTAGAGATGGGGGGTTGTTAGGGAGTGATAGGTATAGGGAGGGGGATATTAGAGACTGATATGTAGAGATAAAGGGGGTTTTAGGGGCTTAGGGGTGTGGGTTTAGAGGTAGAGAGATGTTAGGGTTTTAGGGGTAGCGGGAGTAGGAGAGAGATAGAGAGAGCGCGTAGTGGGTTAGAGGTAGAGGGAGTGTGACATAGATAGAGAGAGGGTGGAATATATTTGGGGTATACAGAGAAGGGGGGTGTTAGGGAGTTATGGGGAGGGGGTTAGAGGTAGAGAGATAGGGGGGTTGTTAGGGGCTTAGGGTTAGGGGCTTATAGGTAGAGAGATACGGGGGATGTTAGGGGTTTAGGAGTGTGGGGAGTAGGAGAGAGATGGAGAGAGTGGGGGTGTTAAAGGAAAACTACATATGGACTAAAATCTGACGTCCTTTCATCGTATTTATGATATGATGCCAATGGTTATCTAACAAAAAAAATGTCCAACAATCGTCAATGTAATTTAATCGGTTATCTGACACTTCACTTATTGTCGGATGTCTGACATTAGCATCATCGGATAACCGACCCATTTAAGCACTCAATCGTAGAATTTTTTTTATAGTTGAAGTGTTAATCATTGGATTGCCGATAAATTTTTGTTGGATTACCATTGAACATTTCTTATTTAGTCATTGGTTATCCGACGATCGTTCTCGGATAACCGACATATATTCATTGGATTATCGTTGAACATTTATTGTTTAAGTATTGGATATGTGATGACGATTTGTTGGATAACCGATGGCATAGCTTTATCGGACAATCGACTACCTAATGGTAATTCGTCGGATAGTTGATGGATCACCTCACTGGTTCGTGGACAAACTGATAATGTTGCGTCGGGTATCCGATTTCGGTTCGTCGAACAACTGATTCTTCCACTTATCGGTTTGTTGGCTAATCGATGATATAGCATTAGGTACCTGATGCGATGCCTTTGTTGGTGCATTGACTACCCAATGGGTGTTCTCCAGTTATATGATGTAGCCCCCATCCTAATTCATCGCCTATCTGATGAAATTACTTTATTGTTTCATCAAATAACCGATGAATTGGCATCGGATGTCTAATGAACAACACTGGATATATAAAACACAAATTTCCAAAGCGTATCTGATGGCTGTGATGTGGTTTTGATGCTTATATGCATTGAATATCTGACGACTAACTATCCTAAAAATATAATTGCAATTAGAGAAGATGAAGCTATTCTCATCCTAAATCTTGTTTCCCAAGTTTTATTTCGAATAGGCACATCATCTAATGCAAAGCCATGTAAAATTTCCATATTGGTCTACAAATCAACAAAATCAACTCGATTGGTTGGTTATGGATGCATTAGATATCATAGGCCTACCTATTATTTACCCAAGAATGTAGACAAATTTCTACCCAAGTTTGATTTGAACAAATTGGGACCTCTAGAATATCACATGAATAAGTTTATATAATCTGTTCGATTACTTGACATAATAAATGAAGATGTGGCATGTCACTATTTTCCTAGTACTTTTGAGAATAAATATCTAAATAATATTATAACTTAGCAATTTGATCAGTTACATGTTGTAATGATTATGAAACTACATTTCTATCCAATATTGCTTATGAAAGAACTCTTGTTGCTATATTCCTACAATTCTCAAGAATGAATATGGATCCTAAGGAGAGGATTAAATACTTTAACTAAATATTTACCACTCTAATAAATAATATTCCAACAAGTTTGATACCAATTGAGGACATGTTGATGGATTTTTATTCCACTTCTATCTATGTATTTCAATTTTCCAATATAGAGCATGCAAAGACACATTATAAATCGCTTTTGAAGAACCTAGAACAAATTTGAATGATTAAAATTCCAAATCAAGAAAATACACTATTTAAATTATAAACTTTGAGTACACCAAGTTCCGACATAAAAACCATGATTTAAATATGAAAATTCAAAAACCAGAACTAGATAACCCAATCACTATGAAAATAACTTGTACAGTGAATTCCCAATATCCATATTTTGTAAAGAGTATTTCATATACACATTTTTTAGTCAACCTGATTGCAAAGGAATCAATTTTTTTATTATAGAATATTAGACTATTTTCCCATTTTCCTAGGTCCTAATATGTTTCTAATCAGGTTGATATATTCTCTTCAAAATGACAAAACACCAATAATTTTAAATTTCCAAATGTGTGCCATCATTTAAAAGGCCTTGTTAGACAAATGGATAAAGATAGGAATAAAGGACTTATAGAAAACATACCTAAAATTAAGCTCCTTGAGTGACACAACATGATATATGAAATGTCCCTCTACATCCATAGACTAAGCAATGCTCACATGAACCAACCCTTGCACCACAAAAGCAACACAAACATTTTTTTTCCTTGACTGCACTTGAAGAACAGAAACACAATCAATTGGCTCCATAGAATCAGTGTTAAAAAATAATGCTTCATTCATTCATATACAATGCACAAACTACATATGCCCATTTTATAGGATTTGTGGTTGGTTTGAGTGCACCATCGTTTTCACAACAAATTGCACAGCTAGAATAAAAAGCATTTAGTCCAACAGTAGAAGAAAAAAAAGTAATTGTTGCACTAAAACAAACAAAAAGTATATATCATCAATATATAAGCATGAAAACCAAATTTAAAAACTAAAATAGTAACAGTGTGTAGATTTAAAATGGTAAAAACATCCTCAAACTAATATGGCACAAGATGTTTGAAATAGCGAAAGAAGTTCATTTTTTATGACAAGACAATGACTTTGTGGTTAGCATTAGTTGGGAGTTCTATAGAGGCAGTTTTTATAAGGTGAGCATTGAAATAGAAGGACAAATTATTCATGTATCATACTAGTGGTGCAAATGCAATATTACTCTCAATTCATGAGGATTTACTGAGTGATAGGACCCTTTGAATTATGGCATTAGTTTCCCATTTGAATCAGCCAAAAAATAGGGGCAAATAAAAAAGTAATATGCATCAGAGAAAAATATCATAAATTCATTTTCACATCTAAATCAAAGCCAGTGGAATTTAATATAACCATCGTCCCCTCGATTGACTCCCTTAGAAAGTGATGGATATATGATCAACGCTCCTAATATTGCTAGGTTTGGAAACTTATATAATCTTGCAACATTAGGTTGAGTTGTGGTTGTAAGTAACTTTAATTTAACTTTTCTAGGGTCACAATAAAAAATGAATCTTGTCCCAGGATCATCCCCTCAACAACCAAACTTGCACACACAACAATACATTGAACATCATATAATGTGTTAGGGTCTCAAACGTTCTCAACAAATAAATGTTCAATTGGAAAGGGATCAATTTATTCAGCAATTTTCAACGCAGTTGCAACAGCCACACCAACTAAACATGCAACCTCAACCTACCACCAACAAATTTACAATCACTAACAAAACGAACAAATTCAACATCAACAAAAAACACTATTAAAGTGTGAGGATGTCCCACATTTCCGATTGACTTCAAAATTATTTGGTGAGAATCATTTTGGCATTGGTTTGCATCACCAAAATGAAGAATTGCAACATCATATTTCATAAGCCTCGAGTGAATAGTTTCATTTATAGGACATAGGTGCAAAAATACATTGATTTCCATTTGGAGGACTACTAATGCATTAGGGCTCATCTGCTAGTTAGTAGTTGTGTCATCAAGAGTCTATTTAAAAAATCATAACATCAACTTACTATTTTCTTAGCGTAGAAACTCACCACTCTATGTTTTCATGTTAAAGAGGTACTCTAGTGCACCCAAGCCAAATATAAATCCTTTGATTACCACAGGATACCTTCATCATTTCAATATAGAGATATAGTTTGGTTGTATATGACTAAACAATGCTTCATAGGAAAAAATCATCACAAGCTCAAAGCCATCCGCTATGGAACATCCACTATGATTCAATAGATTGGATAAAAATATTTGAAGCTAGAGAACCTTTCTTATCTTAGCCTTCATAATGTGATCAATGTCAACCAACTCAAACTACATGAACTACTGCAACTCAAATATGATGCGTAGATTTCTCATCCAACACAAAACATTCCATATTTTCAACCTCCTTTGGAACATGACGTGATGCTAGATGCCCACACTGATAGTACCTTGCATAAAAAAAGAGTTATTTAGTTGGAATACAATGTTGTATTCCAAATGCATGTGAAATTCTAAGTCACAACACATCATAGAGCCAAGAATACCTCACATTGAAAGAATGACCAGAGAAGGTGAATTACAGTAAAAATTGTAGAGAAAAGAGAAGTAAAATTAATCATGCATTGGAACTCAGATGGAAGAAGAAATGTGTAACATTATCGATTAATAAATATAGTCCCAAAATATTTTACAATAGAAATAATTCGAATATCCTAGGAGAATTCGAGTCTCAGTCTATCTAGCATAGGAATTGTCACCACTGGAGTGCTCCAGATGTCCCAAACTCAAATCAACTCAACCAAAACCCAGTTAACTGAAGCTACTATCAATTAATTGACGAAGGAAAACGCATTAGTAATTTCTGCATGCAAATGAATAAAAAAGGGGTGCATTAGATCACAATTAGTGGTGATCAAAGCCTGAACCCCCACTAGAGTTCAGGGACTCAGGTGGATTGAACTAGAACACAGATTTAGCTCCTAAAATGTAGGGAAATGACTATGGTGGGCCTAAAATCATGCATGCAGGGAACATTAGGTGTCTAATGGGTCCTATATGACATCTGCAAACCACTAGTGGGGGGGAATACATAATCAACTATTAGAAAAAAGAAAATAATGATAAGTAGGACAATGATGGAGTATTAATTATCATAACACCTCCCATTAATCCAAACTTGGACATCCTCGACCCTATTTACTGAGACCAAAGGTCACCCATACAATCAAATAAATGATAAAAATAACTGTTCATGAAACTATGCAAATGGGGAAAAACCTGATCGGAAAAATACCCCCCTTCAAAGATGAATAACAGGAAATTCAAACAACCTTCACACGTGCAAATAATTTGTGAGTGAAAGACTTTGTATAAATGTAGGAAATATGCTCCTATGTAGGATACTAATTCCGGTGTTGGATCCGGATCCAAATATGGATATGCTCCTCTGATGTACCTCCCACTATTTTGGATTTGTATTAGCCAAAACAAGTCTTTTAGAAACCATCTTTGCTACTGGAGAGAATGGCTCATTGTAGTCTAAATCATGAACCTTTGAGTACCCTTTGTTAGCCAAGCGAGCGTTGTACTTGGTTTTAGTTCCATCATGGCAAGTCTCTTTGAAATATTGTGGATCAGACCCCACCATCATGTAACACATCTCTAAGAGAATTGTATTTGTATGACATAGTGCAAGGTTTTCATTTCGATATTGATATTTAGTTCTTCTATGGTCATATGGATCCCCATATATGTTCCCAGTAGCTCCAAGGACTTTATGAGCCCATATTGGCCTTGGCCATGGATTGGGAGCAGGTGTTGGGTCTCGATCTCAATCTGCTTGAACTTCATACTCAACATAAGGATTTTGGTTCTCATCTTCAGAATATGAAACTCGATCATTAGAAGAGACATCATTATGATCTTCAACATATGCAAATGGATTAGGCGGAGAGTATGGAAAAAATGAGAGAATTCATATTCCTTGGAGGCATGGTTTGTAACCCATTTTGCTATTAGCTTCCCAGATGATATCTCTACAATCTGAACTATGTCAGGTCCAAAAACAACTTTCTTCAGTGAACCTGTGTGTGTCATCTGATAAACAGATAACAAATTTGATGTGAGAGAAGGCACATACAAAACATATTTGAACTTTCCATGCTCCAGTTGTATTGTTCCCTTCCCTTTAGTAGAGATCTATGAATTATCTCCAATGTGAATACTAGGACCATCACTAATATCTAGAGAAGAAAATGATTCTTTTGAGGAAACCACTTGGTTGGAGGCTCCAAAATCTATGAGGAAGGCTTGTTATTGTGTGAATCCATCTTTTAGTGCATGGAATCTCTCATGATCATCTGTCTCACTTCTAGAATCAGTCTCCCTTATGCCTTATGGGGGGCGAAATGTTGTGATGTTAAAGAATTTTGGTCATTTGATCTATCTTCTTCTTCATGGAAGATATCTCTATATGGTTTCCTTCCTTACAATAAGAACAGTTGGTCTTCTCAAATCCCTTTTTCTTATCCTTCTTGGAGCCAGAGGCTCCTTTTGATGGATTAGGATTCTCATATGGTTTGTATTCAACTTGCTTCTTGTCCCTTCCCTTCTGCTTCCCTTTAGGATTTTCATTTTTTGACTCCCCAAACATAAGAGCTTGATTTTTGGAGGCCTTCAAGGCGCCCATATGAATCAATTTTTCTTTTTCTTCGATGAGAGATTCGATGAATACATCTAAAGAAGGAATTTTCCAGTTGGGGATTGAAAATATACCTAAATGGAAGGTAGAAAAAAATATAGAAAAATTCGGACCAAGTTTTCATAGAATGGATAGAACCAGCTGCTCATCCTTCTTCTCAATGCCACATTATTTGCATTGCATGACCAGGGATTTGAATTTAGAGAAGAATTGTTGTATGGTTTTGAAACTGTTGGGTTGAAGAGAAAATAACTCATTCTCCAGAATATGGCCCCTCATCTCATCTTTTTTCCGAAGAGAGTCTCAACCTTCAACCAAACCTCTATTGGATTCTCCAATCCATCAAGGTGGAAGATCAAATCACTAGAAATATGAATACACATGAAACCAAATGCTTCAAATCTATTTAGATACTTTTCCTTCTCAACAACTACCTAAGGTTAAACCTACTTTCCTGTTGTGACCCTATACATACTCTTATTGCACAACACCATCTGCACATCATACCTCTAATCAAGATAATTGAAGGGTGTCAAGATTCTTGGAGACAAGGGAACATTCAAATTCTCCATTGAAACTGCTGGAGCGAATACAAACTAAAAAATGATACTACTATTGCATTGAAAACCTTCAATATCCTGCAAAAAAATCTCAATTTTGGAGATAAACTACTACTGAGAACTTCTTTAGGAAAATATGCACTTTTATCTACATCCTTCACACTTGGCTAGACCTCAAAGGATTTCTCCAATGAATTCAATGCAATGGCATCAAGATTCGCTATGTAAATCCAGAGGATCTCCCAATCCCCATTCCGGCTAATCCCAACTCCAAGGATCATAACATAATCCGAGATTATGATGAGCATCCAGCATTAGGGAGCAAGAGATGTCTTTCTCTCCTTCTCCTACCTAATCATATAGCAAAAGCCTGTGTGCCATGTGTCTGTCCATGCACATATTTAATTTAATTTAATATTTTAATTTCCAATATTCTCAAACATATGTGTCTTCTTAATGTCTTTAATGTGCACCTAAATCCCTAGATCAGTGGGAGTTAGGTGTATACGAGTTCTACTTTTCTTTTGGTTCTCATTTAGTTTACTTAACAATCTTTTAGTTAGACTTATTGCTTTCTACTTTTCTTTATTTTCCTAATATTAAGATTGAATTAAAAGATGATTCCTTTTACTAAAAGTATAATCTATTTTAAATTTCCTCTTTATAAAATAATTTAAATGAATAATAAAATTAATTAGAGTAAAAATCTTGAATAATAATAAAAGAAAAACAATTCTTTTATTAATGACCTATTTCAATTCTTTCTCAAAATAATGAAGTCAATTAAATAGGATCTTTAATAGAATGATTTAAAATAATAAAATCTATAAAATCTTTTGAATAAAAATAATTCTCTTATTATTAATATTTTTCAATGAGCATAATTAATCAAATTTAATATTGAATAAAATCAATCTCTTCAATTCTTTTTCAAGTTAATAAAATCAATTAAAATGAATAATTCAATTTAATGAAATCAATTAAAAATAAAATCTTGAATAGAATTATTCAAATTAATAAAATAGAACAAAATGAAATAAATTATTTCTTAAATCTTATGTAAAATTTTCATTTATACCATTGATTAATTTTTTTCCTCTCGTTCTTGCCTAGGTACCTCTTCGGCGGGCCCTTCTGACAGTTTCATTTCTTCCTTCTTATGGGGAGTACTACGTAGCGACCGGGAACCGTTACCACAATCTCTCAACTACGCTCCTTGGAGACTAAGGGATGTTGAGGGATAAGTCTCTCCTTATTGCGCGCCCCTCAACTCATTGTACGCGACCAAATCATTATGGCCTTGCCCGTACGGAATATGCTTCCTCGGGTGAGCTGGAATGGCTTCACCTGTTTGTAGATTGTTAATCCAGGGTCGATAGTCAGTCCTCGTACCCCTATGTGTTCTTTCCGTTCTTACAACCCCTCAATTTCCGTTGTGGGTCAGTCGGTATATCGTCTTACCTACCACTGCACACACTCAAGCGCACATTAGTAGCGCTGCACTATATAAAATATTTACATCATGCATTCTAGTGTCTTAGTCAGTCGAGCATAAAAATTATTCATCATTTATCATCATGTCTCAGTCAGTCGAGCATATACCCTATGCTTCATTTTCATTTTAAAGAATTCTCAAAGTAAATTCAAATGGTTCGTGTTTTACTTAGCCGGATCATTTCAAAACTAGTACCTCATTATTCTAGATAGTTAAGGTACCGAGGCGGGCATTACATCAACCTTGCAATCCCTAATTTTTTAAAATCTCTCACAGCCTGCTCGACTGTGGACTCCTGCTCAACTATGGACTTGTGAGACATTCACTGGAACTTGCTCTGCAGACTCACGGAATTACTCAGCGCTCACTAAAACAATATCGCTATGGCTTGCAGAAAAATTTGAAAGTTTTAGTAATGCTCACGAGTCCAGTCTTAGTGGTATTTATAGGCGTAGTTAGGCTTAGATGCTCAGATAAATGGCTAGATAAGCATTAATTGTCACATCCGTTGGCCAAATCCACCAAAGATTTCAGTCCTTTTCTTCATTAACTGCTTCAGAATGGCTAATTTTACATTAAATGCTCAAGCAGTCGTCGGCAAAATCACTGTATAACGGCTACTTTTCAGCTCTAATGGCTATTTTGAGGTGTTGCGTTGAACTACGCAAATGAGTGTCACCACTCGCAGCGCAGTGAACTGCACGGTGTCATCTTATAGCTTTGCTTTCTTTACATTTCCTTTGAATTGTGTAATTGTCTTTTGAACTTTTCAACTGCACACTTCTACTTCACTTCTCTTTTCTTTTCTCTCTCTTTTTTTATATCTGCGCAGCTTCACTTCTCGACTAGTGTTGCGCGGTAGATGCATCCTTTCCATTGAACTTCGCATATCAGAACAAAACTGTGTACAGACTCTTTTGAATTTCTAGTGCCCAATTTCAACTGTACTTGACACTTAGAAATTTCCTTCTCTTTTGATCACTGAGGGCTCTTCGACGTAGGACTATCCCTGTAGGGTTTTAGTCTACTTCCATTAACCAGTCCTGGTAAGTTATCTCCGGCTAACGTGGCTAACTGAGTTGTGCCACCATTAGTAACATGCATAACAATATATGGCCCTAGCCAGGGCATTTTAAATTTTCCAGGAAATTTCATGAATTTACTATCATACAGGAGGACAAGGTCATCTACCTGAAAGGACTTGTTCTTGATGTGGCGATCATGCCATGCTTTTTCTTTGTCTTTCTTCACCTGCTGGTGAAAGCCTGCAATGAAGCGATCTTCCTCCAATCCAACCAAGTATAGAAGCATTTCTTTTATTGTCTCTTCATCTTCCATGCCTGTGAATGCTGTAATTCTCAAACTTGGAACTATGTACTCCAT
Source organism: Larix kaempferi (assembly GCA_027924585.1). Lineage (NCBI taxonomy): Eukaryota > Viridiplantae > Streptophyta > Pinopsida > Pinales > Pinaceae > Larix > Larix kaempferi. The sequence continues at coordinate 4,692,146 of BSBM01000922.1, forward strand.
TGGCATCACAGCTTCCTGTCCATAGGCCAATCTGAAAGCTGTATGGCCTATCAATTTTTTGCAAGTTTTCCTATGTGTACCATTCCTCTTTCCCGGTGGGTTAACAAGTCCCATGATATCAATAGCCCATTTGTCAAATTCTTGTAGTGTAACCTATGGTTTTAACAACATTTGATCTATGCACGATGGCTTTCCAGTCCTTTGGCACACATCGCAACTTCGGCAATGTTCCTTTGAATCTTTATGGATTTTAGGCCGCCATAGCCCTGCTCTTAATATCTTCTGCGTAGTAGCTCTTCTTGCGTAGTGACCTCCAGGTACACCTGAATGTGCCTCAACCAATATAAATGGCTTCTCATGCTCTAACACACATCTGCGCAACACTTCATCTGGTCCCAACTTGTATAGTTGTCTTGCGATGATAGTGAAGTCTATTGCTCTGTATATCGGTTGCTTCTTTTGCTGCATAGTGAACTCTGTGGGTGTGAATCCTGTAGTCAATAATTCTACAATATATTTTTAATACTCATCTACGATTTGTATGGAAAATAACTGTGCATCTGACAAATTGTCTTCAAGATTTGTTGGTTCTTCTCCTGACTCAATCCTTGAGAGATGGTCAGGTCCTAGGTTCAATCTGCCTGGTTTAAAAGTAATTTCAAAGTCATACTCTTGAAAGAGTAGTAACCATCTGCATATTCTCCCCCCTAACACTAGCTTATTGACCAAGTACTTCAAAGTTGAATGGTTAGTGTACATGGAGAAGTGCGCACCCAGAAAATAGTGCCTGAATTTATGTAGTGCATATACCATAGCTAAAACCTCTTTTTGTATAGTTGTTTAATTCTTTTCGGCTGAAGACAAGTTTCTGCTCAAAAATGTAATGGGGTTATCAATGCACGATCAATGCCCCCTTCACCTGGTTGAGCGAGCACAGTGACCAACACTATAGATGAAGCATCAACATGTACATGAAACGGCTTATCCCAATCTGGAAAAAAGTAGAATAGGCGCAGTTACCATTTTCTCGTTTAGTGTATCTAGTCCTTTCTCGCATTCTACGTTCCACATGAACTGCGCTTCTTTCTTTAGAAGTTTCTCCATCGGCGTGGTTATCTGGGCATAACCCTTGATGAAATTTCTGTAATATCATGTATGTACCAATGTCATAAGAAGGTGCTTTACTGAATTCGACACTCGTAAATTCACAATGACTACGATCTTCGCAGGATCAACCATCGGTCCTTGCTTGCACACAATGTGTCCTAGCAGAATTCCATAGGGTACACAGAAAATACATTTCTTGAAATTTAAAGAGATTTCATGTTGTCTGCACTTAGCTAACATCATTATGAGGTTCTCGTAATGATTCTTGAGTAAACCAAAGACAATCCAATCATCAAAATAGAATTCTAAGAACTTATGGATAAACTCCTTGAATGCAGCCACAACAACTCTGGAAAATATACCAAGTGCATTCTTCAACCCAAATGGCATAATTGTATACTTATATGATCCCCATTGAATAGAAAATGTGGTATTATGTCTGTCTGCTTCATCAATCCTGATTTGATGGTATCCAGAAAATCCATCAGTAAAAGAATAGGCCTCATTTCCTCCAACATTATCTAATACTTCATCTGTGAATGGAGTAGGAAATGCGTCATGTAGCGAAGCATCATTGAACTTCCTTAGATCCACGAAGATTCTGATTTCTCCTTTTGTCTTCTTATCCTGGATAACCATAGGGCTTATCCATTCTGATTCTTCCCCTAGCTCAATGATGCCCGCATCAAGCATCTTATCAATCTTTGCCTTCACTCTTTCCTTGTATCTGGGATTCAGTCGATAAGGCCTCTGCTTAATGGGTTTCTCTCCTGGCTTGAGAGGTATCTTCATGACTCCCAAGTCACCCAAAATGACTTTCGTTTCGGCAAAATTTGTTGGAAATAAATCCTGATACTCATGCAGAAGGTCTGTGATCTGCGCGATCATCTCATCATTCCAGTAATCTCCAATGGATGCCAACTTCGGCTCTTCGCTTGTGCCAATGTTAACTTTCCTTGTCATGAAAGGGCCACTCATATCTGGTATTTCTAATTGAGGTCCCTCTACATTGCGCGCTCCCTCTGAATCAGGTATATAGATATTGTGCGGATCCTCCTCATCTCTCTCCTCCTCCTGTTCTTCATCTGTGGAGAGGTTGTAACATTCAATGGAAGATTCTATCATTTTTCCCATTCTGGTTGCCTGTTCAAAGGTACCTATATATCTTCAAATATCTTCTCTTTGATTTCCTCTAATGCCTCATTTATACTTGGGCATTCGGCTTTGAATATCCCTTGTTTGATAATATGTAGAGCTTCGTTTATGCTTGGAGAGACATCTTCTAAATTGAAAGCTCTCTGAAAGTTCGTAGTTAAGATAGACCAATTTGTTGTTCCTCTAGGAAGCTCTATGTATATGTAACAGTTCTCTGGAATATGCTCTAGTGTGTGCACAAACAGATGAACCCATTATGTCTGTGGTTTGTTTATCCATGCTTTTGAACAAATTTCTATGTGATCCCTTGGATCCGTTTGTCCATTATACCTTTCTATTGCCAGCGCGACTTTCTTTGTGAATCTAATTTGCATCATGTGCTTGCACTATTCCGATGTGGTCAAAGTATGCTTATGCGCGTCCCACCATCTGGCAGGTGTAGCACCCAGTACTATATCCAATGCTAGAATCCGATGTTCAGCTGAAACTGATACAATATATTCTTGAATAAATTTATAGACGTTAGTTGAGCCATCATAAGTGGGAATTGGACTTACCTCTGTTCCAATCTAGCGTACTAACTTGGTGATCTGCGCACATCGCCTGGCAGATACTTCGTGCATTCGGCTTTGCCAATTTTCCAGTCCTACGTCGAAGTCTGATACACAGGAACTGGCGCATCACCAACTAACCGTTCCATCATCCAGAGGATTGATGTCGTCATCCAAATTCGCAGTCATCTTGTAGATGTGATCAAGGTATTGTGCTCTAGATTCTTCCTGTATTGGTTCACTGTATCTTTCTCCTTGCGAAGGGTCCAAGGGTACGATGACACTAATATCCTGCCATTCAAAAATCATCTTTTTGGTTTTCGGGTTTATAATCGCGAGGTTATCCATCACCCAGTCTATCCCCAATAATGATGGATATGGGTTACTATCATTGACGATATCAATAACCTCGAAGTCTGTTGAACTTCTTACTCCATCGATGTCCATAAGTACATTCAAAATCCTTCCAAAGGGAATAACTTTCTGTTGATTGGATAGTCTTATTTGGATTGGTGACCATGATAACGTCGATTTCCCCATCTGTTTCCATGTCTGCTTGGTCAAGACATTCACCTATGATCCTAAGTCAAGGATTATCTCATCCATCTCATAATCTCCAATCTGCGCACTGAGCCTCATTTCTCGGCCTGTTCTCTTATGGATCTTCATATGGTGAACTGTGCTCTGATCAGTGTTTGTGTTACTATGTGGTTCATATTGGTCTAGTAAGTTCTGGAATTCCACTAAAGCATCTTCGATTTTCAGTAACTTCATACAGCTCCATAGGAACTGTGCAACAGAAGTGCTTGTTTCTGCTGCGGTACATGTTTTATCATATGCTGCTGGCACATCCTTCATATGCGTTGTTTCATTTCGCAATGGGATTCTTGATGCCACAGGTGCTGGTTCTTTGAAGGTCTCCCGTGCTTCTGCGAAGACTTTTTGTTTCTTTCTAGATTGAAAGCAGCTGCTTTTCCAGTTGCTTTTCTAATCCAGACCCCTTCAGCAATAGTCTACTTAGCTTGACAATTCTCAGAAGTCGAATCTTCTGGTTCTTTATCTTTTCCTGTTGCAGCACCACTTCATGTCATAGCATTAACATTTGGATCTCTAGTTCTTTTCTCTGATGCGATCATATGAACATTCGGATTTGGTGCTTATTGTTTTATTTCTTGCATTTTTGCTTGTAGCACTGGACATGCCTCAATAAAATGGTCAAATGATTTACAATATCTACATGTAGTACAAGCATTGGTACAGTCTCTAGATAGGTGACCTGGCTGGCCACAGTTATAGCATATTATCTGACGTCTGCATCTTCATTGTATTGGGCCAGTGTTTCTTCCTCTTCCTCGGAATCCACCACGACCTCTGTATGCGCCCTAATAATACTACACATTATCATTGTGCTACGGTGTTTCTTCTTGAACTCTGTAAACATCATGCTTCCTTTCTATCATTAGTCCATATGCTCGACAGTTGGAATCGGCATGGCCAACTGATTTACAGAAATTTCAATACAAATTCTTGGGTGGTCGAACATATTTCTGTATCAAATAACAATCTTCGAGGAGGTGTCCTCTAGTTCGACAAATCTCACACCATGGCCCTTGCTGTTGATTTAGTGGATTCGGTGCTCCATTTTCAAGGTACTCTTGAAACAGAGGGCAGCATTTCTTACGGTTCCCTTCTCCCTTGCATCTTGTACACCAGACTTCTTCTCCGGTTTCTTTTCCCTTCTTTATGTCTTGTAATTGTAGCGTTAGGTTTGCTAGCTAGTTTTGGATCTGGACCATTCCTGTGCTAATCTCTCCTATTGGTGAAGCTTCTAATTTCATCACGATTTCTAGGGCTTCTACTTGCAAAGAAACCTTCTATTGCATCAGTGGTAGTCTAATGTGTGGAAACAACGTAGCTATGAACCACTCTTGGTGTTGTTGTAGTGCGATGTCAAAACCCACCAGATCTGGTGCGATGAAAAATCCCACCAGATCATATTTCATATGTGAAAAGGGAGGATAGATGGGGTTTTGCCCCACAATACTTTAACTTGTTACCACTAGAACACCACTGATGGTTTGGGTGGTTAATGAGAATATATTGTTTTAAGTTTGATCAAGATCCAATCCCAACTTGGATGTGCCATATCCACGGGACTGTTGAACCAAATTTGAATTATTTAAACTCTATTTTATACACAATTTAGATATACAGTATAGCACGGAGGTTGAGATTGTATTTTTTGTAGAGATAGTACAACATGTTTCCCAAATTAACAAAACAGACTATTGGTAGAGGCATTTTCTTGTTTTTCCTGCTAGGAAGGAAACCTGAGCACCTGAGTGGAATATATGAGATTTATGTTCATTTTTCACAATTGTTTGGGGAGAACGTAGTGGTAGAGTTAAATTTTTCATTTAAGATGCATATTTATGGTTCAACCCATTTTCACATTAATAATGTGGCTGAAATTGCATTGTACCCCCACCTAAAGTGTCTTTCCTGGGTCCTTACTCTATCTGTCTCAAACACGTTTTCACTTTAATAACATGGCTGAAATTGCTTTTCCGGCCCACCTAAATCATTTTCCAGGGTGCTTTTGCTTTCTATCTCAAATGCATTTTCACTTGGAATGGTTCAATCTTCATCCAAAAATGCAATCAAAGTGGAAAAATACAAGATGCACACCGCCGTGTCCACAGACTACAACTTGATAGACACAGATGCAATGAAAGGAAAATATGCTTCAGTCCCTCTTGGTTTCACTTTCCAACTATAAGGAGGAGATGTAATTTTGGTTTGCGTGTTGGCATATGTCGCAATCAAAGTGGAAAAATACAAGATGCACCCCGCCAAATGCATGGACTAGAACTAGACAAGAAACAAATACAATGAAAGCACAAGATGCTAAGGCCATGCGTACATGCATTCACATATTATTTTTTATTATTTAAGGGGTTCATAATTCCTTTCATTCATACAAGGGGGCTACTCTAAACTATTTTTATATAAAGACTGGAGTAGATATTTATGCTCAACTTAATTAAGTTGATAGACATTATTATCTCCACTTTTCTCCTATGAAAGACGATCTAGAGAATCCCAGGGAAAGTGGAGATTCATAGTCATCGACTAAGCATGTTTACTAAGCCTTAACAAATGTCTTAATGAAGGTAGGGTCTTAGCAAATCTAGGGTTATCCTTGTAACGAATGGTGGTGGTGAAACCTAAAAAAGGGTGCCTGCACTTAACCATGACTTACACATGGCAATTTTGGCAATCCATCATAGTTACGGGTGAAACTGTCTTGCATGGCCTCTTAGTGAAGACATATGTATGTCGGATAATAGACAGGTGTAAGGCAAGGTAATTTATCTCAACACTAACATGTAGTCCCTATCGTAACAACTCACAAATCAGTAACTGCACGTTGCCACACTACTCCTTATATGTAACCACATTTAGATATATAATCAAGTGATGCACGTAGTTAATGAGTCGTTGGACCAGTGTTCCTGTTGCAAGACCCATAAGCTTAGGGGATCCAATCATAATCCACAATCATAATCTCACGCTCTTGGAACCACCAAAGTACATCCGAAGTAGGAATCATATGGATCCAATAAAGTAACCTGAGAAGGGGAGGTGCAAGGTCATAAGATCGATTGTCATGGCAGATATGGGTGACTAGAACTTGGTCGTTGATGTACCAAAATCTCTATGGGATTTTTAATCCTCCACCATATATTCAATCAGGAATTTACGATCATTTAGATCCTTCTCTTCTCGCTACCAATTTTTATTAGAACCAAGTACTAATCGAATAATTCCAAGATATTTTTCGGGTTTTTTGCTATGGTGCGGAAGCAACAACAACAACAGATTGGTGGCGGTGGAAACGACATTGGTGGTGGTCAATTCAATGACAAAACTTATACCAAAGTCTTTGTCTTCACCATGGGAAGAGATTATCCTTGCCTATTCTATGTCATTTATTTTTCAAGTTGCAAATATCTAGTCTAGTGGAGCTGGCAAAATTCTTTCGGCAAGTTTTTAAGATTAACCTTCTTCAAAGAAACAACAATCCGTTCGAGATCCTTCAACTTCCATATGGACTTTGTAATGTTCTAGAGTCGAGCATAAATTTGTAACTCCCTCAACTTCAAAGGAGCCTCCAAAATGTCTATGTGTTCCAATGATAAGAAAGATATATGATTCTCATCAAGGGAACCTTAGAATTTGTTAAGAAACCCTATGGTTCAATATAACATCATAACTTTAAAAACATACGACTTTAGCTCTGAATTCCAATTTACCTACGGTTAGATATTTTTCCAGAAGAATTTTGTCAGCTACAGGTATGTGTATTTTTTTACTAAACATTATAATATATATATTCTTACTATTATTATTACCCTACCGTAATTTATTGAATAGACAATGTATCGATAATTGTATATTCAAAACTTGAAAAAATCGAGGAAAATTAAATGCATACACGATATATAACTAAGGAACGCGCACATCATTTTGTAATGGTGCATATTGCGCGCATGATATGCACCTCTACAACTTTATTGTATATGACACCAAGGATTAATAAGCTTTAGGAAGTTAGAGGATGGGGGGTTAGGGCTATGGGGAGTAGGAGAGAGATAGAGAGAGGGATAGGGGTTAGGGGTAGGGGAAGCAGGAGAGAGATAGATATTGTTAGGGGTAGAGAGAGAGAGATAAAGATGTGGGGTTAGGGGTAGGGGAATATGACAGAGATAGAGCGAAGGGGGGGGGTCTATTAGAGGTAAAGAGAGAGAGAGAGGGGGTGGGTTTTAGGGGGTTAGAGATAGAGAGGGGGGGTGTTAGAAGGTTATGAGTAGGGGCAGTAGGATAGAGATAGAGAGAGGAGGGTTGTTAGTGTTAAAATTCAATATACTAAGACATAAAATAGCAGCATTACATTCCATTTCACAATAATAGCATATACAGGATCACTGAAGAAACAACAAGCATAGCATAAACACAAGAGACAGAGATTTATCCTGGGAAACCCTCATGGGGTAAAAAACCCAGCAAAGCTTCCTCAATATAGATGACCAGCAATATACAAAGATGCAAACCCTGAGCATAAGCTCCTTCTCCTCCATAGCAGACCTCTCCTCCACAAATGCGCCTTTCTCAAGTGAGTGAGTGTGTATAATGAGGAACATACCTCCTCTATTTATACACTACATTGATATGTATTTTACACAAGTACATGTAGGCTCGTATTTAACCAATGGGTTAAATACCCCACTACAACTAACTGGGCCGACCCCTCTAGGGTGGTCTAATAACCCTTTGACCCACATAACACATACAGGGCCGACCCCCAATAGGGAAGTCTAATAACCCGAGTTACCACATTCCGACGGAGGAATAAACATCTCCGGATATACAATAAGATCTTCACGGAGGAATGAAACATCTCCGGAATAATAAAGTACAAATATAATATTCTTTGAAGTTACAATATCTCAACACTCCCCCTTAACAAGAAGGATATTATAACAACATCTGCAAGGAGTCATCATACATGATACATCTATAAATCACTGGAAGCTTTCTCAACATCATCAGTAACTCAAGCAGTTACTGGAACATCACTGTCAACATCAATCATCAACATCACGATCTTTAGCATCGTCTTCATACGATCAACAGGATCGTCATCACACGATCAGCAGCATCGTCATCACACAATCAGCAGCATCGTCATCACACGATCAGCAGCATCGTCATCACACGATCAACATCATCGTCATCACACGATCAGCAGCATCGTCATCACATGATCAGCAGCATCGTCATCACACGATCAGCAACATCGTCATCACACGATCAGCAGTATCGTCATCACATGATTAGCAGCATCGTCATCGCACGATCAGCAGCATCGTCATCACACGATCAGCAGCATCGTCATCACATGATTAGCAGCATCGTCATCACACGATCAGCAGCATCGTCATCACACGATCAGCAGTATCGTCATCACATGATTAGCAGCATCGTCATCGCACGATCAGCAGCATCGTCATCACACGATCAGCAGCATCGTCATCACACGATCAGCAGCATCGTCATCACACCGATACATCATCAATACAATCTCTTTCTCGGAGACCATTCGTCTACGGATCAATTCAGGGACCGAAGTCCGGGGATGATACAATCCCCATCACGTACATTTTGAACTATCAGTTCTGGGATGATGCAATCCCCATCACGTACATTTTGAACTATCAGTTCCGGGATGATGCAATCCCCATCACATACATTTTGAACTATCAGTTCCGGGATGATGCAATCCCCATCACGTACATTTTGAACTATCAGTTCCGGGATGATGCAATCCCCATCACGTACATTTTGAACTATCAGTTCCGGGATGATGCAATCCCCATCACGTACATTTTGAACTATCAGTTCCGGGATGATGCAATCCCCATCACGTACATTTTGAACTATCAGTTCCGGGATGATGCAATCCCCATCACGTACATTTTGAACTATCAGTTCCGGGATGATGCAATCCCCATCACGTACATTTTGAACTATCAGTTCCGGGATGATGCAATCCCCATCACGTACATTTTGAACTATCAGTTTCGGGATGATGCAATCCCCATCACGTACATTTTGAACTATCAGTTCCGGGATGATGCAATCCCCATCACGTACATTTTGAACTATCAGTTCAGGGATGATGCAGTCCTATCCTCTATTCTCGGAGACCTCACGTCTATGGCTCTCTTTAGGACTGAGAGTCCAGGGATGATCCAATCCCCTCAAGTCCATCAAGGACTTCATTCTCGGAGACCTCACGTCTACGGATCTCTTTAGGACTGAAAGTCCAGGGATGATCCAATCCCCTCAAGTCCACCAAAGACTTCATTCTCGGAGACCTCACGTCTACGGCTCTCTTTAGGACTGAAAGTCCAGGGATGATCCAATCCCCTCAACTGTCCACTAAGGACTTCATTCTCGGAGACCTTACGTCTACGGCTCTCTTTAGGACTGAAAGTCCAGGGATGATCCAATCCCCTCAACTGTCCACTAAGGACTTCATTCTCGGAGACCTTACGTCTACGGCTCTCTTTAGGACTGAAAGTCCAGGGATGATCCAATCCCCTCAACTGTCCACTAAGGACTTCATTCTCGGAGACCTTACGTCTACGGCTCTCTTTAGGACTGAAAGTCCAGGGATGATCCAATCCCCTCAAGTCCATCAAGGACTTCATTCTCGGAGACCTCACATCTACGGCTCTCTTTAGGACTGAAAGTCCAGGGATGATCCAATCCCCTTCTGTATGCTCATCTATACAAGAGCAGTTATCACATTAGCATGTATTCTCACCAATACATCAAAACATGTATACATCACACCAAAACATGTATACATCACAACTAGCATGTATTCTTACTAATACATCAAAACATGTATACATCACATCTAGCATGTATTCTTACTAATACATCTTAACATCAAAACATGTATACATCACAACTAGCATGTATTCTTACTAATACATCTAACATCAAAACATGTATACATCACATCTAGCATGTATTCTTACTAATACATCTTAACATCAAAACATGTATACATCACAGCTAGCATGTATTCTTACTAATACATCTAACATCAAAACATGTATACATCACACCAAAACATGTATACATCTAGCATGTATTCTTACTAATACATCTAACATCAAAACATGTATACATCACACCAAAACATGTATACATCTAGCATGTATTCTCACTAATACATCTAACATCAAAACATGTATACATCACACCAAAACATGTATACATCTAGCATGTATTCTTACTAATACATCTAACATCAAAACATGTATACATCACACCAAAACATGTATACATCTAGCATGTATTCTCACCAATACATCTATCATCAAAAGCATGTATAAGTAAAGCTAAGTATTCTAAGAATAAGAGTCCTAAATCTAAAAAAAAATTCTTAAGTAACTGGGTGTAGAGAACAGGTTACCTCATCATCGACCTTGTTGTTCGATGAGACAATCTCATCAGTAGTGACTATACTACTCCCCCTTTCGAGGAGGGTCCTTTTGAACTACACCAAGCTTGTCTCAGAAGTATTCAAACTTCACTCGAGACAGAGGTTTGGTTGGTAACTTCTTCACTTGACGTAGAGGTTTGGTTAGTACAACGGTAACCTGTTACAAATTCAAACTTTTAGAGTTCCTTTCTGCGTCATATCTTGTTAGTTCCCTATGTTCTTTGACTTATCATGGAACACTAGATTCTATGTCATCTTGATACAACTCTAATTATCATATAGGATCTCAGTTGGTTCTATCTCTAAGTCAAACAATCCTAAAGCCAAACTTCTTCACAACTAGCAGAGCAAGCAGCCATATAATCCGCTTGTGCTGAGAGCCACACTAGACTGCTTCCACGAGATCATGGCTAAACCCAGACAATAACATCCTCTCGATGTGTTCTTCTTGTCTGATACACTTCCTGCCCAGTCATAATCTGAAAAGCCATCTGAAGTCATGATCTTCAAGATAGCATAGATCAAGTTCTATCGTGTCCTTTATGTGCCTCATCACATACTTTGCAACTATCAGGTAAACACATCTAGTTTCCACTAGATACTAACGCAAGGTGTTCATAACAAAGCATATATCTAACCTAGTATATGTTAGATAGATCAAAGACCCAATAATTTGACTGTACAGAGTTATATCCACTAACTCTGATGAGTTAGCCCCTAACAGCTTCAAGTTGGAATCCATAAGAGTGGCCATTCCAACACCTCAAGTCATATTTCTCATCATACTTTCCCTGGTTGAGAAATATTCCTTCTGAGCCTTGCCATACTTCCAGACCTAGGAAGTAAAGCATCAAATTGAGATCTTTCATTTTCATTTCTGCATTGAATGATCTTCTGCATATCTATCTGTGCCATCTCTCGTTAGATGGGTCTACTGATATGAGCCTCAATATCATTCGAACTCTGTGGTGAGTTCCTACTTGCATCCATGTCATATGTGTATCATATTCAACCTTGTAGCAAAGGTTGAGATCCACATCACCCATGGTGATCATTAAGCTTATCAAATTATTATCGATCCTAGGTACCTATACAGAACCTGATTCATACTTCTTCTTTAATTACACCATACTTGGAGCAAACATCTTGTCGTGATTCTCTTCCCCTTTCTAAGAGAATCTTCTAGCCATGAGCCTTCTATATTTTGTTTGATTTGTAAATCTTCTTGTTTGAACATCCACCACTTGTACGGTGTCCATCATTCTTCATGATCTTTCCTACAAATCAAAATTAAGTACATGATTAGTAATACTTCATAATCATCAAAAGATAACCCATTATGCATACAGATATCATTTACATAGTGATGCAACTATTTTGACCATTACTTTGGCACAACACTTTCCCATATCCTGTATGCATACAGTGGCTATCTAGATGCCTTCCATCTCTACCAGAACATACTATCGAGAGTGTGCACAACTCTCAGCATGTCAGCAAAGAGGTTTCATTCTAGATAAGCAACAATGGAATGTTTGTCCAAACATATGCACATTAGTTGTATACTGTTCAATGCTCTATGAATGTTTACACTCAGCATTATATATTCTAGGAATACAAATATGCATGCAGGCAATATCATTACTATTTCAAATAGCAACTCAAATACTTATCTTTTATGTTTGTGTGGCTGCCTCCCGCTTGATCTTCTGTATGTCTTTTGAACTTCTATTCATTCTGTACCACTGTGCATGCTCAAGAGTCATCCTCATGATCTCATACACAAACATACACTCATTAGTATATGCTATCAAAACATTATAGTACTAAATAATCTTGAAAACGTATAGTCATGATTATAGTTAATAAACATTAGTATTCAAGATTTCAGGGAAGTCTTCTTTTACTCATGCATATCATTGATAAAAGATATAATATGCATAATCCCTTGATTACTAACTTTATGAATAAGCATAACCAATCATTCCAAGTATACTTATATAAGGGATCCTAACACAAGGTAAGATTCATGGGAAACATACCTGGATTAGTATACCTACTTGGTTATGTACAACATACCTAAACAATCTCTTCAATGATTTAGAGATCCTGAGCTAGAACTTGCATGTCTCATAGGTTAAGCATAATATAACGAAGTCATACATACCTCGTAAGTAGAACAAAGATTATGGATGAGTCTTTGTCTTCATGTTTTCATGGTCATGGAGCCTGATTTGTCTTTTGTGATGTACCTGTATCTTGTTAGCAGACAACCTCAACCTCACACAACACCATAATGCATTAGTACAATCATAAGTGTCAACACCCTAACCAATGAATATCTTCTATCATGCATTCATAATTTTGTTAAGGTGATACAACAAATCTAAAATTAAGATTGTACTAAATGTAATAACATGAAGACAAACATACCATAAACTTAATCATGAACAAATCTCAAAACATACCTTGATGAGTCATACCTATCGAGATCGCTTGTAATCTCCTTATGTAAAGCCTTAGCCTCATCTCCCTCTGAAACATGAACTCCTTCACTTATGTAGGTGACCAATCCATCTTCTTCTAGGATTAACCCTATCCACTTGATTTGCAAGAACTGGACCTGGAGCTGGATATGGGTTTGTCAGAGAAACCCCAAAAATTCAAACTTTGAATTTCAAACTTCCGAAAGGATAGAGATATGCGCCTTGATGAGCTGATCAATCTGATATATTCAGAATTTGAAAACTGCAAAGTTTTGCTCCTCAATTTTGCCTTTGAAACTTTCAGATTCACTGGACGTGACCCTGAACTGGGGTTTGATGAAGCCCACTCTTTTGCCCCATCAAAAATTTTGATCCAAAGCTCTAAGCTTCTATTTTTCTGAGGAGCTTCCATCCGTGGTCACAGATTTCAAAAATTCCCATTTTTACAGAAGCCCTAATTTTCCGTTTTTCTGATCAAAGTCCCGAACTAGGGTCTAATCAAGCCCGGCCTTCTGCCCAACCAAAAATTCTGATCTTGGTCTCTAAATTTCGATTTTGATGAGTAGCATCCATCCGTGGTCTCCGATTACAAAAATTCCAACTTTCTCCAAAGCCCTAAATTCCGGAAGTCATGAATGAAGGTACCAAAAAATAATTCTGTTTTGACAGAAATATGTACCTGATTGTTTCTGGTGTAACTCCGAAATTTTTGATGCACAGGGTCTGAAAAAGTTTTCTGAGATAGCCTGACCTGTTAGCTTTCCATCCTGACAGGTCTGACCTCAATTGGATGTTCTGAGAGAGAGTTATGCCAAATGTCGCAGCGTGACCTGTTTTGGGAAAATACAGGAGAGCGAACTTGTACGGCATGCCACGTGTCACTGTTTGACCTTCGGCCTCTAAAAAAGTTTCTGAGATATCTCGGTCTGTTATCTTTCCATCCTGACAGGTCTGACCTCAATTGGATTTTCTGAGAGAGATTTATGCCAAGTGTCGCAACGTGACCTGTTTATGGGATAATACAGGAGAGCGCACTTGTACGGAGTGCCACGTGTCACTGGTTCCACTTCGGCCTCTGAAAACGTTTTCTGAGATAGTGCAGACTGTGTACTACCTGTCACATTTTACGAAATTTCATTTGGAGCTTCCTAGCCCAAGATATGACCTTTTTCCCAAGGTCACCTGATTTTGACTCAGATCTGGAAGAGGCAGAAACCCTATATTGTACAGATCATAAATCACAAAGTACAACGAATTAGAGGTTGTCCTTTGGACACAAGGTACCTGGAGATTTTATCTTCGTCCTGTAACAATTTCAGATCTGAAAACTTCGCTAAAACGGATTTATAGCGAAAGTTCTACGATGACTGGTTTTTGCTATGTAAAACCCTAACCTTCAAATTGTCGTAAGTAAAGCAAGTGTCTTTAGTGCCATACCTTGTCTTCCTTCAGGTTAGCTCTGATACCATGTTAAAATTCAATATTCTAAGACATAAAATAGCAGCATTACATTCCATTTCACAATAATAGCATATACAGGATCACTGAAGAAACAACAAGCATAGCATAAACACAAGAGACAGAGATTTATCCTGGGAAACCCTCATGGGGTAGAAAACCCAGCAAAGCTTCCTCAATATAGATGACCAGCAATATACAAAGATGCAAACCCTGAGCATAAGCTCCTTCTCCTCCATAGCAGACCTCTCCTCCACAAATGCGCCTTTCTCAAGTGAGTGAGTGTGTATAATGAGGAACATACCTCCTCTATTTATACACTACATTGATATGTATTTTACACAAGTAGATGTAGGCTCGTATTTAACCAATGGGTTAAATACCCCACTACAACTAACTGGGCCGACCCCTCTAGGGTGGTCTAATAACCCTTTGACCCACATAACACATACAGGGCCGACCCCCAATAGGGAAGTCTAATAACCCGAGTTACCACATTCCGACGGAGGAATAAACATCTCCGGATATACAATAAGATCTTCACGGAGGAATGAAACATCTCCGGAATAATAAAGTACAAATATAATATTCTTTGAAGTTACAATATCTCAACAGTTAGGGGGTTAGAGGTAGAGAGAGGGACAGGTGTTAGGAGTAGGGGGAGTAGGAGAGAGATACAGATCGGGGGGTTAGAGGAGGTTAGAGGTAGAGAGAGAGGGGGGGAGTGTTAGGGGGTTAGGGGTAGAGGGAGTATGAGAGAGATGGTGAGAGGGGGGTTAATGGTAGGGGGTTAGAGGTAGAGAAGGGGGGGTGTTAGCGGGTTAGAGATATCTAGAGAGGTCGGCTATTAGGGAGTGATAAGTATAGAGAGCGCATTTTTAGAGAGTGAGAGGTAGAGAGAGAGGGGGGATTTAGGGGTAGGGGGTTAGAGGTAGATAGGTGTTAGTGGTTTAGGGGTAGGGGGAGTAGGATAGAGATATAGAGAAGGGGGGTTAAATGTAGGGTGTTAGAGGTAGAGCGGGGAGGGTGGGGAGGGGTGTTAGGGGATTAGAGGTATGTACAGAGGGGGTCTATTAGGGTGTGAAAGGTATAGAGATGGGCTTTCTTGGGAGTGATAGGTAGAGATAGAGGGGGGGTTTATGGGTAAGGAGTTAGATGTAGAGAGGTGTTAGGGTTTATGGGTAGGGGAAGTAGGAGAGAGATGGAAAGAGGGGGGTTTTTAGGGAGTTAGAGGTATGTAGAGATGGGGGGTTGTTAGGGAGTGAGAGGTATAGGGAGGGGGATATTAGAGACTGATATGTAGAGATAAGGGGGTTTTAGGGGCTTAGGGGTATGGGTTTAGAGGTAGAGAGATGTTAGGGTTTTAGGGGTAGGGGGAGTAGGAGAGAGATAGAGAGAGCGCATAGTGGGTTAGAGGTAGAGGGAGTGTGACATAGATAGAGAGAGGGTGGAATATATTTGGGGTATACAGAGAAGGGGGGTGTTAGGGAGTTATGGGGAGGGGGTTAGAGGTAGAGAGATAGGGGGGTTGTTAGGGGCTTATAGGTAGAGAGATACGAGGGATGTTAGGGGTTTAGGAGTGTGGGGAGTAGGAGAGAGATGGAGAGAGTGGGGGTGTTAAAGGAAAACTACATATGGACTAAAATCTGACGTCCTTTCATCGTATTTATGATATGATGCCAATGGTTATCTAACAAAAAAAACGTCCAACAATCGTCAATGTAATTTAATCGGTTATCTGACACTTTACTTATTGTCAAATGTCTGACATTAGAATCATCGGATAACCGACCCATTTAAGCACTCAATCATAGAATTTTTTTTATAGTTGAAGTGTAAATCATTGGATTGCCGATAAAGTTCTGTTGGATTGCCATTGAACATTTCTTATTTTGTTGTTGGTTATCCGACGATTGTTCTCAGATAACCGACATATATTCATTGGATTATCATTGAACATTTATTGTTTAAACATTGGATATGTGATGATGATTTGTTGGATAACCGATGGCATAACTTTATCGGACCATCGACTACCTAATGGTAGTTCATCGGATAGTTGATGCATCCCCTCACTGGTTCGTCGACAAACTGATAATGTTGCGTCGGGTATCCGATTTCGGTTCGTCTAACAACTAATTCTTCCACTTATCGGTTTTTTGGCTAATCGATGATATAGCATTAGGTACCTGATGCCATGCCTTTGTTGGCGCATTGACTACCCGATGGGTGTTCTCCAGTTATATGATGCCACCCCCCATCCTAATTCATCGCCTATCTGATGAAATTACTTGATTGTTTCATCAAATAACCGATGAATTACATCGGATATCCGATGAACAACACTGGATATATAAAACACATATTTCCAAAGCGTATCTAATGGATGTGATGTGGTTTTGGCACTTATATGCATTGAATATCCGACGACTAACTGTGCTAAAAAAATAATTGCAATTAGAGAAGATGAAGCTATTCTCATCCTAAATCTTGTTTCCCAAGTGTTATTTCTAACAGGCATATCATCTAATGCAAAGCCATGTAAAATTTCCATATTGGTCTACAAATCAACAAAATCAACTCGATTGGTTGGTTATGGATGCATTAGATATCATAGGCCTACCTATTATTTACCCAAGAATGTAGACAAATTGCTACCCAAGTTTGATTTGAACAAATTGGGACCTCCAGAATATCACATGAATAATTTTATATAATCTGTTCAATTACTTGACATAATAAATGAAGATGTGGCATGTCACTATTTTCCTAGTACTTTTGAGAATATATATCTAAATCATATTATAACTTAGCAATTGGATCAGTTACATGTTGTAATGATTATGAAACTACATTTCTATCCAATATTGCTGATGAAAGAACTCTTGTTGCTATATTCCTACAATTCTCAAGAATGAATATGGAGCCTAAGGAGAGCATTAAATACTTTAACTAAATATTTACCACTCTGATAAATAATATTCCAACAAGTTTGATACCAATTGAGGACATGTTGATGGATTTTTATTCCACTTCTATCTATGTATTTCAATTTTCCAATATAGAGCATGCAAAGACACATTATAAATCACTTTTGAAGAACCTAGAACAAATTTGAATGATTAAAATGCCAAATCAAGAAAATATACTATTTAAATTATAAACTTTGAGTACACCAAGTTCCAATATAAAAACCATGATTTAAATATGAAAATTCAAAAATAGGAACTAGATAACCCAATCATTATGAAAATAACCTGTACAGTGAATCCCCAATATCCATATTTTGTAAAGAGTATTTCATATACACATTTTTTAGTCAACATGATTGCAAAGGAATCAATTTTTTTATTATAGAATATTAGACTATTTTCCCATTTTCCCAGGTCCCAATATGTTTCTAATCAGGTTGATCTATTCTCTTCAAAATGACAAAACACCTATAATTTTAAATTTCCAAATGTGTGCCATCATTTAAAAGGCCTTGTTAGACAAATGGATAAAGATAGGAATAAAGGACTTATAGAAAGCATACCTAAAAGTAAGCTCCTTGAGTGACACAACATGATATATGAAATGTCCATCTACATCCATAGACTAAGCAATGCTCACATGAACCAACCCTTGCACCACAAAAGCAACACAAACATTTTTGTTTCCTTGATTGCACTTGAAGAACAGAAACACCATCAATTGGCTCCATAGAATCAATGTTAAAAAATATTGCTTCATTCATTCATATACAATGCACAAACTACATATGCCCATTTTATAGGATTTGTGGTTGGTTTGAGTGTACCATCGTTTTCACAACAAATTGCACAGCTAGAATAAAAAGCATTTAGTCCAACAGTAGAAGAACAAAAAGTAATTGTTGCACTAAAACAAACAAAAAGTATATATCATCAATATATAAGCATGAAAACCAAATTTAAAAACTAAAATAGTAATAGTGTGCAGATTTAAAATGGTAAAAACATCCTCAAACTAATATGACACAAGATGTTTGAAATAGCGAAAGAAGTTCATTTTTTATGACAAGACAATGACTTTGTGGTTAGCATTAGTTGGGAGTTCTATAGAGGCATTTTTTATAAGGTGGGCATTGAAATAGCAGGACAAATTATTCATGTATCATACTAGTGGTGCAACTGCAATATTACTCTCAATTCATGAGGATTTACTGAGTGATAGGACCCTTTGAATTCTGGCATTAGTTTCCCATTTGAATCAACCAAAAAATAGGGGCAAATAAAAAAGTAATATGCATCAGAGAAAAATATCAGAAATTCATTTTCACATCTAAATCAAAGCCAATGGAATTTAATATAACCATCGTCCCCTCGATTGAATCCCTTAGAAAGTGATGGATATATGATCAACGCTCCTAATATTGCTAGGTTTGGAAACTTATATAATCTTGCAACATTAGGTTGAGTTGCGGTTGTAAGTAACTTTAATTTAAATTTTCTAGGGTCACAATAAAAAATGAATCTTGTCCCCGGTTCATCCCCTCAACAACCAAACTTGCACACACAACAATACATTGAACATCATATAATGTGTTAGGGTCTCAAACATTCTCAACAAATAAATGTTCAATTTGAAAGGGATCAATTTATTCAGCAATATTCAACGCGGTTGGAAGAGCCACACCAACTAAACATGCAACCTCAACCTACCACCAACAAATTTACAATCACTAACAAAATGAACAAATTCAACATCAACAAAAAATACTATTAAAGTGTGAGGATGTCCCACATTTCCATTTGACTTCAAAATTATTTGGTGAGAATCATTTTGGCATTGGTTTGCATCACCAAAATGAAGAATTGCAACATCATATTTCATAAGCCTTGAGTGAACAGTTTCATTTATAGGACATAGGTGCACAAATACATTGATTTCCATTTGGAGGACTACTAATGCATTAGGGCTCATCTGCTAGTTAGTAGTTGTGTCATCAACAGTCTATTTAAAAAATCATAACATCAACTTGCTATTTTCTTAGCGTAGAAACTCACCGCTGTATGTTTTCATGTTAAAGAGGTACTCTAGTGCACCCAAGACAAATATAAATCCTTTGATTACCACAGGACACCTTCATCATTTCAATTTAGAGATATAGTTTGTTTGTATATGACTAAAGAATGCTTCATAGGAAAAAATCATCACAAGCTCAAAGCCATCCGCTATGGAACATTCACTATGATTCAATAGATTGGATAAAAATATGTGAAGCTAGAGAACCTTTCTTAGCTTGGCATTCATAATGTGATCAATGTCAACCAACTCAAACTATATGAACTACCGCAACTCAAATATGATGCGTAGATTTCTCATCCAACACAAAACATTCCATATTTTCAACCTCCTGTGGAACATGACATGATGCTAGATGCCCACTCTGATAGTACCTTGCATAAAAAAAGAGTTATTTAGTTGGAATGCAATGTTGTATTCCAAATGCATGTGAAATTCTAAGTCACAACACATCATAGAGCCAAGAATACCTCACAATGAAAGAATGACCAAAGAAAGTGAATTACAGTAAAAATTGTAGAGAAAAGAGAAGTAAAATTAGTCATGCATTGGAACTCAGATGGAAGAAGAAATGTGTAACATTATCGATTAATAAATATAGTCCCAAAATATTTTACAATAGAAATAATCCGAATATCCTAGGAGAATTCGAGTCTCAGTCTGTCTAGCATAGGAATTGTCACCGTTGGAGTGCTCCAGAAGTCCCAAACTCAAATCAACTCAACCAAAACCCAGTTAACTGAAGCTACTATTAGTTAATTGACCAAGGAGAACGCATTAGTAATTTTTGCATGCAAATGAATAAAAAAGGGGTGCATTAGATCACAATTAGTGGTGATCGAAGCCCAAACCCCCACTAGAGTTTAGGGACATAGGTGGATTGAACTAGAACACAGAGTTAGCTCCTAAAATGTAGGGAAATGACTATGGTGGGCCTAAAATCATGCATGCAGGGCACATTAGGTGTCTAATGGGTCCTATATGACATCTTCAAACCAATAGGGGGGGGAATACATAATCAACTACTAGAAAAAAGAAAATAATGATAAGTAGTACAATGATGGAGTATTAATTATCATAACACCTCCCATTAATCCAAACTTGGACATCCTCGACCCTAGTTACTGAGACCAAAGTTCACCCATACAATCAAATAAATGATAAAAAATTGTTCATGAAACTTTGCAAATGGGAAAAAACCTCATCGGAAAAATACCCCCGTTCAAAGATGACTAACAGGAAATTCAAACAACCTTCACACGTGAAAATAATTTGTCAGTGAAAGACTTTGTAAAAATGTAGGAAATATGCTCCTATGTAGGATACTAATTCAGGTGTTGGATCCGGATCCAAATATGGATAAGCTCCTCTGATGTACCTCCCACTATTTTGGATTTGTATTAGCCAAAACAAGTCTTTTAGAAACCATCTTTGCTACTTGAGCGAATGGCTCATTGTAGTCGAAATCATGAACCTTTGAGTACCCTTTGTTAGCCAAGCGAGCGTTGTACTTGGTTTTACTTCCATCATGGAAAGTCTCTTTGAAATATTGTGGATCAGACCCCACCATCATGTAACACATCTCTAAGAGAATTGTATTTGTATAAAATAGTGCAAGGTTTTCATATCGATACTGATATTTAGTTCTTATATGGTCATATGGATCCCCATATATGTTCCCAGTAGCTCCAAGGACTTTATGAGCCCATATTGGCCTTGGCCATGGATTGGGAGCAGGGGTTGGGTCTAGATCTCGATTTGCTTGAACTTCATACTCAACATAAGGATTTTGGCTCTCATCTTCAGAATATGAAACTCGATCATTAGAAGAGACATCATTATGATCTTCAACATATGCAAATGGAGTAGGCGGAGAGTATGGAAAAAATGAGAGAATTCATATTCCTTGGAGGCATGGTTTGTAACCCCTTTTGCTATTAGCTTCCCAGATGATATCTCTACAATCTGAACTATGTCAGGTCCAAAAATAACTTTCTTCAGTGAACCTGTGTGTATCATCTGATAAACAGATAACAAATTTGATGTGAGAGAAGGCACATACAAAACATATTTGAACTTTCCATGCTCGAGTTGTATTATTCCCTTCCCTTCAGTAGAGATCTATGAATTATCTCCCATGTGAATACTAGGACCATCAATGATATCTAGAGAAGAAAATGATTCTTTGGAGGAAACCACTTGGTTGGAGGCTCCAAAATCTATGAGGAAGCCTTGTTATTGTGTGAATCCAACTTTTAGTGCATGGAATCTCTCATGATCATCTATCTCACTTCTAGAATCAGTCTGCCTTGTACCTTATGGGGGAGGAAATGTTGTGATGTTAAAGAATTTTGGTCATTTGATCTATCTTCTTCTTCGTGCAAGATCTCTCTATATGGTTTTCTTTCTTACAATAAGAACACTTGGTCTTCTCAAATCCCTTTTTCTTATCCTTCTTGGAGCCAGAGGCTCCTTTTGATGGATTAGGATTCTCATATGGTTTGTATTCAACTTGCTTCTTGTCCCTTCCTTTCTGCTTCCCTTTAGCATTTGCACTTTTTGACTCCCTAAACATAAGAGCCTTATTTTTGGAGGCCTTCAAGGCACCCATATGAATCAATTTGTCTTGTTCTTCGATGAGAGATTCGATGAATGCATCTAAAGAAGGAATTTTCCAGTTGGGGATTGAAAATATCCCTAAATGGAAGGTAGAAAAAAATATAGAAAAATTCGGACCAAGTTTTCATAGAATGGATAGAACCAACTACTCATCCCTCTTCTCAATGCCACATTATTTGCATTGCATGACCAAGGAATTGAATTTAGAGAAGAATTGTTGTATGGTTTTGAAAATGTTGGGTTGAAGAGAAAATAACTCATTCTCCAGAATATGGCCCCTTATCTCATCTTTTTTTCCGAAGAGAGTCTCAAGCTTCAACCAAACCTCTATTGGATTCTCCAATCCATCGAGGAAGATCAAATCACTGGAAATATGAATACACATGAAACCAAATGCTTCATCTAATCTATTTAGATACTTTTCCTTCTCAACAACTACCTAAGGTTAAACCTACTTTCCCATTGTGACCCTATACATACTCTTATTGCACAACACCATCTGCACATCATACCTCTAATCAAGATAATTGAAGCGTGTCATGATTCTTGGAGACAAGGGAACATTCAAATTCTCCATTGAAACTGCTGGAGTGAATACAATCTAAAAAATGCTACTAATATTGCACTGAAAACCTTCAATATCCTGCAAAAAAATCTCAATTTTGGAGATAAACTACTATTGAGAACTTTTATCTAGATCCTTCACACTTGGCTAGACCTCAAAGGATTTCTCCAATGAATTCAATGCAATGGCATCAAGATTCGCTATGTAAATCCAGAGGCTTCTGGTGCACTACTGAAAGTAGATGCTCAACCTATGCTCTTAGAGATCTAATACCATGTGAAATTCTAAGTCAAAACAGATCATAGAGATGAGAATACATCACAATGAAATAATGAGTAGAGAAGGTGAATTACAACGAAAATTGCAGAGAAAAGAGTAGTAAAATTAATCATGCATTGGAACTCAGATGGAAACAGAAATGTGCAACATTATCCATTAATTATTATAGTCCACAAATATGTTACAATAGAGAGAATTTGAATATACTAGGAGAATTGGAGTCTCAGTCTATCTAGCATAGGAATTGTCACCACTGGAGTGCTCAGGAAGTCCCAAACTCAACTCAACTCAACCAAAAATCAATTAATTGAAGCTATTGTTAGTTAACTGACCAAGGAGGGTGCATTCATGAGTTTTGCATGCAAATCAATCAAAAAAGGGAGCATTAGATCACAATCAGTGGTGATTGGATCTCAAACCCCCACTAGAGTTCAGGTACTCAAGTGGACTGAACTAGAACACAGAGTTAGCTACTAAAATGTAGGGAACTTACTCCAGTGGGCCTAAAATCATGCATGCAAAGTGATTTAGGTGGATAATGGGTCCTATGTGACATATGAAAACCACTAGGGGGTAAAATACATCATCAACTACTAGGAAAAAGGAAAATAATGTTGAGTAGGACAAGGATGGAGTATTAATTATCCTTACACTACAACCAAATAGATCCCACATCAATATCTGGTTCATGATTTTCCTCAATTAGTGATGAAAGTGGTGACACTTCAAATAAAAAAAAGAGGAATTGATACAAAAAAATCATTTCCTAAATCAGTGGAACCAAATCTCTATCAAATCACAGTCTTCTATAGCATACCAACAAAAGAGATTCGAACATCCAAATATACAACAAATGGTCCTATAGAGTCGGATATGTAGAGAATAATTGTAGTACACTTTCTACAACAAGGACCTATAGTAGAGGATCTATAGAAAAAATTGTAGTGTAAGATCCACAACAAAACCTGTAGTGTAGGATTTTCAACAAAATCTATAGCATAGGGTCCATGTCACTAGATCTACAACACTTCAAATGAACTCATTACTCCAAAGGTAGTTACAAATACACATTTCACCTACTTATTATTTAAAAAAGCAATGAAATGTTAAGAAATGAAAGTCAAAAGTATGTCGTGCCTACATTAGGTCCTAAACATCAAAAGAATCAATGCACAACAAAAAGATAGGAAGAAAGATAAATGGATCTTGAAGATGCTACGCTTCAGTACCTAGTCTCTATATGGTCATCATAGTTTCTTGTAATTTTAGTTTCTCCACCTCTTGTGTATGATTAATAACGTCCTAATGTTCTAACAAAGGAATAACCCTCTATTTGAATATTCAACCTGTTATCACACCATAGTAGCTGGGCTACTATTCTTGCTGAGCAGATATCTGCACTTTTCATAGCTTTGCTTTTACAGAGATCAGCTATGATGAGCATATTTATTTGAGATCACTTACAGATCAGAGTAGTATATATCAGACATTGAGTAGACCTTGTGGCAAGGATGAGCCTTCAGAGATTAGATTTGATGACCGACGTGACCTTTTGTTCCATACAATTCCAGTTCAGTGCCCAATTGTATTGTTGCAACAGTGTTTCAGTGGTTCTTTATGATGACCATTTGTGATATACAATGTCGTGACCATTAGACTTGTGATGTTATCATTGGATTATTATCTTGTTGTTTTAGTCATCTTCATAGAATTAACTTGGTATATAACTCATGATGTGGGAGTACTAATTAAATAATGAAATGAAATATCTTGGACAGATTTATAAATATAAAATTGGATGTATTACTTGCACTCTAAGGTTTTCTGACAATATTTAGTGGTTTCATCACCCTCTTGTGAGAATGGACATGGTCTTTCTTGACATCTTTGTCTTCTACCCTACCCTAGGCACCAAATTCACTTAACTCCATCCATCCATGACCTTCCTTTTATTGGATTTCACCTTAAATTTCCTTCTTGGCTGCTTGATATGGAGGACTTCACCATTTCTACCTCTATGTTGGATCACATCCACGTTTGGTTTGTGTCTCGGCTCTGAGTTGGATTTTATGCGTAGATCATTCTGGTTGGTTGTCCCAATGTTTGGCTTTGTACGGAATTCCCTCTAGTCACATGAGTTGTTGTTGGCTAAAACTTAAAGCACATGTACTACTCTTATAAAAGCCTGTGAACTTAAAATTCTAGAATGTGTTGTAAGGTTTGTCATTACACCAAAACCTACAAATGTTGATGAACATTTGAAACCAAGCACAAGTCCAAGGATCCTAGTGTGGGAGATCAGTCCACATTATATTCCCATAGGTGCGGTGGTTATAACCAATACTCCAACACCCACCCTCCAGTGTAGCTTGGGGGAATTGAACCCGGGACCTCAGTTTTGATACCATGTAAGGTTTGCCATTACACCAAAACCTGTAGATGTTGATGAACATTTGAAACCAACACAAGTACAAGGATCCTAGTGTGCGAGATCATTCCACATTATATTCACAGAGGTGCGGCAGTTATAACCGATACTCCAACATGTGTTTCTCAACACACGATGAATAAAGGATAAAGCAATGAAATGATAAAAGTACCCCTCGAAGGGTCCAAAAAAGTCTAAAAGCAATGGTTAAATAAATGCTATCTCTAAAGATTGTTGACCTCATAATTGTAAATATATCCTGGATGTAAGATGCAATTAGTTGTGATTTTAAGTGCATGCAAAATCCCAGAAGGGTCATATCGGACGAACGGGCCATGGAAATTAAATGAATGATCCTAATGAACTTGGATCAACTTGATGTAGACATGATGCCTAAGTTGAATAAGCACTCTCTAAACAACTTATCCATTTGTGAGGCACTACCCTTCCCTTTGTTATTTTGTCCAGCACAGAGTGTAGCTCCCCCTCTCTCTGTCCAAAGTGTCACATAGTTGAGTTGGTCAAGTCATCCCCTTTGCCTAAGATTTGTCCTTAGCCTTCATCCTTTGCTAGCAGTTAGGCCATGTCCATTGGATGAGTATGTATTTAAAGTTTTTGTGCAAGTAAACTATAAACAATGTTGAAATATAAATGTATTAACTGCCACTGAATGATGTTTATACTTTAAGTTAAGCCGTGAATATGATTGAATGAACATGTCTTAGTCTTTTGTTATAATCTAGTCTTTGGTTGTATCTTGACCTAAATCAAACATAGTTTGACCATGGTCATTCTTGGGATCTGTGATGAGATGGACCACTTATGCTTATGGATTATGA
Organism: Larix kaempferi; assembly: GCA_027924585.1. Taxonomy (NCBI): domain Eukaryota; kingdom Viridiplantae; phylum Streptophyta; class Pinopsida; order Pinales; family Pinaceae; genus Larix; species Larix kaempferi. Next base: position 4,718,762 of record BSBM01000922.1, read on the forward strand.
TCTATGGTCCCACATACACCTATTGATGATTCCATATGTTTGACATATGCTTCAAATGATGATTGATGCACTTGGTCTGTTTTATTATTATTTCGAGATCATCATATTTTACACTGTCCAGGTATGGTGGGCAATACTAATGACCCCACAGGTTATCATGAGGTGTATGATTACTCATATATAGTGGATTTGGGTCTTCTGGATCCATTGAGAAACTTATTTTTTAGTTCTTGGCACTTTTGGGAGTGATAGTTGTAGTTATCCACCTGTTGACCAGTATGGGCATGTTGATCCAGCCTGTCCAACAGGAGCATTGGAGGCAATTCTTCACCTAGGGATCTACAGGGGAATAGGGTGGTCCAGCCACTTGCTATTACCATTATACCCCCTTCCAGACATGATGGCACCTTCAATTTGACAGCGCAAGCACCCTAGAGGCATTTCTAGGCACTTTTAGGGTTTTCAGGAGGATAAAAGAATGGAATAAAAAGGTCACTGAGGAATTCGATTTGGGTAATTGAGGCAAAGTTTTGGAACTTGGCCTTCTCTGAGGTAATCTATGGTGAACCCCCTTTCTTCTAGATCAGTTTGCACAAGTCAGTGGGGTCCACAGTCGCCACATGAGATCTTTTACTGCGTGTCTCTCTCAGATTTTGGGGACAGGATTTGATCATTTGTGTTATTTGGACATGCCATAGACTTATATTTGTTGATGTATATGTAACTTTGGAATGTATTTCACATATATGTATATTGTATTCCTATAGAGACGTTATTATTCCTCTATATGGAAGTGTCTCAATTTATATTGTAAGTGTCGTAACTTATACTTGATGGGTTATTAGACAACCTTGTTGGGGTCGGCCCTGTATAAGTCATGTGGGTTGAAGGGTTATTAGACCACCCTATTGGGGGTTGTCCATGTGGGTCAAAGGGTTATTAGAACACCCTATTGGGTGTCGGCCCAGTCAGCATTATGTTAAGTGGTTAAGTTGAGGCCGACCTAGTTGAGTAAAGGTCAAGTCAAGTTAGTGTATAAATAGAGAGTGTGTCTCTCTCATTTTACACATTCTATTCTCTCTCACACTCTCGGGAGAGTGGCGTACTTGTGGATGAGGAGAAGCTGCTTCTAGGAGATGTCTATCTCTTATGCTTGGGTTGTATCTTTTCTCTATTTATCTCTGAGGAAGTTATTGGGGTTTTTCACCTTTATGGTTTTCCCCTAGTAAACTCTGTCTCTTGTGTGCTTGCATTATTGTGTCCATGATTGATATGCTGTAGATATGCTGTACATGTTGTTCTCTCAGTTAAGATATTAGATCAAATTGAATTAAATTCTAAAAAATTAACATGGTATCAAAGTTAACTTGAAAGAAGGCATGGTATGGCATGTTTGACACTTGTTGCAGTTACGATGCTAGGGCTTGATATAGAAAAAACCAGTCATTGTAGAACTTTCGCTATAAATAAATTTAGGCAAGGTTTCAGGGTCTGAAAATTGTATAGGGAGAAGCTGAGATCCCCATGTACCTTGTGTCCAAAGGAAAACCTCTAATTCGTTGTACTTTGTGATTTATGATCTGTACAATATAGGGTTTCTGCCTCTTCCAGATCTCAGTAAAAAAAAGGTGACCTTGGAAAAAAGGTCATAACTTGGGATAGGAAGCTCCAAATGAAATTTCATAAAAATTGACAGGTAGTTAATGGACGGAAATTTTGCAGGTAATGTTTTCAGAGGCCGAAACTGAACCAGTAACACATGGCACGCCGTACAAGTTCTCTCTCTTATTTTATCCCATAAACAGGTCATGTTCCGACACTTGGAATAAATCTCTCTCAAAGAATACATTTGAGGTCAGACCTATGGGGTTGGAAACATGACAGGTCGAGCTATATTAGGAAAAAATTTCAGACCCTTTGGATTGAAAAGTTCGGAGTTACATCAGAAACAATCAGGTACATATTTCTGTCAAAACATAATTATTTTTTAGTACCTTCATTCATGGCTTCCAGAATTTAGGGTTTCGGAGAAAGTTGGAATTTTTCTAATCAGAGCCTACGGCTGAATGCAACTCATCAAAATCAAAATTTAGAGACCAAGATCAGAATTTTTGGTTGGGAAGAAGGCCAGTCTTGATCAGACCCTAGTTCGGGACTTTGATCGGAAAATCAAAAAATTAGGGCTTTTGCAAAAATGGGAATTTTTGAAATCTGTGACCACGGCTAGAAGCTCCTCAGAAAAATAGAAGCTTAGAGCTTTGGATCGAACCTTTTGATTTGGCAGAAGGGTGGGACTTATCAAACCCTAGTTCGGGGTCATGTCCAGTGAGTCCGGAAGCTTCTAAGGAAAATTTGAGGGGTGAAACTTTGCAGTTTTAAAATTCTTAATATACCGGCTTAATCAGCTCATCAAGGCACATCTTTCTATCCTTTCAGAAGTTTGAAATTCAAAGTTTGAATTTTTAGGGTTTCTCTGACAAACCCTAATCCAGCTCTAGATCCAGTTCCTGCAAATCAAGTGGATTGGGTTAATCCTAGAACATAATGGATTGGTTACCTGCATAAGTGAAGAAGTTCTTGTTTCAGAGGGAGATGAGCCTAAGACCTTACATAAGAAGATTACAAGCAATCTCGACAGGTATGACTTATCCAGGTATGTTTCGAGATTTGTTCATGATTAAGTTTATGGTATGTTTGTCTTCATATTACTACGGTTAGTACAATCTTGATTAAATTTAGACTTGTCATATCACCTTAATAAAATTATGACTGCATGATAGAAGATATTCATTGATTAGGGTGTTGACACTTATGATTGTACTAATGCATTATGGTGTTGTATGAGGTTTATGTTGTCCGCTAACATGAAAGGTACACCAAGAAAGACAAATCATGTTCCAGTTCAAGAACATATGATTATGGTGACATGAAGACAAAGATTCATCCATTGTCATGGATCACATAGAAGATCTATTTACAAGGTATGTATAACTTGGTTCTATAATGGTTAACTTATGAGATATGCAGGTTACTAGCACAAGTCATTGAAGAGAACAAGAAGACATCATGCGGGTATGTTAGACATAACTAGCTAACATAGTAATCCAGGTATGTTTTTCCTATATCAAGTTAGAATCTTACCTTGTGTTAGGATCCGTTATATAAGTATACTTGGTATGATTGGTTATGTTTATTCATAAAGTTAGAAATGTAAGTAATCAATGGTTTATGCATTTTATGTCTCTTATCTTGATTGATGATTTAACTAACCAGAAGAGTCCTATGATCAAATAAGAATATGCATGAGTAAAAGAAGACTTCCTTGAAACCTTGAATACTAATGTTTATTATCTGTGTTTGAAATGATCATGACTCTTATTGTGGTTTGATAATATTAAGATTATACTAATGAATGTGTGATTATGTATGAGACCTCGAGGATAACACAATGATGATACTAATAAGCATGCATAGTGATGGATATAAGTTCAAGGACAAGTAATCCAGGAAGCAAAGATCAAGAGGGAGCACACTCCAGTTGTTTCTGCAAGGAAGCAAAGATCAAGAGGGAGCACACTCCATTTGTTCCTGCAATGAAGCAAAGATCAAGAGGGAGAACACTCCAGTTGTTCCTGCAAGGAAGCAAAGATCAAGAAGGAGCACATTTTAGTAGTTTTGCAAGGATGCAGATATTAAGAGGGAGTTGACCACTTCTCACAATCCACATCATAATGGAGTTGTAGAAAAGAAGCAAAGACTGAGAGGGAGTCAACCCAACAAACAAACAAAGATAAGTATTTGAATTATCATTCCTTGCATATTTTATTGTTTAAATAATACTTCTCAATAATGTATATACTCATGTTCCTAGAATTAGGTTGTGTATTATGCATATTAGAATAGTTGCATTGATGAACAGTATACTACTAATATACATGGGTAAGTAGCCTATGGCACTGTACAACATTCCATTGCTACTTATCTAGAATGAAACCTCTTTGCTGACATGTTGGGAGTTGTGCACACTCTTAACAATGTTCTGGTAGAGATTGGAAGGCATCTAGAAAGTTACAGGATATGGATAAATGTTGTATTGAAGCATTGGCTAAGATAATTGCATGACTGTATGACATATTTCTTTATGTGTAAGAATTTGTTCTGAAAACTATGAGATGTTTTCTAATCATGCAATTTAACTTGTTGTGTAGGAAAGATCGTATACCATCACCTACAAAAGGAGGACTACAACATTTGTTCAGCAACAAGGTTATCTATTGAAAATATTGAATATATTGAAGTTCCCAGGATCTGGGAAGAATGCCATGATCGAGGAGTACCAGTTGATCGTGAAGATGTTTGGGATGCAGTCCCAAGACCTGAAGGGGAGTCTGTAGTGACTTCTAAGAGGATCTACAAGATCAAGCATGCTGCGGGTGGTAGCATAGAGACTTTTTCTCTTGTAGCCAGATACACTTCCATTAGATCCGTACCTGCTCTAGCTGTAGTGATGAAATGGAAGATACACCAGATGGATTTCAAGACAACTTTCTTGAATAGTGTAGTTGAAGAAGAAGTGTATGTGGAGCAGCCACTTGGTTCTGAGACAAATGGCAGGGAGTCATATATGTGCAAAACTTGGTGATGATAGATTGATTACCGACACCCATTGGAAGCTTGCTGCTGAGTTTGAGATGAAGAACTTGTGGATGATGCACTATTTTCTAGGTATGGAGGTGTGGCAGAGTGTAGATGGAATATTCATTGGACAAGGGAAGTATGCAGTAAAGGTCCTGAAGAGGTTCGGGATGATGGACTGCAAGGACATGGCCACACGTATGGCATTGAACCTGAAGCTTCTGTGTGATGCTTCATCTGAGCCGATTGATGTCATTATGTATCGTCAGATGATTAGGTCCTTGATGTACCTGACAAACACAAGACCAGATATTTGCTTTATGATGAACACATTGAGCCAGTTCTTGACGGATCCGAGGAGTGTTCACCTGGTTGCTATAAAGCATATTCTGAGGTACCTAAAGGGTACAGTTGACTATGGGCTCAAGTATGATGCGAATCAAAAGTTTAACCTATAGGGTTATGTTGATTTAGATTGGGTAGGCAGTGCTGCAGATAGGAAGAGCACTTCTGGGTGCTGCTTCAGTATGGGGTTAGGTGTGATCTCTTGGTTTAGCAAGAAGCAGTCCTGCGTAGCACTGAGTACAACTGAAGCAGAGTATGTTGCAGCTTGTTCGGCTAGTTGTGAGGCAGTATGGATTCGGAAGCTACTATTTGAGTTATTTGATCTACCGCTAGAGGCTACTGGTATCTATTGTGACAACCAGAGTTGTGTGAAGTTGTCTGACAACCCAGTGTTCCACGACAGGTCGAAACACATAGAGATCAAATATCACTATATCAGGGATATGGTGTAGAAAGGAGCAGTGAAGCTCCTATATGTTGCGACAGATGAGCAGATTGCAGATGTGCTGATGAAGCCACTAGCCAGAGTGAAGTTCGAGTACTTCAGAGAGAGGCTTGGTGTCCTTCAAATCGATGACACTTCGAGGAAGAAGTGATGGAGACATTTGCTGTATCCATTCCAAGCATGTTGGAAGGAGGATCCTTCACATGGCTGTGGATGTAAGTGTTGGATGATGAGCATCAGGATGATGTTCTAGGTTCTGCTCTGTATGATCAGTTGGATCTGTTAGGAAAACAGGATCACAGAGCAATAACAATAAGCAGAAATGAAAATATAATCACACATACACATTACAAGAGAGACACAGATATATCGTGGTTCACCCAACTTGGGCTACGTCCACACTGAATTTGCCAGTCCTTATTATTATTACCGTCCAGCAAGGTGAAGGGATACAACCTGCAGCACAACCGCTGCACTTCCTCTTCTCTATTTCGCAGTCTCTCTCCTTATCTTAGAGATCTTTACAATGCATAAAACCTAATACATCCTCTACCCTAGCCGTATTACAATGTCTTTCTTTTATAAGAGAAATACAATGGGAAAATACCACGGGATACCCAAAAACCATTGGCCCACAAAACAACTGGTGAAAACAGCCCCTTGGAACCCCGTGGGGGGGCGATGCCCCCCCACACCCCCCCCGCTGGGGTGAGTGTACAGTCCACCTACATATCATATAAAACTGGGGTACAAACATGGCTGATACAATATCATCTATGAGACTAGAAGATCTGGCTCCACAACCAACAGGATCATTTACATTTGTATGTATGTATGCATCATGTTGGATGCTGGATATGATCAGTTGGATGTATGTACGCATCATGTTGGATGCTGATGGATACATTGTGTGGATCATGTATCTTTGTATGATCAGGTAGATCATGTATGTTGATGGATACATTGTGTGGATCATGTATCTTTGTATGATCAGGTAGATCATGTATGCTGATGGATACATTGTGTGGATCATGTATCTATGTATGTATCAGGTAGATACATTATATATGTTGATATGTATCAGGTAGATACTTGGTATGCATCAGGTGGATGCATTGTATGATCAGGATGATCATGGATGATGAGCTTCTCCAGTTGACATGCATCAGGACGATGCAGTGATGATGATCAGGACGATCATGTGTACATCACGATGATGTATGAAGAGTATCAGGTTGATACTTTGTGGCTGTGGATAGGTTGTGCAGATGAGCATGTCTGGGAGATCCTATAGGTCAGAGTTGTGTACCTGTAACAGCCTGGGATGCTCTTTCGAGAGATTGCTCTGGGAGGACATATAATAGCGCCCTAGGAGATCCTTTAGGTCGGAGTTGTGTACCCGTAACATCCTGGGATGCTCTTTCAAGGTTTTGTCCTATGGCATGTAATTTGCTCCTAGGAGATCTGGACAGGATGAAAAAGGCCTCAGATGCTTCAGCCAGGTTTTGCCATGACCACATGTAATTTTCTCCTGGGAGATCTGGATAGGATGAAAAAGGCCTCAGATGCTTCAGCCAGGTTTTGTGGTGGACCACATGTAATATGCTCCTAGGAGATCCGACAGGTAGAGTTGTGTGCTCGTAACAGCCTGGGATGCTTCAGCGAGGTTTTGTGGTGAGTTCACATGTAATGTGCTCCTCGGAGATCCGATAGGTAGAGCTGTGTGCTCGTAACAGCTTGGGATGCTTTAGCCAGGATTTGTGATGGTTCACATGTAATGTGCTCCTGGGAGATCCAACAGGTAGAGATGTGTGCTCATAATAGCTTGGGATGTTGCAGCCAGGTTTTGTGACGCATGTAATAAGTCCTGAGGATTCCACAGTATGGCCAGTGATGATGAAGACCTGCAGGTCGTGGGCCTACATCCAATATGAAAAAGGACTGGTTCTGTAGAACTTCCTATGACTAGTAGATTCAGATATTGATTGAGATAGTAGCAACAGTGACGATGACGATGACTCGATGATGATTATCCAGTAACGATGATCCGGAGAAGAAGACTTGTGCTAGAAGGCATGTGTCAAGAAATACCTTCCTAGTTAAGAGGGAGTGTTGATGTATATGTAACTTCGGAATGTATTTCACATATATGTATATTGTATTCCTATAGAGATGTTATTATTCCTCTATATGGAAGTTTTGTCATTTATATTGTAAGTGTCGTAACTTATACTTGATGGGTTATTAGAACACCTTGTTGGGGTCGGCCCTATATAAGTCATGTGGGTCGAAGGGTTATTAGACCACCCTATTGGGGGTCGGCCATGTGGGTCAAAGGGTTATTAGACCACCCTATTGGGTGTCGGCCCAGTCAACATTATGTTAAGTGGTTAAGTTGAGTCCGACCTAGTTGAGTAAAAGTCAAGTCAAGTTAGTGTATAAATAGAGAGTGTGTCTCTCTCATTTTACACATTCTATTCTCTCTCACACTCTCGTGAGAGTGGCGCACTTGTGGAGGAGGAGAAGCTCCTACTAGGAGATGTCTATCTGTTATGCTTGGGTTGTATCTTTGCTCTATCTATTTCTGAGGAAGTTATTGGGGTTTTTCACCTTTATGGTTTTCCCCAAGTAAACTCTGTGTCTCTTGTGTGCTTGCATTATTGTGTCCATGATTGATATGCTGTAGATATGTTGTACATGTTGTTATCTCAATTAAGATCCTAGATCAGATTGAAGTAAATTCTGAAAAATTAACAATATTTTATATTACTGTGCCATGGGGACATTCTAGTGAAGGAGATTAATGCCTCCTAGACCCACCATGTGCTTTTAGTGACTTTTCTAGGTCTTGTTGATGTGGCAAATGTATTATTAGCCACCCCCATGTATGACGTCACCCTTATTCAGTCACTTTAGGCTATGACATCAGCCTCCTTTTGAGTGATGCATGTGATATATTGTATTGGCTCATCTTAGCCATTGATTAGATTGTTATAACTTTTGATCTCAACCGCTGGTTTTAAAAAGTGGTTTTGTGGTTTAGGGTTTTGGTCTCTATTATCCTATAAAAGGAGGAGACCCCCCTATTGTAAAAGCTATCTAGAGATTTTTTTTCTCTTGGCTTTTGGAATAAAATATTTTCTTGGGTATCTTGGATCATGGAGTTGAATGCTAGTTTGTGGTGATTGTAAATGCTTCTTCCTCTGCACTAACAGACATTGGTGGCCATCTTGGATTTAATCTTCACTAAAATGATTTGCACGAAAAGAGGACGTTTTGGAGGAGGGTGTATTGGTGGGGAGGCCTACCCTACTATCTTCATCAAGACATTTTGGGTCTACAGGGAGTTGTTTTGTCTTTGCACCAACAATTTCATGTTTATTCTTTCTTTGTTTGCATCTACCTCCATTTCTTTTTAGATTGATCTTTGTGTCCTTGGTTGACAGGAAGAGGAGGACAAATTGGTTGAAGGAGGGAAAATGCATAGCAAGAAGGGCTTCATCAAGTTTGGCATTTCATATTTTTGGGAAGTAATCCTCATCACAAGCGACATTCTTCTTCATTTTCCAGGTATGCTCACCAAGGTACGTTATTCTTCCACCTTGTCCATCCATTCTCTTAGATCTACAAACCCTCATTTTTACATTTTTTTAGATCTACTTCTATCTAGCATGCTTTTGGGGATAAAACATGGAAGCCACCTCTATAGTATCCATGGGAATTCAGAACTATAGTTTGGTGGTGAATGGACTCCATTTCACCCACTTTCCAAGGCACCTAGCCCTCCTTGAGTGAAAACGCATTACTTGAGGGAGGCTAGTCTGCTAGTTCCAAGTTGAGGGTAGGTAAGATTTTTGCTTCAATGAAGAGATAAACCCTTAAAATCTACCTCTAGTGCTTCACCCTATTGATTTTCACCTTGTGGGCCCCATTCCTCATTTTGAGGGTTGAGCCGCACTTGGGTCATTAGGTGATGCATTTTAATGTTTAGATCTATGGAGATCTAGCCATGCAATGTGCTTCATCTTGAAAGCCCACCTTGATTATCATCTTAACTATCCCGATCTATAATTTTGTGGACATCTAGCTCCATTTGGCCCTTGATCTAAGGCACTAGTCATCCTTGGGGTAATTCACACTCCTTGGGTAGGTGGCCATTTGCTAGATCCCATTTGTGGGTATTGTTAATTCCTTCTCAAATACATAGATCCATGATATAGCATACCCATAGTACCATATCCCTTTGATTTTAACCTAGTGGGCCCCAGTTTGGACCATTTTCCACTTTTTAAGGGTGGGCCCGACTTCGATCCATAATTTTGGTACTAAATCTATCTAGATATACTAATTCAAATCCATAAGCGGCCTTAATCTATCATTGGTTGAACCATTTGTCACTCCTTAAGCCTCTTCAACCATATCCTAACTCTTTGGGTCCACTCACTCATCCTAGATCTAGATCTCAATCCATCTTGGTCTCCCTTTATTGCATCATCACATTTCCCTAGGAAGCCTTGATTGCACTTGCTAGCCTCCATTGGCTAAGCTAGGGACTCCCCCTTGGTCTTGCTTAGGCTTGATCTAAAGTTAAGAGTTCCTTGGTTATCGTGACACCCATCTTGCATTGGGAACCGTGACATATCTTGGGTCACCTCTTTAGTTGTCCAACACCTCTACCATCCTGGATGGGATACCTTTAGGGACAACTACAAGTTGTGTGATAACATTTTTGGCGTCGTTGTTGGGGAAGGTAGAGGCTTACCATGGTTCGACATATATTTTTGAAGCTCTACTCCTATTTCTCTTTGCCAACATTTTTGGAGTCATTTACGGGGAGGTAGAGGCTTACCTTAGGTGTCTGCGAGTATCCATGCATAATTCATATCTTATCGCATTCAGTTAAATTTCGATGGTTATCATTTCAATTCTTAATTAAACATAGCCATCTATTTGTCACTCATTTCTCCCCGCTATCCTAACGACATATATTTTGGTAGAAAATAATTAAAATCTTCCTGGCGACTCCACTGGTGATAGATTCTATCATTATCTAGAACCCATGGGGTGCATCATTTTGTATTTAGGTTCTTGATTCTTTTAATAATTGCCATCCATGGCTGATTTCGAGTGGCCTAGGACTTTCGTTCGTTTAAAAGTTTTTGACTTCTAAAAAATTGTTGGGTATCCTCATCATATTCCTCATCAAGCCCGTGAAAGGTTTCCTACATTCGATGGAAGTTATGAAATCTCTACTAAAAGGAACCTTGAAATATTTAGGGAAATTTTTAACGAATTATCTATAACTCATGAGGATGTATGTATGAAACTATTGGCCTCATCTTTCCAAGGAAGAGCTGAGCTCAGGTTCTTGAATTTGAAACCCAATAGCATTTCTGGATATGACATGTTTGAACATAAATTATTAGAAGAATGGGGAAATGAATTCGATGATATATATTCTTCAAGTCTGATCCAAGATCAAAACTTTGCCCTTTCCTATCCTATTGTTGAATCAATTAATAATCAAATATCAAGTAATTTGTCAAAATTCGGAGATGATCCCTCCTGCCCAAATTATTTTGAGGATAAGTCTTCCACTTTTGAGTCAATTGAAAGTCAAATCCCTAATCATTGTACAAATCATAAGTTTTCAAATTTATTTTTAGGTAGCCCTAGTCCCGATCCTGAGGAAATTTCTGAGGATGAGCTTTTAGTCAATCAATCTATTGAAGTTCCTCCCTTGGAGAAACTCATTAGTCATTCTATCTTTAGTGATCATTCAATTCCTTATCACCTTATTGAAGAAGAAGAAGAAAGTGGGGACATTGACCAAGATCCTTTAGTAGTGATTACACATTATCATTGTTCAAATAATCAGGATGTTTTAAATGAACTTGTTAATTTTCTCCCTGATCAATCAAATGAAAATGATCATTTATTCTCATATGAACCCAGTGATGAATCAATAGAACATCAATATCAAGATGAAGATGAGTCAGTAAATCACACTAGATGCTCTAATCTTTGTTCTACTTCTTATAGTGAGTCTTTAAGTTTTCCTTCTTTCATCCTTAATCAAGATAACTTTATTAAATCCTTAGAGTTAGATAGTTATGGTCAATATTTTCCTCAGATTGTTAATATTAGACTTGATCAAAAGTTTGAAATCATTCCTCGAATAAATAGTATTTCTTTAAAATCTCTTTCCTTTTGTCAAATTCCAAGGCCAAATTTTTCTATCCATCTCGGAGAATGTGAATCCACCCTCGCTGCCCAGCCTTTTCAATCTTTTTTGGGTTGGTGGTCTAGTCAATATTTTGCTTTTGAAATTTTCAATAGTAAGTATAAGCATGATTACATGTTTGGAGAAAAATCACTTCATTTCCCTTTTCAGTCACTTTGGAACCATAATGCTTGTTGTCAAGTTATCAATCATTCTTGGTGGCTAGAAAAGGTGTTTGAGAATCAAGTGGGTCTGATTTTGAATTTTTGTCTTTTAAGCATTAATTTGTCTCCACTCAGTTTTTAGTTAATCATCAGTCCCAGGGAGAGCCAGGTTGAATATGTGAGAGAAGTGAATGACGAAATTAGTTTGTATAAAAATAATTTGAATCACGTGCTATGTGTTTTCCCTCCATCAATTTTAAACAATAATGAATTGCATGAATTATGTGATCCTATCAATTCTTTGATGTAGGATGTTTGAATCAAGTATTATTCTTTGTGGCATGATTTCCTGTTACACCATTTGATCCCTTTTGCAATTTTTGAACAAACCAGGAAGATTGTGCTATCAAATTCTTTAATTAAAAAAAATCAAAGAAGAATCATTAACCTTTTTGATGAATGGTTGCACTAGATTTATGATTTTACCTAGCATTTGTGCTGACTAGTTAGAGTAGTTAGGTCTTCGAATAAGCTCACTTGAGCAGTAGGATTTGTGTGCCTTTTTCTTTTTTTTGAGTACTGAGTATTGTGAGTTTTTCCTTTCTTTTTCTTCTGATGATCCTTTGAGTTTTCTGTTGAGTACTTTTCCTTTTGCTGAGTTGTTTGATTGAGTTGAGTCTTTCTCCCTCCTAATATTTTCTCATCTCCTGCATGCATTTAATAAAACTTTTGAGTGCCCTTTTTTTGAATGTCTTCCTTTTTCTGAGTTTTTACTTTGGTTGAGTGAGCTCATAGGTTGATGGTGGGAATTCCTAGAATCCTTGTGGGCATTTCTAGGGATACCATGTAGGCATTCTTAAGGAATCCCTTGCAGGCATTCTTAAGACCCCTTGCGAGCATCCAAAAGAGCCCTTGCGGGCATATTTTGAATGGACTTGCGGGCATCTCTTGATGACTTGCGAGCATCCTTCGAAGGCCTTGCGAGCATCCAAAAGGAGCCCTTGTGGGCATCTTTTGGTGCCTTTGTGGGCATCCTGTTGGAGCCTTGTGGGCATCCAAAAAAGGGTCCTTGCGGGCATTCAAAAGAACCCTTACGGGAATATTTTGATGGCCTTGCGGGAAGCTCTATGAGAGCCCTTGCGAGCATTTTCATGAACCCTTGTGGGCATTTTCCTTGGGGTAGTCCATAATCTGAGTTGTGCTCCATTTAAAGCCTTTTTCATCACCTGCAATAAAAATAAAACACAAAATAAAAATGTTATGTTAGTGTAGGATTTCCATTTATGCATTTCAGTTTTTTTTATAGATTAGATTTCATTTTCAGCATTTATTTTATATTTTATCCCATACATGCTTCATGAGGTATTTTAGTGGCCATGAGTGCAGATACAGGTGCAAAATAAAAGCTGGAAGCAAGGATGATGAATTTCTAGATTGAAGATTGATGCAGAGTAGTTCGAGACTAGATATTTTGAGGTTCTCAAGTGCTCTCTCCCTTAGAGCACGTGTCCCAGCTGGAGCCATATGTTATCACACCATAATATCTGGGTTAGTATTCTTGTTGAGCAGATATATTCACTTTTAAGAGCTTTGTATTTATAGAGCTCAGCTATGATGAGCATATTTAATTGAGATCACTTACATATCAGAGCAGTATATATAAAACATTGAGTAGACCTTATGCCACGCCTAAGCCTTGAGAGCTTAGATTTGATGATTGATGTGACCTTTTGTTCCATACAATTTCAGTTGAGTGCCCAGTTGTATTGTTCCAGCAGTGTTTCAGTGGTTCTTTATGATGACCATTTGTGATATACAATGATGTGACCATTAGACTTGCGATGTTATCATTGGATTGTTATCTTGTTATTTTAGTCATCTTCATAACATTGACTTGGTATAAAACTAATCATGTGGCAGTACTATTTAAATAATGAAATGAAATATCTTGGACGGATTTATAAATATAAAATTGAATGTGTTACTTGCACTCTAAGGTTTTCTAACAATATTCATTGGTTTCATTACCCTCTTATGAGCATGGACATGGTCTTTCCTGGAATCTTTGTCTGCTAGCCTAGGCACCACATTCACTTGACTCCATCCATCCATGACCTTCCTTATTTTGGATTTCACCTTGATTTGCCTTCTTGACTGCTTGATATCGAGGACTTCCCCATTTCTACCGTTGTGTTGGATCGCAACCACGTTTATTTTGTGTCTCGGATCTGAGTTGGTGACAAAACTTTCCTTTGGTGAGTTGGATTTTATGCCTGGATCATTTTGGTCGGTTGTCCCAATGTTTGGCTTTGTGTGGAAAGTCCCTCTAGTCACATGAGTTGTTGTTGGCTAAAACTGAAAGCACATGTACTACTTATATTGGAAATCTCTTATAAAATCCCATGAACTTAAAATTCTAGAATGTGTTTCTCAACACACGATGAATAAAGGCTAAAGCAATGAAATGCTAAAAGTACCCCCTCGAAGGGTCCGAAAAGGTCTAAAAGCAATGGTTAAATAAATGCTATACCTAAATATTAGTGACCTCATAAATGTAAATATACCCCGGATGCAAGCTACGATTAGTTGTGCTTTTAAGCTCATGAAAAATCCCAGAGGGGTCATATAGGCCAAAAGGGCCATGGAAATTAAATGAATGATCCTAATGAACTTGGATCAACTTGATGTAGACATGATTCCTAAGTTGAATAAGCACTCTCTAAACAACTTATCCATTTGTGAGGAACTGCCCTTCCCTTTTTTATTTTGTCCAGCACATAGTGTATGTCCCCTTATTCCCATCCAAAGTGTCACTTATTTGAGTTGGTCAAGCCATCCCCTTTGCCTAAGCTTTGTCCTTAGCCTTCATCCTTTGCTAGCAGTTAGGCCATGTCCATTGGATGCGTATGTCTTTAAAGCTTTTATGCAAGTAAACTATAAACAATGTTGAAATATATATGTATTAACTACCACTGAGTGATGTTTATAATTTAAGTTATGTTGTGAATATCATTAAATGAACATGTCTTAGTCTTTTGTTATAATATATTCTTTGGTTGTATCTTGACCTAAGTCAAACATAATCTGACCATGGTCATTCTTGGTATCCGTGATGAGATGGACCACTTATGCTTATGGATGATGATCTATGGTCCCACATACACCTATTGATGATTCCATATGTTGGACATATGCTTCAAATGATGATTGATGTAGTTGGTCATTTTTATTATTATTTCGAGATCATCATATTTTATACTGTCCAGGTATGGTGGACCATACTGATGACTCCACAGGTTATCATGAGGTGTATGAGTAGTCATATCTAGTGGATTTGGGACTTCTGGATCCATTGAGACACTTATGTTTCAGTTCCGGGCACTTCTGGGCATGATAGTTGCAGTTATCCACCTGTTGACCAGTTTGGGCATGCTGATCCAGCCTGTCTAGCAGGAGCATTGGAGGAAAGTATTTTGCTAGGGTGCTACAGGGGAAGCGGGTGTTCCAACCACTTGTTATTACCATTATACCCCTCTTCCGGACATGATGACACCTTCATATTGATAGGGAAGGAACCCTATAGACAATTTTGGGCACTTTTAGGGTTTTTCAGAAGGAAAAAAAATGGAATAAAAATGTCACTATGGAATTCGATTTGGGAAATTGAGGCAAATTTTTTGCAATTGGTCTGCTCTGAGGTCATCCATAGTGAACCGTCCTTCTTCCATGTCACTTTCCACCAGTCAGTGGGGTCCACAGTGGCCACAGGAGTTCTTTTACTACATGTCTCTCTCAGATTTTGGGGATAGGATTTGATCATTTGCGTTATTTGGACATGTCATAGACTTATATTTTATATTATTGTGCCATGGGGACATGCTAGTGAAGGAGATTAATGCCTACTAGCCCCACCATGTGCTTTTAGTGACTTGTCAAGGTCTAGTTGATTTGGCACATGTAGTTTTGGGCACCCCCATGTATGACGTCACCCTTATTGAGTCACTTTAGGCTATGGCGTCACCCTCCTTTTGAGTGATCCATGTGATATATTGTATTGGCTCATCGTAGCCATTGATTAGATTGTTATATCTTTTGATCTCAACCACTGGTTTTAAAAAGTGGTTTTGTGGTTGAGGGTTTTGGTATTTATTATCCTATAAAAGGAGGAGACCCCCTATTGTAAAATCTATCAAGAGATTTTTGGCTCTTGGCTATTGGAATAAAATATTTTATTGGGAATCTTGGATCATGGAGTTCAATGCTTGTTTGTGGTGATTGTAAATCGTTCTTCCTCTACACTAGCAGACATTGGTGGCCATCTTGGATTTTATCTTCACTAACACGATTTGTAGGCAAAGAGGACATTTTGGAGGAGGGCGTATTGGTGGGGAGGCCTACCCTACTATCTTCATCAAGACGTTTTGGGTCTATAGGGAGTTGTTTTGTCTTTGCACCAACAATTCATGTTTATTCATTATTTGTTTGCATCTACCTCCATTTCTTTTGACTGATTGATCTTTGTGTCCTTGGTTGATAGGAAGAGGAGGAAGAATTGGTTGAAGGAGGAAAAAAGCATAGCAAGAAGTGTTGGAATAATTAAAACCCATACTCTATGTCAATTAATACATTAGAGACATTGATTAATCATTTCATGATTATTACTATGTATTAGAGCATATACTTGGCATATGAGTCACTGTGTGGACCGGAAGGCATCTTTGGGGGGACAACAAGCCTTCCAAGTGTGGACCACAAGTTTCCTAAGTCACTTGAGCACATTTGTACTGATTCTCGATAAGATTCTGGTGAGAAAGGCGCATTCCTGCTTTTTACTGCTTTTGGGTGAAAGGTGAAAAGCTAGTTGACTAGGGAAAGTGTTTTTTGGACCACTTTCACTCCTTGATGTTTATTCCTTTTATTTTTGGGATTTATCATGTTTTTTCATCACACATCATTATCTGATCACTAAATCAAAAATTCGTGAGCCTTAGGTGTGACTTGGAGAACACACTTGCCACCTAGGGGGGTTTCGCATCATTTTAGTAAGTCTACTTTTGTGAGGATCCAAATGGCATATTTATCCATTCGAATCAATTATGTGAACATTATATATTGACAGCCATTTAATTTCCCAATGTTGGATGATGTATTTTATTCATGAGAGTTAATATAGTTTGTATCTATTGTGAGTAATTTTCTGTGTTCTTGACTAGTTGTGTGAGATATTTTGTGAGAGTGTGTAATTTATTGATCAGATCTTGGTGTAAAATAAATTTCACATGGTATCATAGCTATCAATATATTCCTTTCTCCTTATATTGCCTTGCAGGATCTAACCAGTCTCAAGGAGGGTGCAGTAATTCATCCACGGGGTGCATTCTATCATCCACGAGGCGCAACAAACAAGATTTGGGCACACCCAAATCACTCGAAAATTAATTTCAAAGATTCCATGGATCAATCACATCAATTCATTCTCACTCCATTCAATTACTTTGACTCGAAGGTGCAGATGGAGATCATATTGAGGAGCAAAGGCCTCTACACGGTGACTATGGCAACTGAAGCTGAGCCAACCTCAACCGTTGAGAAATCAAAATGAAATAATCGAAGAGATGAATCCTATGGCTTACTATGTCTCACTACATCCATCGATCTTCTATTCCATCTCGATGGTCTTACCTCTCCCAATTAATATTGGATAAAGCTTCAAGAATTTTTTGGAAAGACTGATGAATAAAGAGGCCACCAACTGGATAATGAACTAGTTTGATTGAGTCCACAGAATTTCGATAACCTCCAGGATTTCTTCTCTAAATTCAAATCACTTGTTCTACAGCTGAAGCAATGTGGTATTGACAAAAAGGATGAGCAATTAGTCTTGGCCATTCTCTCCAAACTTGGCCTTGACTACTCAGTCTTTGTTTCGACCTTCCACTCCACAAGGAAGGCAATTAAAAATTGGAAGAGTCCACCACTTTCAGAATTCATGGAGTCACTTACACAAGAACAAGACAAATTGGTCTTGATGGGAACCATTAAAAATCCATCCAAATACCACTATCTGAATGTTGGAGATTCAAAGAGTTCAAAAGGGAAGAAGAAGGGAAATTTCAAGAAGGCCACTGATCAGAGGAAAGACAAGCATAAAGTTCACGAAGACTCCTTAAATTTCAAGAGAAATCCAAACAAGAAGAATGAGAGGACAACATGCAATTATTGCAGCAAGGGATTTCATCCTCAAAGCTCTTGCATGAAGAAGACCATTGATCAAATGGCTCAACTCCTAGAGAAAGACAACATTCCTCTTCCAGAGGGCGCAAGGAGGAAGGATGGAGGACAAAATTCTGATGATAAGGAGAGAGCACATGCACTGATGGAAAGCACATCCAAGCCTACCTCATTCATTGTTGATTCTAGAGCTTCAAGACACATGGTGTCTACAAGTAAGTTTTTTACTTCACTTGACTCTTCCAGTGGTCCAAATATTGTATTGGGTGATAATTCTGAAACTTCTAGCAAAGGTAAAGGCAACATAGATCTCAAGTTTGGTTCATTCAATAATGTCTTGTATGTTCCTGGACTTGCTGCAAACCTATTGTTAGTATATCAGATGACCCACACAGGTTTACCCAGAAATGTAACCTTCACCCCAATTGATGTTGAGATATGTGAACTGTCAACAGGTCGAATTGTTGCATTAGGTACCACTGACCATAGCTCTAGAATCTACAAGTTTTCTCACTTTGTACCATATCCCTCACCTTCTGCTCTTTTAACCCATGCCAATGAGTCAAGCAAATTATGGCCTGAGATATTTGGCCATCTAAACTATAAAAACCTTTCCCAACTTCATGAGAAATAAATGGTCATAGGGCTGCCCAATATCAGATTTTCCAAAGGTGTTTTCCAATCTTGCATCCTAGGACAACACCCTGAGCATAAGTATGGGAGATCCACAACTGAGAGAACCTTTGCACCAATGGATCTTATTAACATTGATATATCAGTTCCATTCCCCCATGAGTCTTTGAACCATGCCAAATACATCCTTACTTTCATAGATGACTTTAGCAGATAGTGTTGGATTTATTTCATCAAGCTAAAATCTGAATTTTTTTGTCTGTTCAAGCTATTCAAAGCCTCAGTTGAGAACTAGTCTAGTAGAAATATTAAAATGATCAGATCTGATAATGGTTGTGAGTACATCAAATCAGAGTTTCAGCAATTTTGTTCCTCTTCAGGAATTCAGATGCAACACACAGTTCCATATACACCTCAGCAGAATGGGGTTGCTGAGAGGAAAAACAGGTCTCTTAAGGACATGGCCACATGTATGCTTGAGGAAAAGTATTTGTACCCAAATATTTGGGCTGAAGCAATAAATTGTGCCACATATATTCGGAACAGAGTGCCACACAAATCTCCCAAAGGTATCACTCCTTTTGAGGCTTGGACAGGGCACAAACCTAATATCTCTCATTTCAGGATTTTTGGCTCAAAGGCTTGGGCTAGGATTCCACTTGAGAAGAGGAGGGTTATGCAACCCCAAATCCAACCATGTATTTTTGTTGGCTATTCAAAGGACTCCAAAGGGTATAATTTTCTGAACATGAGCACTCAAAAAGCCTTCATAGAATGAAGTGTTCGATTCGAAGAAGAGCCCTCTCAGAATGTTGAAATTGGAGAACCTTCTTCACCACCACCTAAAGAAGTCAACGATGTTGCTTCTGAATTTTTTGATTCTGATATTTCTGATAATGAGGACCATTTTATTGTAGATTCTAATTCATCAACAAAGCCTAAATGGGATGCTAATACTTTGCAAGCAGCGGGTGAACTAATGGGCAATCCTCAGGACACAAGGAGGACTAGATCACAATTTGAGAATGCTCTCAATGTGAATGAACCCTACCTATCTAAGAGATGTTATATGATAGTGGATTCTGATCCTCAGACATATGAGGAAGCCTCACATGACCCAAGATGGCAGGCCTCCATGAATGAGGAGTTTCATTAATTGCAAAAGAATGAAACATGGGAGCTAGTCAAGCTCCTCGCATGTAGAAAATTGGTAAGGTGTAAGTGGATCTACAAAACCAAGTGTTCAGCTGATGGTACAAAAGTGAAATATAATGATAGGTTGGTGGAAAATGGATTCTCCCAAGTCCATGGACTTGACTACAATGATACTTTTGCACTAGTTGCACAGAAGGATTCGATAAGACTAGTTCTGGCAACTTTTGCATCCAAGCGATGGGAAGTGCACCATATGGATGTCAAGAGTGCATTCCTCCATGGGGATCTTGAGGAGGAGATTTATATGCAGCATACATAAGGGTATACATCTGATCCTAACTATGTGTGTAGGTTGAATAAGTCCTTATATGGGCTTAAGCAAGCCCCCAAGGCTTGGTATGCCAAAATGGACAACTTTCTCCTGTCACAATCTTATGTTCGATGCAAATCTGATCCTAATGTTTATATCAAGTTGATTGATGGTTCAATAATGATTATAGTGTTGTATGTTGATTATTTTCTAATCACAGGTAGCTCTAATGATCAAATAGCTTCATTGAAGACTGCTTTGCATCAAGCTTTTTCCATGAGTGACTTGGGAATTCTTAAGCAATTTTTGGGGCTTGAGATTTGTCAAACAGAGAATGGAACAAAGGTATCTCAGTCCAAATATGCATCTGATATGCTAAATAAGTTCAAGATGGTTGATTTAAAGCCTTCAAAGACTCCATTCCTTTAAGGAGTTAGACTTGAAGAAGCAGAATCTACACCTTTGGTTGACATCACCTTGTATAGACAGCTTGTTGGAAGCTTGCTATACTTGACTCACACTCGACCTGATCTTGCTTATGTTGTGAGTGTGGCATCAAGATACATGGAGCAGCCACATGAGCTTCATTGCAGGGCTGCAAAAATAATTTTGCACTATGTGCAACGCACCAAGACTGATGGGATTCACTATGTTGCAAATTCTAGCCTAGATCTTCTTGGCTTTACTGATTCAGATTGTGTAAGAATATGCAGGAGATAAAGAAGCTGTAGCAACTCAGAATCAAACTATCAAGAATGTTGCAAAGAAGAAGAGAAGGAGACACTCAATGATCACTCATAAACACAGTAGAATAGAACAATATCTCAGTATCATACAATGAATAAGAATGTAAGTGAATGAATACAATAGAACAGTAAGGTTCATAATATAGGATTCGAATAGGTCAAGTAGGGCATTCGAATTCCTAACTCAGAGTCTGGCTTGGATAATAGTGGAGTCATCATCTAGTCAATGTATCAATCATCAATGGTAACAGTCCGTCAAGTGTTGCTAACTGAGTCTAACTGAGTGTGGTAGGTACTAACTGAATGAAGGAGGCTCAGTGGAGGGTGCATGAGGAGCTAACTGGAGTCAGAATCGGAAGTCTAGTCTCACTGGAGGTCCATAAGAGTGATACAGTCAGTTAAGGAGTCGATCTAGCCTTAAATCAAGGAAAGATCTAAAGATAACTAAGTTAACTAAAGTGCAACTGAGCGGTAGGTGGGAAAAGGTGCCTAACTGGTTGTGGTAGGTGAGAAAGGTGCACTTGTCATGCAGAAGACTGGAAAAGGGTGCATTTGGTAGGTGGGAGGCCCCCTGGGGGCTGTAGACAGTCTGTGGAGAGCTAGAACCAAGCTCTAGGAGATGGGAGGTCCACGATGATGATGACTGGATGCATGCAGATGACTGGATGCATGCAAAATGCATGCATGCATGTAAAACTGAAAAATGATGGGGAGAATATTCTAACACCCCCCCGCAATATATACTATGAGAAAGTAACTGAAGAATAGGGCCTTGGTGACAAAGACCAAAGGTCACCCTGTAAAACAACAAGATAGGGCCCTAGTTACTGAGACCAATGGTCACCCCGTATAGTCAATCTAAAATAAACTAAGTGAGGAAAGAGGGAAAACCCAGCGGAAAAAAGCCCTCCCTCAAAATAGACTGAAAGGTGCTAGAGAAGCATATCACGACTTACCCCTGAAGGAGGCAAGTGTCCTTCTTTTCCGAAGAAGGATTGATTGATCTGTAGTGGTTCAACAATGTGAGAAGGATGAAACCTTCCATGCTGAAAAATATGATCTGGTTCTTTTATGATCTTGTGGATCACCAACCAAATCACCGGCAGATCGGAGTGTAGTGGATGCCCATCGACGAAGAGGAGGAATATCAGGTGAGAGATCATCAGGTTCTTGTGGATCTGGATCTCCCATTCATTCATCTTCATCACCAATTGATAGATCTTCAGGCTCTTGTGGATTTGGATCTAGCATTCTATTATCATCATCTCTAGTTGCAAGACCTTCAAGTTCTTATGGATCTGGGTCTAGCATTCTCTCAATGTCAGATTCTAAATCTGGAATATCATGCAAAAAATCAAGTAAAGCTGACTTATGCTCCCCATGTGCAAACTCTGAATCTGAACACTCATGAGCAAGTAACACTGACTCATGTCCATCATCTTGTGGAGAAAGAGTATAATCAAAACTGTTGATGTCATGGAACTGCTCCAGAATATGTAAGTAGTCCTCCTTGGAACCATCATAACATTAATCAATAGAAGAGCAAGAACTAGATAATGATGGATCTTCATTGAGATCAAAAGAGGAGGTCCATTCTAAAATAGGAGCTGTATCAAGCATTCGTACTTCTTCAAGAGTCCTCTTTTTCTCAATCTCTGTTGGTGTATCTGTGCCCTTTGAGAGGTGTATAAAGTGAGAAAACTCATAGAGTTTTGACTCATGATTTGCAAATCCTTTGGAAATGATTTCCCTTGAAACCATGTGTTGTACCTTGACTTCATATGGAGTAAAGATCACTCTTTTAGGTTCTCCGGTATGAGTCATCTGATATACTGAAAGAAAATTGGGTGCAAGAGAAGGAACAAAAAGCACATCAGAAAAGTGACCATGATCAAGATCGATTCTTCCAATCCCTTGAGAGGGGACTAGTGAATCATTTCCCAAACTGATGGAAGGACCAATAAAGCTTTCAAGACTAGAGAAAAGCCATTTGGAGGAATCCATATGACAAGATGCTCCTGAATCTATGATGAGAGAAGAACTGGTTGATGCAAATGCTTGGAGAGCATTACATCTTTCTTTACCTTTGGATCTAAGAGATTCAGGATCTTTCTTCCTTGCACATACTGGTATAGGAAGATTGTTCTCTTCAAGCGATTTTTCCATCAAATCAATAGTATTCCGCATGCAAGCACTCTCAGGATGAGGCCCTCTATGACAATATGTGCACTCTGCCTTTCCCTTCTGAGAATGTTTGGCCTTCCTAGAGTTCGAAGCCCTATCCAACTGATGTGAATTATCTGTAGGCCTTGTATCATTCAATATTTTGTCAGAAATATTTTGGTTTCCTTTATCATTCACTCTCTCTGCAACTATAAGGGCTGAATCCAATTTGGGTTTGATCATTTCCATTGAAATCAACTTCTCTTCCTCTTGAGTAAGAGATTGTGTGAAATCATCAAATGAGGGAAACTTCCATCTTGGAATGGACAACCTAGTTGACTAGAAAGTAGAGACAAAAACTGAGAAGTTTGCACCCAACTTTGAGAGAATGGAAAGAATAAGCTGCTTGTCTTATTTCACTATCTCATATCTTTTCAACTGCACTGGTTGGTTCTACCATCATTCCGTTGAGTATTCAAGTGAAGCTCTTTGATCTCATGAAGAGAGTCATTTTGGCTTTCCACTGAACATAGTTGGAAGATGTCAACTTTAGATCCATCTGAACAGAGAAAGTCGAATAGTTGAAGAAGATTCCGAATAGGTGAATAAACCTGCAAAAACAATAAAAGATGTGCTGATGGAGAATGCTACACTTCGACTGAACACTACCTTAAGGAAAGATAGCTGCTCAAAGAAATGTTGGAACTGCTGCAATGGCTACAATTCGAATAGTTGCTTCCTTCTCTGATACCATGTAAGAATCTACAAGAGATCTAACAGTTGTAGCAACTCACAATCAAACTATCAAGAATGTTGCAAAGAAGAAGAGAAGGATACACTCAATGATCACTCATAAACACAGTAGAATAGAACAATATCTCAGTATCATACAATGAATAAGAATGTAAGTGAATGAATATAATAGAACAGTAAGGTGCATAATATAGGATTCGAATAGGCCAAGTAAGGCATTCGAATTCCTAACTCGGAGTCTAGCTTGGATAATAGTGGAGTCATCATCCAGTCAATGTATCAGTCATCAATGGTAACAGTTAGTCAAGGCTAACTGATTCTAACTAAGTATGGTAGGTACTAACTGAATGAAGGAGGTTCAGTGGAGGGCACATGAGGAGCTAAATGGAGTCAGAATGGGCAGTCTAGTCTCACTGGAGGTCCATCAGAGTGATATAGTCAGTTAAGGAGTCAATCTAGCCTTAAATCAAGGAAAGATCTAAAGATAACTCAGTTAACTAAAGTGCAACTGAGTGGTAGGTGAGAACAGGCACCTAACTAGTTGTGGTAGGTGACAAAGGCACACTTGTCATGCACAAGACTGGAAAGGGGCGCATTTGGTAGGTGGGAGGCCCCCTGGGGGCTGTAGATAGGATGTGGAGAGCTAGAACCAAGCTCTAGGAGCTGGGATGTCCACCATGATGATGACTGGATGCATGCATGTAAAACTGAAAAATGATGGGGAGAATATTCTAACAGATTGGACAGGTGATAGCCTTGACAGAAAATCCACATCTGGATTTGTATTCATGCTTGGAGGTGGTCTTGTTTTCTGTTCTAGCAAGAAACAGAATGCCATTGCACTATCTTCAGCAGAGGCCAAGTACAGAGGAGAAATGGATGTTGTTACTCAGTGTGTGTGGTTGTAGGGTATTCTTTCAGAGTTTGAGATTGCCTTTAGTACTCCTACTGTCATATTTTGTGACAATAAGAGTGCTATAAGGGTCTTAAGTGATCCATTACAGAGACAAAGAACCAAGCATATTGATATTCATATGCACTACATCAGGAGCTTAGTGCATGACTAGACCATTGATCTGTAGTATTTACCAACAGGTGAGCAAACTGCAGACATCTTCACTAAAGATTTCATTGAGAAGACTTTCAGCTATCTTAGATCATTGCTTGGGATGGTTGAACATGTGGTGGAGTGAAGGATTGATCAGCAATATTTCAATTTTAATTTGTCCATGTTTTCAGGGGAGGTTTTTCCCATGAGGTTTTCCTTCTATCCTTGCTTTTTTGGACCATGCAGTATTGTACAAGGTGACCATGTCTTGTTACTAGGCCCTTAGTATTTTCATTTTCTTATTTTTAGCGCATAAATTCAGACTTATGGGGGGGTGTTGGAATAATTAAAACCCATAATCTGTGTCAATTAATACATTAGAGACATTAATTAATCATTTCATGATTAATTACTATGTATTAGAGCATATAGTTGGCATATGAGTCATTGTGTGGACCACAAGGCATCTTTGGGGGGACCACAAGCCTTCCAGGTGTGGACCACAAGTTTCCTAAGTCACTTGAGCACATTTCTACTAATCCTGGATAAGATTTTGGTGAGAAAGGCGCATTCTTGCTTTTTACTACTTTTGGGTGAAAGGTGAAAATCTAGTTGACTAGGGAAAGTGTTTTTTGGACCACTTTCACTACTCGATGTTTCTTCCTTCCATTTTTGGGATTTATCATTTTTTTCATCACACATCACTATTTGATCACTAAATTAGAAATTTTTGAGCCTTTGGTGTGACTTGGAGAACACACTTGCCAGCTAGGGGGTTTTTGCATCATTTTAGTAAGTCTACTTTTGTGAGGATCCAAATGGAATCTTTATCCATTTGAATATATGATGTAAACATTATATATTGATAGCCAGTTAATTTCCCAAGGTTGGATGATGTATTTTATTCATGAGATTTAATACATTTTGTATCTATTGTGAGTACTTTTTCGTGTTCTTGACTAGTTGTGTGAGATCTTTTGTGAGAGTGTGTAATTTCTTGATCAGATATTGGTTTGAACTGAATTTCACAAGAAGGGATTCATCAAGTTTGGCATTTGATCTTTGTGGGAATTAATCCTCGTCACAAGCAACAATCTTCTTCATTTTCGAGGTACGCTCAAGGAGGTACGTTATTCTTCTACCTTGTCCATCTATTCTCTTAGATCTACAAACCCTCATTGTCAAAACACTCAGTTTTACATTTTTTCAGATCTACTTGGATCTACCATGCTTTCGGGGATAAAAATTAGAACCCACCTCTATAGTATCCACGACAATTTAGATCTATAGTTTGGTGGTGATTCGACTCCATTTGGCCCACTTCCCAAGGCACCTAGCCCTCCTTGAGTGAAAACACATTCCTTGAGGGAGGCTAGTCTGCTAGTTCCAAGATGTGGGTAGGTGAGATTTTTTCTTCAATGAATAGATAAACCCTTAAAACCTACCTCTAGTGATTCACCCTATTGATTTTCATCTTGTGGTCCCCATTCCTCATTTTGAGGGTTGAGCCCCAATTGGGTCCTTAGGTGATGCATTTTCATTTTTAGATCTATGGATATCTAGCCATGGCATGTACTTGATCTTGAAAACCCACCTTGATTATTATCTTAACTATCCCGATCTATAATTTGGTGGACATCCGACTCCATTGGGCCCTTGATCTAAGGCACTAGTCATCCTTGGGGTAATTCGCACTCCTTGGGTAGGTGGCCATTTGCTAGATCCCATTTGTGAGTATTGTTAATTCCTTCTCAAATCCATAGATCCATGCTATAGCATACCCCTAGTACCATCTCCCTTTGATTTTAACCTAGTGGACCCCATTTTGGAAGATTTTGCACTTTTTAAGGGTGGACCCCAATTGGATCCATAATTTTTGTACTAAATCTATCTAGATCTACTAATTCAAATTCATAAGCAGACTTAATCTATCATTAATTGAACCATTTGTCACTCACTAAGCCTCTTCCACCATAACCTACCTCTTTGGGTCCACTTACTCATCCTAGATCTAGATCTCAATCCATCTTGGTCTTCCTTTATTGCATCATCACATTTCCCTAGGAAGCCTTGATTGTATTCACTAGCCTTCATTGGCTAAGCTAGGGACTCCCCCTTGGTGTTGCTTAGGCTTGATCTAAAGTGAAGAGTGCCTCGATTATACTGACACCAAGCTTGCATTGGGAACCATGACATCTCTTGGGTCACCTCTTTAGTTGTCGAGCACCTCTACCATCCTGGATAGGATACCTTTAGGGACAACTACAAGTTGTGTGATAACACAACCTTAGCCTCCAATCTAGTAACCTTACTTCTAAACCTATCAATTTCAACAAGTTCTATTGAACTTCCCCCTTGTATCTATGTTTTTTATATCTTTAAGTCTTATTTCCCAAAAGTGAGATCTGTCACGTAAACTTCTCTTCTGGGACAAATCCCTCCTCTTCCTTTGATACATATTCTACAAGATTTTTTTCTTCCTTAGAAATTTTTTTTCTAATAAATTTGTATTCTTCTATAACAACTTATTGAGGTTCTATAACAAATTTCTCCTCTTTTGTGGTAGTTGTGCAAGGTTATTACACTAATCCTCAATTGTGTTTTCAACTTCCAAATCTATATCAGCGTGGACTTCCTCATGTGAAGTATATGGTGAATATTCATGTTTCTCTTCAATGGCTTGGACCAAGGCATCCTAGCCTCTCTAGAATTCATAGAATTTTGTTTTTTCTAGATTGAATAACACACATTTTGGGGGAAATGGATGTAAATCAAGGTTTGTTCAAGTTATTGGGTTTGATAGTTGAAGGGATATCTTACACCTAGGTGATATATTATGTTAATATTCTTTTTCAATGTATTAGATTCCATCATTATAGTCGCCTTCTTTTGGATTGTGAAAAAACCTTAATGAAGAAAGTTTGGAAAAGGAAAGGAAATGATGATAGTGTCAATGAGGATAAGGGTCATTCTAAGGTGTTGTTGTTCATAACAATGATATGGTGGATGGTCAAACATACGAGGAAGGATAAGTGTAGAGGTAGCTAAGGGATCCAAAGGAAATATGTCATTTTGTGAAGGGTGGTTTGGTGGTGGAAGATATCTCTATTATTTTGATGGTTATTGTTTTCATTAGTTGGATGGCCCTCACAAAATTTGTGAGTAGACATGGCTCCTGTTTTCTTCTCAAAGAAGACAAACTTCTACCAAGAGCAATCATGAGAATTGCTGGAAAAAAGGGAATGCAATATACTTTACAAATAAAATATGGAAACATAGATGAAGATAAAATCCCAGAAGAAATATTACAGAATTAGATCTGATGACTTACCTAATGGGAAGAACCTTCCTTGTACTCAAGTTTTAACTTTCAAATCAAATCTTGCCTCTCATAGGCAAGTTAATAACTAGAACAAACTGGCCCTTAGTGAAGGGAATAAACATACCTAAGAGAGAGAGAGAGAGACAAAAAATTTTGATAAAAAGGAAAGACAAGTACAACAGTAGAACCAACCACTCAAAAAGGTACGACACAATCAATATCAATGCAAAAATAAACCAACACACCAAAGTATCCCTCAAACAATCAAAGATAGTTAATGCAACAAAAATTCAACCACAACAAGCAGTAGTATGGAATCGCATGAGTGAAGGAGGGAGAATGAAAAATTGATGTAGAAACCCTCATAAAGGATTGTGCTAAGTAAGGATAGGTTCGGTGTTGCAAGTAGACCCAAAAACCAAAAAACACTGAAGCAGAGAAATCCTTCAAACCCTTGACATCATAAACAAGTGTGATTGAAAACTCTAGATCAACTGTGACAAAATAGAGTTCAAAGTGCCATAAAGACATCACTCTCAACAAACGCTATACTAGTTCTTATATCCTCTCAAAGACTTCCTAGAAGATCCTTCTAAGTGATGTTAGGGCTCCTCTTACAATTAGGCTAGGCATGACATCATCAATTTATAAGTCAAATTAAACTGGTAAGTAAAAAAATTAAGTAGGGAACATAGCTAAAAGAAGGGTCAACAAAAAATCTAACTACAATAGGGATAACCACAAGTCAACACACCAAGAGGGATAACTACAAACATAACAAAAGCACTGCACTAATCACAAATTCAACATAACATAACAAGTGGGCTAACCAGAAAGTCAACATAACATAACAAGTGAGATAACCACAAATTCAACATATCATAACAAGACTCTCTCTCAAATATATGTGGTATACATATGTCCCATGCAACAACTGAAAGTTTATCATCACTATATAGGAAGGGTTCCACATGGAAGATGTGATCCTCTCATCCTCATTTAGGTTCTATCGGAATCTTACTTTCAAAATACCCAACCAAGGGGAAACCAAACATGGAAGCATGGGCCTAATGAAGAACAAAAAATTCCCAATACACTTGCACCAACAAACGTAGTGAACCAAGATAATACAATTGTACCATTAAAACATAATTTTCATCTCTTTCAACTAATACATTAAAACATAATTTTCATCTCTTTCAACTACTACATTAAAGCACAATTTTCATCTCTTTCAACTTTAACACTCCCAAGAGGTCCCTGTGTTAAAGTCGAAACATACAAGAACAAGAGCATGTACATGACAGCAGTAGTACTATGCCTATTTAAAAAAAATTAAAACAGTAGTAATAGATCTAACTCACAATACAAAAGACCAAGTCTAATTACTTAACAAATCAAATAACAAAATAACAAAAGTAGAAAAGTAGAAAGAGCATAAAATGAACTTTACTCCTATAT
Organism: Larix kaempferi; assembly: GCA_027924585.1. NCBI lineage: Eukaryota > Viridiplantae > Streptophyta > Pinopsida > Pinales > Pinaceae > Larix > Larix kaempferi. The sequence goes on from BSBM01000922.1 coordinate 4,748,396, forward strand.
TTTGTTGGAATATTATCACCATCATTTTTTATATTTGCATGCATGCATGCATCTAGTCATCATGCATGCATTTGCATGCATCCAGTCATCAGTTCGGTGGTCTCCCTAGCACCTAGAGCCTATTTTCAGCTCCCTAGAGCTTGTCTTCATCCCCCAGTAGCCCTCCTACCTACCTGATGCACCTTTTTTTCCTCACCTGGATGACATATGTGCCTGATCTCACCTAACTGGAGTTTAACAGTCAGTTAGAGAATTGATTGACCAGTTCTTGCATTTATTGCTTAGTTTAACTGCCTCTAGCTCCCAGTTGTCTATTTTGGAGTGCCACTTGACCTTGTTACAACCTCATGCGCCCACCTTGGAGTCTCCATCCCTTGATTTGTGCTCACATGGATCAGTTAGACTCAGTTAGACTCATTTGAATGACTTTTGACTATTTGTTACTGCTGCCGCTAATTAGATGATGTCTCCAATGTTATCCAAGCTACACATTGAGGATGATTCGAATGAACTTAGATCAATTCGAATTCTCTTGATAGTTATTGTATTGTATTCAGTTATTCAGAGTGCCAGCTTATAGCTGATGTGTGTTTATACTGCTATTCTCCATTTTCTATGTTCATGAGCGATTATTGATTCTTCTTTCTTCTCTACAATCCATTAGTGAGATTAGCAAGATATGTTGTAGCTATGAGATATCCCTGCAAATTATCACATGGTATCAAATCTGGCAACAACTATTCGAATTGCAGTAGTAGCAATTGCAACAGTTACAACAATTCTTTGAGCAGTTGTCTTTCATTGAGCACTAGAAGCCTCTGGTTTTCCACAGCAAATCCTGGTGCTATTTCCTTGAATTCACTGGAGAAATCAAGTGAGGTCTAGCCAGGTGTGAAGGACCTAGTCACATGTGCTCAGTGTCCTAAGGCAGTTTTCAATTCGAATTGCAGCAGATCTCCATTTACAATTCTCATTGTTTTGCAGGTTATCTCCATCATTCGAATCCATCTTCAATAGCCACTATGGATCTCCATTGTTTTTGCAGGTTATTCTAATTTCTCTACAGTTGCAGCAGTTTCCGGCAGTTGTAGTAGTTTTGATGTTTTCTGCAGTTGCAGCAGTTTTGATGTCTTCTGCAGTTGTAGTAGTTTTCTGTAGTTGCAGCTGTTTTTTGCAGTTGTAGTAGCAGATTCAAATTCTGCGACAGCTTCCATGGATCTGAAAGCAATTCCTTCTCTCTCTTCATACAACTATGGAGAATGGAAACCAAATATGACATCATACTTGAAGAGATATGGTGATTTCAATATGTGTATTGATGTTAAGAGAGATTTTGCTTCCTATGAAGAGGAAGAAGATTAGCTAGATGATTGTGATAGAGACTCAACAACAATTTGTACTTCTATGATTTCCAATATGGAATACCTCATTGATTCTGTAGAACATCCAAGTGATAACTGGACAAGATTGGACAGATTATTTGGAAAGAAGGAAGAGGATGATGTTAGCCATTTGGAGAACAAACCCAGTAGTACTACCTTTAGCTCTCTCTCTAATCATGATTTGGCCTCAATCATCTCCCATGATGAAGTTGTTCAAAATGAAGAAGAAGATACAGTTGCAGCAGTTTCAAAATTTTCTACAGTTGTAGTGTTACATTTTCAGAATTTACTTCAATCTGATCTAGGATCTTAACTGAGAGAACAACATGTACAGCAAATCTACAGCATAACAATCATGGACACAATAATGCAAGCACACAAGAGACACAGAGTTTACTTGGGGAAAACCATAAAGTTGAAAAACCCCAATAACTTCCTCAGAGATAGATAGAGCAATGATACAACCAGAATACAAGAGATAGTCTTCTCCTAGCAGCAGAGCCTCCTCCTCCACAAGTGCGCCACTCTCCCAAGTGTGAGTGAGAGAATAGAATGTGTAAAATGAGAGAGACACACTCTCTATTTATACACTAACTTGACTTGACCTTTACTCAACTAGGTCGGCCTCAACTTAACCACTTAACATAATGCTGACTGGGCCGACCCCCACTAGGGTGGTCTAATAACCCTTCGACCCACATGGACGACCCCCAATAGGGTGGTCTAATAACCCTTTGACCCACATGACTTATACAGGGCCGACCTCAACAAGGTGGTCTAATAACCCATCAAGTATAAGTTACGACACTTACAATATAAATGACGACACTTCCGTATAGAGGAATAATAACATCTCTATAGGAATACAATATACATATATGTGAAATACATTCTGAAGTTACATATACATCAACACTCCCTCTTAACTAGGAAGGTATTTCTCGACACAGGTCTTCTAGCACAAGTCATCTTCTCTAGATCATCGTCACTGGATAATCATCATCGAGTCATCATCATCGTCACTGCTGCTGCTATCTCAATCAATCTATGAATCTACTCGTCATAGGAAGTTCTACAGAGCCAGTCCTTTTTCATATTGGATGTAGGCCCACCACCTGCAGGTCTTCGTCATCACTGGCCATATTGTGGAATCCTCAGGACTTATTACGTGCGTCACAAAACCTTGAAAGAGCATCCCAGGCTGTTATGAGCACATGGCTCTACCTATAGGATCTCCCAGGGCCATATTATATGTGACCTCACCACAAAACCTCGCAAGAGCATCCCAGGATGTTACGAGCACACAACTCTACCTATAGGATCTCCCAGGGACAGATTATATGTGGTCATGGAAAAACCTCGCAAGACCATCCCAGGACTTATTATGGGAACACATCCCAACCTATCGAATCTAGTAGGGACATATTATATGCCATAGGACAAAACCTCGAAAGAGCATCTGCCAGATATCCCAGGGCATGAATTACATGCCATAGGAAAAACCTCGAAAGACTATCTGCAGATCTCCCAGGGCCAAATTATATGTCCTCCTAGAGAAAAACCTTGAAAGAGCATTTGCCAGATATCCCAGGGCACGAATTACATGCCATAGGAAAAACCTCTAAAGACTATCTGCAAATCTCCCAGGGCCAAATTATATGCTCATCTGCACAACCTGATCCACGGCCATAGAGTATCAACCTGATACTCTCCATACATCATCCTGATGTACACATGATCATCCTGATCATCATCACTACAACATCCTGCTGCATGTCATCTGGAGCAACATCCTGAAGCTCGTCATCCACGATCATCCTGATCATACAATGCATCTACCTGATGCATACCAAGTATCTACCTGATACATATCATCATACATGATCCACCTGATCATACAATGTATCCACCTGATACAAATACAAATACATGATACATATCACCATACATGATCCACCTGATCATACAATGTATCCACCTAATACATATACAGAGGAAGTTATTGGGGTTTTTCACCTTTATGGTTTTCCCCTAGTAAACTCTGTCTCTTGTGTGCTTGCATTATTGTGTCCATGATTGATATGCTGTAGATATGCTGTACATGTTGTTCTCTCAGTTAAGATACTAGATCAAATTGAATTAAATTCTAAAAAATTAACATGGTATCAAAGTTAACTTGAAAGAAGGCATGGTATGGCATGTTTGACACTTGTTGCAGTTACGATGCTAGGGCTTGATATAGAAAAAACCAGTCATTGTAGAACTTTCGCTATAAATAAATTTAGGCAAGGTTTCAGGGTCTGAAAATTGTATAGGGAGAAGCTGAGATCCCCATGTACCTTGTGTCCAAAGGAAAACCTCTAATTCATTGTACTTTGTGATTTATGATCTGTACAATATAGGGTTTCTGCCTCTTCCAGATCTCAGTAAAAAAAATGTGACCTTGGAAAAAAGGTCATAACTTGGGATAGGAAGCTCCAAATGAAATTTCATAAAAATTGACAGGTAGTTAATGGACGGAAATTTTGCAGGTAATGTTTTCAGAGGCCGAAACTGAACTAGTAACACGTGGCACGCCGTACAAGTTCTCTCTCTTGTTTTATCCCATAAACAGGTCATGTTCCGACACTTGGAATAAATCTCTCTCAAAGAATACATTTGAGGTCAGACCTATGGGGTTGGAAACATGACAGGTCGAGCTATATTAGGAAAAAATTTCAGACCCTTTGGATTGAAAAGTTCGGAGTTACATCAGAAACAATCAGGTACATATTTCTGTCAAAACATAATTATTTTTTAGTACCTTCATTCATGGCTTCCAGAATTTAGGGTTTCGGAGAAAGTTGGAATTTTTCTAATCAGAGCCTACGGCTGAATGAAACTCATCAAAATCAAAATTTAGAGACCAGGATCAGAATTTTTGGTTGGGAAGAAGGCCAGTCTTGATCAGACCCTAGTTCGGGACTTTGATCGGAAAATCGAAAAATTAGGGCTTTTGCAAAAATGGGAATTTTTGAAATCTGTGACCACGGCTAGAAGCTCCTCAGAAAAATAGAAGCTTAGAGCTTTGGATCGAACCTTTTGATTTGGCAGAAGGGTGGGACTTATCAAACCCTAGTTCGGGGTCATGTCCAGTGAGTCCGGAAGCTTCTAAGGAAAATTTGAGGGGTGAAACTTTGCAGTTTTAAAATTCTTAATATACCGGCTTAATCAGCTCATCAAGGCACATCTTTCTATCCTTTCAGAAGTTTGAAATTCAAAGTTTGAATTTTTAGGGTTTCTCTGACAAACCCTAATCCAGCTCTAGATCCAGTTCCTGCAAATCAAGTGGATTGGGTTAATCCTAGAACATAATGGATTGGTTACCTGCATAAGTGAAGAAGTTCTTGTTTCAGAGGGAGATGAGCCTAAGACCTTACATAAGAAGATTACAAGCAATCTCGACAGGTATGACTTATCCAGGTATGTTTCGAGATTTGTTCATGATTAAGTTTATGGTATGTTTGTCTTCATATTACTACCGTTAGTACAATCTTGATTAAATTTAGACTTGTCATATCACCTTAATAAAATTATGACTGCATGATAGAAGATATTCATTGATTAGAGTGTTGACACTTATGATTGTACTAATGCATTATGGTGTTGTATGAGGTTTATGTTGTCCGCTAACATGAAAGGTACACCAAGAAAGACAAATCATGTTCCAGTTCAAGAACATATGATTATGGTGACATGAAGACAAAGATTCATCCATTGTCATGGATCACATAGAAGATCTATTTACAAGGTATGTATAACTTGGTTCTATAATGGTTAACTTATGAGATATGCAGGTTACTAGCACAAGTCATTGAAGAGAACAAGAAGACATCATGCGGGTATGTTAGACATAAATAGCTAACATAGTAATCCAGGTATGTTTTTCCTAGATCAAGTTAGAATCCTACCTTGTGTTAGGATCCCTTATATAAGTATACTTGGTATGATTGGTTATGTTTATTCATAAAGTTAGAAATGTAAGTAATCAAGGGTTTATGCATTTTATGTCTCTTATCTTGATTGATGATTTAACTAACCAGAAGAGTCCTATGATCAAATAAGAATATGCATGAGTAAAAGAAGACTTCCCTGAAACCTTGAATACTAATGTTTATTATCTGTGTTTGAAATGATCATGACTCTTATTGTGGTTTGATAATATTAACATTATACTAATGAATGTGTGATTATGTATGAGACCTCGAGGATAACACAATGATGATACTAATAAGAATGCATAGTGATGGATATAAGTTCAAGGACAGGTAATCCAGGAAGCAAAGATCAAGAGGGAGCACACTCCAGTTGTTTCTGCAAGGAAGCAAAGATCAAGAGGGAGCACACTCCATTTGTTCCTGCAATGAAGCAAAGATCAAGAGGGAGAACACTCCAGTTGTTCCTGCAAGGAAGCAAAGATCAAGAAGGAGCACATTTTAGTAGTTTTGCAAGGATGCAGATATTCAGAGGGAGTTGACCACTTCTCACAATCCACATCATAATGGAGTTGTAGAAAAGAAGCAAAGACTGAGAGGGAGTCAACCCAACAAACAAACAAAGATAAGTATTTGAATTATCATTCCTTGCATATTTTATTGTTTAAATAATACTTCTCAATAATGTATATACTCATGTTCCTAGAATTAGGTTGTGTATTATGCATATTAGAATAGTTGCATTGATGAACAGTATACTACTAATATACATGGGTAAGTAGCCTATGGCACTGTACAACATTCCATTGCTACTTATCTAGAATGAAACCTCTTTGCTGACATGTTGGGAGTTGTGCACACTCTTAACAATGTTCTGGTAGAGATTGGAAGGCATCTAGAAAGTTACAGGATATGGATAAATGTTGTATTGAAGCATTGGCTAAGATAATTGCATGACTGTATGACATATTTCTTTATGTGTAAGAATTTGTTCTGAAAACTATGAGATGTTTTCTAATCATGCAATTTAACTTGTTGTGTAGGAAAGATCGTATACCATCACCTACAAAAGGAGGACTACAACATTTGTTCAGCAACAAGGTTATCTATTGAAAATATTGAATATATTGAAGTTCCTAGGATCTGGGAAGAATGCCATGATCGAGGAGTACCAGTTGATCGTGAAGATGTTTGGGATGCAGTCCCAAGACCTGAAGGGGAGTCTGTAGTGACTTCTAAGAGGATCTACAAGATCAAGCATGCTGCGGGTGGTAGCATAGAGACTTTTTCTCTTGTAGCCAGATACACTTCCATTAGATCCGTACCTGCTCTGGCTGTAGTGATGAAATGGAATATACACCAGATGGATTTCAAGACAACTTTCTTGAATAGTGTAGTTGAAGAAGAAATGTATGTGGAGCAGCCACTTGGTTCTGAGACACATGACAGGGAGTCATATATGTGCAAAACTTGGTGAGGATAGATTGATTACCGACACCCAATGGAAGCTTGCTGCTGAGTTTGAGATGAAGAACTTGTGGATGATGCACTATTTTCTAGGTATGGAGGTGTGGCAGAGTGTAGATGGAATCTTCATTGGACAAGGGAAGTATGCAATAAAGGTCCCGAAGAGGTTCGGGATGATGGACTGCAAGGACATGGCCACACCTATGGCATTGAACCTGAAGCTTCTGTGTGATGCTTCATCTGAGCCGATTGATGTCATTATGTATCGTCAGATGATTAGGTCCTTGATATACCTGACAAACACAAGACCAGATATTTGCTTTATGATGAACACATTGAGCCAGTTCTTGACGGATCCGAGGAGTGTTCACCTGGTTGCTATAAAGCATATTCTGAGGTACCTAAAGGGTACAGTTGACTATGGGCTCAAGTATGATGCAAATCAAAAGTTTAACCTATAGGGTTATGTTGATTTAGATTGGGTAGGCAGTGCTGCAGATAGGAAGAGCACTTCTGGGTGCTGCTTCAGTATGGGGTCAGGTGTGATCTCTTGGTTTAGCAAGAAGCAGTCCTGCGTAGCACTGAGTACAACTGAAGCAGAGTATGTTGCAGCTTGTTCGGCTAGTTGTGAGGCAGTATGGCTTCGGAAGCTACTATTTGAGTTATTTGATCTACCGCTAGAGGCTACTGGTATCTATTGTGACAACCAGAGTTGTGTGAAGTTGTCTGACAACCCAGTGTTCCACGACAGGTCGAAACACATAGAGATCAAATATCACTATATCAGGGATATGGTGTAGAGAGGAGCAGTGAAGCTCCTATATGTTGCGACAGATGAGCAGATTGCAGCTGTGCTGATGAAGCCACTAGCCAGAGTGAAGTTCGAGTACTTCAGAGAGAGGCTTGGTGTCCTTCAAATCGATGACACTTCGAGGAAGAAGTGATGGAGACATTTGCTGTATCCATTCCAAGCATGTTGGAAGGAGGATCCTTCACATGGCTGTGGATGTAAGTGCTGGATGATGAGCATCAGGATGATGTTCTAGGTTCTGCTCTGTATGATCAGTTGGATCTGTTAGAAAAACAGGATCACAGAGCAATAACAATAAACAGAAATGCAAATATAATCACACATACACATTACAAGAGAGACACAGATATATCGTGGTTCACCCAACTTGGGATACGTCCACACTGAATTTGCCAGTCCTTATTATTATTACCGTCCAGCAAGGTGAAGGGATACAACCTGCAGCACAACCGCTGCACTTCCTCTTCTCTATTTCGCAGTCTCTCTCCTGATCTTAGAGATCTTTACAATGCATAAAACCTAATACATCCTCTACCCTAGCCGTATTACAATGTCTTTCTTTTATAAGAGAAATACAATGGGAAAATACCACGGGATACCCAAAAACCATGGGCCCACAAAAAAGCTGGCGAAAACAGCCCCTTGGAACCCCGTGGGGGGGCGATGCCCCCCCACACCCCCCTGCTGGGGTGAGTGTACAGTCCACCTACATATCATATAAAACTGGGGTACAAACATGGCTGATACAATATCATCTATGAGACTAGAAGATCTGGCTCCACAACCAACAAGATCATTTACATTTGTATGTATGTATGCATCATGTTGGATGCTGGATATGATTAGTTGGATGTATGTACGCATCATGTTGGATGCTGGATATGATCAGTTGGATCATTTATGTATGTACGCATCATGTTGGATGCTGATGGATACATTGTGTGGATCATGTATCTTTGTATGATCAGGTAGATCATGTATGCTGATGGATACATTGTGTGGATCATGTATCTATGTATGTATCAGGTAGATACATTATATATGTTGATATGTATCAGGTAGATACTTGGTATGCATCAGGTGGATGCATTGTATGATCAAGATGATCATGGATGATGAGCTTCTCCAGTTGACATGCATCAGGACGATGCAGTGATGATGATCAGGACGATCATGTGTACATCACGATGATGTATGAAGAGTATCAGGTTGATACTCTGTGGCTGTGGATAGGTTGTGCAGATGAGCATGTCTGGGAGATCCTATAGGTCAGAGTTGTGTACCTGTAACATCCTGGGATGCTCTTTCGAGAGATTGCTCTGGGAGGACATATAATAGCGCCCTGGGAGATCCTTTAGGTCGGAGTTGTGTACCCGTAACATCCTGGGATGCTCTTTCAAGGTTTTGTCCTATGGCATGTAATTTGCTCCTAGGAGATCTGGACAGGATGAAAAAGGCCTCAGATGCTTCAGCCAGGTTTTGCCATGACCACATGTAATTTTCTCCTGGGAGATCTGGATAGGATGAAAAAGGCCTCAGATGCTTCAGCCAGGTTTTGTGGTGGACCACATGTAATATGCTCCTAGGAGATCCGACAGGTAGAGCTGTGTGCTCGTAACAGCCTGGGATGCTTCAGCGAGGTTTTGTGGTGAGATCACATGTAATGTGCTTCTCGGAGATCCGATAGGTAGAGCTGTGTGCTCGTAACAGCCTGGGATGCTTTAGCCAGGATTTGTGATGGGTCACATGTAATGTGCTCCTGGGAGATCCAACAGGTAGAGATGTGTGCTCATAATAGCCTGGGATGTTGCAGCCAGGTTTTGTGATGCATGTAATAAGTCCTGAGGATTCCACAGTATGGCCAGTGATGATGAAGACCTGCAGGTTGTGGGCCTACATCCAATATGAAAAAGGACTGGTTCTGTAGAACTTCCTATGACTAGTAGATTCAGATATTGATTGAGATAGCAGCAACAGTGACGATGACGATGACTCGATGATGATTATCCAGTAACGATGATCCGGAGAAGAAGACTTGTGCTAGAAGGCATGTGTCAAGAAATACCTTCCTAGTTAAGAGGGAGTGTTGATGTATATGTAACTTCGGAATGTATTTCACATATATGTATATTGTATTCCTATAGAGATGTTATTATTCCTCTATATGGAAGTTTTGTCATTTATATTGTAAGTGTCGTAACTTATACTTGATGGGTTATTAGAACACCTTGTTGGGGTCGGCCCTATATAAGTCATGTGAAGGGTTATTAGACCACCCTATTGGGGGTCGGCCATGTGGGTCAAAGGGTTATTAGACCACCCTATTGGGTGTCGGCCCAGTCAACATTATGTTAAGTGGTTAAGTTGAGTCCGACCTAGTTGAGTAAAGTTCATGTCAAGTTAGTGTATACATAGAGAGTGTGTCTCTCTCATTTTACACATTCTATTCTCTCTCACACTCTCGTGAGAGTGGAGCACTTGTGGAGGAGGAGAAGCTGCTGCTAGGAGATGTCTATCTCTTATGCTTGGGTTGTATCTTTGCTCTATCTATCTCTGAGGAAGTTATTGGGGTTTTTCACCTTTATGGTTTTCCCCAAGTAAACTCTGTGTCTCTTGTGTGCTTGCATTATTGTGTCCATGATTGATATGCTGTAGATATGTTGTACATGTTGTTATCTCAGTTAAGATCCTAGATCAGATTGAAGTAAATTCTGAAAAATTAACAATATTTTATATTACTGTGCCATGGGGACATTCTAGTGAAGGAGATTAATGCCTCCTAGACCCACCATGTGCTTTTAGTGACTTTTCTAGGTCTTGTTGATGTGGCAAATGTATTATTAGCAACCCCCATGTATGACGTCACCCTTATTCAGTCACTTTAGGCTATGACATCAGCCTCCTTTTGAGTGATGCATGTGGTATATTGTATTGGCTCATCTTAGCCATTGATTAGATTGTTATAACTTTTGATCTCAACCGCTGGTTTTAAAAAGTGGTTTTGTGGTTTAGGGTTTTGGTCTCTATTATCCTATAAAAGGAGGAGACCCCCCTATTGTAAAAGCTATCTAGAGATTTTTTTTCTCTTGGCTTTTGGAATAAAATATTTTCTTGGGTATCTTGGATCATGGAGTTGAATGCTAGTTTATGGTGATTGTAAATGCTTCTTCCTCTGCACTAACAGACATTGGTGGCCATCTTGGATTTAATCTTCACTAAAATGATTTGCACGAAAAGAGGACGTTTTGGAGGAGGGTGTATTGGTGGGGAGGCCTACCCTACTATATTCATCAAGACATTTTGGGTCTACAGGGAGTTGTTTTGTCTTTGCACCAACAATTTCATGTTTATTCTTTCTTTGTTTGCATCTACCTCCATTTCTTTTTAGATTGATCTTTGTGTCCTTGGTTGACAGGAAGAGGAGGACAAATTGGTTGAAGGAGGGAAAATGCATAGCAAGAAGGGCTTCATCAAGTTTGGCATTTCATATTTTTGGGAAGTAATCCTCATCACAAGCGACATTCTTCTTCATTTTCCAGGTATGCTCACCAAGGTACGTTATTCTTCCACCTTGTCCGTCCATTCTCTTAGATCTACAAACCCTCATTTTTACATTTTTTTAGATCTACTTCTATCTAGCATGCTTTTGGGGATAAAACATGGAAGCCACCTCTATAGTATCCATGGGAATTCAGAACTATAGTTTGGTGGTGAATGGACTCCATTTCACCCACTTTCCAAGGCACCTAGCCCTCCTTGAGTGAAAACGCATTACTTGAGGGAGGCTAGTCTACTAGTTCCAAGTTGAGGGTAGGTAAGATTTTTGCTTCAATGAATAGATAAACCCTTAAAATCTACCTCTAGTGCTTCACCCTATTGATTTTCACCTTGTGGGCCCCATTCCTCATTTTGAGGGTTGAGCCACACTTGGGTCATTAGGTGATGCATTTTAATTTTTAGATCTATGGAGATCTAGCCATGGCATGTGCTTCATCTTGAAAACCCACCTTGATTATCATCTTAACTATCCCGATCTATAATTTTGTGGACATCTAGCTCCATTTGGCCCTTGATCTAAGGCACTAGTCATCCTTGGGGTAATTCACACTCCTTGGGTAGGTGGCCATTTGCTAGATCCCATTTGTGGGTATTGTTAATTCCTTCTCAAATACATAGATCCATGATATAGCATACCCATAGTACCATATCCCTTTGATTTTAACCTAGTGGGCCCCAGTTTGGACCATTTTCCACTTTTTAAGGGTGGGCCCGACTTCGATCCATAATTTTGGTACTAAATCTATCTAGATATACTAATTCAAATCCATAAGCAGCCTTAATCTATCATTGGTTGAACCATTTGTCACTCCTTAAGCCTCTTCAACCATATCCTAACTCTTTGGGTCCACTCACTCATCCTAGATCTAAATCTCAATCCATCTTGGTCTCCCTTTATTGCATCATCACATTTCCCTAGGAAGCCTTGATTGCACTCGCTAGCCTTCATTGGCTAAGCTAGGGACTCCCCCTTGGTATTGCTTAGGCTTGATCTAAAGTTAAGAGTTCCTTGGTTATCGTGACACCCATCTTGCATTGGGAACCGTGACATCTCTTGGGTCACCTCTTTAGTTGTCCAACACCTCTACCATCCTGGATGGGATACCTTTAGGGACAACTACAAGTTGTGTGATAACATTTTTGGCGTCGTTGTTGGGGAAGGTAGAGGCTTACCATGGTTTGACATATATTTTTGAAGCTCTACTCCTATTTCTCTTTGGCAACATTTTTGGAGTCATTTACGGGGAGGTAGAGGCTTACCTTAGGTGTCTGCGAGTATCCATGCATAATTCATATCTTATCGCATTCGGTTAAATTTCGATGGTTATCATTTCAATTCTTAATTAAACATAGCCATCTATTTGTCACTCATTTCTCCCCGCTATCCTAACGACATATATTTTGGTAGAAAATAATTAAAATCTTCCTGGAGACTCCACTGGTGATAGATTCTATCATTATCTAGAACCCATGGGGTGCATCATTTTGTATTTAGGTTCTTGATTCTTTTAATAATTGCCATCCATGGCTGATTTCGAGTGGCCTAGGACTTTCGGTCGTTTAAAATTTTTTGACTTCTAAAAAATTGTTGGGTATCCTCATCATATTCCTCATCAAGCCCGTGAAAGGTTTCCTACATTCGATGGAAGTTATGAAATCTCTACTAAAAGGAACCTTGAAATATTTAGGGAAATTTTTAACGAATTATCTATAACTCATGAGGATGTATGTATGAAACTATTGGCCTCATCTTTCCAAGGAAGAGCTGAGCTCAGGTTCTTGAATTTGAAACCCAATAGCATTTCTGGATATGACATGTTTGAACATAAATTATTAGAAGAATGGGGAAATGAATTCGATGATATATATTCTTCAAGTCTGATCCAAGATCAAAACTTTGCCCTTTCCTATCCTATTGTTGAATCAATTAATAATCAAATATCAAGTAATTTGTCAAAATCCGGAGATGATCCCTCCTGCCCAAATTATTTTGAGGATAAGTCTTCCACTTTTGAGTCAATCGAAAGTCAAATCCCTAATCATTGTACAAATCATAAGTTTTCAAATTTATTTTTAGGTAGCCCTAGTCCCGATCCTGAGGAAATTTCTGAGGATGAGCTTTTAGTCAATCAATCTATTGAAGTTCCTCCCTTGGAGAAACTCATTAGTCATTCTATCTTTAGTGATCATTCAATTCCTTATCACCTTATTGAAGAAGAAGAAGAAAGTGGGGACATTGACCAAGACCCTTTAGTAGTGATTACACATTATCATTGTTCAAATAATCAGGATGTTTTAAATGAACTTGTTAATTTTCTCCCTGATCAATCAAATGAAAATGATCATTTATTCTCATATGAACCCAGTGATGAATCAATAGAACATCAATATCAAGATGAAGATGAGTCAGTAAATCACACTAGATGCTCTAATCTTTGTTCTACTTCTTATAGTGAGTCTTTAAGTTTTCCTTCTTTCATCCTTAATCAAGATAACTTTATTAAATCCTTAGAGTTAGATAGTTATGGTCAATATTTTCCTCAGATTGTTAATATTAGACTTGATCAAAAGTTTGAAATCATTCCTCGAATAAATAGTATTTCTTTAAAATCTCTTTCCTTTTATCAAATTCCAAGGCCAAATTTTTCTATCCATCTCGGAGAATGTGAATCCACCCTCCCTGCCCAGCCTTTTCAATCTTTTTTGGGTTGGTGGTCTAGTCAATATTTTGCTTTTGAAATTTTCAATAGTAAGTATAAGCATGATTACATGTTTGGAGAAAAATCACTTCATTTCCCTTTTCAGTCACTTTGGAACCATAATGCTTGTTGTCAAGTTATCAATCATTCTTGGTGGCTAGAAAAGGTGTTTGAGAATCAAGTGGGTCTGATTTTGAATTTTCGTCTTTTAAGCATTAATTTGTCTCCACTCAGTTTTTAGTTAATCATCAGTCCCAGGGAGAGCCATGTTGAATATGTGAGAGAAGTGAATGACGAAATTAGTTTGTATAAAAATAATTTGAATCACGTGCTATGTGTTTTCCCTCCATCAATTTTAAACAATAATGAATTGCATGAATTATGTGATCCTATCAATTCTTTGATGTAGGATGTTTGAATCAAGTATTATTCTTTGTGGCATGATTTCCTGTTACACCATTTGATCCCTTTTGCAATTTTTGAACAAACCAGGAAGATTGTGCTATCAAATTCTTTAATTAAAAAAAATCAAAGAAGAATCATTAACCTTTTCGATGAATGGTTGCACTAGATTTATGATTTTACCTAGCATTTGTGCTGACTAGTTAGAGTAGTTAGGTCTTCGAATAAGCTCACTTGAGCAGTAGGATTTGTGTGCCTTTTTCTTTTTTCTGAGTACTGAGTATTGTGAGTTTTTCCTTTCTTTTTCTTCTGATGATCCTTTGAGTTTTCTGTTGAGTACTTTTCCTTTTGCTGAGTTGTTTGATTGAGTTGAGTCTTTCTCCCTCCTAATATTTTCTCATCTCCTGCATGCATTTAATAAAACTTTTGAGTGCCCTTTTTTTGAATGTCTTCTTTTTTCTGAGTTTTTACTTTGGTTGAGTGAGCTCATAGGTTGATGGTGGGAATTCCTAGAATCCTTGTGGGCATTTCTAGGGATACCATGTAGGCATTTTTAAGGAATCCCTTGCAGGCATTCTTAAGACCCCTTGCGAGCATCCAAAAGAGCCCTTGCGGGCATATTTTGAATGGACTTGCGGGCATCTCTTGATGACTTGCGAGCATCCTTCGAAGGCCTTGCGAGCATCCAAAAGGAGCCCTTGTGGGCATCTTTTGGTGCCTTTGTGGGCATCCTGTTGGAGCCTTGTGGGCATCCAAAAAAGGGTCCTTGCGGGCATTCAAAAGAACCCTTACGGGAATATTTTGATGGCCTTGCGGGAAGCTCTATGAGAGCCCTTGCGAGCATTTTCATGAACCCTTGTGGGCATTTTCCTTGGGGTAGTCCATAATCTGAGTTGTGCTCCATTTAAAGCCTTTTTCATCACCTGCAATAAAAATAAAACACAAAATAAAAATGTTATGTTAGTGTAGGATTTCCATTTATGCATTTCAGTTTTTTTTATAGATTAGATTTCATTTTCAGCATTTATTTTATATTTTATCCCATACATGCTTCATGAGGTATTTTAGTGGCCATGAGTGCAGATACAGGTGCAAAATAAAAGCTGGAAGCAAGGATGATGAATTTCTAGATTGAAGATTGATGCAGAGTAGTTCGAGACTAGAGATTTTGAGGTTCTCAAGTGCTCTCTCCCTTAGAGCACGTGTCCCAGCTGGAGCCATATGTTATCACACCATAATATCTGGGTTAGTATTCTTGTTGAGCAGACATATTCACTTTTAAGAGCTTTGTATTTATAGAGCTCAGCTATGATGAGCATATTTAATTGAGATCACTTACATATCAGAGCAGTATATATAAAACATTGAGTAGACCTTGTGCCACGCCTAAGCCTTGAGAGCTTAGATTTGATGATCGATGTGACCTTTTGTTCCATACAATTTCAGTTGAGTGCCCAGTTGTATTGTTGCAGCAGTGTTTCAGTGGTTCTTTATGATGACCATTTGTGATATACAATGATGTGACCATTAGACTTGCGATGTTATCATTGGATTTTTATCTTGTTATTTTAGTCATCTTCATAACATTGACTTGGTATAAAACTAATCATGTGGCAGTACTATTTAAATAATGAAATGAAATATCTTGGACGGATTTATAAATATAAAATTGAATGTGTTACTTGCACTCTAAGGTTTTCTAACAATATTCATTGGTTTCATTACCCTCTTATGAGCATGGACATGGTCTTTCCTGGCATCTTTGTCTGCTAGCCTAGGCACCACATTCACTTGACTCCATCCATCCATGACCTTCCTTATTTTGGATTTCACCTTGATTTTCCATCTTGACTGCTTGATATCGAGGACTTCCCCATTTCTACCGTTGTGTTGGATCGCAACCACGTTTATTTTGTGTCTCGGATCTGAGTTGGTGACAAAACTTTCCTTTGGTGAGTTGGATTTTATGCCTGGATCATTTTGGTCGGTTGTCCCAATGTTTGGCTTTGTGTGGAAAGTCCCTCTAGTCACATGAGTTGTTGTTGGCTAAAACTGAAAGCACATGTACTACTTATATTGGAAATCTCTTATAAAATCCCATGAACTTAAAATTCTAGAATGTGTTTCTCAACACACGATGAATACAGGCTAAAGCAATGAAATGCTAAAAGTACCCCCTCGAAGGGTCCGAAAAGGTCTAAAAGCAATGGTTAAATAAATGCTATACCTAAATATTAGTGACCTCATAAATGTAAATATACCCCGGATGCAAGCTACGATTAGTTGTGCTTTTAAGCTCATGAAAAATCCCAGAGGGGTCATATAGGCCAAAAGGGCCATGGAAATTAAATGAATGATCCTAATGAACTTGGATCAACTTGATGTAGACATGATTCCTAAGTTGAATAAGCACTCTCTAAACAACTTATCCATTTGTGAGGAACTGCCCTTCCCTTTTTTATTTTGTCCAGCACATAGTGTATGTCCCCTTCTTCCCATCCAAAGTGTCACTTAGTTGAGTTGGTCAAGCCATCCCCTTTGCCTAAGATTTGTCCTTAGCCTTCATCCTTTGCTAGCAGTTAGGCCATGTCCATTGGATGCGTATGTCTTTAAAGCTTTTATGCAAGTAAACTATAAACAATGTTGAAATATATATGTATTAACTACCACTGAGTGATGTTTATAATTTAAGTTATGTTGTGAATATCATTAAATGAACATGTCTTAGTCTTTTGTTATAATATATTCTTTGGTTGTATCTTGACCTAAGTCAAACATAATCTGACCATGGTCATTCTTGGTATCCATGATGAGATGGACCACTTATGCTTATGGATGATGATCTATGGTCCCACATACACCTATTGATGATTCCATATGTTGGACATATGCTTCAAATGATGATTGATGTAGTTGGTCATTTTTATTATTATTTCGAGATCATCATATTTTATACTGTCCAGGTATGGTGGACCATATTGATGACTCCACAGGTTATCATGAGGTGTATGAGTACTCATATCTAGTGGATTTGGGACTTCTGGATCCATTGAGACACTTATGTTTCAGTTCCGGGCACTTCTGGGCATGATAGTTGCAGTTATCCACCTGTTGACGAGTTTGGGCATGCTGATCCAGCCTGTCTAGCAGGAGCATTGGAGGAAAGTATTTTGCTAGGGTGCTACAGGGGAAGCGGGTGTTCCAACCACTTGTCATTGCCATTATACCCCTCTTCCGGACATGATGGCACCTTCATATTGATAGGGAAGGAACCCTAGAGGCAGTTTTGGGCACTTTTAGGGTTTTTCAGAAGGAAAAAAAATGGAATAAAAATGTCACTATGGAATTCGATTTGGGAAATTGAGGCAAATTTTTTGCAATTGGTCTGCTCTGAGGTCATCCATAGTGAACCGTCCTTCTTCCATGTCACTTTCCACCAGTCAGTGGGGTCCACAGTGGCCACAAGAGTTCTTTTACTACATGTCTCTCTCAGATTTTGGGGATAGGATTTGACCATTTGCGTTATTTGGACATGTCATAGACTTATATTTTATATTATTGTGCCATGGGGACATGCTAGTGAAGGAGATTAATGCCTACTAGCCCCACCATGTGCTTTTAGTGACTTGTCAAGGTCTAGTTGATTTGGCACATGTAGTTTTGGGCACCCCCATGTATGACGTCACCCTTATTGAGTCACTTTAGGCTATGGCGTCACCCTCCTTTTGAGTGATCCATGTGATATATTGTATTGGCTCATCGTAGCCATTGATTAGATTGTTATATCTTTTGATCTCAACCACTGGTTTTAAAAAGTGATTTTGTGGTTCAGGGTTTTGGTATTTATTATCCTATAAAAGGAGGAGACCCCCTATTGTAAAATCTATCAAGAGATTTTTGGCTCTTGGCTATTGGAATAGAATATTTTATTGGGAATCTTGGATCATGGAGTTCAATGCTTGTTTGTGGTGATTGTAAATCGTTCTTCCTCTACACTAGCAGACATTGGTGGCCATCTTGGATTTTATCTTCACTAACACGATTTGTAGGCAAAGATGACATTTTGGAGGAGGGCGTATTGGTGAGGAGGCCTACCCTACTATCTTCATCAAGACGTTTTGGGTCTATAGGGAGTTGTTTTGTCTTTGCACCAACAATTCATGTTTATTCATTATTTGTTTGCATCTACCTCCATTTCTTTTGACTGATTCATCTTTGTGTCCTTGGTTGATAGGAAGAGGAGGAAGAATTGGTTGAAGGAGGAAAAAAGCATAGCAAGAAGTGTTGGAATAATTAAAACCCATACTTTGTGTCAATTAATACATTAGAGACATTGATTAATCATTTCATGATTATTACTATGTATTAGAGCATATAGTTGGCATATGAGTCACTGTGTGGACCAGAAGGCATCTTTGGGGGGACAACAAGCCTTCCAAGTGTGTACCACAAGTTTCCTAAGTCACTTGAGCACATTTGTACTGATTCTGGATAAGATTCTGGTGAGAAAGGCGCATTCCTGCTTTTTACTGCTTTTGGGTGAAAGGTGAAAAGCTAGTTGACTGGGGAAAGTGTTTTTTGGACCACTTTCACTCCTTGATGTTTATTCCTTTTATTTTTGGGATTTATCATGTTTTTTCATCACACATCACTATCTGATCACTAAATCAAAAATTCGTGAACCTTAGGTGTGACTTGGAGAACACACTTGCCACCTAGGGGGGTTTCGCATCATTTTAGTAAGTCTACTTTTGTGAGGATCCAAATGGCATATTTATCCATTCGAATCAATTATGTGAAAATTATATATTGACAGCCATTTAATTTCCCAATGTTGGATGATGTATTTTATTCATGAGAGTTAATACAGTTTGTATCTATTGTGAGTAATTTTCTGTATTCTTGACTAGTTGTGTGAGATATTTTGTGAGAGTGTGTAATTTATTGATCAGATCTTGGTGTAAACTAAATTTCACATGGTATCATAGCTATCAATATATTCCTTTCTCCTTCTATTGCCTTGCAGGATCTAACCAGTCTCAAGGAGGGTGCAGTAATTCATCCACGGGGTGCATTCTATCATCCATGAGGCGCAACAAACAAGATTTGGGCACACCCAAATCACTCGAAAATTAATTTCAGAGCTTCCATGGATCAATCACATCAATTCATTCTCACTCCATTCAATTACTTTGACTCGAAGGTGCAGATGGAGATCATATTGAGGAGCAAAGGCCTCTACACGGTGACTATGGCAACTGAAGCTGAGCCAACCTCAACCGTTGAGAAATCAAAATGGAATAATCGAAGAGATGAATCCTATGGCTTACTATGTCTCACTACATCCAGCGATCTTCTATTCCATCTCGATGGTCTTACCTCTCCCAATTAATATTGGATAAAGCTTCAATAATTTTTTGGAAAGACTGATGAATAAAGAGGCCACCAACTGGATAATGAACTAGTTTCATTGAGTCCACAGAATTTCGATAACCTCCAGGATTTCTTCTCTAAATTCAAATCACTTGTTCTACAGCTGAAGCAATGTGGTATTGACAAAAAGGATGAGCAATTAGTCTTGGCCATTCTCTCCAAACTTGGCCTTGACTACTCAGTCTTTGTTTCGACCTTCCACTCCACAAGGAAGGCAATTAAAAATTGGAAGAGTCCACCACTTTCAGAATTCATGGAGTCACTTACACAAGAACAAGACAAATTGGTCTTGATGGGAGCCATTAAAAATCCATCCAAATACCACTATCTGAATGTTGGAGATTCAAAGAGTTCAAAAGGGAAGAAGAAGGGAAATTTCAAGAAGGCCACTGATCAGAGGAAAGACAAGCATAAAGTTCACGAAGACTCCTCAAATTTCAAGAGAAATCCAAACAAGAAGAATGAGAGGACAACATGCAATTATTGTAGCAAGGGATTTCATCCTGAAAGCTCTTGCATGAAGAAGACCATTGATCAAATGGCTCAACTCCTAGAGAAAGACAACATTCCTCTTCCAGAGGGCGCAAGGAGGAAGGATGGAGGACAAAATTCTGATGATAAGGAGAGAGTACATGCACTGATGGAAAGCACATCCAAGCCTACCTCATTCATTGTTGATTCTAGAGCTTCAAGACACATGGTGTCTACAAGTAAAGGCAACATAGATCTCAAGTTTGGTTCATTCAATAATGTCTTGTATGTTCCTGGACTTGCTGCAAACCTATTGTTACTATATCAGATGACCCACACAGGTTTACCCAGAAAGGTAACCTTCACCCCAATTGATGTTGAGATATGTGAACTGTCAACAGGTCGAATTGTTGCATTAGGAACCACTGACCATAGCTCTAGAATCTACAAGTTTTCTCACTTTGTACCATATCCCTCACCTTCTGCTCTTTTAACCCATGACAATGAGTCAAGCAAATTATGGCCTGAGATATTTGGCCATCTAAACTATAAATACCTTTCCCAACTTCATGAGAAATAAATGGTCATAGAGCTGCCCAATATCAGATTTTCCAAAGGTGTTTTCCAATCTTGCATCCTAGGAAAACACCCTGAGCATAAGTATGGGAGATCCACAACTGAGAGAACCTTTGCACCAATGGAGCTTATTAACATTGATATATCAGTTCCATTCCCCCATGAGTCTTTGAACAATGCCAAATACATCCTTACTTTCATAGATGACTTTAGCAGATAGTGTTGGATTTATTTCATCAAGCTAAAATCTGAATTTTTTGGTCTGTTCAAGCTATTCAAAGCCTCAGTTGAGAACTAGTCTAGTAGAAATATTAAAATGATCAGATCTGATAATGGTTGTGAGTACATCAAATCAGAGTTTCAGCAATTTTGTTCCTCTTCAGGAATTCAGATGCAACACACAGTTCCATATACACCTCAGCAGAATGGGGTTGCTGAGAGGAAAAACAGGTCTCTTAAGGACATGGCCACATGTATGCTTGAGGAAAAGTATTTGTCCCCAAATATTTGGGCTGAAGCAATAAATTGTGCCACATATATTCAAAACAGAGTGCCACACAAATCTCCCAAAGGTATCACTCCTTTTGAGGCTTGGACAGGGCACAAACCTAATATCTCTCATTTCAAGATTTTTGGCTCAAAGGCTTGGGCTAGGATTCCACTTGAGAAGAGGAGGGTTATGCAGCCCCAAATCCAACCATGTATTTTTGTTGGCTATTCAGAGGACTCCAAAGGGTATAATTTTCTAAACATGAGCACTCAAAAAGCCTTCATAGAATGAAGTGTTCAATTCGAAGAAGAGCCCTCTCAGAATGTTGAAATTGGAGAACCGTCTTCACCACCACCTAAAGAAGTCAACGATGTTGCTTCTGAATTTTTTGATTCTGATATTTCTGATAATGAGGACCATTTTATTGTAGATTCTAATTCATCAACAAAGCCTAAATGGGATGCTAATACTTTGCAAGCAGCGGGTGAACTAATGGGCAATCCTCAGGACACAAGGAGGACTAGATCACAATTTGAGAATGCTCTCAATGTGAATGAACCCTACCTATCTAAGAGATGTTATATGATAGTGGATTCTGATCCTCAGACATATGAGGAAGCCTCACATGACCCAAGATGGCAGGCCTCCATGAATGAGGAGTTTCATTCATTGCAAAAGAATGAAACATGGGAGCTAGTCAAGCTCCTCGCATGTAGAAAATTGGTAAGGTGTAAGTGGATCTACAAAACCAAGTGTTCAGCTGATGATACAAAAGTGAAATATAATGATAGGTTGGTGGAAAATGGATTCTCCCAAGTCCATGGACTTGACTACAATGATACTTTTGCACTAGTTGCACAGAAGGATTCGATAAGACTAGTTCTGGCAATTTTTGCATCCAAGCGATGGGAAGTGCACCATATGGATGTCAAGCGTGCATTCCTCCATGGGGATCTTGAGGAGGAGATTTATATGCAGCATACATAAGGGTATACATCTGATCCTAACTATGTGTGTAGGTTGAATAAGTCCTTATATGGGCTTAAGCAAGCCCCCAAGGCTTGGTATGCCAAAATGGACAACTTTCTCTTGTCACAATCTTATGTTCGATGCAAATCTGATCCTAATGTTTAAATCAAGTTGATTGATGGTTCAATAATGATTATAGTGTTGTATGTTGATTATTTTCTAATCACAGGTAGCTCTAATGATCAAATAGCTTCATTGAAGACTGCTTTGCATCAAGCTTTTTCCATGAGTGACTTGGGAATTCTTAAGCAATTTTTGGGGCTTGAGATTTTTCAAACAGAGAATGGAACAAAGGTATCTCAGTCCAAATATGCATCTGATATGCTAAATAAGTTCAAGATGGTTGATTTAAAGCCTTCAGAGACTCCATTCCTTTAAGGAGTTAGACTTGAAGAAGCAGAATCTACACCTTTGGTTGACAGCACCTTGTATAGACAGCTTGTTGGAAGCTTGCTATACTTGACTCACACTCGACCTGATCTTGCTTATGTTGTGAGTGTGGCATCAAGATACATGGAGCAGCCACATGAGCTTCATTGCAGGGCTGCAAAAATAATTTTGCACTATGTGCAACGCACCAAGACTGATGGGATTCACTATGTTGCAAATTCTAGCCTAGATCTTCTTGGCTTTACTGGTTCAGATTCTGTAAGAATATGCAGGACGTAAAGAAGCTGTAGCAACTCAGAATCAAACTATCAAGAATGTTGCAAAGAAGAAGAGAAGGAGACACTCAATGATCACTCATAAACACAGTAGAATAGAACAATATCTCAGTATCATACAATGAATAAGAATGTAAGTGAATGAATACAATAGAACAGTAAGGTTCATAATATAGGATTCGAATAGGCCAAGTAGGGCATTCGAATTCCTAACTCAGAGTCTGGCTTGGATAATAGTGGAGTCATCATCTAGTCAATGTATCAATCATCAATGGTAACAGTCCGTCAAGTGTTGCTAACTGAGTCTAACTGAGTGTGGTAGGTACTAACTGAATGAAGGAGGCTCAGTGGAGGGTGCATGAGGAGCTAACTGGAGTCAGAATCGGAAGTCTAGTCTCACTGGAGGTCCATAAGAGTGATACAGTCAGTTAAGGAGTCAATCTAGCCTTAAATCAAGGAAAGATCTAAAGATAACTAAGTTAACTAAAGTGCAACTGAGGGGTAGGTGGGAAAAGGTGCCTAACTGGTTGTGGTAGGTGAGAAAGGTGCACTTGTCATGCAGAAGACTGGAAAAGGGTGCATTTGGTAGGTGGGAGGCCCCCTGGGGACTGTAGACAGTCTGTGGAGAGCTAGAACCAAGCTCTAGGAGATGGGAGGTCCACGATGATGATGACTGGATGCATGCAGATGACTGGATGCATGCAAAATGCATGCATGCATGTAAAACTGAAAAATGATGGGGAGAATATTCTAACACCCCCCCGCAATATATACTATGAGAAAGTAACTGAAGAATAGGGCCTTGGTGACAAAGACCAAAGGTCACCCTGTAAAACAACAAGATAGGGCCCTAGTTACTGAGACCAATGGTCACCCCATATAGTCAATCTAAAATAAACTAAGTGAGGAAAGAGGGAAAACCCAGCGGAAAAAAGCCCTCCCTCAAAATAGACTGAAAGGTGCTAAAGAAGCATATCACGACTTACCCCTGAAGGAGGCAAGTGTCCTTCTTTTCCGAAGAAGGATTGATTGATCTGTAGTGGTTCAACAATGTGAGAAGGATGAAACCTTCCATGCTGAAAAATATGATCTGGTTCTTTTATGATCTTGTGGATCACCAACCAAATCACCGGCAGATCGGAGTGTAGTGGATGCCCATCGACGAAGAGGAGGAATATCAGGTGAGAGATCATCAGGTTCTTGTGGATCTGGATCTCCCATTCATTCATCTTCATCACCAATTGATAGATCTTCAGGCTCTTGTGGATTTGGATCTAGCATTCTATTATCATCATCTCTAGTTGCAAGACCTTCAGGTTCTTATGGATCTGGGTCTAGCATTCTCTCAATGTCAGATTCTAAATCTGGAATATCATGCAAAAAATCAAGTAAAGCTGACTTATGCTCCCCATGTGCAAACTCTGAATCTGAACACTCATGAGCAAGTAACACTGACTCATGTCCATCATCTTGTGGAGAAAGAATATAATCAAAACTGTTGATGTCATGGAACTGCTCCAGAATATGTAAGTAGTCCTCCTTGGAACCATCATAACATTAATCAATAGAAGAGCAAGAACTAGATAATGATGGATCTTCATTGAGATCAAAAGAGGAGGTCCATTCTAAAATAGGAGATGTATCAAGCATTCGTACTTCTTCAAGAGTCCTCTTTTTCTCAATCTCTGTTGGTGTATCTGTGCCCTTTGAGAGGGGTATAAAGTGAGAAAACTCATAGAGTTTTGACTCATGACTTGCAAATCCTTTGGAAATGATTTCCCTTGAAACCATGTGTTGTACCTCGACTTCATATGGAGTAAAGATCACTCTTTTAGGTTCTCTGGTATGAGTCATCTGATATACTGAAAGAAAATTGGGTGCAAGAGAAGGAACATAAAGCACATCAGAAAAGTGACCATGATCAAGATCGATTCTTCCAATCCCTTGAGAGGGGACAAGTGAATCATTTCCCAAACTGATGGAAGGACCAATAAAGCTTTCGAGACTAGAGAAAAGCCATTTGGAGGAATCCATATGACAAGATGCTCCTGAATCTATGATGAGAGAAGAACTGGTTGATTCAAATGCTTGGAGAGCATTACATCTTTCTTTACCTTTGGATCTAAGAGATTCAGGATCTTTCTTCCTTGCACATACTGGTATAGGAAGATTGTTCTCTTCAAGTGATTTTTCCATCAAATCAATAGTATTCCGCATGCAAGCACTCTCAGGATGAGGCCCTCTATGACAATATGTGCACTCTGCCTTTCCCTTCTGAGAATGTTTGGCCTTCCTAGAGTTCGAAGCCCTATCCAACTGGTGTGAATTATCTGTAGGCCTTGTATCATTCAATATTTTGTCAGAAATATTTTGGTTTCCTTTATCATTCACTCTCTCTGCAACTATAAGGGCTGAATCCAATGTGGGTTTGATCATTTCCATTGAAATCAACTTCTCTTCCTCTTGAGTAAGAGATTGTGTGAAATCATCAAATGAGGGAAACTTCCATCTTGGAATGGACAACCTAGTTGACTAGAAAGTAGAGACAAAAACTGAGAAGTTTGCACCCAACTTTGAGAGAATGGAAAGAATAAGCTGCTTGTCTTATTTCATTATCTCATATCTTTTCAACTGCACTGGTTGGTTCTACCATCATTCCGTTGAGTATTCAAGTGAAGCTCTTTGATCTCATGAAGAGAGTCATTTTGGCTTTCCACTGAACATAGTTGGAAGATGTCAACTTTAGATCCATCTGAACAGAGAAAGTCGAATAGTTGAAGAAGATTCCGAATAGGTGAATAAACCTGCAAAAACAATAAAAGATGTGCTGATGGAGAATGCTACACTTCGACTGAACACTACCTTAAGGAAAGATAGCTGCTCAAAGAAATTTTGCAACTGCTGCAATGGCTACAATTCGAATAGTTGCTTCCTTCTCTGATACCATGTAAGAATCTACAAGAGATCTAACAGTTGTAGCAACTCACAATCAAACTATCAAGAATGTTGCAAAGAAGAAGAGAAGGATACACTCAATGATCACTCATAAACACAGTAGAATAGAACAATATCTCAGTATCATACAATGAATAAGAATGTAAGTGAATGAATATAATAGAACAGTAAGGTGCATAATATAGGATTCGAATAGGCCAAGTAAGGCATTCGAATTCCTAACTCGGAGTCTAGCTTGGATAATAGTGGAGTCATCATCCAGTCAATGTATCAGTCATCAATGGTAACAGTCAGTCAAGGTTAACTGATTCTAACTAAGTATGGTAGGTACTAACTGAATGAAGGAGGTTCAGTGGAGGGCACATGAGGAGCTAACTGGAGTCAGAATGGGCAGTCTAGTCTCACTGGAGGTCCATCAGAGTGATATAGTTAGTTAAGGAGTCAATCTAGCCTTAAATCAAGGAAAGATCTAAAGATAACTCAGTTAACTAAAGTGCAACTGAGTGGTAGGTGAGAAAAGGCACCTAACTAGTTGTGGTAGGTGACAAAGGCACACTTGTCATGCACAAGACTGGAAAGGGGCGCATTTGGTAGGTGGGAGGCCCCCTGGGGGCTGTAGATAGGATGTGGAGAGCTAGAACCAAGCTCTAGGAGCTGGGATGTCCACCATGATGATGACTGGATGCATGCATGTAAAACTGAAAAATGATGTGGAGAATATTCTAACAGATTGGACAGGTGATAGCCTTGACAGAAAATCCACATCTGGATTTGTATTCATGCTTGGAGGTGGTCTTGTTTGCTGTTCTAGCAAGAAACAGAATGCCATTGCACTATCTTCAGCAGAGGCCGAGTACAGAGGAGAAATGGATGTTGTTACTCAGTGTGTGTGGTTGTAGGGTATTCTTTCAGAGTTTGAGATTGCCTTTAGTACTCCTACTGTCATATTTTGTGACAATAAGAGTGCTATAAGGGTCTTAAGTGATCCATTACAGAGACAAAGGACCAAGCATATTGATATTCATATGCACTACATCAGGAGCTTAGTGCATGACTAGACCATTGATCTGCAGTATTTACCAACAGGTGAGCAAACTGCAGACATCTTCACTAAAGATTTCATTGAGAAGACTTTCAGCTATCTTAGATCATTGCTTGGGATGGTTGAACATGTGGTGGAGTGAAGGATTGATCAGCAATATTTCAATTTTAATTTGTCCATGTTTTGAGGGGAGGTTTTTCCCATGAGGTTTTCCTTCTATCCTTGCTTTTTTGGACCATGCAGTATTGTACAAGGTGACCATGTCTTGTTACTAGGCCCTTAGTATTTTCATTTTCTTATTTTTAGCGCATAAAGTCAGACTTATGGGGGGGTGTTGGAATAATTAAAACCCATAATCTGTGTCAATTAATACATTAGAGACATTAATTAATCATTTCATGATTAATTACTATGTATTAGAGCATATAGTTGGCATATGAGTCATTGTGTGGACCACAAGGCATATTTGGGGGGACCACAAGCCTTCCAGGTGTGGACCACAAGTTTCCTAAGTCACTTGAGCGCATTTCTACTGATCCTGGATAAGATTTTGGTGAGAAAGGCGCATTCTTGCTTTTTACTACTTTTGGGTGAAAGGTGAAAATCTAGTTGACTAGGGAAAGTGTTTTTTGGACCACTTTCACTACTCGATGTTTCTTCCTTCCATTTTTGGGATTTATAATTGTTTTCATCACACATCACTATTTGATCACTAAATTAGAAATTTTTGAGCCTTTGGTGTGACTTGGAGAACACACTTGCCAGCTAGGGGGTTTTTGCATCATTTTAGTAAGTCTACTTTTGTGAGGATCCAAATGGGATCTTTATCCATTTGAATATATGATGTAAACATTATATATTGATAGCCAGTTAATTTCCCAAGGTTGGATGATGTATTTTATTCATGAGATTTAATACATTTTGTATCTATTGTGAGTACTTTTTCGTGTTCTTGACTAGTTGTGTGAGATCTTTTGTGAGAGTGTGTAATTTCTTGATCAGATATTGGTTTGAACTGAATTTCACAAGGGATTCATCAAGTTTGGCATTTGATCTTTGTGGGAATTAATCCTCGTCACAAGCAACAATCTTCTTCATTTTCGAGGTACGCTCAAGGAGGTACGTTATTCTTCTACCTTGTCCATCTATTCTCTTAGATCTACAAACCCTCATTGTCAAAACACTCAGTTTTACATTTTTTCAGATCTACTTGGATCTACCATGCTTTCGGGGATAAAAATTAGAACCCACCTCTATAGTATCCACGACAATTTAGATCTATAGTTTGGTGGTGATTCGACTCCATTTGGCCCACTTCCCAAGGCACCTAGCCCTCCTTGAGTGAAAACACATTCCTTGAGGGATGCTAGTCTGCTAGTTCCAAGATGTGGGTAGGTGAGATTTTTTCTTCAATGAATAGATAAACCCTTAAAACCTACCTCTAGTGATTCACCCTATTGATTTTCATCTTGTGGTCCCCATTCCTCATTTTGAGGGTTGAGCCCCAATTGGGTCCTTAGGTGATGCATTTTCATTTTTAGATCTATGGATATCTAGCCATGGCATGTACTTGATCTCGAAAACCCACCTTGATTATTATCTTAACTATCCCGATCTATAATTTGGTGGACATCCGACTCCATTGAGCCCTTGATCTAAGGCACTAGTCATCCTTGGGGTAATTCGCACTCCTTGGGTAGGTGGCCATTTGCTAGATCCCATTTGTGAGTATTGTTAATTCCTTCTCAAATCCATAGATCCATGCTATAGCATACCCCTAGTACCATCTCCCTTTGATTTTAACCTAGTGGACCCCATTTTGGAAGATTTTCCACTTTTTAAGGGTGGGCCCCAATTGGATCCATAATTTTTGTACTAAATCTATCTAGATCTACTAATTCAAATTCATAAGCAGACTTAATCTATCATTAGTTGAACCATTTGTCACTCACTAAGCCTCTTCCACCATAACCTACCTCTTTGGGTCCACTTACTCATCCTAGATCTAGATCTCAATCCATCTTGGTCATCCTTTATTGCATCATCACATTTCCCTAGGAAGCCTTGATTGTATTCACTAGCCTTCATTGGCTAAGCTAGGGACTCCCCCTTGGTCTTGCTTAGGCTTGATCTAAAGTGAAGAGTGCCTCGGTTATCCTGACACCAAGCTTGCATTGGGAACCATGACATCTCTTGGGTCACCTCTTTAGTTGTCGAGCACCTCTACCATCCTGGATAGGATACCTTTAGGGACAACTACAAGTTGTGTGATAACACAACCTTAGCCTCCAATCTAGTAACCTTACTTCTAAACCTATCAATTTCAACAAGTTCTATTGAACTTCCCCCTTGTATCTGTTGATGTATATGTAACTTCGGAATGTATTTCACATATATGTATATTGTATTCCTATAGAGATGGTATTATTCCTCTATAAGGAAGTGTCGTCATTTATATTGTAAGTGTCGTAACTTATACTTGATGGGTTATTAGACCACCTTGTTTGGGGTCGGCCCTGTATAAGTCATGTGGGTCAAAGGGTTATTAGACCACCCTATTGCGGGTCGGCCATGTGGGTCAAAGGGTTATTAGACCACCCTATTGGGGGTCGTCCCACTCAGCATTATGTTATGTGGTTAAGTTCGAGCCGACATGAGTTAGGTAAAAAGGCAAGTCAAGTCAAGTATAAATAGAGTGCGGGAGGCACTCTATTTACTCACTCACTTCTCACACATGCACTCAAGGAGGAGTGGCGCACTTATGGAGGAGGAGGATCTACTGCTAGGTTATGGCTATCTCTCTTGGTTGGTTGTATCATTGCTCTATCTATCTCTGAGGAAGTTATTGGGGTTTTTCACCTTTATGGTTTTCCCCAAGTAAATCTTTGTGTCTCTTGTGTGCTTGCATTATTGTCTCCATGATTGATATGCTGTAGATATGCTGTACATGTTGTTCTCTCAGTTAAGATCCTAGATCAGATTGAAGTAAATTCTGAAAATTTAACATGGTATCAGAGCTAGCCTGAAAGAAGGCATGATATGGCATGTATGACACTTGTTGCACTTACGATGCTAGGGCTTGATATAGCAAAAACCAGTCATCGTAGCACTTTCGCTATAAATCCGTTTTGGAGAATTTTTCGGATCTGAAATTGTTACAGGCCGAAGCTAAGATCTCCAGGTATCTTGTGTCCAAAGGAAAACCTCTAATTCGTTGTACTTTGTGATTTATGATCTGTACAATATAGGGTTTCTGCCTCTTCCAGATCTGAGTCAAAATCAGGTGACCTTGGGAAAAAGGTCATATCTTGGGATAGGAAGATCCAAATGAAATTTAGTAAAAAGTGACAGGTAGTACACAGTCTGTACTATCTCAAAAAACGTTTTCAGAGGCCGAAGTTGAACCAGTGACACGTGGCACGCCGTACAAGTTCGCTCTCCTGTATTATCCCATAAACAGGTCACATTGCGACATTTGGCATAACTCTCTCTCAGAGAACCCAATTGAGGTCAGACCTGTCAGGATGGAAAGATAACAGGTCAGGATATCTCAGGAAACTTTTTTCAGACCCTGTGGATCAAAAATTTCGGAGTTACACCAGAAACAATCAGGTACATATTTCTGTCAAAATAGAATTATTTTTTGGTACCTTCATTCATGGCTTCCGGAATTTAGGGCTTTGGAGAAAGTTGGTATTTTTGTAATCGGAGACCACGGCTGGATGCTACTCATCAAAATAGAAATTTAGAGACCAATATCAGAATTTTTGGCTGGGTAGAAGGCCGGGTTTGATCAGACCCTAGTTCGGGACTTTGATCAGAAAATGGAAAATTAGGGCTTCTGTAAAAATGGGAATTTTTGAAATCTGTGACCACGGCTGGAAGCTCCTCAGAAAAATAGAAGCCTAGAGCTTTGGATCAAACATTTTGATTGGGTAGAAGAGTGGGCTTCATCAAACTCCAGTTCAGGGTCATGTCCAGTGAATCCGAAAGTTTCAAAGGCAAAATTGAGGAGTGAAACTTTGCAGTTTTCAAATTCTGAATATACCAGTTTAATCAGTTCATCAAGGTGCATATTCCTATCCTATCGGAAGGTTGAAATTCAAAGTTTGAATTTTTGGGGTTTCTATGACAAACCCATATCCAGCTCAAGGTCCAGTTCTTGCAAATCAAGTGGATTGGGTTAATCCTAGAAGAAGATGGATTGATCACCTGCATAAGTGAAGAAGTTCATGTCTCAGAGGGAGATGAGGATAAGGCCTTACATAAGAAGATTACAAGCGATCTCGACAGGTATGACTCATCGAGGTATGTTTCGATATTTGTCCATGATTAAGTTTACGGTATGTTTGTCTTCATGTTATCACGGTTAGTACAATCTTGATTTTAGACTTATCATATCACCTTAATAAAATTATGAATGCATGATAGAAGTCATTCATTAGGAGTATGAAACTTATGTTTGTACTAACACATTGTGATGTTGTATGAGTTTTATGTTGTCTACTAACATGAAAGGTACACCAAGAAATACAAATCATGTTCCAGTTCAAGAACATATGATCATGATGACATGAGGACAAAGATTCATCCATTGTCATGGATCTCATAGAAGATCCATTTAGGAGGTATGTATAACTTGGTTTTGTAATAGTTAACCTATGAGATATACAGGTTACTAGCACAAGTCATTGAAGAAGAACAAGAAGACATCATGTGAGTATGTTAGACATAAATAGCTAGCATGCTAATCCAGGTATGTTTTTCCTATATCAAGATAAAATCCTACCTTGTGTTAGGATCTTATACTGTTGTTGATAATGATTATTCATGAAGTCATACGTTTGAATAATCATGATTGTATGTATTTTTTGTTCTTACCATAATTGATGATATGACTAACCAGAAGAATCATGATGGTATAGGTTTGAATAATCACAGGTTTTATGCATTTTATATCTCTTATCTTGATTGATGATTCAACTAACCTGAAGAGTCATAGGTTTGAGTAATTACAGGTTTAGACATGTTATGATTTGACTAACCATAAGATCCTGCATAAACCTTGAATGCTAATGCTTATTATTTCTGTTTGAAATGATCATGACTATACATGCTTGAGATTATTGTGTTTTAATAGTATACTAATGAATGTATGATTTTATATGAGATCACAAGGATAACACATTCATGATACTAATAAGCATGCATAGGGACTAAGGATGAATATGTAAGTTCAAGGACAGGTAATCCAGGAAGCAAAGATCAAGAGGGAGCACACTCCAGTTGTTCCTGCAAAGAAAGCAAAGGAGCACACTTCAGTAGCTTCTGCAAGGATGCAGATATTCAGAGGGAGTTGAACATCTTCCTACATTCCACAACAGAAAGGTGTAGAAGAAGCTACTTCATATTATGACTCCAGTATCTCCCGCAAAGAAGCAAAGACTCAGAGGGAGTCCACCCAAGGAACAAACAAAGATAAGTATTTTAATTATCATTTCATGCATATTTGTTTGCTTAAATAAAATTGTTCAAATGATGTATATGCTCATGTTCCTAGACTTAGGATATGTATTGTGCATATTAGAATAGTTGCATTAATGAACAGTATACTACTAATATACATGGGTAAGTGGCCTATGGCACTGTACAACATTCCATTGCTACTTATCTAGAATGAAACCTCTTTGCTGACATGTTGGGAGTTGTGCACACTCTTAACAATGTTCTGGTAGAGATTGGAAGGCATCTAGAAAGTTACGGAATATGGATAAATGTTGTATTGAAGCATTGGCTAAGATAATTGCATGACTGTATGACATATTTATTTATGTGTAAGAATTTGTTCTGAAAACTATGAGAAGTTTTCTAATCATGCAATTTAACTTGTTGTGTAGGAAAGATCGTATGCCATCTCCTACAAAAGAAGAACTACAACATTTGTTCCAGCAACAAAGATATCTATTGAAGATATTGAAGATATTGAAGTTCCCAGGATCTGGGATGAAGAAATGAAATGCCATGATCCGTCGATCATGAAGAATGATGTTTGGGATGTAATCCCAAGACATGAAGGGAAGTTTGCTATGACTTCCAAACGGAACTATCAGATCAAGCATGTTGCAGATGGCAGCATTGAGAAATATAAAAGTGATGAAATAGAAGATACACCAGATGGATTCAAGATAGCTTCCTTGAATGGTGTAGTTGAAGAAGAAGTGCATGTAGAGCAGCCACTTGGTTCTGAGACACATGATAGGAAATCATATATGTGCAGAACTTGGTATGGTGAAGATAGATTGATTGCCGACACGCAGCGGAAGCTTACTACCGAGTTCGAGATGAAGAACTTGGGGATGATGCACTATTTGTTTTTGGCATGGAGGTGTGGCAGAGTGCAGACAGAATCTTCCTTGGACAAGGGAAGTATGCAGTAGAGATCCCAAAGAGGTTCGGGATGATGGATTGCAAGGCCATGGCCACACCTATGGCATCGAATCTGAAGCTTCTTTGTGATGCTTCATCTGAGCCAGTTGATGTTTCTATGTATCGTCAGATGATTGGGTCCTTGATGTACCTGACGAACACGAGACCAGATATTTGCTTTGCTGTGAACACATTGAGCCAGTTCCTGACGGATCTGAGGAGTGTTCACCTGGTTGCTGTAAAGCATGTTCTGAGGTACCTGAAGGGTACAGTGGATTATGGGCTCAGATATGAGGCAAATCAGAAGTTTAACCTGCAGGGTTATGTTGATTCAGATTGGGCTGGCAGTGCTGCAGATAGGAAGAGCACATCTGGTTGTTGCTTCAGTATGGGATCAGGTGTGATCTCTTGGTTTAGCAGGAAGCAGTCCTGCGTAGCACTGAGTACAGCTGAGGCAGAGTATGTTGCAGCCTGTTCAGCTAGTTGTGAGGCAGTATGGCTACGGAAGATACTGTCTGAGTTATTTGATCTCCCGTTGGAGGCTACTGGTATCTTTTGTGATAACCAGAGTTGTGTGAAGCTGTCCGAGAACCCAGTGTTTCATGACAGGTCGAAACACATAGAGATCAAATATCACTATATCGGGGATATGGTGCAGAGAGGAGCTGTGAAGCTCCTGTATGTTGCGACGGACGAGCAGATTGCAGATGTGTTGACGAAGCCACTAGCCAGGGTGAAGTTCGAGTACTTCAGAGAGAGGCTTGGCGTTCTTCAGATCGAGGACACTTCGAGGAAGAAGTGATGGACACATTTGCTGAAGCCATTCCAAGCATGTTGGAAGGAGGATCCTTCACATGGCTGTGGATGTAAGCGCTGGATGATGAGCATCAGGATGATGTTCTGGTTTCTGCTGGATATGATCAGTTGGATCATTTTTTTATGTATGTATGCATCATGTTGGATGCTGGATATGATTAGTTGGATCATTCATATATGTACGCATCATGTTGGATGCTGATGGATACATTGTGTGGATCATGTATCTTTGTATGATCAGGTAGATCATGTATGCTAATAGATACATTGTGTGGATCATGTATCTTTGTATGATCAGGTGGATCATGTATGTTGATGGATACATTGTGTGGATCATGTATCTTTGTATGATCAGGTAGATCATGTATGCTGATGGATACATTGTGTGGATCATGTATCTTTGTATGATCAAGTGGATCATGTATGTTGATGGATACATTGTGTGGATCATGTATCTTTGTATGATCAGGTAGATCATGTATGCTGATGGATACATTGTGTGGATCATGTACCTATGGATGTATCAGATGGATACTTGGTGTGCATCAGATGGATGCATTGTATGATCAGGATGATCGTGGATGACGAGCTTCTCCAGATGACATGCAGCAGGATGTTGCAGTGATGATGATCAGGATGATCATGTGTACATCAGGATGATGTTTGATGAGTATCAGATGATACTTTGTGGCCGTGGATCAGGTTGTGCAAGTAAGCATGTAATTTGTGCCCTGGGAGATTTGCAGATGGTCTTTCGAGGTTTTGCCTATGGCATGTAATTCGGTGCCCTGGGACATCTGGCAAATGCTCTTGCGAGGTTTTGCTTGAGAGGACATGTAATTTGTGCCCTGGGAGATCTGCAGATAGTCTTTCGAGGTTTTGCCTATGGCATGTAATTCGGTGCCCTGGGATATCTGGCAGATGCTCTTGCGAGGTTTTGTCCTATGGCATGTAATTTGCTCCTAGGAGATCTGGACAGGATGAAAAAGGCCTCAGATGCTTCAGCCAGGTTTTGCCATGACCACATGTAATTTGCTCCTGGGAGATCTGGACAGGATGAAAAAGGCCTCAGATGCTTCAGCCAGGTTTTGTGGTGGACCACATGTAATTTGCTCCTGGGAGATCTGGACAGGATGAAAAAGGCCTCAGATGCTTCAGCCAGGTTTTGTGGTGAGATCACATGTAATGTGCTCCTGGGAGATCCGACAGGTAGAGCCGCATGCTCGTAACAGCCTGGGATGCTTCAGCCAGGTTTTGTGATGGGTCACATGTAATGTGCTCCTGGGAGATCCTATAGGTAGAGCTGTGTGCTCGTAATAGCCTGGGATGCTGCAGCCAAGTTTTGTGACGCACGTAATAAGTTCTGAGGATTCCACAGTATGGCCAGTGATGATGAAGACCTGCAGGTGGTGGGCCTACATCCAGTATGAAAAAGGACTGGCTCTGTAGAACTTCCTATGACGAGTAGATTCAGAGATTGATTGAGATAGCAGCA
The DNA here is from genome assembly GCA_027924585.1 of Larix kaempferi. Taxonomy (NCBI): domain Eukaryota; kingdom Viridiplantae; phylum Streptophyta; class Pinopsida; order Pinales; family Pinaceae; genus Larix; species Larix kaempferi. The sequence continues at coordinate 4,784,087 of BSBM01000922.1, forward strand.
ACAGTGACGATGATGATGACTCGATGACGATTATCCAGTGACGATGATCCAGAGAAGATGACTTGTGCTAGAAGAACTGTGCTGAGAAATACCTTCCTAGTTAAGAGGGAGTGTTGATGTATATGTAACTTCAGAATGTATTTCACATATATGTATATTGTATTCCTATAGAGATGGTATTATTCCTCTATAAGGAAGTGTCATCATTTATATTGTAAGTGTCGTAACTTATACTTGATGGGTTATTAGACCACCTTGTTTGGGGTCGGCCCTGTATAAGTCATGTGGGTCAAAGGGTTATTAGACCACCCTATTGGGGGTCGGCCATGTGGGTCAAAGGGTTATTAGACCACCCTATTGGGGGTCGGCCCACTCAGCATTATGTTATGTGGTTAAGTTCGAGCCGACATGAGTTAGGTAAAAAGGCAAGTCAAGTCAAGTATAAATAGAGTGCGGGAGGCACTCTATTTACTCACTCACTTCTCACACATGCACTCAAGGAGGAGTGGCGCACTTATGGAGGAGGAGGATCTGCTGCTAGGTTATGGCTATCTCTCTTGGTTGGTTGTATCATTGCTCTATCTATCTCTGAGGAAGTTATTGGGGTTTTTCACCTTTATGGTTTTCCCCAAGTAAATCTTTGTGTCTCTTGTGTGCTTGCATTATTGTCTCCATGATTGATATGCTGTAGATATGCTGTACATGTTGTTCTCTCAGTTAAGATCCTAGATCAGATTGAAGTAAATTCTGAAAATTTAACAGTATCTATGTTTTTTATATCTTTAAGTCTTATTTCCCAAAAGTGAGATCTGTCACGTAAACTTCTCTTCTGGGACAGATCCCTCCTCTTCCTTTGATACATATTCTACAAGATTTTTTTCTTCCTTAGAATTTTTTTTTCTAATAAATTTGTATTCTTCTATAACAACTTATTGAGGTTCTATAACAAATTTCTCCTCTTTTGTGGTAGTTGTGCAAGGTTATTACACTAATCCTCAATTGTGTTTTCAACTTCCAAATCTATATCAGCGTGGACTTCCTCATGTGAAGTATATGGTGAACATTCATGTTTCTCTTCAATGGCTTGGACCAAGGCATCTTAGCCTCTCTAGGATTCATAGAATTTTGTTTTTTCTAGATTGAATAACACACATTTTGGGGGAAATGGATGTAAATCAAGGTTTGTTCAAGTTATTGGGTTTGATAGTTGAAGGGATATCTTACACCTAGGTGATATATTATGTTAATATTCTTTTTCAATGTATTAGATTCCATCATTATAGTCGCCTTCTTTTGGATTGTGAAAAAACCTTAATGAAGAAAGTTTGGAAAAGGAAAGGAAATGATGATAGTGTCGATGAGGATAAGGGTCATTCTAAGGTGTTGTTGTTCATAACAATGATATGGTGGATGGTCAAACATACGAGGAAGGAGAAGTGTAGAGGTAGCTAAGGGATCCAAAGGAAATATTTCATTTTGTGAAGGGTGGTCTGGTGGTGGAAGATATCTCTATTATTTTGATGGTTATTGTTTTCATTAGTTGGATGGCCCTCACAAAATTTGTGAGTAGACATGGCTCCTATTTTCTTCTCAAAGAAGACAAACTTCTACCAAGAGCAATCATGAAAACTGCTGGAAAAAAGGGAATGCAATATACTTTACAAATAAAATATGGAAACATAGATGATGATAAAATCCCAGAAGAAATATTACAGAATTAGATCTGATGACTTACCTAATGGGAAGAACCTTCCTTGTACTCAAGTTTTAACTTTCAAATCAAATCTTGCCTCTCATAGGCAAGTTAATAACTAGAACAAACTGGCCCTTAGTGAAGGGAATAAACATACCTAAGAGAGAGAGAGAGAGCATAAATGTGGATAAAAAGGAAAGACGAGTACAACAGTAGAACCAACCACTCAAAAAGGTACGACACAATCAATATCAATGCAAAAATAAACCAACACACCAAAGTATCCCTCAAACAATCAAAGATAGTCAATGCAACAAAAATTCAACCACAACAAGTAGTAGTATGGAATCGCACGAGTGAAGGAGGGAGAATGAAAAATTGATGTAGAAACCCTCATAAAGGATTGTGCTAAGTAAGGATAGGTTCGGTGTTGCAAGTAGACCCAAAAACCAAAAAACACTGAAGCAGAGAAATCCTTCAAACCCTTGACATCATAAACAAGTGTGATTGAAAACTCTAGATCAACTGTGACAAAATAGAGTTCAAAGTGCCATAAAGACATCACTCTCAACAAACGCTATACTAGTTCTTATATCCTCTCAAAGACTTCCTAGAAGATCCTTCTAAGTGATGTTAGGGCTCCTCTTACAATTAGGCTAGGCATGACATCATCAATTTATAAGTCAAATTAATCTGGTAAGTAAAAAAATTAAGTAGGGAACATAGCTAAAAGAAGGGTCAACAAAAAATCTAACTACAATAGGGATAACCACAAGTCAACACACCAAGAGGGATAACTACAAACATAACAAAAGCACTGCACTAATCACAAATTCAACATAACATAACAAGTGGGCTAACCAGAAAGTCAACATAACATAACAAGTGAGATAACCACAAATTCAACATAGCATAACAAGACTCTCTCTCAAATATATATGGTATACATATGTCCCATGCAACAACTGAAAGTTTATCATCACTATATAGGAAGGGTTCCACATGGAAGATGTGATCCTCTCATCCTCATTTAGGTTCTATTGGAATCTTACTTTCAAAATACCCAACCAAGGGGAAACCAAACATGGAAGCATGGGCCTAATGAAGAACAAAAAATTCCCAATACACTTGCACCAACAAACGTAGTGAACCAAGATAGTACAATTGTACCATTAAAACATAATTTTCATCTCTTTCAACTAATACATTAAAACATAATTTTCATCTCTTTCAACTACTACATTAAAGCACAATTTTCATCTCTTTCAACTTTAACACTCCCAAGAGGTCCCTGTGTTAAAGTCGAAACATACAAGAACAAGAGCATGTACATGACAGCAGTAGTACTATGCCTATTTAAAAAAAATTAAAACAGTAGTAATAGATCTAACTCACAATACAAAAGACCAAGTCTAATTACTTAACAAATCAAATAACAAAATAACAAAAGTAGAAAAGTAGAAAGAGCATAAAACGAACTTTACTCCTATATTTTGTTGGAATATTATCACCATCATTTTTTATATTTGCATGCATGCATGCATCTAGTCATCATGCATGCATTTGCATGCATCCAGTCATCAGTTCGGTGGTCTCCCCAGCACCTAGAGCCTATTTACAGCTCCCTAGAGCTTGTCTTCATCCCCCAGTAGCCCTCCTACCTACCTGATGCACCTTTTTTTCCTCACCTGGATGACATATGTGCCTGATCTCACCTACCTGGAGTTTAACAGTCAGTTAGAGCATTGATTGACCAGTTCTTGCATTTATTGCTTAGTTTAACTGCCTCTAGCTCCCAGTTGTCTATTTTGGAGTGCCACTTGACCTTCTTACAACCTCATGCGCCCACCTTGGAGTCTCCATCCCTTGATTTGTGCTCACATGGATCAGTTAGACTCAGTTAGACTCATTTGAATGACTTTTGACTATTTGTTACTGCTGCCGCTAATTAGATGATGTCTCCAATGTTATCCAAGCTACACATTGAGGATGATTCGAATGAACTTAGATCAATTCGAATTCTCTTGATAGTTATTGTATTGTATTCAGTTATTCAGAGTGCCAGCTTATAGCTGATGTGTGTTTATACTGCTATTCTCCATTTTCTATGTTCATGAGCGATTATTGATTCTTCTTTCTTCTCTACAATCCATTAGTGAGATTAGCGAGATATGTTGTAGCTATGAGATATCCCTGCAGATTATCACATGGTATCAAATCTGGCAACAACTATTCGAATTGCAGTAGTAGCAATTGCAACAGTTACAACAATTCTTTGAGCAGTTGTCTTTCATTGAGCACTAGAAGCCTCTGGTTTTCCACAACAAATCCTGGTGCTATTTCCTTGAATTCACTGGAGAAATCAAGTGAGGTCTAGCCAGGTGTGAAGGACCTAGTCACATGTGCTCAGTGTCCTAAGGCAGTGTTCAATTCGAATTGCAGCAGATCTCCATTTACAATTCTCATTGTTTTGCAGGTTATCTCCATCATTCGAATCCATCTTCAATAGCCACTATGGATCTCCATTGTTTTTGCAGGTTATTCTAATTTCTCTACAGTTGCAGCAGTTTCCGGTAGTTGTAGCAGTTTTGAAGTTTTCTGCAGTTGCAGCAGTTTTGATGTCTTCTGCAGTTGTAGTAGTTTTCTGTAGTTGCAACTGTTTTTTGCAGTTGTAGTAGCAGATTCAAATTCTGCAACAGCTTCCATGGATCTGAAAGCAATTCCTTCTCTCTCTTCATACAACTATGGAGAATGGAAACCAAATATGACATCATACTTGAAGAGATATGGTGATTTCAATATGTGTATTGATGTTAAGAGAGATTTTGCTTCCTATGAAGAGGAAGAAGATTAGCTAGATGATTGTGATAGAGACTCAACAACAATTTGTACTTCTATGATTTCCAATATGGAATACCTCATTGATTCTGTAGAACATCCAAGTGATAACTGGACAAGATTGGACAGATTATTTGGAAAGAAGGAAGAGGATGATGTTAGCCATTTGGAGAACAAACCCAGTAGTACTACCTTTAGCTCTCTCTCTAATCATGATTTGGCCTCAATCATCTCCCATGATGAAGTTGTTCAAAATGAAGAAGAAGATACAGTTGCAGCAGTTTCAAATTTTCTACAGTTGTAGTGTTACATTTTTAGAATTTACTTCAATCTGATCTAGGATCTTAACTGAGAGAACAACATGTACAGCAAATCTACAGCATAACAATCATGGACACAATAATGATAGCACACAAGAGACACAGAGTTTACTTGGGGAAAACCATAAAGGTGAAAAACCCCAATAACTTCCTCAGAGATAGATAGAGCAATGATACAACCAGAATACAAGAGATAGTCTTCTCCTAGCAGCAAAGCCTCCTCCTCCACTAGTGCGCCACTCTCCCAAGTGTGAGTGAGAGAATAGAATGTGTAAAATGAGAGAGACACACTCTCTATTTATACACTAACTTGACTTGACCTTTACTCAACTAGGTCGGCCTCAACTTAACCACTTAACATAATGCTGACTGGGCCGACCCCCACTAGGGTCGTCTAATAACCCTTCGACCCACATGGCCAACCCCCAATAGGGTGGTCTAATAACCCTTTGACCCACATGACTTATAGAGGGCCGACCTCAACAAGGTGGTCTAATAACCCATCAAGTATAAGTTACGACACTTACAATATAAATGACGACACTTCCGTATAGAGGAATAATAACATCTCTATAGGAATACAATATACATATATGTGAAATACATTCTGAAGTTACATATACATCAACACTCCCTCTTAACTAGGAAGGTATTTCTCGACACAGGTCTTCTAGCACAAGTCATCTTCTCTAGATCATCGTCACTGGATAATCATCATCGAGTCATCATCATTGTCACTGCTGCTGCTATCTCAATCAATCTCTGAATCTACTCGTCATAGGAAGTTCTACAGAGCCAGTCCTTTTTCATACTGGATGTAGGCCCACCACCTGCAGGTCTTCGTCATCACTGGCCATATTGTGGAATCCTCAGGACTTATTACGTGCGTCACAAAACCTTGAAAGAGCATCCCAGGCTGTTATGAGCACATGGCTCTACCTATAGGATCTCCCAGGGCCATATTATATGTGACCTCACCACAAAACCTCGCAAGAGCATCCCAGGCTGTTATGAGCACACAACTCTACCTATAGGATCTCCCAGGGACAGAGTATATGTGGTCATGGAAAAACCTCGCAAGACCATCCCAAGACTTATTATGGAAACACAGCCCAACCTATCGGATCTCCCAGGGACAGATTATATGCCATAGGACAAAACCTCGAAAGAGCATCTGCCAGATATCCCAGGGCATGAATTACATGCCATAGGAAAAACCTCGAAAGACTATCTGCAGATCTCCCAGGGCCAAATTATATGTCCTCCTAGAGAAAAACCTTGAAAGAGCATTTGCCAGATATCCCAGGGCACGAATTACATGCCATAGGAAAAACCTCTAAAGACTATCTGCAAATATCCCAGGGCCAAATTATATGCTCATCTGCACAACCTGATCCACGGCCATAGAGTATCAACCTGATACTCTCCATACATCATCCTGATGTACACATGATCATCCTGATCATCATCACTACAACATCCTGCTGCATGTCATCTGGAGCAACATCCTGAAGCTCGTCATCCACGATCATCCTGATCATACAATGCATCTACCTGATGCATACCAAGTATCTACCTGATACATATCATCATACATGATCCACCTGATCATACAATGTATCCACCTGATACAAATACAAATACATGATACATATCACCATACATGATCCACCTGATCATACAATGTATCCACCTAATACATATACAGATACATGGTCCAAGCATCCAACATGATGCATATACAAAATACATACGAATGATCCTACTGATCAAATCCAACATCCAACATGATGCGTACATACATACGAATGATCCTACTGATCATATCCAGCATCCAACATGATGCGTACATACATATAAATGATCCAACTAATCATACCCAGCATCCAACATGATGTGTACATACATATAAATGATCCAACTGATCATATCCAGAATCCAACATGATGCATACATACATATATAAATGATCCAGCTGATCATACAAAGCAAAAAACAGAACATCATCCTGATGCTCATCACCCAGCGCTTACATTCATAGCCATGTGAAGGTCCCTCCTTCCAGCATGCTTGGAATTGCTTCAGCAAATGTGTCCATCACTTCTTCCTCGAAGTGTCATTAATCCAAAGAATACCAAGCCTCTCTCTGAAGTACTCGAACTTCACCCTGGATAGTGGCTTCGTCAGCACATCTACAATCTGCTCATCCGTCGCAACATACAGGAGCTTCACAGCTCCTCTCTGCACCATATCCCTGATATAGTGATATTTGATCTCTATGTGTTTCGACCTGTCATGAAACACGGGGTTCTCGGACAGCTTCACACAACTCTGGTTATCACAGAAGATACCAGTAGCATCCAATGGGAAATCAAATAACTCAGACAGTAGCTTCCGTATCCATACTGCCTCACAACTAGCTGAACAGGTTGCAACATACTCTGCCTCAGCTGTACTCAGTGCTACGCAGGACTGCTTCCTGCAAAACCAAGAGATCACACCTGATCCCATACTGAAGCAGCATCTAGATGTACTCTTCCTATCTGCAGCACTGCCATCCCAATCTTAATCAACATAACCCTGCAGGTTAAAATTTTGATTCACTTCATACTTGAGCCCATAATCCACTGTACCCTTCAGGTACCTCAAAACATGCTTTACAGCAACTAGGTGAACACTCCTCGGATCCGTCAGGAATTGGATCAATGTGTTCACCGCAAAGCAAATATCTGGTCTCATGTTCGTTAGGTACATCAAGGACCCAATCATCTGACGATACATAGTGACATAAACGGGTTCAAATGAAGCATCACACAGAAGCTTCAGGTTCGATGCCATAGCCTCGTAGTCCATCATCCCGAACCTCTTCAGGATCTCTACTGCATACTTCCCTTGTCCAAGGAAGATTCCATCTGCACTCTGCCACACCTCCATGTCAAAAAACAAATAGTGCATCATACCCAAGTTCTGCACATATATGACGACACCATTCAAGAAGGCTATCTTGAAATCCATCTGGTGTATCTTCTATTTCAGCACTTTTATATTTCTCTATGCTGCCATCTGTAGCATGCTTGATCTGATAGTTCCATTTGGAAGTCACAACAGACTTCCCTTCAACTCTTGGGACCGCATCCCAAACATCGTTCTTCATGATCGACGGATCATGGCATTCTTCTCGTATCCTGGGAACTTCAATATCTTCAATAGATAATTTTGTTGCTTGAACAAATGTTGTAGTCCTTCTTTTGTAGGTGAAGGTATATGGTCTTTCCTACACAACAAGTTAAATTGCATGATTAGAAAACGTCTCATAGTTTTCAGAACAAATTCTTACACATAAAGAAATATGTCATACAGTCATGCAATTATCTTAGCCAATGCTTCAATACAACATTTATCCATGTTCCACAACTTTCTAGATGCCTTCCAGTCTCTACTAGAACATTGTTAAGAGTTTGCACTACTCCCAACATGTCAGCAAAGAGGTTTCATTCTAGATAAGTAGCACTGGAATGTTGTACAGTTCCATAGGCCACTTACCCATCACATGCATATTAGTAGTATACTGTTCATTAATGCAATCATTCTAATATGCACAATACATATCCTAAGTCTATGAACATGAGCATATACACCATTGAACAATTTTATTTAAGCAAACAAATATGCAAGAAATGATAATTAAAAATACTTATCTTTGTTTGGTTACTGGGTGGACTCCCTCTGAGTCTTTACTTCCTTGTAGGAGCTGCTGAAGTAGCTTCTTCTACACCTTTCTGTTGTGGAATGTAGAAAGATGTTCAACTCCCTCTGAATATCTGTATCCTTGTAGAAACTACTGAAGTGTGCTCCTTTGCTTTCTTGCAGGAACAACTGGAGTGTGCTCCCTCTTGATCTTTGCTTCCTGGATTACCTGTCCTTGAACTTACATTCATCCTTGGTCCCTATGCATGCTTATTAGTGTCATCATTGTGTTATCCTCTAGGTATCATACATAATCAAACATTCATTAGTATAATCTTAATATTATCAAAACACAATAATCTCAAGCATGTATAGTCAGGATCAATTCAAACACAGATAATAAACATTAGTATTCAAGGTTTCAAGGAAGTCTTCTTTTATTCATACATATTCTTATTTGATCATAGGACTCTTCTGGTTAGTTAAATCATTAATCAAGATAAGAGATATAATATGCATAAAACCCGTGATTACTCAAACCTATACCTTCATGATTCTTCTGGTTAGTCATATCATCAATTATGGTAAGAAACATAATATGCATACAACCATGACTATTCAAACCTATGACTTCATGAATAATCATTATCAACAACGAAACAGTATAAGATCCTAACACAAGGTAGGATTCTAGCTTGATATAGGAAAAACATACCTGGATTAGCATGCTATCTAGTTATGTCTAACATACCCGCATAATGTCTTCTGGTTCTCTTCAGTGATTTGTGCTAGTAACCTGCATGTCTCATAAGTTAACCATTGTAGAACCAAGTTATACATACCTTGAAAGTGGATCTTCTATGTGATCCATGACAATGGATGAATCTTTGTCTTCGTGTCACCATGAGCATATGTTCTTGAATTAGAACATGATTTGACTTTCTTGGTGTACCTTTTGTGTTAGCAAACAACATAAACCTCATACAACATCACAATGCATTAGTACAATCATAAGTGTCAAAACCTTAATCAATGAATATCTTCTATTAAGGTGATACAACAAGTCCAGTAATTAATCAAGATTGTACTGTAATGATATGAATACAAACATATGATAAACTTAACCATGAAACATATCTGTAATCCATACCTATCAAGATTGCTTGTAATATTCTTATGGAAGGCCTTAGCCTCATCTCCCTCTGAGATAGGAAATTCCTCACTTATGCAAGCGACCAATCCATCTTCTTCTAGGATTAACCCAATCCACTTGATTTGCAAGATCTAGACCTGGAGCTTGATGAGCTGATCAAGCTGGTATATTCAGAATTTGAAAACTGCAAAGTTCCACTCCCTAATTTTGCCTTTGAAACTTTTGGATTCACTGGACGTGACCTCGAACTAGGGTTTGATGAAGCCCACTCTTCTACCCAATCAAAATATTTGATTCAAGGCTCTGAGCTTCTATTTTTATGAGGAGCTTCCAGTCGTGGTCATAGATTTCAAAAATTCCCATTTTTGCAGAAGCCCTAATTTTCCACTTTTCTGATCAAAGTCCCGAACTAGGGTCTGATCAAGCCCAGCCTTCTTCCCAACCAAAAATTCTGATCTTGGTCTCTAAATTTCGATTTTGATGAGTAGCATTCAGCCATGGTCTCCGATTACAAAAATTCCAACTTTCTCCGAAGCCCTAAATTCCGGAAGCCATGAATGAAGGTGCTCAAAAATAATTATGATTTGACAGAAATATGTACCTAATTGTTTCTGGTGTAAATCCGAACTTTTCAATCCACAGGGTCTGAAAATTTGTTATGAGATAGCTTGACCTGTTATCTTTCCATCCCGATAGGTCTGACCTCAATTGGATTCTTTGAGAGAGAGTTATTCCAAGTGTCGCAACATGACCTGTTTATGGGATAATACAGGAGAGCGAACTTCTACGGCATGCCACGTGTCATTGGTTCAACTTCGGCCTATGAACAATTTTACTGAGATAGTAAAGTCTGTGTACTACCTGTCACTATTTAAAAAATTTCATTTGGAGCTTCCTAGCCCAAGTTCTGACCTTTTTCCCAAGGTCACCTGATTTTGACTCAGATCTGGAAGAGGCAGAAACCCTATATTGTACAAATCATAAATCACAAAGTATAACGAATTAGAGGTTTTCCTTTGGACACAAGGTACATGGGGATCTGATCTTTGACCTGTAAATGTTTCATATCCGAAAACTTTGCCAAAATGGATTTATAGCGAAAGTGCTACGATGACTGGTTTTTGCTATGTCAAGCCCTAGCATCGTAAGTGCAACAAGTGTCATACATGCCATATAATGCCTTCTTTCAGGCTAGCTCTGATAGCATGTTAAATTTTCAGAATTTACTTCAATCTAATCTAGGATCTTAACTGAGAGAACAACATGTACAACAAATCTACAGCATAACAATCATGGACACAATAATGCAAGCACACAAGAGCCACAGAGTTTACTTGGGGAAAACCATAAAGGTGAAAAACCCCAATAACTTCCTCAGAGATAGATAGAGGAATGATACAACCAGAATACAAGAGATAGTCTTCTCCTAGCAGTAGATCCTCCTCCTCCACAAGTGCGCCACTCTCCCAAGTGTGAGTGAGAGAATAGAATGTGTAAAATGAGAGAGACACACTCTCTATTTATACACTAACTTGACTTGACCTTTACTCAACTAGGTCGGCCTCAACTTAACCACTTAACATAATGTTGACTGGGCCGACCCCCACTAGGGTGGTCTAATAACCCTTTGAGCCACATGGCCGACCCCCAATAGGGTGGTCTAATAACCCTTTGACCCACATGACTTATATAGGGCCGACCCCAACAAGGTGGTCTAATAACCCATCAAGTATAAGTTACGACACTTACAATATAAATGACAACACTTCCGTATAGAGGAATAATAACATCTCTATAGGAATACAATATACATATATGTGAAATACATTCCGAAGTTACATATGCATCAACATGTATTAGTTTTGAATTCTTCTGTAGTTGCAGTAGTCCTCTGTAGTTACAGCAGTTTTCTACAGTAGCAGCTGCAGATTCACATGAAGTTGAAATACAAGAAATGGTTTCAGGATTTGATCCATCTTCCGATTCAAATTATGAGCAAGAGATGTCAACTACTACTCTAGAATTTGAAGAGACTTTCACAATCTCTACTTCCCATGAGCTTGTTGATGTGCAAGATGATGACCTACTAATTATTTTGGAGGTAAAATCAGATTTGGGAGGCAATGCATTCACCCTCCTTGATCAAATACTTCCTATGGACTCCTATTTGGTCATTGGCACATGTTTTCATAGTTTCACCGAAGATGGAAGACACCATCATTCACTTGGGTTCAAGTCTCATGCATATCCTTGTGATTTTGGTTTTGATCTCAACCCTGTTGGTTCAAAAGAGATCATAAGAAACCATCTTTCAATTGTTGGAGCTGATTTGAAGTCCAAGCCGTCACCATTATATCATAGTTCATTTGGTTATGATCTCACCTATGGTGGTTCAAAGGAGATATCAAAGAGCTATCTACACATTCATGGAGTTGATTCTACCTCTGTTGGTTCGAATCACATGCTCCATAATGATCTTCATATTATGCTTTTGGAGCATGATCCACTTCTTACCAAGAGGAAGATAACTCTTTTTAAGAGAATGCTAGATCTAGATCCATAAGAACCTGAAGATATATCAACTGACAGTGAAGATGAGCAAATGGGAGATCCAGTTCCACAAGAACCTGATGATCTCTCAACCGATGATCCTCCTCTTCCGAGTTGGGAAGCCACTACTCTTAGATTTGCTGGAGATCTTGTGGGAAATCCACTTGATCAAAGGAGAACCAGATCTGATTTTTAGAATGGAAGGTTTCATCCTTCTCACATTAATGATCCATTTCTTGTTGATCGATCAGTCTTCGGTAAAGACGTTCACTTTCCTCCTTCTCAGGTAAGTGATGCCATGCTACATTAGCATCCTTCAGTATATTTTGAGGGTGGGCTTTCTTCCCACTAGTTTTTCCCTCTTTCCTCATTTATTATTTAGATTGTTGTACGGGGTGACCTTTAGTCTCAGTCATCAGGGCCCTACTTTTCAGTTTTCAGTTACTACCTCATAGTATAGCTTGTGGGGGCATGCTGGAATATTATCACCATCATTTTTATATTTGCATGCATGCACGCACCCATTCATCATGTATGCATATGTATGCATCCAATCATTAGTTTGGTGGTCTCCCTAGCACCTAGATCCTATTTTTAGCTCCTTAGAGCCTGTCTTCAGCCCCCAGTAGCCCTACTACCTACCTGATGTGCCTTGTTTTCCTCACCTGGATGACATATGTGCCTTATCTCACCTACCAGGAGTTTAACAGTCAGTTAGAGCATTGATGGACCAGTTCTTGCATTTATTGATCCGTTTAACTGCCTGTAGCTCCCAGTTTTCTATTTTGGAGTGCCACTTTACCTTCTAGCAGCCTCATGCGCCCACCTTGGAGTCTCCATCCACTGATTTGTGATCACATGGCTCAGTTAGACTCATTTGACTAAATTTTGACTATTTATGACTACTGCCACTGATTGGATGATGTCTCCAATGTTATCCAAGCTACACACTGAGGATGATTTAAATGACCTTAACTCAATTCAAATTCTATTGACAGTTATTGTATTGTATTCAGTTATTCAGAGTGCTAGCTTATAGCTGATGTATGATTATACTGTTATTATCCATTTTCTGTGTTCATGAGTGATTATTGATTCTTCTTTCTTCTTTGCAATTCATTAGTGAGATTAGTGAGATCTATTGTATCTGTGAGATCTCCCTGCAGATTATAACATATTTCAGTAAAACACCCAACCAAGGGGAAACCAAACATGGAATCCTAGGCCTAATGAAGAACAAAAAATTCCCAATACACTCGCACCAACAAATTTAGTGAACCAAGATAGTACAGTTGTAACATAAAAACATAATTTTCATTTCTTTCAACTACAACATCAAAACATAATTTTTTTAATGTCCAATGGGTGACCAAAAGATAGGTCAATGGAATTGCTAAGTATAGTGATGTGAAATGCCATGCAGGAGCACTAAAGTGGATCCCATAAAGAAATACAATAGAAAGCAATAAAGAGTTTGAATTGGATCGGGAATAATTGGGGAAAACTCAAAAGATCTCAACAAGTACAATATTATAAAGATATATACACATTTTGGCATGTGCCCAACAAAGGTTGAATTAAGTGAGTATAACTCGAGAAAACCAAGCTTAAATTTTTATTAATCATGATTCAAATTTTGACTCATAATCAGTCACTAGTCAAACCAAGTTTGAGTCAAGAAGATATTGAAAAAAATAATTTGGAGTCTAATCATAGTCAAATTCTGTGAATTGAAAGTTTTACTTTCAATATGAGTGGTAATTATGTTGTACAGTATTGTGGGTTTCATAACCAGCATGCCAAAGTATCCCTCAAATAGTCAAAGGTAGTCAATGTACCAAAATAACAGAAGAAATATGAAAAACTCAAATCTGATGAATTACCTGATGGGAAGAACCTTCCTTGTACTCATATTTTAACTTTCAGATCAAATCTTGCTTCTCAGAGGCAAGACAATAACTGGAACAAAATGGCCCTTAGTTAAGGGGATAAACATACCTGAGAGTGGGAGACCATAAATGTTGATAAAAAGGATAGAAAAGCATAGCAGAAGAACCATCCACTCAAAGAGGTATTTCATAGACAAGATCAACCCCAAAACATCAACCAACATGCAAAATTTTCCCTCAAACATTCAAAGACAGTCAATGCAACAAAAACACAACCACAACAAGTATCAGTATGGAATCACATGCGTGAAGGAGGGGGAAAGAAAATTGTTGTAGAAACCCTCATAAAGGACAGTGTTCAGTAAGGATAGGTTTGGAGTTTCAAGTAGATCCAAAAACCATATAACGCTCAAGCAGAGACAACCTTCAAACCCTTGATGTCATAAACAAGTGTTCCTAAAATCCCTAGATCAACCATGCCAAAAAAGAGCTCAAAGTGCCATAAAGACATTGCTCTCAAAAAATGCTATACTAGTTCTTATGGCCTCTCAAAGACTTCCTAGAAGTTCCTTCTAAGTGAAGTTAGGGCTTCTCTTACAATTAGGATAGGCATGATGTCATCAATTTATAATTCAAATCAAAGTGGTAAGTAAACAAATTAAGGAGGGTGCACATCTAAAAGAAGGGTCAACGAAAAGCTAACCACAAGAGGTATAACCACAAGTCAACACACCAAGAGGGACAACCACAAACAAAACATAAAAAGTGGACTAACCACAAATTCAACATAACATAACAACACTATCTCTCAAAGATATGTGGTCCACATATTTCCCATGCAACAAATGCAAGTTTATCATCACTATATAAGAAGGGTTGAACCTGCTGGAAGATGTGATCCTCTCATACTCATTTAGGTTATCCTGGAATCTGACTTTCAAAACACCCAACCAAGGGGAAACCAAATATGGAAGTGTAGGCCTAATGAAGAAAAAAAATTCTCAATGCACTTGCACCAACAAACGTAGTGAACCAATATAGCATAGCTGTAACATTAAAACATAATTTTCATCTCTTTCAACTACTACATTATAACATAATTTTCATCTCTTTCAACTTTAACACTCCCAAGAGGTCCTTGTGTTAAAGTTGAAACATGCAGTAAAAATAACATGTAAATGACAGTAGAAATAGTATGATTATTTAGACAAAGTTATAATAGCAGTAATAGATCTAACTCTTAATACAAAAGAACAATTAACATAATTCAATGTTCAATATCACTACAAAGCTCTCAAGAGGTATAGACATTTAAACAAGAAAAATATGTATGACCTTGACAAGAAAAAGGCCCTAAAAGTTCCATAAGCCCAAGTACAATCATTTATTTTCTCGATTTCTTTTTCTTTTACAGTATCATGTAATCCAAAAGGATGTCAGATGTGACTTCTACCCCTTCAATTGGTGTGTTCTTTGTATGTCTCTTTAATGACCTGACGCTACGTCGAGGATGCTACAAAGGGGGTGGGACAACAACTACAATACGA
Source organism: Larix kaempferi (assembly GCA_027924585.1). Taxonomy (NCBI): domain Eukaryota; kingdom Viridiplantae; phylum Streptophyta; class Pinopsida; order Pinales; family Pinaceae; genus Larix; species Larix kaempferi. Next base: position 4,799,764 of record BSBM01000922.1, read on the forward strand.
AATCAATGTTAAATTGGCATTTTTAGTTATTATTATTACAAGTGTTTTATATAAATAATAAGAGCAGTAGAGTGTTCTTTACCTGCTTCGGTAGTGGAGGCATGATGAGTAGTTTCAAATGTGCCAACATGTTCCTCATATTGTCTGGGCTCATCCATTACATGCTCTTCAATTGAAAGAAGAAAGGTTATAATTCATACACCATTCTCAATTAAATATTTTTATTCGTAATACCTTCTACAATATTTTTTTTACACATGAAATACCTCCAGTACCACGCTGAGCACTTCTTTCAAGTGGCACTCCACCATCACTAGGCTCATTTGTTGACCTAGTACTTGGGGCATTTATATTAGATTGCTTGTGTGGTTAAATGAAACAAACACATTAATTTATGGCCGAAAATAATAACCAATATTAGTTTGTGCAAATAAGAAATTATAAATCCTATTCCTTGCTTTTATTTACATGAGCGTCAGGTTCGGTGTCAAAAGGTTTTTTTTTCCCCAATCTTCTCCTATGTTCAACCAAGGATTTATAGTTGTGGTAGTAGGCATGCCTGAGTTCTTCCTCCATAGGAGCCTCTTTGAATTCTGCACCCTACAATTATGCATAAGGGCATTAATTTTGCTTCTTTTGCGATATTAAATTAAAATTTCTAACAATTTATAATTTGGATGCAAATTATTTTATTCTATACTTGCAAATCGTGCAGCCACTTTCGAGAAACCACCCGGGCCAAGTTTATGATGTCCATGTTTATCTATCCTAGCCTTGGTGGCTTTGGGTGTATTTGGGAGCCTATATTCAAAAGATTCAAATACTTAGCTAGTTCTCACAATGATGATAAAGAATCATAAATACATTATTAAAAGTGCCTCATACCTTCCTGTTCCGGGTGGTTTCTTGCCTTCTTTTTGGAGCACCTTTTCTCGTGCATCACACACAAGGTCATTCCAGAACATCTCTGGTATCGGTGGAGGGTTCTCATAGTTAGGGTCGTTTTTCAAATGAACCCTATATTGGTAAGGGAGATATCTTAAATATAAGCATGCCTTTATGACAACTCCAACTTTGTTAAAGGTACCCTCACCAAACAACCCAACCAACTTGTTCATAAATTCATCCTTTACTTTTGAATTTTGGGAATTCCAGCTTGTTCGTATGGTGGGCCCAAACATATCCAAGGCTAGGTCATTCATGGGTCCATAAAATACATCGTTTCCGGGAAAATGATATTATTATTAGTTTTAAATAATTGATAATTATATGTAAATTTCAATTGGATTATACAAAATATTGAAAATACTTCTTACATACCTGTAAGCTTATTAGTTTTCATGGGGATGGGGTCATTGTCTACCAAAAATGAAACCTTTAAATTTTCTCGTGCTAGTAACACGTTTTATCTCCAAGAAATATTCATTCACAATCTACCATGGTATCACGCTCTACATCAACTGCATCGTGTGCAGATCCTGGCATGTGTTGTTCAGGCCGGGGTGTACTACTAGTAGAATTAGGGCTACAAAGTGTATCAGTTAGAGTTACTAGTGTTCCAATCGTAGGTGAAGCAATGGAACTGCTATCTGCGTCGACCCCACTAGTCCTCACACCATAAGGATCACATTGCGCCTCCTAAAAGAGCTATAAAACTAAGAGTTTTGTTATAAAGCAACAATATAATTATAATCATGAATAATTAAAAAATAAATGGGATAATTGAAGATGTTTCTTACCCAATCTCACGAATCTCACGCATCATGGTATCCAACCTATCTCTTATCTCTTGTGCCTTTGGCATAGTCAATAATAAATAAGTGAATTCCATGTTTTTTTTAATTAAAAGCTTTTTTATTGTGTGCACAAGGTCAGCTGACAAAACAATTTCTTCTTCACTTGGCACTTCCTCAGTAGCATCTGTGGACTTCTGTGATGCCACCTCCTTTGCTATGTTGCCATGTTGATCAACATGGAAGAATACATAATAATGCACATAATGCATCCACCATTTCACACAAATTAGTTGTGACAATTTGAAATGAACAAGAATCTATGCATTTTGTCAATTATTATTTTTTCTGATATTTTTATAAAAAATCAAACAAAAACATATTATTCATATCAAGTCCAAATACAAACAACTTTGTATCTATAAAGAATGAAAGTAACATTAACTAAGTATGAACTATAACAAAACTAGTGTTTTTCAAGAACATTAATTATTCAGATGTTGAATTCATTGACATAACTCATGACAACTTTTTACAGTAAATGTGAAATATAAAATACAAGAGTCATTCCTTATATGTTGGGTAAAATAGTATACGTACTACCGTATATATTCGATTCAAATTGTAGTCAACCAACAACTATTTTCCTATAGCTATTGATTTTATTTCACATATGAATACCTGGTTTCCTTCATGCCCGACAAATATGCAATTGGGTTGCTTATTTGTTGTCGTCGGTCATATTCTGTTTATAAACCTGCAATATTCCCTGTTTCTTTTGGAATTCCATCAATATACATTGATTCTCATTTTTTCTTATCATTGTCTTTTAGTTGTAAATAATTTGCAGCTACGCCATATCTTCGCATACTTTAGGTATATTGGACTAGGTTTATCAAATATATGTAGTTGTAACATGTTCCGACATACTCCATCAATTCAATTAATCTGCCATCGTGTAACTTTATTCCGACCATGGAAAATAGCCCCAAAACATTCAATGACGATGGAGCAATGTGGTATATGCTTCCATCAACAAAAAAATAAGTGTTGATTTGAGGAAGATCCCTGGGCACCCATCATTTCACTAGATGTTTGTACCTCAAGGGCACCTTGATGTTTCCTATGCTCTCATCACCATAAGAACATGACCCCACTTTAGCAAGAAAAAATATGAATCATCTATTGATTTTTCTTTTGATCTTTTCAACTCTAGTTGATCTCTACTCGTTAGACATATTAGATGTCCCAATTTCCTCTATTCTACCCGAACTTCACTCGCTTGACGAGGATAGATATGACAAGTATATGTTAAAAAATTATATGATAAAAAATGTCAATTTATGCTACTTAAATTATATGGTCAATCATATATAATAAAAAGAAATGAAAATACATAATCAATATTTTTTTTCAAGTTGCTTAACAAGTTAATGAGAGAAAGGTCATATAGGAAATATCACTTGCATATGAAATTATTTCCCATGGATATATGTATGCTTCATGACCCATGGCTTAGGGTTTGTCTTAGAATATGTATAAACTCTTCATTTATTCAGTGCTACAATAGATAATTGCTAGTTCCTACCTCTAGATGTTGGTCTCTGGTAAGTCAGTATGGACAGTAGAAAATGAATTCCATGACATCATGGTAGATAAATGAAGGACGTGATTGATATGCATTTGGATATCATATACTCAGTTTTCATTTTTTTACTTGAATTTAGTTTTCATTTGGATGTGGCCACACCTCAAATAGAAATTTTTTTTTTCTAGTTATTTTTTAGGCTCAAGGGACTAAGGGCAAGGAACTCATGGAGGCAAGGCCTGCCATTGAATTTTTCTAGCTTTAAATGCATTTTCCTAAACTAATGAATCTATGTTGCTAAGAATATTTCCAAGAAATTAGAATATAGAGAGAAACTAAGCTATTAAATTACATCATATTTTTTGTCAAGATCCTCCATTCTTTGTAGAATTTTAAAAATTGAATTTCCTTTGCTTTTAATTGCAAAGGCTACTAACCCCTTAACTTGCTGATACAACTCTAATATTCAGGCATATTTGGAATCCTTACTCTTCGAATGATCAAATTTGGGGACCTATGCCATAATCTTTGCATCAATACTTGCACTTGAATTTTTCCCATGTTTATTTAACTTATTCCTCTATGGTTTCTACATCATGTTTAACCTATACGAAGAAGCAGAAATGATAGGCCTTTTTAGTAACCATTGCAAGGCTAGGATTCTTACTTCCCTTGACCTCCCCTTCTTTTGACCTTCCATCTTACTTAGTCTTAAGTGGATGCTCTCTATAGGAATTCTTAGAATCCAACATGTTTGAGGGATTGAACTTTTGTTAGGTAATAACACACATAGTTTTAAATCCACAACTGCCAAACCTTCTATCACAATTATTAAGAGACAAAATCATGCATGATGTTTACCAAGAGTGGAGAAAGGGTAAAATATAGCTTCTTCCCTTCTCTGAATTGGGTCTTACGAGAGGGGTGATCCAAGTGGGAGTTCCTTTAATATCGCTGATTTGATATCAGATGATATTATCTCAAAATTCAAACTTCAAATCAGAAATTCTGCAAGCAGTAACTAGTTCTCAAAACTAGTGAAGAAGGAACTAGACTAGGTCATTGATTAACCCACCCAAAGCTTGAATGATGAAAACTTTTGGATTTGAAAAATGTATTGGGATGTGTGCAGCAACAAGTATATAATAATCAAGGCCAGCTTCATATTCCTATGCACAAAGTATTGAGGCCATTTATGTTTCGAACATCAACCAGGATGAAGTCTACACCGAGGTTTCCTGGGCACACCAACATATGCATACTAGACCATCCACTTACACTTGAAATTAACCAGGGGATGTATATCAGTCACTAACCCCCAATTTTATGATGGACAAAAGTTATTGATAATTTGGGAGGATCTGGTAGTGTTTGGAGGAAAAGGGAGAAAGAGCGCTAGGTAGGATTGCTCCACTAGCTTGTTTCCAGGATCTTCCAAACAATATGATATGGCCAAGAATTATCAATATGATGGTGGTATGGTATTTATAAATATCTCAAAGACCTAATATGTCTGACAAAACTGAAATTGAGCATACAAAGACTTTTTTATTAAACAAACTGCAAAACTAGTCAAATAAAAGGGCACAATGAACTAGTTTTTAGAAATATGAATACAAGCAGTCATAAAGGATCAGGAATTTCTGATTGTTTTATTGGGATGGATTCTAAAGAAAATTTAAAACCTACAACAACTTTCATAAAGGAAAATAGTTACTCAGAGCTCTACATATTGCAAATACTGGAAAACTAGTCAATTGAAGATGTATAATGAGCTAGTCTTGAAACATATGGGCTCAAACAACCAAAGGAGGGTCTATAAACCCTCTTATAATATTTAATGTGGATATGATATGAAATATACAGTGGAAGAAAATAAAAATTACAAAATCTGAGCAACAATTTTATATATTTCAACCTTCAAACTTTCAGAATGTCTCCAATACATAGAGTTCTTTACAAAATTGTGAAACTAAGACTGCTATGAAGAGTAGTAAAGAGGAGTTCTTTACTGGATATGAAAATATGATGAATTTAGAACAGGTGGATTATCATGGAAGTTGCACCAAGACTCAGGAGCTGCTCATGGACGCATTCACCAAACTATATATAAAAGCAAGGGCACATTCTTCACAACTAGAACCCTAGATCTAGTAAAATGGCCATAACTTGCTCATTCAGACACCTTTCTTGATGAAAAAAAAAGTCTTTCCTATTGGAAACAATGCTACAGATATAATGGGATAGGTATCAAAGTCCAAATATGCTCAAAAAATTAGAGACCATAACCTCCATTTCATCCCTTCAACTTTGTTTCCATTGAATGAGAAGAATACTTTACAAGATAGAAAGAAGAGAGGATGTAATCACAGAGCATGGATCAGATTTGAAAATTGGTCATCAATATCTGCATTGGATCATGTGTAGAATACTGGAGCAGGAACTATGGGGCACATCTCCTAGAGGTGGCTAAGGGTGCATCACCAAAGCCTCGAGAAGCTTGAGCTTACTCACATACAAACAATAAACTACCAAAAGATGTCCAAGTGGTGCACCCTCCTTATTTTATAGGAAATATGACTTGTTGAGCAAGTTAAGTTGCTAATGAACCACCTTATCATCATCTAACGTGCATTCCTTGACTAAGTGGCCACTTTCCTGCTTTTACACTAACTAGCTTTTGCTTTCTTTTAGAAACTTCCCTCTAGGTTTTTTGGATGTTTCCTTCATTTTTCAACTTGTATTACTTTTGTTCTTTTTGGAAACTGTGCCCTCCTTATATTTCTAGAATTTTCTACTTTTCCTCCTTGCCTGCTTTATGCACTGCTTTTGTTAGTTTCCTTCTTTTTTGCTTTGCTTTTCTTTTCTTTCACTTTCATCTTTGGTTGACAAATCATTGGGATAATATTATCTCCTTATGCACCCTTGTCATCATCCAACTCATCATCACATGTAATTAATAATTAAATACAAAAATAATAATTACATCTCCTTCAATTTAATTAATTAAAACAACTATAGGCTAAATTATTCCTAGTTAATAATTTAATTTCCTAAGTAATGTCACCCCCTTATTAATTAATTAATTGACTTTCACTAGGATCCATGTGGTTTTAATGTGACATTGACTACTACTTGGTGCTGGAAAAATGGGAACATGATAGCCCTCCCCTCCCAAGCTTGCTTGTCCTCAAGCAAGAAACCAACTCCAACTCCAAACAAAGGTCCATCATGTTTCTGCTACACCACTCTGATTATAGTCACTCTCCCAATGACTAATTCTTAAAAAAAAAAATTCAACCCAACTAAGAAAGCTAAGAATAATTCCTGGATCCTACTATCTGTACTGCATGTCTCCCAGTGGCACTGTTACTTGTGGAAAATTGTCATTCCAAAGAATTCCAGGGTCCCACTGTCTCAGCTACATCCTTCCAAACGTCAGGATCAACATGAATAATATATCATCATGGAGGATGTCTATACCACTCCACCATACTAGAATTTCATCACTTCGAATGCAAAATTGAACTTCCGTGAGTCCCTCCAACCAATTATGAAACTCCTTATGTTCCATGTGAAAACCAACACAGAGCCTCACAACGCTGCTATCCAATGACATAGGTGACAATACCATGTCTTCAAGGCATCACATAGCAAGCATATATTCCCATACAACTTCTCACAAAATATGTATGATGTGTCCATAAAATTTCCACTGATGCAAACAACAAACTTACCCTTGGGGGTGCTTAGCTCCAATATGTATCCATTCACACAATTAATGGATGAACAAACACTCCAACTAAATGCACTACTATGCATGATGGAGACATTAGGTAGATGGCTCTACTGTTGCTCATCAAACTGGTCATGGACTAGTGTGCTTCTTAAACCCCAAGGTTTAACCATCATGTCATCAAATAAGAGTGTGAAGCCTTCTTCTCCTCATGCGACACCAAAAGAAAGAATCCCTTTACCCAATCATCCTTATGTGTGTTGGCTTCCATATGTATGTGGGGTGAAGGAAAGTGAACCAACTCTTGGAAACAATTATCCACCAATCATGTGGTTGTCTCAACCGAAATGAAATCATGTGCCTCCTCCAAAACTTTGCAACTTCCTCCATGAGGTAACTCATAATCTCTCTGGCAATGAACAAGTGTTGGGCCTCCATATTGCTTAACTCCAAACTCTCTAAGCACATGCAAATCAGTTTGTACTTCATGTGCCCAATCCACACAAGTACCAAAGATTAAAATGGTGTTGTTCAAATGACGAGGGTGAAAGTCCCATGTCCAATCACCAAAAGGGTAGGCATCATCAAAATTCCATGGGTGCCCATGCTGCTCATAAAAAGTGTAAAATGTATCAAAGATTTCTCGATAAATACAAGTAGGAATATCACTCATGTGTCTTCTTTTCCAAACAGGAAAAAAAAAGACACTCTAACCCAATGGTTCAAATGGAAAGCAATGTGCTTCCCCATATGAATACTCCCAATGGCTCAACTCTCTACCACTGGTCAAAGTATGCATGCAATCATAATATGTCCCAATCAATGAAGTGAAATGGGAACCATATGCACGTTTATGTGAGGTGGCATCAAAGATAGGCATGAGATGCCTCTATAACTGCTGGGTAGGAGATGATGCCATCATTAAATGAGCTAGATCGAATGTGGGAGCCTTCTACTCCTCTTGTGGAACCATCAAAAATAAATCCTTGACCCAAAATTCATCCTCAAATGACATGGAAGAAGTAGAAGGGTTTGATGTAGGATCATGGACCAAAATAGAATCTCTGCAAACCTCATCCATCAAGCTAGTGGATGCATCAACTCCATCCAAGGATGGTCCCTCAAACATGAGCTCTTCTGATTCCTCAATGGAGGAATAACTCACTCCAGGAAGAAGCTCAATTTTGCTCTGGGGAAAAATATGTGCTTGGAACCCATCACCTGCATTCCAAATATCCTCAACACATGTATGTCATCGTGCACCTCACGAACCACCTTCTCATGAGGTTCCTCCGTAGAACTCTGAGTACAACCGACCATAAGATTCTGGCTGATTGGAATGAGTGATCTTTGCAACTTTTGGTGAAGTTGCTCTATCTCCATATTGGATTCCAAGAGGGCACTTTTAATGCTTCTCAAAGAATCTTGGGTGGCCATCAAATCATCATGGAGCTTGTATATCTCCTCATCATACTTCAAGGATGCTCCATGCAATATATGCACAAGCTCATGCAAATAATTTATGTCAGAAAGCATGTGTGAAAAATTACCTTGGATTGTAGACATTGCTTTCTGAATCTTCTCCATTACTTCAAGGAAAGATGAATCTTCCAATGAAGCATCTCTCTAGCAAGACTGTGAAACTAAAACATTGTTGGCTCCCCAACAAATTCCCCTTCATTTTGCGAATAAACGCCCCCCCCTCCCATCTAAAATTTTTAAGTACTTAGCTCTTAGTTTTTATCTTGCTTGATTTGATAGGTGATTTCATGGCTACCTTTCATTGATCCCTCACTCATTGCACCATTTTTTCTTGGACTTGGTTTTTATTTCACAAGGATTTGGTGATTTGGATGATCTTTGTTGTGTGATTATCTCGGCTTCTGGTGGTTGAAAAATATTTACATACTCCCGTTTCTCATTTTAGACGACTCGTTATCTAAAGTACATAGAAAAATGATTTTGTAGCATGAAGTATTTTTCTACCTTCTTATTAACCTAGTCTAATTTATATATTTTTTATCATTAATACTTATTTCTCTTCATATCTTTAATATTATTAATGATATGTAATAACAACTTTACTAGACTCTCTAATATTGGGTGAAAGTATTCTTTAATTATTTCATTATTTTATTTCTAAATTTACAACTCTTATCTCTAACTCATATAAGGTCTTGAGAATATAAAATAAATATACTTTAATTAAAACTTCAATATACTTTTTTTTAAGTCCCATTATTCTAATCTATATTTCAACACATAACTTCATCAACGTGAATATGGCCCAAAACTCTGTAATATATAAAAAGGGAAATGTGAATTTTGAAATCACAAGCATTATACTTGGTAAAAGTGATTCTCATAGGTTCTTTTTCATCATTAAAGTATTATTTTATTAAACCATATTTCCATACCTTTCTTTATATTGTATTTTTATGCTACAGGTGTTGAAGGGTTAGAGTGGCAAAGAGTTACGTTGATCAAGTATAAGCTCACAACGAAGTATACTTTCCCACTAAATTTTAGGAGACTAGCATCTCGAACATTAAGGAGGGTGCGGTCATTCATATTTCATTGTGTTTGTAAAATCTACAGCCAAGAATTGCTACATCACCAATTCGCTAAAGGTCAATGCCACGATATTGTTGTCATGAATCGAACGAAATTGCAGCACATTTACAATGTTAATTTTACGTTTAAGCTTTCAAAAAACCACCAAGAGTGTAGAGCCACATGCAAATCAAATATTGCCAACATAATTTCAGATGTTTTCAAAGACCCGTCAAAATCATGCCCTATTTTATGGATGAATACCGTTTGCACTACTATTTTATGGATGAATACCGTTTGCACTACTAGTTTGAACTAATACGGTTCGCACTTCTATTTTTAGTTAAAATTAGTAGTGGTTTGTTCCATAAAAAAGTGAGCGTGATTCAAGGATCCATTGAGATGTAACTTGTGAGCTTGATTCAAGGATCCATTGAGATGTAACTTTTTCTTTTGCAGCTGTCAAAATCGTTACCAAAAAACGCTGGGTATGACTGCCATATTTTAGTTGCATGCAAAAGACAATATGAAAGCATAAATGAAGCATTTCTGCCATATGTATGAAACTTTACCAAAAAACGCTGGGTATGACTGCCATATTTTAGTTGCATGCAAAAGACAATATGAAAGCATAAATGAAGCATTTCTGTCATATGTATGAAACTTTCACGTAGGTTAATTATGTGATCAAATTGATAGGATTTTAAAGAGATTTTAATATTATAAATCTATGAATGTCAAAGTCTTTCATCGCCATGGAAAGTTGTCACGATTCTCACGAAACTGCTTCATTCACCATATTTAAGGAGGCCTTACATAAATTCAAATAACATGATCGTCAGCAACAAAAGATAGTTACAGCAGGTAGCGAGCATATCTACGATTCCAAGGACATGCATTAAAGCATATCAATTCATCCAATTTTTGGCACGCAGGGGATGCATCCCATTTTCTATATAAAGAGCATAAATTGTTATATGAAAGGGAGAGGGGGAATGCTCTGTAGAAGTGGAGGAAATTATTTCATAATTTCTGTATTGTTTTTACTTAAGATTTCGAAGGGTAGCATGAAGGGGTTGATAGGAGTGATATCTTGTTCCTGTGCATTTTATAGCTATCATGAACTCATCCAAGGACAAACAAATTATGCTACAGTGTCTTCATGTTTGGTACTATTGTAAACTTTATTTTAATACTGCAAATTCTTGTTAATTCTTTCATGTTTTTATATACATATATTGTTGATGGAACACTTTTGAGATTTCTATAATCTATATATTTTTTTTCTTTGGATATTTGTTAATGTGGACTGAATTAATAACTATATTTTCTTATGATTGTAAATGTTTTATAGTTATGATGATGGTATAGTTAACTTTTAATTTCATTTCGTTGTAATTTTGTTTATGGGATTTAGTCATGTTGTAATTTAATTTTTTGTTTAGATTCATAGGGCAAACTCCTAGTTCTCAAATTGCTCTTAGTTGATATAGGACGAATTTTAGTTTTACAATTACAATTACAGTTTTATTTCGTAGTGGAAACCTACAGAGTTTTTAGCAGCTACTAAACTGTTTACAGTTTTAAACAATTTAGCAGCTACTAAATTGTTGTGTTATGATTAGATTATCAATAGATCTTTGCTAGCAGTCCTATTAGGTTAGTTTTCATTTAGTTTGAATAGGTAGGAACTAACAGTACAACTAATATAAAAACAGATCATGAGAGTCTCTTGTTGAGAGAAAACCTTTAAAGGAAAAAGGGCCTTATTCCTGTGAAAAGTAGCCATCCCAAACAGACAAGGGATTGCGGTAAGAACCTTTTTTGGGCTATTTTTCCTTAGTTGACCAGAGAACAATTTTCTTGGCCAACAAACATGTGTGTCATGGAGAATGTGTAAGGCCTCCTTGATATTTATTTCACTCATATTGAGTGGCATTTCAAAAGGAGAAGGTTGAAAATGAACCTCCTCCTCATTTATTGATGGATCAACCTATTGAAGCTCATGTGGTGATAGTGAGATCAATCCTGGTACTTCTTCCTCGACTGAAAGGACTTCATCTTCTTTAGTATTAGGGGAACTTGTACTTGCAACAACCTCATCAAGTGGTATATCTATGTCACCAACATAGAGAGATGGACATCCATCAGAAGATGTCTCCTCAAATCTTAGGAACCCATCAGTAGGTACCTCATCACAACATCCATCAGTATATGCTTCTTTAGAACTTGATAAACCATTAGTAGATGCCTCTTCTTGGCATCCATTAGTATCTACTCTCTAATCCACAATTTGTTGATCCTTAGTAGAACTAGTGGTGGATTATTTATGCTTACTACCTTTGAAATATCTTCTTGAAGAAAACCCAAACAATCTCCTAATGCTTGAAGATGCATAGGGATTTGTTGAATCTTCACCTTTGGTTTTTTCTTATTCTTCTTTACTCATAGAGGCAGAGCAACTTGGTTCCTCTATGAGTGGCTTACTGCTCTCTATTGAATCAAAATATTCATCCTTAAGTTCAAATACAAATCTGCAATAAAAGTAACCTTTGAAAGAAATGGCCTTAACAATATCTTCTCCCAAAGATAGATACTCCTGGTAGTGGCGGGGCAAGTTTTCAATTGCAGATATCATCTCTGCCAACTATTTCTTAGGATGAACCATTAATGGTTCATCCCTTTGTTCCTAACTATACACACGGTAAAAAATGCAACCATCCTAATCTCTTGGTAAACCTCCATCAATGTAGATGATTTCTTCTTCTTCATATAACTCAAAGCATTCATCTTCCATGACTGCAACCAGTTCCACAATTGCAACTTGAAAATAAATCTGATATATCTTCCACTGAGACTTACTTTCCACAGAATGATCCAATGAAAGAGATTTAATACCACTATAATATTCCTGATCTGATATCAGATTATATTATCTAAAAATTCAAACTTCAAATCAGAAATTTTTCAAGTAGTAACTAGTTCTCAAAACTAGTGAAGAAGGAACTAGACTAGGTAACTGATTAACCCACCCAAAGCTTGACTGATCGACACTTTTGGATATGAAAAATGTACTAGGTTGTCTACAAAAGCAAGGGTATTAGAATCAAGGCCATATTCATAGTGCTATGCACAAGGTACTGGGGCCATTGTTAGGAACCTATGTCAACCCTTCTCTTTACTATGTTAGTATATTGTTGTTGGACGCATATGCTTTGTAAGTCGTCCCGTAGTATTTGTTGATCCGTAGTTTATATTAGCCCATTGTATTGACCCATAGTATTGGACGCATATGCTTTGTAAGTTGTCCCGTATTATTATATGTCCCATGGTTTTGACTCATAGTATTGGGCATAGACTTAGTATATAAGTGTGTGTTGAGGTCATTGAAGGCACCGTGAAGTTAATTGTATTGAGCTTGCTCAAAGGAGGTTGCCCCTCGAAGTGGCCCATGATCAATATAAAAGTGATTCTGTTCTATTATTTCTGATATCTCATGTATTTTCATTAATTAATTATTGCAGGTTCATCACATCTGGTATCAGAGCACTTTCTTGGGCTCATTGGGTGGAATTTCTACCAAAATTTTTTTTTTTTCACATCTGTTGCAGCTTCGGATTTGGGAATAATCTCTATCCGCTTAACTGTGGGAAGTACTTGGACATAATCCCTAAAAATCATTGTGAGGAGTACCACAGGAACCCCAAAGTAGCTGGCCCATTGAGAGGACCTGCCAGCGAAAAGGGCAACGACCCCTACCTGATTAACTAGTTCCCACCTGTGAGGTAAACCAAGAGCTGTCGTTTGTGGCAAAGCGGTTATCAATTTTACCTGAGCCGTGGAGTGAGGGGTATTGCCCCAATACGCAAGCCATCAGACAGCATTGGTGGCCGAGCGAAACCCCTGAACTGTTAGGAAGCCGCACATACCTGGGGTCCATATCTATTTTCAGTTGAACTGTTGCTGATCACTTCCGCTCCAGATCTAGCCGTTTCAAATCTATTCTGAAAGTCGTTCCAGATCTAGTTGCCATTTCAGATCCAGCCGTTTTCAATCCCTTCCGCGCCGTTGCAGATCCATCTGTTGTAGATCCCTTCCGCGCCGCTGTTACTGATCCATTTCTGGAAAAAAAAAGACTATAAAATTCAGTTTTTTCTCCATATCTCCCTTGTTTTCACTCTATTTTCCTTGAAATTTTTGGGGAACCCCTGTCATTCCATTCTCCATCTTTCATTCCTGAGGACCCTATCCCCAATCCCCCTTCCCAAAGCCCGAAATCCCACATTTGTCTATTTTTAGGGTTTGCCATAACTTCCTCAGATTTCACCCAATCACCTTCAAATTTTACCACAGAATTCCTTTCTGAATTCTGTTTCTTTGTCCCTCTCTGCTAAATTTTTTCATTCTATCACCCCACTTCTGAAATCCCCCTTTTTGCTTTCTTGTCCTTTCGATAGTGTCCAAAATCTAGTCAAACCCCAATTACCCATCAGATTGTTTCCCCAATCCAAATTTTCCTTTACTAAATCAGCTTCTGTTTGTGTTTTTCTACCCATTCCACCAAAAAAAAAAAAAAAAAACTAGTTATGGTTGTCACCCGTGTAGGAGCAAACACCATGGAGGAAGCACTTGAAGCCATCCAAACCAAACTCCAAGATCTGGATGAAAACATTTACAGCTTTCATCTTCAGCATTCAGCCATGAACAATAACCGACAGCCAGAATCTTTTGCATCCACTAGGTTCTCTTCTTCCAGCAATTTTCGTGGGCCGAAACTTGATTTTCCTCGCTTCAATGGTATTGATCCGAATGGATGGATATACCGAGCAAAACAATATTTCAGTCTGCATAATGCTTTTGATGTCAAGAAAGTTCCACTTGCATCATTTCATTTGGAACAGGAAGCCCTTCAATGGTACCGTTGGTACATCAAAGCTCATCCCGAGCCAAACTGGACAGATTTTTTCCAGCTCATTTTGCAACGATTTGGTCCTAGTGCTTTTGATGATTTCACAGGAGCACTCACTAAACTTCACCAAATTGGCACAGTTAGAGAGTATCAGACAGAATTTGAGAAATTGGCCAATCACACAGAAGGATTGTCTGATGAATTCTACAGGAGTTGTTTTATCAGTGGTCTCAAGGATGAAATCTGCTTAGAGGTCAAAATGTTTTGTCCCAACACAATGATGGAAGTCCTAGAGTTGGCTAAGCTGGCCGAGGACAAGATCGCAGCTCAACAACGCTCCAAACCGACCTTTGTTCCCTTCAGAAATATGGGTTCCAAATGACCTCCCATCACTCCTTCTCCTCAACCAACTCCTATCAAGCATTTGTCTGAAATAGAAACGCAGGCACACCGAGAAAAAGGGCTTTTCTATAATTGTGATGAGAAATTCACTCGGGGACATAGATGTGTTCAACAAAAGCTCTATCTCTTGGATGTGGATTCTCCACCTGCCTTAGAACTTGGTGAAGAAGCTACAGATACAGTAGATGATCAGGTCGACATTCAACACCCGCCTGTTGACACCCCATCTCAGGACGACCCACCCGAGATCTCTCTCCATGCTGTAACCGGCATCACCAACCCATAAACAATGCAGGTTAGGGGATACTTCAAGAAGCTCCCTCTTACCATACTCATTGATTCGAGTAGCACTCATAACTTCATTGACCCTCGGATTGCTAAATAGGCTGATTGTTTTGTCCATCCTTGCGCCAACTTTGAAGTCATGGTTGCCAATGGGGGCACCTTACCTTGCAAGGGGAAGTGTCACAATGTGCATATCTCTATGGAATATTATAACCTACGCTCTGACATGGTTGCCTTGTCCTTAGGCGGATGTGATGCGGTTTTGGGCATTCAATGGTTACGCACACTTGGCCCCATCTTATGGGATTTTGATGAACTTTGGATGCAGTTTAAAGTCAATGGGGCACAAAACAAATTTATGGGCTTACAACCAGGGTCTCTCTGCATCATTAGTTCACATCGCCTAGAAAAAATCCTTAAGAAGAATTCAGATGGTGTCATCGCTCAGCTCAATTCCATTCAGATGCACCCATCAACAGTCTCCACTACTTCCTTGGATAGATATGCAGGTATCTTTGCTGAACCAATGTGCTTGTTGCCTTCAAGAGACCTTTTCGGTAAGAATTTAGCCACATCTACCTCTCAGCAGGAAATGATGGCTATTTTGCATGCAGTACAGAAGTGGCAGCCATACCTATTAGGGAATTATTTCTGCATCAAGACTGATCTCCCGAGTCTGGAAAATATTCTGGAACAATGGGTCTCCCCCCCAACACACCTGAAATGGGTTATCCAACTCATGGGTTATCCCTATGTGATCACTTACAAGAAGGGTAAGGACAATATGGTGGAAAATGCTCCTTCTCGCACAATTGATGACCCAGTTTCTCTTACAGCTCTTTCTCTGCTTGTTCCAAATTGGTTTCAATATGTTCAATAGGGCTCTCTCTTCTATGAACTCCATGCTTCTTCATCAACAGGGCACTCTGGGTTCTGCAAAATGTATGACCGGGAACAATGTAACTTATTTTGGCAGGGACTAAAAATGACAATTCAACAGATGGTGGCGGACGATGATACTTTCCAAGTCAACAAGGGTGAAACGACACTCCTTTCGGGATTGCTCAAACCCTTGCCCATCCCTACACAGCTTTGGCCAACTATTTCTATGGATTTCCTAGCAACGCTCTGGTGGTACAATACCACATCTCAAAGGACACCATATGCAGCAGTCTATGGAAAAACACCACCAGTTCTTCTTCCATACACCCTTAGCAGCTCCCCAGTTTAGGAAATTGACTCAGTTCTTTGAAACTACGATCAGATTCTTCTCATTCTATAGGACAATCTTCACATGGCCAGAATTCTCCTGAAACAAGCAGCCGATCAACACTGTTCCGAGCGCATTTTCCATGAAGCTGACATGATTCTTCTTCATCTACAGCCTTCCAAGCAATCCTCCTTGACACTCCAAAGGTGTCAGTGGCCCGAAATGCAACCCGAGGATGCTACTAGGGAACCACTCCTTCAGATTCTGCAGCAATTTCTCCAACCAAAGCTTTGAGGACAAAGCTTTTTCTAAGGGAGAGGGGATGTTGGGAATCTATGTCAACCCTTCTCTTTACTATGTTAGTATATTGTTGTTGGATGCATATGCTTTGTAAGTCGTCCCGTAGTATTTGTTGATCTGTAGTTTATATTAGCCCATAGTATTGACCCATAGTATTGGACGCATATGCTTTGTAAGTCGTCCCATAGTATTATATGTCCCATGGTTTTGACTCATAGTATTGGGCATAGACTTAGTATATAAGTGTGTGTTGAGGTTATTGAAGGCACTGTGAAGTTAATTGTATTGAGCTTGCTCAAAGGAGGTTGCCCCCTCGAAGTGGCCTGTGATCAATATAAAAGTGATTATGTTCTATTATTTCTGATATCTCGTGTATTTGCATTAATTAATTATTGCAGGTTCATCACAACCATTTACGTTTCGAACATCATCCAAATTGAAGTCTACTGCGAGGCTTCCTAGGCACACTAGCATATGCATAATAGACCATCCACTTACTCTTGACAGTAAAAAAAGGATGGGTATCAATAATTAACCCCCAATTTGATGATCGAAAAAATTACTGATGATTTGGTAGGATCTAACATTATTTGGAGGCAAGGGGAGAAAGAGCGCTAGGCAGGATTGCTCCACTAGCCTGTTTCCAAGATCTTCCAAACAGCCTGATATCGCCATGAATTATAAATATGATGGTGGTATGGAATTCAAAAATTTATTAGGGACCTAACATGACTGACATAACTGAAATTGAGCATAAAGATACGTTTTTATTAAACAAACTACAAAACTAGTCAAATAAATTGGCACAATGAACTAGTCTTCAAAAATTTGAATACAAGCAGTCATAAAGGGTCACAAATTTCTAATTTTTGTATTGGGATGGATTCTACAGACAATTTAAAACCTACAAAAACTTTCATAAAGGAAAATAGTTACTCATAGCTCCGTATATTGCAAATCCTGGAAAACTAGTCAATTGAAAATGAATAATGAGCTAGTCTTAAAACATATGGGATCAAACAACCAAAGGAGGCTCTATAAATCCTATTCTAATATTTAATGTGGCTCTGATATTAAACATACAGCAGCATAAAATCAAAATTACATACTCTGAGCAGAAATTGTATATATTTCAACCTTCAAACTTTGAGAATGTCTCCAATACATAGAGTTCTTTACAAAATTGTGATACTAAGATTGTTATGAAAAGTAGTAAAGAGGAGTTCTTTACTAGATCTGAAAATATGATAAATGTGGAATAGGTGGATGCTCATGTAAGGTTCACCAAGACTTAGAATCTGTTCATGGGCGCATTCACCAAACTATATAGAAAAGCAAGGGCATGTTCTTCACAACTGGAACCCCAGATCTAGTAAAATGACCATAACTTGCTCATCCTGACACCTTTTTTGATGAAACAAAAAGTGTTTCCTACTGGAAATGATGCTATGAAAATAATGGGATAGGTTTCAAAGTAAAAAATGTCTCATAAAATTTTAAACCAGAACCTCCATTTCGGCCCTTCAACATTGTTTCCACTGAATGAGAAGAATACTTAAGAAGATAGAAAGAAGAGGTTGTAATCACAGATCATGGATCAGATATGAAAATTGGTTATAAATGGCTGCACTGGATCATGTGTAGAATACTGAAGCAAGAATTATGGGGAACATCTCCCACAGGTGGCTAAGGGTGCATCACCAAAGATTAGAGAAGCTTGAGCTTACTCACATACAAACAATAAACTGAAAAAAAGATGTTCAATGTTGGTAGCTGGTCAATGTTAAATTCTAGCATAAATGCACAAGCAAGATCACTGAAAGAAACAAAATCACAAGATAGACACAGATATACCCTAGGAAACCCTCATGGGGTAGAAAACCCAACAAAGCTTTCCTCAATATAGATAATCTACCCAATACAAGATAGTAGACCACAACAAGAGCTCCTTCTCCTCCTATTCAGAACTCTCTCTCTCCTATGTGCACAATAGAAGTGTGAGAAAAAGTGAGTTAAGTGAGGAACAACCTCCTCTACTTATACTTGTTTTCCAACTGACTTTTTACCCTATGAGGCCGACTTGTCAAATTCAGTCTAATAACCTCCGATAAAATAACTTCGGGTCAATCCCCACATAGGAGATCTAATAACCCTAGTTCCCATAATCCAATGGAGGAATAAACATCTCCGGATATACAATAGAGTCCCGTCGGAGGAATAAACATCTCTAGAATAATACAAATATAATATTCTTTGAAGTTACAATATTTCAACACTCCCCCTTAACGAGAAGGATATTATAACAACAACTGCAGGAGCAAGGAGTCATCGACTACATGATACATGATACATCTATAAATCATTGGAAGCTTTCTTTATACATCATCAGTAACTCAAGCAGTTACTGGAACATCTTCAAGATCTTCAATACTAGAACATCAACATCTTCAGTACTGAGTCTTCATCTTCTGCAGCACTCGAACAGCTACATCATCATCACACGATCATCAGCATCGTCATCACACGATCATCAGCATCGTCATCAACTGGATCCACTCGATCATCAGTACAACAGCAGCATATCCTGCAATACACATGATCCAATTACGGGATGATCAATCCCTCTCACTTTAGGACATAGGTCCAAGGATGATACAATCCTGATCCACTTATGGGATGATCAATCCCTCTCACTTTAAGACATCCCTCATGTCTATGGATGATGCAATCCAGATCAACTTACAGGATGATCAATCCTTCTCACTTTAAGACACATCACCATGTCTAGGGACGATGCAATCCCAATCTATTTACAGGATGATTAGTCCTTATCACTTTAAGACACCTCACCATGTCTAGGGACGATGAAATCCCAATCTATTTACAGGATGATTAGCCCTTATCACTTTAAGACACCTCACCATGTCTAGGGATGATGCAATCCCAATCTACTTACAAGATGGTTATTCCTTATCACTTTAAGACACTTCACCATGTCTAGGGATGATACAATCCCAATCTACTTACAGGATGATTAGTCCTTATCACTTTAAGACACCTCACCATGTCTAGGGACGATGCAATCCCAATCTACTTAGAGGATGATTAGTCCTTATCACTTTAAGACACCTCACCATGTCTAGGGACGATGCAATCCCAATCTACTTACAGGATGATTAGTCCTTATCACTTTAGGACATAAGTCCAAGGATGATGCAATCCTGATCCACTTACAAGATGATCAATCCCTATCACTTTAGGACATAAGTCCAAGGATGATGCAATCCTGTCCTGTACATTTTGAACCAAATGCTCAGGGACGATGTAGTCCTATATATGTCCACTAAGGACCATATTCTCGGAGACATTTCTCTACGGATCACTTTAGGACTAAAGTCCAGGGATGATACAATCCTCATCGTTCGCTAGGAACCGCATTCTCGAAAACATCTGTCTACGGATCACTTTAGGACTGAAGTCCAAGGATGATACAATCCTCCATCAACCTCATGGTCGGAACAGGCAACCTCATCTTCAACCTTATTGTTGAAACAGGTAGGCACATCATCGATACAGTATCCTCATCAATACAGGTATCATTAGTATGTATCATCAATACAAGTATCCTCATCAATACAAGTATACACATCATCAATACAAGTATCCTCATCAATACAAGTATACACATCATCAATACAAGTATCCTCATCAATAAAGGTATACACATCATCAATACAAGTACACACATCATCAATACAAGTATCCTTATCAATACAAGTACACACATCATCAATACAAGTATCCTCATCAATATAAGTACATATGCAAGTATTCTCATCAATACAAGCAAACATAACATAGATGCAAGTATTCTTATCAATACAAGAAAACAAAACATAGATGCAAGTATCCTCATCAATACAAGCAAGCAAAACATAGATGCAAGTATCCTCATCAATACAAGCAAACATATAATCTAGATAAGCAATCTCATCATCAATATAGGTATCCACATCGATACCAGTACCCAAAGATATCTTCATCTATCATATCACTCCCCCTTTCGAGGAGAGTCCTTTTGAACTACACCAAGCTTGTCTCGAAAATGCTCAAACTTTACACGAGACAGAGGTTTGGTTAGTATATCAGCAACTTGCTCGTCCATGCTCACATATTCGAGCTTGATAGCTCCTTTTTGCACCATATCCTGTATATAGAAATAACGGATCTCTATGTGTTTTGACTTATCATGAAATACTGGATTCTCAGTCATCTTGATACAACTCTGGTTATCACACAGAATCATAGTGGGTTCCATCTCTAAGTCAATCAGTCCTGATAATAACTTACGAAGCCATACTGCTTCACAACTGGCAGAGCAAGGAGCTATGTATTCTACTTCAGCTGTGCTGAGAGCCACACTAGACTGCTTCCTGCTATACCATGAGATCATAGCAGATCCCAAACAATAACATCCTCCCAATGTACTCTTCCTGTCTGATACACTTCCTGCCCAATCAGCATCAGTGTAGCCATGCAAATTGAAATCATGATCTCCACTATAGTAAAGACCAAAATCTATCGTATCTTTTAAGTACCTCATCACATGTTTTGCAGCTATCATGTGAACTCTTCTAGGTTCCACCAGATACTGACTCAAGGTATTCACAGCAAAACATATGTCTGGTCTAGTGTTAGTCAAATATATTAATGATCCAATAATCTGTCTATACAGAGTTATGTCCACTAACTGTGATGAGTTATCTACTAATAAATTCAAGTTGGAGTCCATGGGAGTGGCCATGGCTTTACAGTCCAACATATCGAATCTTTTCAAAATCTCCACAGCATACTTACCTTGATTTAGAAATATTCCTTTTGGGTCTTGCCATACTTCCAGGCCTAAGAAGTAGTGCATCAATCCGATATCTTTCATCTCAAATTCCGAAGAAAGCTTCTTCTTGCACTCGATAATCTGTCTCTCATTTCCAGTCAGAAATAGATCATCTACATACAATAATAATATAATAGGTTCATCATTCATAACTTTGAGATAAAGGTTAGGATCATCTTTACTCTTGGTAAAGCCCATGCTTGTCAAGAAACTGTCAATCCTTCTGTACCAAGCTCTAGGATCTTGCTTCAACCCATACAAAGCCTTCTTCAGTTTGCATACATGAGTTCTTCCTTCTTCTACCTCAAATCCAAGTGGCTGTTCTATGTACACTTCTTCTTCAATTACACCATTCATGAAGGTTGTCTTAACATCCATCTGGTGTAGTTTCCATTTCATCATTGATGCAAGTTCCATGATAGCTCTAATGGAAGTGTACCTAGCAACTGGTGCAAATGTTTGTTCATAGTCAATTCCCTCTTTTTGAGAGAATCCTCTAACTACAAATCTTGCCTTATATTTTTCAATGCTACCATCCGCAGCATGTTTTATCTTGAATATCCATTTGGAGGACACTACACTTTTATCTTTTGGTTTGGGAACTATATCCCAAACATCATTTTTCATTATTGACTGGTATTCTTCTGTCATTGCTTCTACCCATTCTTTCTTTTGAACTGCTTATTCATAGCTAGTAGGTTCCTGATCCACTAGATTACACATCAAAGCCATATAGTTGGATACTAGCTTTGGTTTCTTCCTTTCTCTAGTGGATCCTTCAGGAGCTCCATACTTTTCAGGTCCTTGAATAATGTCTCTGGCCCATACTGGCCTTCTTTTTCTTGATAAGTTTGTAATGGGGGGTTCTTGTGGTTCTAGCAAGTCATGGTCTTCAGGTGTAGTATCTTCAGGAATGGGTGCAGCCTCTGTGATCCTGGAAGGTGTGTCTTCTTCATAGATTTCTTTATGTTGGCACTTCCTAGATCTCTTGAGAGCTGCTTCTTCATCAAATGTCACATCCCTACTAATTTCCATATGATGAAAACCCGGGATGTAAATTCTGAATGCTTTGGATGATTCACAATATCCAACAGATATTCCCTTCTTTCCAGAAGGATCCAACTTGGTTCTCTTTTCTTTTGGAATGTGAATGTATACAGGACATCCAAATATTTTAAGATGACTTACCTCAGGCTTCTTTCCTGTGAACACTTCTTCTGGATTTTTGAAATCAAGAGCACTATCGGATAGGCTATTTTGTACATAGACTGCTGTTTTAGCTGCTTCATCCCATAAATACATAGGTAGGTCTTGATCATGTATCATTGTCTTTGCAGCTTCCATGATGGTTCTATTCTTTCTTTCCGCAACACCATTTTGTTGGGGATTGTAGGGAGTAGTTAGCTCTCTCTTGATTCCAGCTTCTTTACAGAAATCTTCAAAATCTTTTGAAGTATATTCTCCGCCATTATCTATTTTGAGTATTTTAATTTTCTTTTCTGAATGATTTTCTATCAATGCTTCGAACTCTTTGAACTTTCATAAAACTTCATTCTTCCCTTTTAAGAAGTATATCCAAGTCTTCCTTGAATAGTCATCAATAAATGTGAGATAGTATTCATATCCACTTAAAGATGTGGAGGGCATTGGTCCACATACATCTGAATGGATCAATTCCAAAATGCTTTTGGTATTTGTTTCACTCTTTGGAAATGGGTTCTTGATGTTCTTCCCTTTTGCACATCCTTTGCATGTGCCATCATGGTCAACCTTTAAGTCTGGTAGACCTACAACTACCTTGCTTACATGAGGTAGTTCCTTGTAGTTAATGTGAGCAAGTCTCGTATGCCATAGCTCATTTGGACTAGTGACTTCATGTACAAGGGCAGCTTCTGGATGACCCTTGAGCTTGTACAAACCTCCTTCCTCTTCACCAATGACAATTGCATCCTTAATAGATTTACCTTTGGACCACATTAATACTTGTCCATCAATGAATGCAACTCTATAGCCTTTCTTTTCCAATGCTGAGATGGAAAGCAAGTTCTTCTTCAATCCTAGAACATACAAAACTTCCTTCATCTTCATGGGGGTTTCAAAATCAAGTTTGTAGTTTGCTTCACCAATTCCCTTGATGGGATATTGATAGTTATCTCCTAGAGATACCTTTTGTGGGGAGGTCTTTTCTTCAAGTTTTGATAGAGTCTTCTTTTGTCCTGTCATGTGCTTTGAAGCACCACTATCAATAACCCATGTACCTTCTCCAGGTGTTATAGAGCCAGAGAGTGTGGAGAATAGAACATACTCTTCTGCATCTTCTTCTTCACTTCTTCTAGATCTTTTCTTGAAGAAGGTCCTTTCTTCATCTTGTTCTTCTCTTCTAGGTCTTTTCTTGTGAGGCCTTTCTTCGTCTTCAACTTCTTCTTCACTATCATCTTCTGTAAGATGTGCTTGATGTCTTTTGTGGTGAGTACCCTTTTTCTTCTTCAGAGGACAGTCCTTAGCAATGTGTCCTATTTTGTGACAAGTAAAACATTGGAATGAGGAGTAATCTCTTCTTTGATTAGATCCTCTTTTCTTTTGAAATATTTGTGTAGGATGAGACTCCTTGTTACTATCCTTCTTAAAGTAGGAGTGATTCCTTCTTCTCTTGGTGTGGGTGGCCAAGGCTTGGTCATCTTGCTTGAGCAATGCTTCCTGTTGGCAACCCTGGCTTCCTCTTGAATGCAATCCTCCCAAACCACACCAAACCTCATACTTTCTTTTTTGGCACACATGGTTTGGATGAATGACTCCCAAGGTCTAGTGAGACCATTTAGAGCAGTCATGACTAGTTCATCTTCATCAAGAGTATCTCCAATAACATCTAGTTGTTCTTTGAACTGAGAAACCCTTGAGAAATAGTCTTGAATAGATTCTCCTTTATTCATCTTGGTGTTCTTCAATTGAGCTCTTACGTTCATCTTCCTGTTGATGTTCTTTCCCTAATACATTCTGAAGAGAGCATCATACATTTCCTTTGGGGTCTTCTTGGATGCCACTTGGGGAATCAAGTGGTCCTTAATAGAATCAGCAATGATTCTCTTTGCCCGAATCAAATCTTTCGTGTACTTCTCTTTAGCTTCATCTTCTGTAGGTTCTTCAATCTCATCTTTGATATAATGGGAAAGATCATTCTCTTCAAGAATGTGACCAATTCTATATTTCCATGCTCGAAAATTCTCTATACCCTCTAGCTTTTCTTCAAGCTTAGTACTTGGGGCCATCTTGCCCAAGGGGTCACTAAAAATTCAAAATTCCAAAAATGAAAAAATGACCTTACCAGGAGATTGGCTTGACTGAGGCGAGGTGATTGATGTACTTACTTTCTGGAAACTTCAATTTTTCAGCCTCCAAACTTGACCAGCGAACTTCGGATCTGCTGTAGAATTCTGGTTCTGGTTTTCTGGTTTTATCACACTTTTGTCAAACTAGAGTTTGACTTTCTCGGAGTTCTACCCAACCAAAAAGTTTGATCTAGGGCTCAAAAGATTGGTTTTGAGAAGGGCTATCCATCCATGTAATCAGAATTCAACAATACCAACTTTTTGCAGAAACCCTAATTTTCACCGGAGAGAGAGATAGAGATATGTTCACCTTGTGAAAGATGTCCTATTCAGGCTAGCTCTGATACCATGTTAAATTCTAACATAAATGCACAAGCAAGATCATTGAAAGAAACACAATCACAAGATAGACGCAGATATACCCTGGGAAACCCTCATGGGGTAGAAAACCCAGTAAAGCTTTCCTCAATATAGATAATCAACCCAATACAAGATAGTAGACCACAACAAGAGCTCCTTCTCCTCCTATGCAGAACTCTCTCTCTCCTATGCGCACAATAGAAGTGTGAGAACAAGTGAGTTAAGTGAGGAACAACCTCCTCTACTTATACTTGTTTTCCAACTGACTTTTTACCCTATGAGGCCGACTTGTCAAATTGAGTCTAATAACCTCCGATAAAATAACTTCGGGCCGATCCCCACATAGGAGATCTAATTACCCTAGTTCCCTTAATCCAATGGAGGAATAAACATCTCCGGATATACAATAGAGTCCCGTCGGAGGAATAAAACATCTCCGAAATAATACAAATATAATATTCTTTGAAGTTACAATATTTCAACAGTCAATACTAAGAGGTAGGGGGGGTGAATCACTATTGTTAACTTTTTACCACTTAAACCAATTATTTAAACTTTAATCAAAACATTGAATCAACAAGATACATAGAACATAGATTTTATCGTGGAACCCCAATTGAATAAACCGCCAACTCTTTCTATACTGCAAAATTATATTTACAATATTTATTTGCAAGCAACCACTTGATAGAGACCATAATCCCCAAATTTCTCAGCCACTACTGAAGGATGCACCCACACCCTGGTTTCTTCCTACCCCTACAGACAAGGATACACCTATACCCTGATTTTCCAGCCACTACTAGAAGGAGGCTATGACCCCTTTGCAGGCATGTAGCTTTCCCTAGCACCACCCTACCACTCTTGCTTGATTATTATAAAACTTCTCATACTATCTTCAACTTGGTCTTCTTACTTTCTTCACTTGGTCTCTTTCTTACTACTGCATAGGTCTTCACTGCCCTATGTACTTTGTTGCTACATAGGTCTTCTATTCAACTCTTCTTCTCCTTGAATGAGCACTCAACCTAGTTTCTTTTCCTGGTATTCAATGATGCTTTAGATCTCAGCTATACAAAACACTCTTTAATTTTCGATCTTCATACTCCTATCTTCTTATGCTTCTGCTTCAAATTATACTACTGGGTTTCCTTTCTTAGATCTTCATTATTCAAAACAAGAGACAGATTAATCCACTTCCATCTTTTGCTATATATATTCTTCATTCTTTATGGATCATTGCATATTTTCAAATGAAACTCATGGCCTTTCATTTTCATGCCTTTTCGAATCTCTTGTTTATTTCACATTTATTTTAGAATTCTGTTAACCATTTAATTAATTAATTAAACATTCTTTTACCTTCCATTTCGAGGCACCTCTTCATTTTGTGTAACAAAATTTTATGGCAATCGTAATTTTATTTTGGCAATACTATTTAGATTTTAAAGATTGCCTTTTCACTTAATCATTTCCTTTTTAATTTCCCTTTTTTAATACCATGGTTTTGGAAACCATGGGCTTGAATTTACTTTCACGTAATTTTATTTTTATTCTTTTTAACCTTACTTCTGTAACTTTCCTTCGTTTTAACCTTCTTTCTTTAATCTTCAATCTTCTCCCGTATTTTTTTTAATAAGACTTTATTATTCTAATTTCTTTTCTTTAATAATTCCAAGTTTTTTTTCCTTTTAATAAGACTTCATTAACCACTTAACTCGTAGTAAGAACATAATGAATATTTCATGTAACTTATCTAGATTTCTTATTTCATGAATATTTCTTAAATTCACTTTTCAATTTTCAAATCACCTTTTTAAACACTCCAAAGTTTATCTTAGCCATTCTCTTAAGGCCACTTGGACCAATTTTCCAATACTTAGCCATTTCTCAGAATTTCTCCAAACTGACAAAATTTCTCCAGAATGATGTAACAATGACTTCAACTTCGTGCCACATCATCATCTATGTCATTCCATGTCATAATATCTTCCATAACATCATTCATGCCATGTCATCACTACCTTTGTTTTTCCTTTGACTTTCACTGAGTTCACTTTGCCATCATGTCCTTGGTTATTCCATTGTCATCACTGAACTCCTTTTGACATCAATGACAACCACATTCCATATTGCCAACAATCT
This sequence comes from Larix kaempferi, assembly GCA_027924585.1. NCBI lineage: Eukaryota > Viridiplantae > Streptophyta > Pinopsida > Pinales > Pinaceae > Larix > Larix kaempferi. The sequence goes on from BSBM01000922.1 coordinate 4,827,205, forward strand.
CTCCCTTTGGCATTGATGGAAACCCCTAAAAATTCTCCCCCTTTGACAACAATGACAAAGGATAACTTGTTATGCCCTTGTTGCAACTTTCTTGACATAGAATTTCCGATTGTTCCCCTTTTAGACAACTGCCCCTGTTTTTTTTTTTTTTTGCTTTTCTTCCTCCAATTAACTTGGACTTGCTGCTGATCATCTATTTATCATCTTTCTTTACCTTCTTGTAGTGATTCTTTGAATAAGAACCTTGGATGATGAGTTTATGGACTCCCCCTATCACAATGCTTCTATTCTTAACA